>OY740794.1:23570990-24770990 GCA_963514005.1 Raja brachyura
CGCAATACTCCAGGTGTGGCCTCACCAAGACCCTGTACAACTGCAGTAGAACCTCCCTGCTCTTGTACTCAAATCCTTTTGCTATGAATGCCAACATACCATTTGTTTTCTTCACTGCCTGCTGCACCTGCATGCCTACTTTAAATGACTGATGTACCATGACACCCAGGTCTCGTTGCATCTCCCCTTTTCCTAATCGGCCACCATTCAGGTACACGCCTTCTGGTCCACATTGTCTGTGTTGAATCTGATGCCAAGATCAACTCCTAGAATAAACCAATCCAGCAATGAAACGTGTAGGAAAGAACTGCAGATTCTGGTTTACACCAACGATAGTAAACTAGCAATGAACCGCATTTTCATCTGTGGAACTCTGGGGCAAGTTGCTATTTTTTGGGGTAGGAGGAAATAGAGAGATTTGTTCTCCAAGTCCTCTCTCAAGCCAACCACTCCACCCACTCTATCCATGAGGCATTTAGTTTCATTTAGTTTGTCATATGCACCGAGATAGAGCGAAATGTTTTTTGTGGCGAGCTATCCAGTCAGCAGAAAGGTTATACACGATTACAATCGAGCCGTCCACAATGTACAGATGCCAGTTAAAAGGAACATATAGTGCAAGATAAAGTCCAAATAAAAATAGCCCGAGGGTTTCCAAGGAGATAGATGGTAAGTCAGGACTATCTAGTTGTTGATAGGACAGGACCTGGTGACAGCTGGTAAGAAACTGTCCCTGAATCTGGAGCAGTCAGACATAGCTGAACTATCTTCTTCAGCAGCAAAAAAACGTTCAGGGCTTGGTGTGAAGGGCTTAATCAAAACAAATAAAATTAGTTTGGTTTCCTTCAGGAAGTTTTTCCTTCAATCACAAAAAATATAATATTTTTGCTCCAACAGTGAAGCAGGTTTCCAGAGCGACAAGCACAGATAATGTGGACACAACGTTTGACCGTCTTGATCTCATGTTCCAAATATATTGCACAAACTCATTGCAGTTGACACATTTCAGTTTCCAACCATAGGAACTACCATATGGAATGCACATTTAGACAAAGCAATGCTCCAATAACCTTAGATAAATTATATAAATAGGTGATCGCACGGGGAAGCAAGGTTAAATTCCAGTATTATTGAACATCAATATTACATTATCAATAGTCCATTATTCAGACAACCGGTTAAGTGTCATCTATGTTTCTGAATTGCTAAAAAAATACTGCCCAACTGCTCTTGAAAAAAAATATTTTAATGGACAAATGGTAACATATGGTTAATCTCTAATTAATTGATGGAGCTTAATATAGGCAAAATCCTATTTGTCCAGATCACAATAGTAGTCAATGAACCCATAACAATGTGGAACACGTCTAAAATTGGCATGGACAAAGTGGGCCAAAGGGGCCAATTCTCTTCTGCACAGCGTTGTGGCACAAGAGACTATATAAATGCAAATGGTTCTATGCTGCGTGCCATATGCCCACAACATTGCAAGAAATTCAGTTCATCCACAAATGGCTCCCTTCAAACAAACACATAAAAAACTTCATGTTTACAGTGCAGCATTCCAAACTACTCTTGTAATGTCACTAACTAACCCAAAATAAAAGACTAATCGTCACATACAGAACACCCCAAGAAACACATCATCAGCACAACACAACATTGGTAAACCCAGAGAAACATTATCTCTGTCATAAACAACCCATGCCATCTCTTCACCCGCCACACCATATACACACCAAACAAATGGCATGTTCAATGATCAAAAATTCAACTGGAATTTACCGATTTATCTCCAAATATTTATTATAAATTAGCTGCGGGATTGCATGAACAGGCGGCAGTGCTGATGCAAATAAGAAATTCATTGCACCGTTGTTGGTTCCTATGACAAACACTCTTGACAATGATAAGGGTAGTAAATAAGTGCATTGGCAGACAACGTTTGGCATTTGATTCATGCCGGAACAGCAACGTGGCCTCTTAACTAAAGGGGGGGGGGGGGGGGGAGAGAAGTAGCATTGGAATACACATGCGGCTGCATGTCTATCAGAAATTATTGCTTTCTTTCTAATGGGTAGAACACGTGCGGGCTGAAGCCCAGTGTACAGACATCACAATCCCCCAGAGATGCTGATCACAATTAAACTCAGCAGCGCAGGAGGGTGAGGAGGGGCAACAGGTACAAAATTAGATTTTTAGAGTCATGGAGTAATACAGTGTGGAAACAGGCCCTTCGGCCCAACTTGCCCACATCAGCCAACAAAGTCCCACTAGGCTGCGCTTGGTCCATATACACACCCCCTACACCCTCCTCCCACTCCCATCTCACCCCATATCCACCTCCCACTCCCCTCTCACCCCCTCCACCCTCCTGTCCCCCCCTCCCCACACCCTCCTCTCTCCCCACACCCTCCTCTCTCCCCACACCCTCCTCTCTCCCCCTCCCTCCTCTCTCCCCCTCCCTCCTCTCTCCCCCTCCCTCCTCTCTCCCTCCCCCCACCCTCCTCCCTCCCCCCTCCCCACACCCTCCTCTCTCCCCCCTCCCTCCTCTCTCCCCCTCCCTCCTCCCTCCCCACACCCTCCTCTCTCTCCCCCCCTCCCCACACCCTCCTCTCCACACCCTCCTCTCTCCCCCTCCCTCCTCTCTCCCCCTCCCTCCTCCCTCCCCACACCCTCCTCTCTCCCCCTCCCTCCCCCTCTCTCCCCCCCCTCCTCTCTCCCCCTCCCCACACCCTCCTCTCTCCCCCTCCCCACACCCTCCTCTATCCCCCCCTCCCCACACCCTCCTCTCTCCCCCTCCCCACACCCTCCTCTCTCCCCCTCCCCACACCCTCCTCTCTCCCCCTCCCCACACCCTCCTCTCTCCCCCTCCCCACACCCTCCTCTCTCCCCCCCTCCCCACACCCTCCTCTCTCCCTCCCTCCCCACACCCTCCTCTCTCCCTCCCTCCCCACACCCTCCTCTCTCCCTCCCTCCCCACACCCTCCTCTCTCCCCCTCCCCACACCCTCCTCTATCCCCCCCTCCCCACACCCTCCTCTCTCCCTCCCTCCCCACACCCTCCTCTCTCCCTCCCTCCCCACACCCTCCCCACACCCTCCTCTATCCCCCCCTCCCCACACCCTCCTCTCTCCCCCTCCCCACACCCTCCTCTCTCCCCCTCCCCACACCCTCCTCTCTCCCCCTCCCCACACCCTCCTCTCTCCCTCCCTCCCCACACCCTCCTCTCTCCCCCTCCCCACACCCTCCTCTATCCCCCCCTCCCCACACCCTCCTCTCTCCCTCCCTCCCCACACCCTCCTCTCTCCCCCTCCCCACACCCTCCTCTATCCCCCCCTCCCCACACCCTCCTCTCTCCCTCCCTCCCCACACCCTCCCCACACCCTCCTCTCTCCCTCCCCACCTCTCTCCCCTCACCCTCCTCTCTGCCCACCTCTCTCCCACTAGACTCCCGCCACCCACCCTCCTCACCCGCTGCTCCCGACACAACCTCCCGCAGCCCAAGAGCCGAACGAGGCGTCGCGACGCCGGAAATACACGGCCTCCGCCCACACAACGGTCCCCGGTCCTCTCTCTCTCTCCCTCCCTCTCCCCTCAATCACCTCTCTCCTTTCCAGGCGACTTCTTGTGCCGCTGTGAGCGTGGGCGCTGACCTGTAGACTGAGTGCGGGGGGTGTGACTGACTGTACGGGGGGAGGCGACGTGTAGCCCAGCGCCGGCCGGCCGCCCGCCCCTTCACCCCGCGCCGCGCCGCGCACCCGCCCACTGACTCCTGACCCCGCGCCGGGTGGGGGTGGGGGTGGGGCTGGGCCCGCGCCGCCCGCCCTCCCGCCTCGTCACCTCCGGGCAAGATGGCGCTGTCCACGCCGCTGCTGGCAGGTCGGTGGCTGCTGCCGAGGGGCCCGGTTCATGCCGCTCTCTCCGTGCTCCCGCGTGTGCGTCGCGTTGGCCACAGGCCGGGGGTTGCTGAAGAGGAGGCATTTTAAAGGATGTATTATCTAAATATGGGTGCGACAGGGAGAGATGTAACTCTCATGATACTTGGTGAATCCTGATGGAAAACCCGGGGGTCCTCCGGTTGGGCTGGAGGGTCGTCTATTTAAGGAGTATCTGTTTGTTTGAGGATTGTCCGTTCATTTAAAGCTTACCTGGTTATTTGAGAAGGATTATCTGTTTATTTGGATAGATTTGACCGTTCATTTGAGGGGCTTGTATGATCATTTGAGAATTGCCTGTTTATTAGAGAATGTTTTCTGTTGGAGGATTATGTGTTTATTTGGAGAGGATTATCTGTTTATTTGGGAAGGATTATCTGTTTATTTGGGGAGGATCATCTGTTTATCATCTTTACATTTGGGGAGAGTATCTGTTTATTTGTGCAGGGTAATCTGTTTACCTGGAGAGGTTTATTCTGAGAAAATTACCCATTCATTTGGGGAGGATTATCCATTTATGTGAGGGTTGTCTGTTTATTTGGGGAAGATTATTCATTTAAACTGGAGTAATTCAGCAGGACAGGCAGCATTTTAGGAGAGAAGGAATGGGTATTGTTTTAGGTCAAGACCCATCTTCAGACTGAAAGTAATGGGAAATGAGAGATATGAACGATGATGTAGAGAGATAAAGAACAATGAATGAAAGATTTGCAAAAGGTAACGATGATAATGGAAACGGGCCATTATTAGCTGTTTGTTGAGTGAAAACGAGAAGCTGGTGCGACTTGGGTGGGGGAGGGATAGAGAGACAGGGAATGCCAGGGTTACTTGAAGTTAGAGAAATTAATACTCCTACCACTGGGCTATAAGATGCCCAAGCGAAATATGAGATGCTGATCCTCTAATTTGTGTTTCGCCTCATTCTGACAATCGAGGTAACCTAGGACCGAAAGGTCAGTGTGGGAATGGGAAGGAGAATGAAAGTGTTTAGCAACGAGATTCAGGCAGACTGAGCGAAGGTGTTCAGCGAAACGATCGCCAAGTCTACGTTTGGTCTCGCCAATGTATAAGAGTCCACATCTTGAACAATGGATACAGTAGATTAGGTTGGAGGAGTTGCAAGTGAACTTCTGCCTGACCTGAAAGGACTGCCGGGGTCCCTGGACAGAGTCGAGAGAGGAGGTGTAGGGACAGGTGTTGCATCTTCTGTGGTTGCAGGGGAAGGTACCTGGGGAGGGGGTGATTAGCGTGGGAAGGGATGAATTAATTAGGGAGTTGCGGAAGAAGCCATCTCTGCAGAAAGGGATGGGATGGGAAGATATGACTAGTGATGGGATCCTGTTGGAGGTGGTGAAAATGTTGGGGGATTATCTGTTGAATGCGATGACTGATGAAGTGAAAGGAAAGGACTAGGGGACTCTATATCTGTTGCGACTAGGGGGAGGGGGAGCAAGGACGGAGGTGCGGGGTACCAAGGAGACACGAGAGAGGGCCTCATCTATAATGGGAGAAGGGGAACCCCCGTTCCCTAAAGAACGTGGACATCTCGGATGTCCTGGTATGGAACACCTCATCTTGGGTGCAGATGCAGTGTAGGCAGAGGAATTAGAAGTAGGGGATAGAGTCTTTGCAGGAAGCAGGGTGGGAAGAAGTGTAGTTGAGAGTTGTGGAAGTCAGTGTGTTTGTAATAGATGTCAGTCGATACTGAAGAAAGGGGAGTGCAGGATGGAAATTGGTGGAGAAGTTGATGAAGTCCATGAGTTCCGCATGGGTGCAGGAGGTAGCACCAAAGCAGTCGTCAATGTAACGGAGATAGAGTTCAGGGATAGGGCTAGTGTACGCCTGGACAGAAATTGTTCAACGTACCCTACAAAGAGGCAGGCATAGCTGAGGCACATGCGAGTGCTCTTAGCTATGCCTTGGACAATAGACAATAGGTGCAGGAGTAGGCCATTTGGCCCTTCGAGCCAGCAACGCCATTCAATGTGATCATGGCTGATCATCCCCAATCATGACCCCATTCCTGCCTTCTCCCCATATCCCCTGCCTCCGCTATTATTAAGAGCCCTATTTAGCTCTCTCTTGAAAGCATCCAGAGAACCTGCCTCCACCGCCCTCTGAGGCAGAGAATTCCACAGACTCACCACTCTGTGAGAAAAAGTGTTTCCTCGTCTCCGTTCTAAATGGCTTACTTATTCTTAAAATGTGGCCCCTGGTTCTGGACTCTCCCAACATCGGGAACATGTTTCCTGCCTCTAGTATGTCCAAGCCCTTAACAATCTTATATGTTTCAATGAGATACCCTCTCATCCTTCTAAACTCCAGAGTGTACAAGCCCAGCTGCTCCATTCTCTCAGCATATGACAGTCCCGCCGTCCCGGGAATTAACCTTGTAAACCGACTCTGCACTCCCTCAAATTAGGGGACTAAAACTGCACACAATACTCCAGGTGTGGTCTCACTAGGGCTCTGTACAACTGCAGAAGGAACTTGGAGGAAGTGGGAGGAGTCGAATGAGAATTTGTTAAGAGTGTTTAAGGTGTAGTAGAGTGTTAGTAGAGGCAAATTGGATGGTTCTGCGGTCAAGGAAGAAACGGAGGGCTTTAAGGCATTCTGGTGGGGGATGGAGTTGTGGAGTGACTGAACGTCCATAGTAAAGATTAGGGGTGGGGTCTCGGAAAGCGGAAGGCATTAAAAAGACGAGGGGGATGTGAGGTATCTTGGACATAGGTCGGGAGAGATTGGACCGGGGGAGATAGGATGGATAGGATAGATATGTGGAAATAATTTCAGTGGGACAGGAGCAGGCAGAAACAATGGGTATGCCAGTGCAGTTGTGTTTGTGGATTTTGGGGGCGAAGGTACAACCCGGCTGTGCGGGGGCTGGGAAATGATAAGGTTGGAGGCTGTGGAAGGCAAACAGCCTGAAATGATAAAATCTGTAGTGGTCTGAGTGATTATGGCCTGGTGCTCATCTGTGGGATCATGGTCCAAGAACAGGTAGGAGAACGTGGCCGAGAGCTGGCACCTGGCCTCAGTGCGGTAGAAGTCAGCTCGCCAGACTACCTCATCTCGGCGGGTTTGATGATAATGTTTGGGTTGCTCCAGAGAGAGCAGAGGGCTGTATATTCAGAGGGGGTGAGATTAGAGTAGGTAAAGGGTGTGGAAAAGTTGAGATGGTTGATGTCACGCCGGCAGTTAGAAATAAAAAGGTGGCTTGGGTTAGAAATACAAAGGTGGCTTTGATTGCTTGGGTTCTGACTAATTTTATTTTTCCAATTTTCATTTGCTTCTATTGATAGTTGTGAAAATTTGCTTGACAGAATAATAGCTCAATTTGGCCAAGTTATATATCTTTTAGTTTTAGAAAGTAAATCATGTTTTGGTAACTGGATTATATTTTATTCTTAAAAAAAATTATTTTAAAAATATACAACATGTTTTTATTCAAGCAAACAAACATACACACTATCATAACCAAAGAATGCCTATATTGGCAGCTTACAAAACAATAGTCATTAAATTACAATATCATCAACTTCATCAACAATACATATAACCCCCCCGCGACAACCAGCATTCACGGAAGGCTTCCAGAGTCCCCGTATGTTCCCTTCCAGGGACACGCGGGCACCGTCTTAGGCCCGGAAAAGGGGCAGGCAGCCGCCTCCAGTGTGGCCGTCGACTACCCACTGCCTAGACCCACGAATGACCATCATGGCCAGGCCCAGGAGCAAGCCGACAGGGAGGCCCCTCCCTCCCGACCCTCCCCCCTCTACCGGGTGACCAAATATCAGGAGCATGGGGGTATTTTGTTCTTGGATGGCACTAAGTGGAAGCATTCCCAGTTAATGTAGAGTGCAGCCTTTGACAACATTGGGTGCATAATGCAGGCAAAGTGTGGAGTCAAGATGCAGTACAAAGTAGCAAAGACTGGGAATTAGGAACCCAGACATTCATGTATCACCGTACAAACTTTTTATCTGTCATGTACAAATCTATGTACATTGATTTATCATCCATCTACACTCATGGATGATAAGTAGCTTTACTGATTATATTGAAAGGCATGATGGGCTATTCAATGTTTCAACGGTACTTTATTGTCACTTGAATCCAAGTACAGTAAATTTATTTTGCGTAGAATACAGTTCAGTGGCAATCCCACTCCACATTAGGCACAATCATACTAAGTATAAGAGTGTAAAATAGTAGCCTGCACACAAGTCTCCACATTTTAGGTGCCATATTGTATTTCATTCTATCTCATTCCAATGGGAATTTCTTCCTGGATCTCTTCCCTGTTATTTATAAAATCTATTTAAAACCGCAGTGTTTGGATACACAAGAAAACGGGAGCAGGATTAGACCACCTGATTGCTAGAGTCTAATGGGTTGAAAAATACCCCACAAACCACAACATAAAGCATATTGTCCTTTACTGCTTATGTTCACTGCAATGGGATCTCCCCATCAATCACATCTCCACATCTTCCCTTCTTCTTTCTCCCCCGTCTTTCTGTTATCTGTAGGACCACTCTCACCATGACTCCCTGAGCTGCTTACCGCTTGCTACCCACCTCTCCCCTTCTGTCCCCAGCACTTTCTCCTGCAACCATTATTCATGCAACCATTGTACCTGCAACTCCTCCCTCACCGTCATCCAGGGACCCAAGAGCTCTTTCCGGTGAGGCAGAGATTCATGTGTCCCTTCTCCAACATCATAATCATGCTCTTGATGTAATCTTCTCTACATCAGTGATATCAAGATGGGTGACTATTTTCCGGTGACAACAGGCTAAGTATTTTGCGGAGCACATGTGCTCTGTCCACAACGACCATATTCTGCTTCCAGTCGTGTGTCATTTCAACTTCCCTTCCCCATTCTCACCTGCCCTTGCCCTTTGAAGTGGCACTGTGGTATAGAAGTTGATGCCCTACAGTACCAGAGCCCCAGGTTTGATCCTTACTACGGGTATTGTCTAGACGGAATTTGTGTGTTCTCCCTGTGACTCAATGGGTTCTCTCGGATTACCTCTCACATCCTATTGTATGGTAAATCAAATTTCACTGTACCTTAAATGGTACACGTGACAATAAAGGACCATTGACCCATTGAATCCCAAAGGCGTGCAAGTTTGTAAGTTATTTGGCATAAGTAAATTGATGCTCATGTACATTATGAGTCAAGAATCCTTCTTTAAGGAAGATGGCTGTTAGAGTTCAGCAGTAATTTACAGCCACATGCTATTACCTTTTGTCCTGTATAAAAATGATTTTTTTTCTGTATGTCCAAAATTAACTGGCACAGTGAGAATAGAGGTTGTCAAGGATTTAGCTTGTCCTAGTTTCTTCAACATGTTCTTTTTTTTAACCTATAAGGTGTATTTTTGGAAATGAAACACATTTAACCTTGATATATTGTCGATAAAAATCTACATGAGATCTAACTAGCCTAGTTGAATAATGTTTGACATTGAATATAGACACAATATGCTGGAGTAACTCAGCGGGACAGGCAGAAACTCTGGAGAGAAGGAATGGATGATGTTTTGGTTCGAGACTTCTTCAGACTAAGAAGACTCTCGAACCAAAACGTTGCCCATTCCTTCTCTCCTGAGATGCTTCCAGTCCCACTGGGTTGCTTCAGCATTTTGTGTTGATCTTCGGTGTAAACCAGCTTCTGCAGTTCCTTCCGACACAATGTTTCATGTTGAACAATTTCAGCAATTAGACAAGATAGGCATGGCACGGAGAGAGATAACACTTCTGGATTAAATTGCATTTATTTCAGAGGCCTGACAAGTGAGGTGGATGAACTGAGGGCATGATTGGGGACTGGGATAGAAACAAAGAAAATAGGTGCAGGAGTAGGCCATTCAGCCCCTCGAGCTAGCACTGCCATTCAATATGATCATGCCTGATCGTCCAAAATCAGTACCCCGTTCCAGATTTTTCGCCCATATCCATTGATTCCCTTAGCCCTGAGAGCTAAATCTAACTCTCTCTTGAAAACATCCAGTGAGGTGGCCTCCATTGCCTTATGTGGCAGAGAATTCCACAGATTCATAACTCTCTGGATGGAAAAGTTTTTCCTCATCTAAGTCCTAATGGCCTACCCCTTATTCTTAAACTGTGACCCCTGGTTCTGGACTCCCCAACATTGGGAACATTTTTCCTGCATCTACCCTGTCCAATCCTCTAAGAATTTTATGTTTCTATAAGTTCTCCTCTCATCCTATATTCCAGCGAATACAAGCCCAGTCGACCCATTCTTTCATCATACGTCAATCCCACCATCCCGGGAATTAACCTGTTGAACCTACGCTGCACTTCCTCAATAGAAATAATGTCCTTCCTCAAATTAGAAGACCAAATTTGCACACAATACTTCAGTTGCGGTCTCACCAGGGCCGTGTACATGGGGCCGGATTTAGATGAAGAGAGGCCCTAGGCTATTCCACTTGTGAGGCCCCTCCAATCCCCCACCTCCACGACGAGAGGAAGATGGAAGAGTGTTTTAAATAATTTGAGTAAAGCCAAGGATGATGACGGGTGTTTAAAATTCCACAATTCGCAATTCCTTCTCTAAAGGACATAAAATGTTATTGTTAAATACTGTAGTGATTGAAAAAAAATGCATAAATGTTAAAATTAACACTGAAAAACTCTTGCTATAACCGAACTTTGTAAACACTTTGTGGAATAAGCAGGAATATTTAGGAAAATAAAATATCTTTGCACTTTACTACTTACCCCTGAGTTTTGACTTTTGAAGTCTGCAAGTATCCAAAGATGTTCCCTGCACCCGCCATCACTGCTTACTGGAGCACAAGTAAAAGTTTGCTGGACCCCAGTGCCACCAGATTGACACCGATGTGCAGCCGAGCATGGCCAATGAGATAAGGGGCTGGAAAGCTGTGCTTTAAAAAAAATTATTTATTGCCAGTGCTAGTGTTGAGTTATCGGCTTAAAACAGTATTATTCCAAAATGGAGGGCAAGGAAAATTACTGCAGGGTTGTTTAGAGACTACAGTGCATTGTGACAGCACATGTAAGAAAGGTCTATGACAGTGTCAAAAGTATTATACACCTTGGCCGGAGGCCCCCTAGATTTTGAGGCCCTAGGCTTCAACCTACCAAGTCTATAGCAAATCCGGCACTGCCTGTACAACTCCAGTAGGACCTTCTTGCTCCTAAATGCAAATCCTCTCGCAATGAATTGCCATTGGCTTTCTTCACTGCCTGTTGTACCTGCATGCTTACTTTCAGTAACTGATGTACAAGCACACCCAGGTCTCATTGCACCTTCCCTTCTCCTAATCTGACACCATTCAGATAATAATCTGCCTTCCTGTTCTTGCCACCAAAGTGGATAACCTCACATTTATCCACATTATACTGCATCCGTCATGCTTCTGCCCACTCACCCAACCTATCCAACCTTGCAGCCTCATAGCATCCTTCTCACAGCTCACACTGCTACCCAGCTTTGTGTCATCCGCAAACTTAGAGATGTTACATTTATTTCCCTCGTCTAAATCGTTAATATATATTGTAAACAACTGGGTTCTCAGATATTATAGCTATTTCAGAAAGTTGGCTAAGGGAGGGACAAGACTAATAGCTTAATATTCCAGGTTACTTGGTGCTACAGGTGGGAAAGAGGTGGAGGAAAGGGAGGAGCAGCGGTTGCATTTTGATTAAGATATGAGTCAAACGCAGTCAGGTGGGACTAGTGTAGATGGGACATGTTGGTTGGTGTGGGCAGGTTGGTCCAAAGGTCCTGTTTCCACACTAT
This sequence comes from Raja brachyura, assembly GCA_963514005.1. The sequence continues at coordinate 23,582,729 of OY740794.1, forward strand.
ATGACTCTATGACTAGGAAAACCATCATAGCAATAGTCCGAGATGAAATTACTGAGGGGTCATCCAGTGAGGCTTTATGCCCCGCAAGTCAACGTGAATGAGAGGAACAAACATGCATGATGATTGCAGTGTCACAAGAATAGTGGGATTGTCAATTATACAATCAATTATCAGTAATACTACCCCAGAGTATGTAGTGCATCCAAAAATAGTGCATTGTAGATTGTTGCTGAGATTATAGGGATATGGGTTAAAAGTGGATAAATGCTACTAGATCTCATATCCCATCTCAGATAGGCATGTAGGTTGGCGTTGAGAAGAGGAATCAAAGGGCCTGTTTCCATGCTGCATGACTCTCAGTCTCTGACTCTCCAGGACCCTGTCAGTCACTGTGTATGTCCTCCCCTGGTTTAACTTTGCATCACTTTGCACTTATCCAAGTTAATTTCTATCTGCCGTTCCTTTGCCCATGTTTCTAAGTGATCTAGATCCTGTTGTAACCTGTGCCAATCTTCTTTACTCTCCATCATACCACGATTCTGGGCATTATCTGCTGACTTACTGATTATGTTGCTTACACTCTCAACCAAATCGTTAGTAACAGCAGGGGGACCTGCACCACTCCCTGCCTCACACCACCGGTCACAATCCTCCAATCTGAAAAAAAACTCCACTACCACTGTCTGACTCCTTTCATCAAGCTAGATTTGTACCAATAGGCTTGTTCTCCCTGAATCCCATGGGATCTTGTAAATAGCTCTTTCTAAGCTTCCCCCCCCCCCCCCCCCCCCCCCCAGTCTAGTTTCAGTAAAAAAACACTGAGTCAAACACTTGCACAACTAATCTTTATTTTAACAAAACACAATTACATTTCCCACTACTATACATAACCACCGCGGGTTCAATCCTCGTATCTGCCTGATCAAGCCCTCCTAGCCTCGTTCAAACAGAGACACTCCAGAAGGTCACACAATCCCAAGCGTTCTCCCAGAAGATCGGCATCGGACCTCGTGGGAACGGTCTTTTATAGATCCCCAAACCTTGAGGGGCCGAACCACATGGGGGTGGTCTCTTTACAGTCCAATAACAGATATCAATTAACCCAGTACATGACAGACATTTCTCCAACCCACTAATACAGTGACTAATACATTGTATTCAAACGGTGCTTCTAAAAGGAAACGAACTTCGCAACATGTGCCTTGATATGCAATAAAAACAGACAAGGCTCAATACTTAATCCAATCAACATCTAGCAAAGTAAAGCTTTGCAACATTATATACAATTTGTATGTCAAGTTTGCATTCATCCAATCCATTCTATGCATTTTGCACCTAATTGTCATATTCTGCAGATGTTCCATTTTCTTCCTGCAGCTCTTGTCTAGGCTCTAGACAAACTGACACCATTCTGCAGCTTGTCACATTTCTGCAGAAGGCACATTTAAATTGACCAAATGGTCGAGTAGCCCAGAAGCCTTTACTCAATTTTAGTGTCCTGGCCTCTCCAATTTGGCCAGAATTAACAATCTCACCTTCAGGACTAGTCTACCGTCTCAGTTAGAAATTGATAGAGATTAGTTAGAGTTAGATAGAGATTAGACAGAGTTAGAAATATAAAGAGATAGAGGCTCAGTTAGAAATTGGCATGTATGATGTGGGAATTGCAGAGACATGGCTGCAAGAGGGCCAGGGATGGAAACTGAATATTCAAGGGTATACCTCCTATTGAAAAGACGATGGGCAGAGGTGACAGGTGGGCAGAGGTGGTGGGGTAGCTCTGTTGGTGAGGAATGAAATTCAGTCCCTTGCATTGGGTGACATGGAAACGGGAAATATGGAGTCAGTATGGATAGAACTAAGGAATTGTAAAGGTAAAAAGACACTAATGGGACATCTACAGGCCCCCAAACAGTAGCCTAGATATAGGGTACAAGTTGAATCAGGAGTTAAAATTGGCATGTAGTAAACGTAATGCTACGGTTGTTATGGGAGATTTCAACATGCAGGTAGACTGGGAAAATCAGGTTGGTACTGGACCCCAAGAAAGGGAGTTTGTGGAGTGCCTCCGTGATGGATTCTTAGAGCAGCTTGTATTGGAGCCTACCAGGGAGAAGGCAATTCTGGATTTAGTGTTATGTAATGAACCAGATTTGATAAAGGAACTTGAGGTTAAGGAGCCATTAGGAGGTAGTGACCATAATATGATCACGTTTAATCTACAATTGGAGAGGGAGAAGGGTAAATCGGAGGTTTCAGTGTTACAGTTGAATAAAGGGGACTATGGAGCCATGAGGGAGGAGCTGGCCAAAGTTGACTGGAAAGATACCCCAGCAGGGATGACAGTAGAATAACAATGGCAGGTATTCCTGGGAATAATACAGAAGGTGCTGGATCAGTTCATACCAAAGAGGAAGAAAGATTCCAAGGGGAGTAAGGGGCGACTGTGGCAGTATATAAATAAAAGAGAAGAAGTACAACGTAGCAAAGATGAGCGGGAAGCAAGAGGATTGGGTAATGTTTAAGGAGCAACAGAAGATAACTAAAAAGGCAATTCGGGGAGAAAAGATGAGGTACGAAGGTAAGCTAGCCAAGAATATAAAGGAGGATAGTAAATGTTTCTTTGGTATGTGAAGAGGAAAAAAATAATTAAGACCAAGGTGAATTTATTATGGGAAACAAGGAAATGGCAGATGAGTTGAACAGGTACATTGGATCCATTTTCACTAAGGAGGCCACAAACAATCTTCCTGATGTACTAATGGCCAGAGGATCTGGGGTGATGGAGGAACTGAAGGAAATCCACATTAGGCAGGAAATGGTAGACTGATGGGACTGAAGGCTGATAAATCCCATGGGTCTGATGTTCTGCATCCCAGGGTACTTAAGGAAGTGGCTCTAGAAATTGTGGACGCAATGGTGATCATTTTCCAATGTTCTATAGATTCAGGATCAGTTCCTGTGCATTGGAGGGTAGCTAATGTTATCCCACTTTTTAAGAAAGGCGGGAGAGAGAAAACAGGGAATTATAAACCAGTTAGCCTGACATCGGTGGTGGGGAAGATGCTGGAGTCAATTACAAAAGATGAAATAGCGGCACATTTGGATAGCAGTATCAGGATCTGTCCGAGTCAGAATGGATTTACGAAGGGGAAATCATGCTTGATTAATCTTTTGGAATATTTTGAGGATGTAACTAGGAAAATGGACAAGGGAGAGCCAGTGGATGTAGTGTACCTGGACTTTCAGAAAGCATTTGATAAGGTCCCACATAGTGGGCAAAATTAAGGCACATGGTATTGGGGGTAGAGTGCTGACATTGATAGAAAATTGATTGGCAGACAGAAAACAAAGAGTAGGGATTAACGGGTCCATTTCAGAATGGCAGGCAGAGACTAGTGGGGTACTGCAAGCTCGGTGCTGGGACCGCAGCTATTTACAATATACATCAATGATTTAGATGGAGGGATTCAAAGTAACATTATGAAATTTGCAAATGACACAAAGCTGGGTGGCAGTGTGAACTGTGAGGAGGATGCTATGAGAATGCTGGGTGACTTGGACAGGGGTGAGTGGGAAGATGCAGTTTAATGTGGACAAATGTGAGGTTATCCACTTTGGTAGCAAAAACAGGCAGATTATCATCTAAATGGTATCAAGTTGGGAAAAGGGGAAGTACAACGGGATCTGGGGGTCCTTGTTCATCAGTCAATGAAAGTAAGCATGCAGGTACAGCAGGCAGTGAAGAAAGTGAATGGCATGTTGGCCTTCATAACAAGAGGAGTTGAGTATACGAGCAAAGAGGTTCTTCTGCAGTTGTATCGGGCCCTGGTGAGATCACACCTGGAGTATTGTGTGCCGTTTTGGTCCCCACATTTGAGGAAGGACATTCTTGCTATTGAGGGAGTGCAGCGTAGGTTTACAAGGTTAATCCCGGGATGGCGGGACTGTCATATGCTGAGTGAATGGAGCGGCTGCGCTTGTATGCTCTGGAGTTTAGAAGGATGAGGGGGGATCTTATTGAAACATATAAGATTATTAAGGGTTTGGACACGCTAGAAGACATTCTTGCCATAGAGGGAGTACAGAGAAGGTTCACCAGACTGATTCCTGGGATGTCAGGACTTTCATATGAAGAAAGACTGGATAGACTCGGCTTGTACTCACTAGAATTTAGAAGATTGAGGGGGGATCTTATAGAAACTTACAAATTCTTAAGGGGTTGGACAGGCTAGATGCAGGAAGATTATTCCTGATGTTGGGGAAGTCCAGAACAAGTGGTCACAGTTTAAGGATAAGGGGGAAAAAAGAGAGCTAGATAGGGCTCTTAAAGATAGCGGAGTCAGGGAATATGGGGAGAAGGCAGGAACGGGATACTGATTAGGGTTGATCGGCCATGATCACATTGAATGGCGGTGCTGGCTCGAAGGGCCGAATGGCCTACTCCTGTACCTATTGTCTATTGTCTAGTACCTTGTCAAAAGTTTTTGATAAAATCCAGGCAGACAACATCACATTTGTGAGGCAAGAGTTTCCATGCTGACCATCCGTAATCAGTCTTTGCTTTTCCAAGTGTAGATACATCCTGTGTTTCTTTTGATATTTAGAATATTTTTATCTTTTAGTAAGTAAATGATGAAAATGCCAGGACACTGAATTTTGTAGTTTGAAACAATTTTAATGTTTTTGTCATCGAACTGAAGCATTAACCCTTATTTCTCTCTGTTCCAACATTTCAGCTTTTATTTTTGCCTATCAAAATCAATTGAGTATTTGTCAGGGAAGGAATACGCCTTTGTTGTTGAAGACAATTTCTTAAAGTACAGTCATTGCTATTACAGACAGCTGATTTTGATTATATGGAGTTTCTCTTTAAGAACACAAGCTGCTAGTTTCACTGTGGAGGCTATTGAAATAGACAGGGCATTGAAAGGGCATTGCAACTGACAGTCGTTCAGATCAACACTTAACTATTAAACAATGTAACAACCAGCCTTCAGTATTTTTGCAGTAATAAAAAAAAATTTTTAGTTGTTAAAAAGCTTTTTATTTGAAAACTGCTTGTCGTATCACAGAGTGACCGCTAGGTGGTTGGAGCGAACCTCTTACTCGGTCATAGCGGACAATCAATAATAACGGACACCAATCCTTCCCCTATGGTCCGTTATAACGAGGGTTTACTCTAGTTGAAAATGGTTAGTTCGATACCTAGAGAAGCGAGGGATGGGGTGAAAAGATGTCATGATAGAAGTTCAGCCTCCATACTGAATAGTGGAAAAGGCTTGAGGGGCTATAAAGCAAATTCTTAGTTCCATCCAAGGATAGCCGACTTCAAATGTGATCATTAAAGGTCCAGCCAAGGGTTCAGAAAACGGGTCCATCAATGGACATTATGGGGAGTTATAGGGAGAAGGCAGGAGAGTGGGGTTAGGAGGGAGAGATAGATCAGCCATGATCGAATGGCGGAGTAGACCTGATGGGCAGAATGCTCCTATCACTTATAACCTTGATGTCCCAAACTTTGAGATGCAGTCCAAATTTCAAACTTGGAAATGAAGTAATCAAGAAGGTGCTGCTACATTTCAAGGGAACATAGGCAGGCAAGCACATGGCAGATGGATTTCAGGCATTGAAACATAATACGATATATTTAGGCAGGACGCTCGAGCCAAGATCCTATAAAGGGTGCAGTTTAAAATGAAATGCAAGAACAGAGACCTAGAACTGTTGCTTTGAAAATGGACGCACAGATTAACGAAGCAGTTAATTAAATACAAATGATGCTTGGTTTTACAATTAAAGATATAGCCAGGGAACTGTGCCAACTGAGAGCACAATACAGTTCAGTTCTTGCTGAGGAATACTGTATATTTGATTCCAGTTGCCACTCTTTAGGAGGGTTGAGAAGACCTTGCAGCAAGTACAGAAAAAGGCTGGCACGGCGGCGCAGCGGTAGAGTGCAGGTTAATTAGCTTTGGTAACATTGTAAAATTGTCCATAGTGTGTAGGATAGTGCTGGTCATAAAGTCATTCAGTGTGGAAACAGGCTTTTCGGCCCAACTTGCCCACACCGGCCGACACTAGTTCCACCTGACTACGTTTGGCCCATATCCCTCTAAACCTGTCCTAAACAAGTACCTATCTAACTGTTTCTTAAGAGTGTATAGGGATTGTTGGTCTACACCGTATCAGTGGGCAGAAGGGCCTGTTTCCGCACTGCATTTCTAAACTGAACGGTTTACTCATTGGATTCTGTTAAACAATGGATTACAATTGCAAGCGTCCACAGATTATGGAGGGGTTCTGTTCCTGTGAACTGTTCATAAGTTATTTTAATGTTGTATCTTTATGATTGTGTATTACAGTTCGAGGCTCTGAAGGAATCTATATGCTCAATGGCCCCCCGACAAATACAGAAAATACCTCTTTCACAAGGTATTTTAAATTTGTTATATTTGTGGAACTTACATTGAACATGGGGCACTGTTTAGATGGAGATTGGAGTCAACGTCTTAAGCTAGTAATAAAGTATTGTGTTTTACAGACGGATTGTTCAGTCTGTAAAACACTGAACAAATTCCACCATGGTGGGAACAAAATTTGAATGGCGGAGTAGACTCGATGCGCCAAATGGTCTAATTCTGCTCCTATGTCTTTTGGTCTAATGGACCCTTCTTCATATCTACAATATTATTAGCTTATTTAGACAATATTTTTTCTACAGAGCAGGGACCTGGAGGGATACTTTAACTGTGTTTTAATTGTTCTGGTAATCTTTTCCCTTTCCTCTTTATCTTACAGAGATGGCAAGAAAAATTGCAAAGGCTTCATTTTCAGCAGAGATGGTTCATTGTTCGCTTGGTGCAATGGGGAAAAGTCAGTTTTCATCTTCACTCTCCAGTCACTAATCTTTTAAAATCATGTTAAGCTTCTGTGTTGAATCATATCCATGCTGCATGTATTTATATTATTGTTGAACTTTATGCTGCTTCACAATTTCACACTGAGAGATTGTTGCGGCTTTATTCATGCTTTAAGTTGATGTATTGTCATAAACTCAGAGGAGTGCTGGCTGACAAGATACGTCTTGTAAAATACCGCAGGCGTGCATCACTCATTGTGTATTTCAATGTGCTGCGTAGGTCTAGCACTCCAGTTTCCCAGGCTCTTTTGCACGTACAACATTGTATTGATTGTTTATTCTGAAACGAGCTCTAATAAGCTCATGTTTAAATAACTTCTCTTCTTTTCCTCCAGTGTAAATATTGTGGCTACCCAGGACGGTCGGTTATTGCACTCTTTTGATTTGCCTAAAGCTGCTTTATTGGCATTCTCTCCTCAAAGCAACATCTTGACAACTTGGCAAACTTATATTAGTGAGTAATTCAATTACAGGAAGTGCATATTCTACATGTAATTTTATTTTGTTATACTAGTCAGCCAATTTTGCATGAAGGCATAGAGGGTGGATAGGTATTTCCATAATTTCCATATAGAAACAAAGAACTGGAAATGCTGGTTATACACAAATGGACACAGAGTGTTGGAGTAACTCAATGCTGGTCTGAAGAAAGATCTTCGTAAGTTCTAGTAGAATTAGACCATTCGGCCTGTTAAGTCTACTCCAACATTCAATGGCTGATCTATTATTCCCTCTGAACCCCATTCTTCTTCCTTCTCCCCAACCCCTAACACCCTTACTAATCAAGAATCTGCCTTAAAAATGTCCACTGACTTGGTCTTGACCCAAAACATCACCTAACCATGTTCTCCAGGGATGCCTGGCCCGCTGAGTTACTCCACTTGTGACACAGCTTTGGGGACTGAATAGCGATGTTTAACTAATGAGATAACTTTGAGAACTTATACAGCCACAATGGGCAGAATGCTTCCATGCTGTGATCATTATTTTGCCAACACAGTGGCGCCGTTGACAGAGCTGCAGCTTCGCGACGCCAGAGACCCCGGTTCGATCTTGACCTCGGGTGCTGTCTGTGCATGATTTGCACATTTTCCCTGTGGAAACCTTTGGTTTCTTCTGGGTGCTCCAGTTCCCTCCCACGTCTCAAATGCATGAGGGTTTGCAGGTTACTTGGTCTCTACATTTATATTAGTGTGTAGGAAGTCGATACGAAAGTGGGATAACATAGAACTAATGTGAACGGGTGATCGATGGTCAGCGTGGACTTGATTGGCTGAAGGGACTGTTTCCATGTAGTATCTTTTAAATCAATTCAACGAGTTTTGAATAGTAACGGAAAATAAAGAATTGTCCGCAAGTTACATTTCTAAATTGTGGAAGGCCAGTTTTGAGGGTATTAGACAGCAATTTGCAGAGGTTAATTGGGACATCTATTTACAGGGGAAGGGACATTAGGCAAGTGCAAAGGTGAGATTGGAAGAGTGAAAATTTGATGAATCTTGAAAATAATATTTTTGTACAAATGCAAAGATATAATTGGATTTTGTAATGGATTATTAAGTACAGGCTGACAGATTTCTATCAGTTTACACATTGTGGTTAATTTTATATGGAAGGTAGACAGATGTTTTTGGATTAAGCGTCTATATTAGTTCTAGATAGGGTCAGAAGTAGGGTTCCGACCCAAAATGTCACCTGTTCCTCTTCTCCAGAGATGCTGACTGACCCACTGAGTTGCTCCAGCACTTTATGTCTATCTTTGGCATAAACCAGCATCTGCAGTTCCTTCCGACACATGTATTAGTTCTAGTGCCTGTTAAAACTTATTAACAATAACTAGTTGCTCATAAGTCCAACCAGCAAAATAAAAGACCTTTCCTTGCATATTGATCAGATTCTAAACCGTAAGAATTTGTTAAGTGATGCAGTTCTAATTCATGACTTCCTGAAGTTTGGATGCTAGTACATCTGAGAGTCCCCTTCATTGTTGTGTTCCCTATTGAGTCCTGCGGAGGAGCAATAACTCCCTGACTAAGATGGTCTGGGATGCACATTGGTATCTGGTCCTCGGCTTTCTGCCAGGGAAGACTGGTTTAAAAAAGACAAACCAACTCACTTGAATTGGGTGATCAGGCTTGTAAAGATAAGAAGTGTTGTGCTTATTTTATGTCTATACTTGTACTAAAACTCTCATCTTGACCACTTCCGGTCTGTGTTGTTTTTAAATTTGCGCAAAAACGCTACCTTATATCGCTAGGATTACTCGCCACCTTACTCACCGTTCTCTGCTCCAAACCACCAAGTTTTGTTCCGATCGGTGGAAGATTACAAAAGTTATGAAGGTTTAAACAATTGTGAGATCAGCAGATTGGTCTTCTCGCCTGTCAGTCACTGTGAAGGTAACGCCCCTTCCAGCACCCGCTAGAGAATAAAATCCCGGAGGCGGGGCTGAGTCCGTGTACACGTCCAAAAGCGGCCCTGCAGGAGCCGCCCGTCCAGAAGCTGCCCAAAATAAAGCTGAAGCAGCGGAGTGTGGGCTGTGTTCGTGGGCGGGGTGGCTGTGTTCATGGGTGGGGGCTGTGAGCGCGACAGACACTGGGGACGGGAGCTGTTGAGTGAGTCCGAAGCCGGGTCCTGGAGTCAGGCGTGCGATCGGAGCCGGGGCCGGGAACTGGTGAGCCCACACAACCCTCTCCCCTACACCCCCCCTCTCCCCAACACACCTCCTCTCCCCCACACACTCCCCCACCAGCCCCCGACAGACCCAGTCTGAAGCCGTCCTCCTGCCCTGGCTGCAGGATGCTTCCCGCCTGAAGCCGTCCCCGTCTCCCGGCTACAGAACGCTCCCGACGGGTTCCGCTTAGTCTAGTTAACAAATAGTTTAGTTTACAGATACAGCGCAGAATCAGGCCCTTCAGCCTACCGACTGGACACCGACCAGCGTTCATCCCATACACTAGCACTATCACTAGGGACAATTTACAATTCTTATCGAAGCCACAAACCTGTAGGTTTTTGGAATGTGGGAGGAAACCAGAGCACCCGGGGAAAACCCACACGGTCACAGGGAGAACATACACACTCTGTACAGACAATGCCCTTTGTCAGGATCGAACCTGGGACTGTGTCGCTGTAAGGCAGCAACTCTGCCACTGCGCCACCATGCCGCCCATGAAAATTGAAAGCATGAAAATAAGATCTAAACTTTTAAAATAGTCTATCAAAGTATTAGTCATAAAATAAAACAGTTTCCACTAGAGTCACTGTATCACTCTATGACTGGGAACTGTAATGACTATAAGGGCATTCTGGGACCTTGAGAATCAGTGCTTGAGCCCCATTAACTGTTTAAATCCAGTCTGCATTGCAGGAGTCAGCAAGGTTGACCATCCTCACGCTTGACCAGACCATCCCACATATCCTGCACATTTGCGCAGTTGGTAGAGCTGCTACCTCACAGCGCCAGAGGCCCAGGTCCGAACCTGACCTCTGGTGCTGTCTGCGTGGAGCTTGCACGTTCTCCCAGAGACTGTGTGGGTTTCTCTTGGTGTGCTGATTTCTTCCCATCTACCAAAGATCTGCAGGTTTGTTGCTTAATTGGCCTCTAAACTTGTCTGTCGTGTGTAAGGAGTAATATAGAGCTTGTACAAATTGGCATGGACTTGGTGGGCAGAAGGGCTGGTTTCCATGCTGTATCTCTAGCCAAAAAACTAAGTGCAGGTGGCTAGGGCTACACAGAGAGACTCTGGATACAGAACTGGAAGATATAGCCCACTGTTTAGTTTGATGGTAGGATGATCAAATGGAGCACAAATGCCAGCACAAATGGTCAAATAGAGCACAAATACCACAAACACACAGATCCTGACTACAAAGGCTGTCTTGGCCAAATCAGCTTTTTTCAGTGCTATGAATTTTACCTAAATGTTTAATCAAAACTTAACAATCTATCAGTGTGCAAGTCCTGGTAACTGATATTCATTGTTCTACAATACCTTTCTTTAGCAACCAAAAATAATCCACATGGAGACCCAAATCTGCACCTTTGGGATCTTAAGTCCGGACAATGTCTCAAGTCACTTTTCCAAAAGAAAATGCAAGGCTGGTAAGGATATGTTTTTATACATGAGATAATTAAGTCTGTATTTTACTAACGTATTAAAAGTCGTCGTAAGTTTCTACTCCACTTTGACAATATCCAGTGATTTTGTGCTTTCATCAAATTGTGAGGATTGGCAAGAAAGGTTCATCCCCACTTTCAACTGAGCAACTTATATTGTAAATTTGGAAAATAGCAACAATGAAATCAGTTCCAGATTGTAAGTTAAAATGGTGGGAAAACTGTTGAACGCAAACGATCAAGTTGGCTCAACGGCAGAGTTGCTGCCTTACAGCATCAGAGATCCAGGTTCGATCCTGACTACAAAGGCTGACTGTATTGAGTTTGTACACTCTCCCCATAACCTGTGTGGGTTTTCTCTGGGTGCTCTGGTTTCCTCCCACACTCTAAAGATGTACAGGTTTGTGGGTAAACTTCCGTAAGATTGTAAATTATCTGTAGTTTGTGTAGGATAGTGTTAGTGTGCGGGGGATCGCTGGTCGGCGTGGGCCGAAGGGCCTGTTTCTGCACTGTATCTCTAAACTAAACTCTAAACTAATTAAGTTTGTGATTGGAGGTAGGCGTTTTTGAAATTCTGTACCTCCTGCCTGATGCATTGGTCCTTGATTATGTTGGTAGCCCTATAAAGAAGAATTATTGAAAAGTGCAGAAAACGTTTTGGTATAACAGTTTTCCAGAGCAATCGTTGGAAAAAAAAACCCAGCTGAATTCTTTATCTGTGTCCCATGTTAATGACTGCCTTTTTCTCCTTGAGATTAGGTGTCCTTGTTGGTCGGATGATGAAAGTTTATGTGCACGAAATGTAAACAACGAGGTGCAGTTTTTTGAGGGCAACGAATTTGGTATGTAATTCCATCCAGATTACTCAGAAACCAGAGAACTGTACTGAAAGTGAACATTATTTATACTTAAAACTTTGACCAAATAAATGTCATGTGCTGAAGATAATTTATTTACATTTTTTTGTTAGATTGAGTAAATCACACATTGAGATTAACAAATGGATCAAATCCATGAACATCTGAAGGATAATTCCACTTTTTCAATTATTCTGATGTATCCTGATGAGATTATTTGTGCCTATTATTTATTTTTGATATTACAGGAAAGAGTTTAGTGATACAGCACAGAAATAGGTCCTTCGGCCCACTGCCTGTGTCGACCAGCACTCCCCGCACACTAACACTGTCCTACACATGCGAGGGACAACTTACAATTTACCAAAGCCAATTAACCTACAAACCTGTACCTCTTTGGAGTGTGGGAGGAAATCGGAGCACCCAGAGAAAACCACGCAGGTCACTAGGAGAGCATACAAGCTCTGTACAGACAGCACCCATGGTCAGGATCGAACCCGGGTCTCTGGTATTGTAAGGCAGCAACTCTACCGTGTTGCCACCGTGCCGTCCGAGAGGCGACATAGTTAAAATGGAAGTCCCTGGTTTATGACACTGTTCCATTCCTGAGAACGGTTTGTAACCAGAACGGTTCCTAAATCAGAATTGAATAAAAACCGTGTATGAGAAGATCAGAGTAACAGCTGTGATGGGAGAGTGAGCAAGCGCAGGAAGAACGGCCCACTACGGTGCTGTCATGATGTTACAGCAGAATTTGCCCGTATCGTTGTGAATATATAGGCATCATAGTAAGCGGCAGAGAACGCATTCTTGCGGGGTACTAGTGTTCAGTATTGTCATGGAGGATGTAGTCATGCAGTGTGGTAATTGGCCCAACTTGCCCATACCAGCCAACATGTTGCATCGACACTAGTGTCACCTGCCTGCGTTTGGCCCATATCTCTCTAAACCTGTCCTATCCATGTACATTTCCAAATGTTTCTTAAACGTTGTGATACTACCCGCCTCAACTACCTTCTCCAACAGCACATTCTATACACCCACCCTGTGTGGAAAAAGTTACACCTCGGGTTCCCATTAAATCTTTTACCCCCTCACCTTATACACATGTCCTCTGGTTCTTGATCCTGATACTCTGGGAAAGAGACTCTGAGCATCTACCTGATCAATTCCTCTCATGATTTCCCATGCTGTTTTGTTTATCCTCACTGATTCTGGTCTGTGCGTCCGGAAGTCAGATTCATTTGCAGAGGGGTGCTAAGTCCTAGATCCAGGAGCTTGGAGATGTTTTCCTCTCCTGGGTAAAGTTCCTGGATAGAATGCAAAATATATTTCATTGCTACTAGGCAACACTTGTTTGTAATGTATATTTATAGAAGAAATTAACAAGCCAATACTCTGCGATGAATTTTACTTATGTTACTTTCTCAATCCCTTAATATCAGATAAAATAGCGAACAAACTCCATTTGCAGAAAGTATCAGATTTTGCATTGTCGCCTGGACCTCAACCCTGCAAGGTACTTTTATCATCTACTTCCTCTTCTGTGTTTTGCATGGCATGTTTGTATAAATAATTATCAGGTAAAGACATTTTAAAGCCTAATAGAAGTTAAACCGAAGATAGACACAAAGTGCTGGAGTAACTCAGCAGGTCAGGCAGCGTCTCTGGCTGCAGAAGATTTCCGACCCAAAATATCACCCATCCGTTTTCTCCAGAGATGCCACTTGACTCGCTGAGTTAGTCCTGCACATTGTGTCTATCTTCGGTATAATCCTGCATCTGCAGTTCCTTCCTACACATAGTAGAAGTTAATTCAAAAGCAGCTACAGCAGAAGATGGTATCTCAACTATAGCTCTGAAATGTCTGTAGCTCTGAAATGTGGCTGACTTTAAATTTGACTGATTATTGAGTTCAACTTAATTAACTATTACAACTTCATATTTGTATTGCCTGCCTCTCTCCATAAGGTCAAACCAGTTTACAGTATTGCAGCTGTTGCTTGTCTCAGCTCAAACCTCCCCTCAATATCTTTTCAGTTTCAGTCAATTCAGTACAGACACCTCCCGGCCTATGCAGGAGATGACCTACGCACTTAAACAATTCTGTACTCAGTCCCAAGAGCAATGAAGGTAGTTTGTAATTTCCACAACATTGTACGAACACTAGTTTACATCGGAAACAGGTCGGCCATGGCGGCGATGCTTATTCAGAAGGGCGTGCGCCTCAGAAAGTGCCATGGATGCTGCTGAGACAGTTAATACTCTCAGTGAGTACAGACACAGAGTCGGTGATTCCAACGCGTAAAATCTGATTTCCTTAAGGGTTCATGGAATATAAACCTTATGTTAGACATTGAATGCCTGTATCTATTCCAGAATCCATTCTAAAATGGTGTCACTCTGTAGGTACTTGTAGTGTATTTGGGTGCTTGGAACTGACTCAAAAGAACACTCAGATACAGGAGTAAACTACCAAGCTTCTTTATTCTAGGACGCCACCTTGAGTCTCTCCCCGCGCATGCGTCCCCTCGCACAAGACATAACATGCTAATTATATCACATACATCACACTGCTCCCCCTTTAACTTGGAGGCAGGTAACACCATTTACATTATATACATTACACTGCTCCCCCTTTAACTTGGAGGCGAATAACACCATTTCTATTACATTAAATATAATTGATTAACTTGCAAAATTATATTATTACAGTCATCTTACATTACATTCACATAACTGTAATAATCGTAACTGATATTGCACAAACTGGGAATGCCCTATTTTGCATGCTTTGTACCATCTCTGGATCGAAATGACTGCATGTCGCATAGCTCTGTAGGGTACCCTTGATCGGTAACCACGGTTTGCAGCTTGCAGAGTGACTACAGCCGCCTTTTGCATCAAGAAATGTTTTCTTGTAATGCACATCATTATGAATGACTTAATATGGCGTGCTGCCTTGATTTTCTCAACCAATTCTCTGGCTTTAATCCCGCGGTAGATGACCTGACTACAAACCACTGCTTTCCTCAAACTATTATAATGTCTCACTAGGGACATCTCCTATCTGGCAAGCTCTGTATCGTTGCTGTACCACAATGGCAGACCAGCGTAGTTTCTTGAAATACTGACGCTGTTTATGCATCTGATAATAAGTCTGTATGACCTTTGTGCAGATTTGTGCATGCACCGCAATTGCTTCCGAACAAGCATTCCTCGGTAGGCAGCCTGACGCACGACAACGCGGCTGTGTGCCTTCATGTAAATCTTGCGATCACTTTCCATTTGAAGGTGTGTCCTATAATGGGTTTGCACTATTATAGCTGCCAATCCCATTGCCCTGTATGGACGGTATACTCTGTGCCTTCTAAATGCTGTTTGTATTACCGTTGCTGCCTTCTGTTTGTTCCTGATCTCTCTCCGTACCTTCATACCCCTGAATGCAGTTTGAATAGTTGAATAGTTAATGTCCCTTTGCCTTTGACTTTTGTCACTTTGCCTTTTACCTTTGGCCTTTTCCACTTGACCTTCGTCACTTGGCACTTGACTTTTGTCACTTTGCCCTTGACTTTTGTCCTTAGAGGGACTCTCTGCCCTCTTTAGTTCAGGCTCCTTGCCTCTGGATGCCCTTGGAGGTTTTGGCAAGAAACGAGCCATTAATGCCTCCTTACACTCCTCGTACATTTTGTCTGTGGGCTTTGCTGGCTGCAGTAACATACGCAAGGTCTGATAACCCTCTCTTCCTAAGCCGAATATGAACCATGCTCTCGTCTTTTCCTCTGCAGCGATATCATTGGAAATGAAACAAGCCTCCAAGACTTCGGTCCATTTCTCAAAATTACACCCACAATCTAACTGGGGCACCTTTCCTACAATTTGAAAAGCCATGCTACCTGTTGCTATTCAGGTGCACTATATTCTGTTCTCTCACTGTGTTTCCTGCACTGGACTTAATCCTTTTACACACTAAGAAGTGAACCAGTCCACTGACTATTACCAATTCTTATAATAATAGATTTATACTATTAACCAACATGTCATGCCAATAGCCATTAAAAACATTTTAATCCATATTCCTTCTATGCACACAGATTTACTATTCATAACAGTGACTAATGCATTACATTCAAACAGTCCTGCTTTTACAGTGCCCATGCATTACATTCACAGAGGGCTTTTATTATGAAGTATTTCACAGCTCCAGCTTGTGGCCTGTGGACTCTGGTGCATCCTCGACCTCTCGAGCTGTCCCCACTTATACCTTTGCTGATGGCCTCACCTCCACATGGACCTCCACTCTTGCTGCTTTTTCTGGCTCCCGCGGGCTTCACCGTTACATTTGCTGCCGCTGGCTCGCTGCCAAGTCGATTCTCGCTGCTCCGCTGACTTGCCTGCTGTCTCCCTTGGACGCCCTGCGGAAGGTAAGTTGCTGCTGCTGGTCCCACTGTTCGGCTCGTCGCTGGCTCACCGGCACGCCTGGCTGCTCGGCCCTGCGGGACTGCGCGCTTCTCTCTCACGGTCGGCTTTCCCATTCGGCCAGTCTGCTTCTCTTGCGTGGCCGGACCCTCTTTTCTGCTCACGGTCGGGCTGACTCTGCTCCCGACCTGGCTTTCTCTGCTCGCGGTCGTCTCCTGCGACCGGGCTTTCTCTTACGACCGGTCCGCTTCTCTCACAGCCGTTTTTTTTTAAACTCTGCTGGTCCGCTTCTCACGCGGCTGGCTTTCTCCCTCGACCGGGCTGATTCTTCTCCCGGCTGGGCTTTCTCTCACGACCGGGCTGACTCTGCTCCCGGCCGGGTTGACTCCGTTTTTGGCAGTGGCTTCTCTGGACCTGATCGTGACCTACCTGGTACTAGGCCCTCACTCGACGTCGGTGGCGGCTCCTGGGCCTGGCTGTGGGCTACACAGCCCTGGAAAACGTTCAAAGTCGGTGGCGGTCTCCGGACCTGTCCGTGGCGTACACGGTACACAGCCCTGGAACTCACCCGAAGTCGGTGGAGGCTGGGCCTCTTCTGCCCCTTAGCCATGGCTGCACGGCCCTGGAAAACATTCCAGTTAAGTTGACACCGTCGCTGTCCTGCTGGTTAGGCTTCCAGCTTTCGGCTGCGTTCTTCGGTGACACTTACTTACTGCCCCACTTGTTTTCCTTGCTTCCTGTTCCGACCTTTCTTTTCTTTGGCGCCAATTCAAAACCATTTGGCGCCAAATCTTTTGCTTAGTGCCGTTCCACTTTGTTTCCAAACACAACCTCTTCTTTTTAACTTTTTTTTTTCTCTTGACAGCCCTTCTTCTTTGTTCTTTTCTGTTCTTTTATCCTTGTTGCCTCGTATCCTTGTTGTGTGTTTTGGTGTAACAATTCACCTAAAACTTAGCTGAACAAAGATTATTCAGCTTGAGGAATTCAACAAAAAAAAAAATCAGTCTAAAATGTGTAACAGTCCGAAGGACGACATCTTGCCACGTAGACACAACATAGAGATAGCCTGACAAACTCGCCGACTTGTACAGCTGATGTTTTAAACTACAGTCCCATGCTTAGAGGGATCTGCAGGCCTCTCATGTCCAGCTCGCAATCAACTGTGACACAACTCCGTATCTACTGTTTAAACTGTTAAACAAACCAGCATGTTGCAAAACAATACTGCGGGTGAGTTCTTAAACTCCATTCCATCCTCGTCGCCAATTGTAATGTATTTGGGTGCTTGGAACTGACTCAAAAGAACACTCAGATACAGGAGTAAACTACCAAGCTTCTTTATTCTAGGACCCCAGCTTGAGTCTCTCCCCGCGCATGCGTCCCCTCGCACAAGACATAACATATGCTAATTATATCACATACATCACACTGCTCCCCCTTTAACTTGGAGGCAGGTAACACCATTTATATAATATACACCACAGTGCTGACCAACAATAAGGCCATTTGGCAACTCAAAAGCAGCACCGGTACAGCAGAAGATGGTATCTCAACTGTAGCTCTGAAATGTGACACTGTGGAATCAAAGTCTCCAATTCACAGCATAATTTGATGCACCTGCCTTTGGCCCAGATGCCTTAATACTACGAGTCTTTGGGCATTTGAACGTGCCCCCTTGGGCTATATGCTGCAATTTGATGAGGTTTTAATATTTATCCTTCCACACATTCTCCTACCTTTGCTTGTAATTTTGTATTTCGATGCAAGAGATCAACATTGCAACTCATTTCTGCACAACTGTCAGATCCGTGTGTAGGAAGAAACTGCAGGTGCTAGTTTATATCGAAGATATACTCAAATTGCTGGAGATACACAGCGGGTCAGGCAATAACTCTGGAGTAAAGGAATAGTTGACGTTTCGGGTCGGAACCTTTCTTCAAACTGAAAGATAGAGGTGGGTGAGCTGGTGTCCCCAGTCGCAAATCCAATCTGTCCTTGCTTAAGATGAAGGATTGTTTTTAAAAAAAAGATTTGGATGAAAACACTGTTAAAGAAGGTGAAACGTGTTTCTTTTAATAAAGAAACGTATATGGAGCAATGGATGTCTTTGAAGATGTCTTGATATGCAGTTTTAATCTAAATTAACTGACCAGTTCAAACCTCTTGTTCGTTAAAGGTTGCTGTGTATGTGCCTGGATCGAAGGGTGCACCATCCTTTGTTCGATTGTACCAGTATCCAAATTTTGATGGCCCATCTTCTGCCTTGGCAAATAAAAGTTTTTTTAAAGCTGACAAAGTGACAATGCTTTGGAATAAGAAAGGTAGGATTTCTTCTGATATTTCCTCATGATATCAAGATATCATGCTTCCATGAAAAGGCTTTGTAAGCGGCAGTTAATGCATAATATTAAGTTGCACTATTCAACACCTGAAGAGCTCAATGGCACGGGAAACTGTAAGAGTAAGTGAAGTGATTTATGGTGTTTGTTCGCAGAAGGAAGTCAGTGCAATTTCTGGAGAGCATTGATGAAGTAATGTCATTTTTGACATCTGGACGAGTCTAATTCAACTTAAAAGTTTTCTGCCCTCACGTCATTTAATTAGCTTCCTTCATGCTCTCTGTCATACCATGATGTGAGCGATGGGCAAGCAAACTATTTGGAGTTTGAGGCTACCATGATGTGGACAGACTGTCCTCCACTTGTTTGTCTTCTGTTACCATCACTAACAGATTGTTGTGCTTAGATTAGGAATTTGCTTATCAGTGATTTGAGATTAGAAATTCTCCAATTTTAAGTAAACCCCCCCCCCCCCCCTAAACCTTCTCCATTCTCTTCCGACGTACACTCATGTCCCGTCCCCGGTCCCCCATTTCCCCCCCCAATCCCCCTTTCTTTCCTCTCCCCATCCCCTTCCACCCACATTCCTCCCTCTAGTTTTACATTTCACTCCTCTACTTATCTGACATCCTTATGTTTCCTTCCCGATTATTCAATGATACTTTATTGTCACATGTACCTGGGTACAGTGAAATATATACACCACGTATCCATTCCCTTCACAGATGCTGCCTGACTCACTTAAGGGCCTGTCCCACTTGCCGATTTTTTTTCGGCGACTACCGGCATCATTGACTGACGTATCAGGTTACCGAAAAATTCGCAGCGTGACCTGGCGTGATGACGTATTGACGCGCTGTGTTTTTTCAAGTGTCGTAACATTTTTTCTATCGCCGCTATATTTGGTAATGTTCAAAATCATTTGGTGACACTGATATGACACCGGCAGTCGGCGAAAAAAATCACCAAGTGGCACAGGCCCTTGAGTTCTTCCAGCACTTTGCGTTTTGCTTCGTAGTTTGCTGCGTGGGTACAAATCCACCTAATCCACATCCTAAAGATGTGCCGGTTTGCTGGTTAATTAGCTCCTGTAAAATTGTAACTGCTCTTTCGATCAAGCTTTTGATTACCTGCCTTAATACCTCTTTACGTGGTTCATTTTTTGATGGTATGGTGAAGCACTGAGAGTCGGGGACCAGAGGCCACAGCCTCAATAAAAGGACATACCTTTAGAATGGAGATCAGGAGGAATTGCTTTAACCAGAGGGTGGTAAATCTGTGAAATTCTTTGGCAAGATATTCGGTATTTTAAAACGTAGATTCATAGGTTCTTGAGATAAACACAAAGTGCTGGAGTAACTCAGTGGGTCAGTCAGGGTACCTGGAGGAAAAGGATGGACGACATTCCGGGTCGGGATTCCTCCTCAGGATTGAGTCTGAGGAGTGGTCCTGACCCGAAACATTACCCATCCTTTCTCTCCAGAGACGCTGCCTGACCCGCTGAGTTACTCCAGCACTTTGTGTCTCTCTTTGGCAATAACCAGCATTTGCAGTCCTTTGTTTCTACTACTTCATAGGTTCTTCGCATCAAAGGTTACAGGGAGAAGGCAGTAGAATTGGATTAGGAGGGAAAATTAGATCAGCCATGATTGAATGGCAGAGCAGAATGGCCTAATTGTGCTCCTATGTCTAATGATCTTATGTGCTAATGCTTTTCTGTGCTAAACGTAAAATAATTATTGGTGTTCTCATGTTGCCTTTCTGCAGGGACTGCTTTGTTGGTGATCGCCAGTACGGATGTAGACAAGTCTGGAGCATCGTATTATGGCGAACAAACCCTGCACTATATCGCATCCAATGGAGAAAGTGCATTAGTGCAGCTGCGTAAGTATCCTTTCAAACATTTGTAAATAAGATTAGGAAGCTGCTGATGCTTGCCTTTGGCTTGTTTAATGATTGCCGTCAGGCTCTCTTTGTTTATATAAATCATCTACTACACCGTACTTCCAGGGGTGCTCACATTTATTGGCTAGAGCTTTCCAATTTTCTCCTTTACAGGTATGAATAGTGGATTGGTTGTTAACGTACTATACAATTAGCATAGATGGGAACAATTAGAGTTCTAATCTAATTCTGTTAACTGCGACGGGCACAATTTCATTTGTGAAAAAATTCAGAGGAATTGCTGGTTGCTGCGGATTATAATCTAATAATTTAAAAAATGTAGGCTCAGTTAATTGGTTAGGATTAGATCAAACATGTTCGACCAACCATGCTGAGCTTTGGTGCCTCCACAGCAATGTACAAAAGCACTGTACCAGAAGGTGACACAGTGGCGCAGTGATAAAGTTGCTGCCCTACAGCACCAGAGACCCTGGTTCGATCCTGACTATGGGGTGCTGTCTGTACGGAGTTTGCACATTCTCCCTGTGACCGTATGGGGTTTCGTTGGGTGCTCTGCTTCCTCCCACATCAAGACGTCCCTGTTGTGTAGGATGACCGTTGGTCGCCACGGACTCGGTGGCTCGAAAGACCTGTGTCCACGCTGTATCTGTAAACTAAATAACCTAAAGGGTCAGATGCAGGACCTATATACTTCATATCTGGCTGCTCTGCTTAGTGGCATTTTGCTGAACCCTATTCTTTTGAAGCTGTTTGGCAACTTTAAGGAAGTTAGTGGCTTGTTTTCTTCATACTTTATTTTAATTAAACATATATTTCATCTGTAAATTTTCTTCACCTCCAATAAGCTTCTTGCTGGAATGGAGCCACGGAGTTACCTTATGCAGGATATATAGAATCATACTGAGTTATACAGTGTGGAAACAGGCTTTTCGGCCCAACATGCCCCATTTACACTCGTCCCACTTGCCTGCATTTGCCCCATTTCCCTCTAAACCTGCCCTATCCTGTCCAAATGTTTCTTAAATGTTGCGATAGTACCTGCTTCAACTACCTCCTCTGGTAGCTCATTCTTTAGACCCATCACTCTCTGTGTGGAATAAGTTACCCCTTAGGTTCTTATTAAATCTTTTCCCCCTCACTTGAAACCAATGTCCTCTGGTTCTTGATTCCCCTACTCTGGGCAAGAGACTCTGTGCGTCTGCCCAATCTATTCCTATCATGATTTTGTACATCTCTATAAGATTAGCCTTCTAAGCTTCAAGTCATTGTCAACCGGTTCACAGAAGCATGCAAGAGAATGGGTCTTGAAGGAGACATCCACCATAATGGGCCTACAGCTGAGTGAACTAACCAACATGCAGGAAAAGGCTATTTGACCTCCTCCATGTCAACTTGTCACAACCGTATCGGTCCATGACAGTTTTAATATGAGTGGCTGCGGCTCCTTGTGTAGCAAGGAACTGCAGATAGACACAAAATGCTGGAGTAACTGAGCGGGACAGGAAGTATCTCTGGAGAGAAGGAATGGGTGATGTTTCGGTTCAAGACCCTTCTTCAGACTGAGAGTGGAGAGGTAGACACAGATATGGAAGGGTAAGGAGTGAAAATTAGAAAACAAAGGGGACAAAGTTCAAGGAAAATGTAGAATAGATCTTTGCTAACTAGGGGAAGATGACAACGAGGCATACAAAGATAACATTTAATCAGGAGAACAGTCAGAGTGGTCGAAGAACTAGGATGGGGGAGGGATGGAGAGAGAAGGAAAGCAAGGGTTACTAAGTTAAAGAAGTCAATATTCATACCGCTGGGTTGTAAGCTGCCCAAAACAAAATATGAGGAGCTGTTCCTCCAATTTGCATTGGGCCTCACTGACAGTGGAGGAGGCCCAGGACAGAAAAGTCAGTATGGGAATGGGAGGGGGAGCTAAGTGTTTAGTTAAGTGTTTAGCAACTGGGAGATCATGTAGGTCTAGGCGGACTGAGCGGAAGTGTTCAGTGAAACCATCGCCCAGTCTATGTTTGCTGTCACCGATGTATATGAGTCTAACTTCATCCCCTTTGTTCTCACATTTTCACGCATTACCCTTCCATATCTCCGTGTTTCCCTCTCCCCTGACTCTCAATCTGAAGAAGGCTATCAACCCAAAACATCACCCGTTCCTTCTCTCCAGAAATGTTGCCTGTCCCGCTGAGTTACTCCAGCATTTCGTGTCTTTCTTCGGTGCAAACCAGCATCTGCAGTTCCCTCCTGCATATTCTTTAGTCCACTGGATAATCCGTGTCCATGTGGCTCCCTCATAGTTCATGATGGGCAACCAGATTTCACTACGCACAATCTTCACACCTATCCTTGGGCGGCACAGAGGTAGAGCTGCTGCCTTACAGCGCCAGACCTGGGTTTGACCCTGATTGTGGGTGCTGTCTATACGGAGTTTGTATGTTCACCCTGTGACCGCATGGGTTTTGTCCGGGTGTTCCAATTTCCTCCTGCACTCCAAAAAGCCATACAGGTTTGTAAGTTAATTGGCTTCTGTAAAGTGTAAATTGCCCCTAGTATGGAGGATAATGCTCGTGGACAGAGTGATCGCTGGTCAGCGCAGACTCGGTCGGCCGAAGAGCCAGAGAACTGAAGATATAGCCAGAGCTGCGAATGTATAAAACACCAGAGGTGAAAGTGTGCAAAAATCTTGAAAGATTGGCGGTCACGTAGAAAGGCATCATAATGGAGTTTTTGTGAAAATGTTCTATAATTAAGCTATTGCTAGTCTGGAAGCAAGTTAGGTCATCAAGTTCAGACGATGGAATAACAACATTTTGGTGTAAATTAAGATATGATCTAAACATGAGGTTGAAATTAAAGGGAATACAGGTGGAAGGCCACCCAGGAGAATATTGGAATAGCTGTGCGGCATTTTCACTCAACGGAGAGCACGGCTAACGAGTTTGAACAAGCTTGCATTCATATTGTGTCTTGTCAAGCCCTTGTTATTCCCAAGGTGTGTCATATGAATTTAATTTAAAGCATACTCATCTTTGGACAAACATGGGAGCCATTTGGAGAGAAACAAAGATCCAGAAACAGCAATGACAAACTAATCTGCTGTTGATTGCGGAATAAAAATTTGATCAAGCAAAAGGTTTAAATCCACTATAATTTCCTTGGAACAATAGTGTTACCAAGTAAGCAAGCTCCTTAAGTCCAATGAAGGGTGCTGACACGAAATGTCATCTATCCATGTTCTCCAGAGATGTCGCTTGACTGTTGAGTTACTCCAGCACTTAGTCTTTTTTTTAATTAATCAGCATCTGCAGTTCCTTGTTTCTGCATTCTTCATAATTTCTCCTTTGGGTTGGATTTTATTTTTGATTACATGTTTGTGAATTGCTTTGAAACATTTTATTCCAAGTTAAAAATGCTGCAGTTTATGGAGGATGCTGCTTTGAAATAGTTACATGCTGGAATATTCAACATAGCATCTTATTGTTGAATCAATTTCATTTATTTCAGCAAAAAATGGCCCGATTTATGACGTGGTGTGGAATCCAAATTCAGTTGAATTTTGTGCCGTGTATGGTTTCATGCCTGCCAAAGTGACAGTCTTCAACCAGAAGTGTGACCCAGTCTTTGACTTTGGTACGGGCCCTCGTAATGCAGCATTCTACAGCCCTCAAGGGCACATCCTGGTGTTGGCAGGCTTTGGAAACCTACGAGGACAGATGGAAGTCTGGGATGTAAAAAAATACAAACAAATTTCGAAGCCACAAGCTGCTGACTCAACCTATTTCTCATGGTGCCCGGATGGTGAGCACATTGTGACAGCTACTTGTGCACCAAGACTACGGGTTAGCAATGGCTTTAAGATCTGGCACTACAGCGGTGCAGTTCGACACGAAATCCAAATCCCATCAAACTCTGAACTCTGGGAAGTCCAGTGGCAGCCGTTTGTAGATGGTGCTTTCCCAGAGAAGCCCATCAGATACCATACGGTTCCCAATGATGTCCCTAGTATTGATGTCAAACCAGCACAGGCCTACAGACCGCCTGCACTAAGAAACAAGCCAATAACCAGCATAAAACTGGTGAGTGGTATTCAGTATATATTCTGTATGCTCTTTTTCATGTTTTTGCTAGTTGAAATGTTTTTTTAATATATTTTTGGTACAAATTAGAGAATCAGACCACTTACAGGATGAATTGATGCCACTGGATTTGAGAAAGTATCTACAGTGTGGCAGTAAGGTGGCGCAGCGGTAGAGTTGCTGCCTTTCTGCACCAGGCACCCTGGTTCGATCCTGACTATGGGTTTCGTCTGCATGGAGACAGTACGTTGACCTGCATGTTTTTTTCTAGGTGCTCCGGTTTCTTCCCACACTCCAAAGACCTACAGACTTGTGCGTTAATTAGCTTGGTAAAAAATTGGACATTATCCCTAGTGCGTGCAGGATAGTGTAAGTGTGTGGGGAGCGCTGGTCAGCGCGGACTCGGTGGGCCAATGGGCCTATTTCCGCGCTGTATCTCTAAACTAAAGTGAGCAGACTCAAATCCATAGCACTATAGCATTTTGCTAGCTACTTATTATATTGGTTTTAAACTCTACTTTAAACTACTTTGCAACTGTATTCAATATTCAGGAGTCCAAAGTGCACATCTGAAATGCTTTATTGCCGTGTAGTCCATTCCTTACAATGTGAGGAATACTGTAGAATGCAACTATTACATGCTGTCACTTCATTCAAGCCAATGGTGTGGAAGTAAGACCTATAGATAGGAAAATGCTCATGCAGCTGATGCTGTCTTAGCTCGTGCCATATTCCAGATCACGCTTTTGAGAGCTATAATCTGTACATTAAGAGAGAGACACTGGAGACATCGGGACACACACAGCCACCATGCCTTGCCTATCCCACTATTACTTTATTCATTGGTTTATTATATTTGAACTTCTGGATCCTTGAATGTAGCGGCCTATTAAACATATGTTGATAAATGCAAAAACGCAAGATGTTTTATGTAACATAGCTCAGGAACGGACCATTCAGCCCACAGTGTCTGTGCTAAACATGATGCCTGGTGTAACTGATCTGCCTATACATGATCGATACCCCTCCAATCCCTGCACTTCCATGTGGCTAACTAAACATCTTTTAAACGTCACCATTGTATTTTTCCTCCTCCCTGGAAATGTGATCCACGCCCCCGCCACTCTGTGTTTAAAAAACTTGCCCTGCACATCTCCATTAAACTTTATCCCTCTAACATAACTATGCCCTCTAGTGTTGGATATTTCCACCCTGGGGGAAAAGGTTCTGGCTGACTACGCTCTCTATGCCTCTCATAATTTTATATATTTTGGGGTCTCTCATTTGAGATGTAGGCAAATAGATTTTAATAAAAATTCATTTGTGAACTTCCAAGCTCGATTAAACTTGCCTACATCATCCGTATCGTTCCAATAAGAAATGGATTTGTGAAATGAGATACTAAGCTGTCATTTTCATTGAGGCTGACAGGTGAAAGCACTGCCACATGGAAAATCAGCTGAGAGTATGTAGATTGTAGTGTCCTTTGTGAATTAAATTAATTGAGATTCTCAAATTTTTACTCTTCTCTCAGGTGTGCCCAGCCTGTGCTCCGTTTGGGTAAAGAGTGATTTACTCCTAATTCTTATAAACGTAGCTATGTACGTTTAAGATTAAAATTATCACCAAGCCCCCTGCTGGCACAACTAATAATAGCATTAATAGTATATGCTACTCAGCTGTTCACACAGGAATATCCTTGTTGGGTTATATTGAGTTTGCTGATGTTAATAGGGACATTGGGCAAGGCCCAATAAATGTTGTGATGATTCTTAAGTAGTAAAATCACTGGCTTCTTGGCTGCCATTATTGTAGCTACTACACGGCTCCAGAGACCAGGTTTGATCCTGAACTTATGTGCAACTAATATGGAGCTTTTGTGGTCACCTGTGTTTCCGCCAGTTGCTCTGATTTCTTCCCCGTACCAAAGATTTACCGGTTGGTGGGTTAACTGGCCGTAAAATTTGGAGATTGAGGGGAGATGATGGAAGTATATAAAATTATGAGAGGCATAGGTAGGCAAAGGACATTTGGAACTTTATTTCCCAGGATGGAAATGTCCTAGACTAGAGAACATAGCTATAATGGCTAGAGGGGGAAAACTTAATGGAAATGAGCGGGGCAAGTTTTTTTTTTACACAGAGAGTAGTGGGGGCCTGGAACGCATTGCTAGGGGAGGTGGTGGAGACGTATGATAGTGGCATGTGAGAGGCTTTTAGATAGACACATGGAAGTGCAGGGTATAGAGGGATATTGATCATGTACAGTCAGATGAGATCAGTTCAACTTGGCATCATGTTCGACACAAACATTGTGAAGCAAAGGGCCTGTTCCTGTGCTGTGCTATTCTTTGTAAATCGCCCCTAGTGTTGGTGAATCTGTCGTAGGGGTGAGGATAGAAGAAAAGTGTAAATAGTGTAGGGAGGACGTTTAGGTCAACATAGACACAGTGATCTGAAGGGTCTGCTATATAACTCTGGCTTTATTCTAATCACATTTCAGAGACTTCCAGGCTGGTAGTGCATCTGATGTGGACAATAATAGCCCCAGTGGCAATAGCTTGCTGATGTTCAGCGTGACGGCTTGCAAATACAGAATGTCCTTCTGGTGTTGGAGGAATTAAACCTGACAAGAATCACTAGGAGAGGAGGAAGAAATGTGTGAACGTTAAAACGCTGGGTTTTAAATGATTTTGGCAAACAAAGGCTGTATGAGATTAAAATGTTAGTTTAGTTTATTGTCACATGTACAGAGGTACAGTGAAAAGCTTTTTTGTTGCATGCTAACCAGTCAGTGGAAAGACTATACATGATTATAATTGAGCCTTCCCCAACATACAGATGCAGGATAAAGCAAATAACGTATAATGCAAGTTAAAGTCCAGTTAAGTCCAACTAAAGATAATCCTAGGGTCTCCAATGAGGTAGATGGTAGCTATGGATCACTCTCTTGTTGATAGTTGCCTGATGACAGCTGAGACAAAACAGTCCCCGAATCTGGAGGTGTGCATTTTCACATTTCTGTACCTCTTGCTTGATGGGAGAGGGGAGAAGAGGGAATGCCCGGGGTGAGACTTGTCCTTGATTTTGCCTGAGGCAGCGTGAAGTGCAGATGGAGTCAATGGAAGGGAGGTTGGTTTATGTGACGTCTTGGCTGCATCCGCTATTCTCTGCAATTTCTTGCGGTCTTAGATGGAGCTGTTTCCAAAACATGCTGTGATGCATCCCGATAAAATGCTTTCTACGGCACATCTGTAGAAGTCGGTGAGAGTTTCTTGGACAATGAAGAACTGGATCTGCAGTGTGAAACCTAAGTGCATGTACCAGATGATTTTGATGGCACATGCAATAAGGAATTTATTTATCACGTGATCAGCAACTAATACAGTGTCTTATGCAGTCTGTGATTTGATCTGCTTTTTTTCCCATATAGCATGAAGAAGAACTTCCTCAGAACATGAGACCGCAATCTACAGATAAACAACTGTCAAAAGCGGCTCTCAAAAATCAAAAGAAAAGGGAGGCAAGGAAAGCATCAAAGCAGGTATTTTTTTCTGGTCCTGGCCAGAGACATCACCTATCAATGTTCTCCAGAGATGCTGCCTGATCGGTTAAGTTACTCCAGCACTTTGTGTCTTTTTTTGTAAACCAGCATATGCATTTCTACCATATTACTTCCCCAACATGCCTTTGTTCTCAAGGTAGGGCACTGATTTTCCAGAAAATAAGTAGGGTTTTGGGCAGAATAGTGACCAACTGAATTCAGTAAATTTGGAGCAATGCAAAATATTGTAAATGGGGAGGGTAAACGGTGTAAAGGTGTGCATGATGACTGTTCCCTAGAGATTGTAGGACATTAATGTGAAAGGTGCATGTTCTAAGGCCAGGGAGGTTAAGCCAGAGATGTATTGCAAATAGCTAGCTCGTCTAGATGCCTGCAGTCTGTGCACCATGTTATCAGGATACGGTACAGAGGAAATTAATTAGGATGCCACCAGCATTGGAAAGCTTTTAATTGAGGAAACATTGGAAGGCTGGAATTTTATTTGGAACAGATGAGACAGGGAGCTAGATTGAATTTCATTTCGGAGTCACGTGAGTGACTTCGTGAAGACCCCGCCAGCACGCATGCGCGACATATCGTCGCTCGCAGTTGCAGTCGACGGCTGGGGGAGTGAGTGCACTCCTCCACCAGCCCTTCAAAAAGGACCGCTCAGGTAAGAGGAACTAACCTTGAGTTGGTTAGTTCCTGTGGATTGAATTTTTTTGTTCACAGGGACGATGGAAAGTTCTAAATATACTTCCAGCCGCAGGACTTCTGAAAGGAGTCAGCGGCTGCATTCCCCGGAACTCCCGCTCGTCGTGCCGGGAAAAGGACGCGGAAGTCGGGGAGCCCTACTCAACCAGGACCCGACTCTCCACTACGGCTGTCCATGGAGCCACACAGTGGTAGGAGCACCGCGCGGGAGCAGGGTATGCAAGACCCTGACTCCCAACCACTGTCACCTAAACATAGGGACAGTGAAGTAAAGGTGCGTAAACGTGTTACCCGCTCTGCGGCACGTTCTGTCTCCCCTACTATACAGGTCACCAGAGGGCAGACCGGGGGAAGAACCGCACAGAAGTCGAAGAGCCCTGCTGCTGCGGCCGGCGTCGACTTACCACCGGAGCAGTCCGCCAGATCGCGGACCGGTGAGGGACCGAGGTCTGAGTCTGGGAGCCCCGCGGGCCGGTGGTATATCATCTCGGTCACCGCACCCCGTGTTAGCGGCTGGACATGACCAAACGCCGCCTTTGTCTCGGGAAGACAGGCGGCAAGCCCGCGCGGACATCGGTGAACCCCGCTCCGGCGGCTGCAACCGACTCCTCACCGCTAATGTCTTTCCAGACAAGCGGGCCGCCACAGTCCGGAAGACTGCGGACTAGCTGCATGTCCGCGCGGGAGTCGCAGAGCCCCGCTGGAGCGGCAGGCAGTGACATCCTGCCTAGGCACCCTAGACATCACCTCGACAAGGTGTGGGCCGATGGCAGAAGCCTCAGTAGTTCAGGAGAACCTGAGGAAGTCGATTTGTTGTCCGCAGATAGCGGCGGCGGTCGCATGGCCCGTATGGAGCGCATGATGGAGCGATTCCTTGTGCAAAATCTCCAGCAGCAGGACTGGATGCCCTCTAGTTTCAGGAGACATGCATCTGGGCCACTCAGTGCTAGGGGTCAGCACTGAGTGGTGAGGGTCAGGGTTGGCGGAGGAACCTGCAGCAGCTGAGAAACCCCAAGAGGATCTTCTTGATGTGGTTTCCAGATTTGCCGAACCTAAGCACTCAGGACAGCCATTGCAGCCCAATCTAGCGGCAAGTATTGACTTCCTTACTACACAACAGCTGCAGGATCAGGTACTAACCGAGCCAATAAACAAATATAAGGCCCCGAACAATTGTGTATCACAGAATGTACCGACAGTCAACATGCCCATCTGGGGCAACATCAGTCCAGGAATAAGGGCACAGGAACTTAAACTTCAAAAGATCCTGAATTATGGCCTTTGCCAGATCTATTGATGGCACGGAGATGACGGAGGAGCAGGAAGATGCTCTTGCATTATTGTGTGACACACAATACGAAATCAATGCTTCCCGAAAAATCTCCATCAAGCCTACTCTCAACCCCAAGTTCGCGGGGTTGTGTAAGGCATCTGCGACGCCACCACCGAGACAGCTGTTCGATGAGGACCTCCCCAAACAGGTCAAGGACCTGGACGAGGAGGCGAAGGCAGTTGGTTTGATGAAACCGTCTTCCTCCAGCAGGCCAGCTACCCACAGCCAAACACCATATGTAAGACCTCAGGGGCCACCTGAAAGAGCAACAAGGACCTACACGCCGGCCGCACCCCAACAACAAAAGCCTCCTCCAGCAGGGCCAACAGCGACCGGTGTGGAAGATGCGCCAACCCCACAATCCAGCAACACAATGGAGCGCCAAAACCCAGAACATCAGGGGCCGCCGGTAACCATGGAGGTAAGGGGGTCTGGCTCTCATGCGAGTGCTGCATGTTTAACCTCACAAATTGGTGGGAGATTACGGTTATTCTGGGATATATGAAGCTCCATAACTTTAGATTCATTTATATTACAAAGTATTCAGGGGTATGAAATTGAATTTATAAATGAACAACTTCCCCCGCCTCAACATGTACCAAACTGGAAATTTGCACTTTCCCGTAAGGAAATAGCGGAAGGACATGAGAAAATTTTGAGGCTACATGCCAAGGGGGTAATAGAGAAAACGACACACAAAACTCTTGAGTTTGTATCCACCATTGTTACCAAAACTAAAAAAGATGGTGGATGTCGGATTATTATTGATTTAACCCATTTGAATACTTATGTAAAATATACCCATTTTAAAACAGCTAAATCACTGATTTCCAAAGGGTGCTTCATGGCATGCATCGATTTAAAAGATGCATACTATTCAGTATCCATACGGAAACATCACCGAAAGTTCTTAAAGTTTGTTTGGATGGATCAGCTTTGGCAATATAGAGCTTTACCTAATGGGCTTACAACAGCCCCTAGGTTAGTTACAATCTCTGAGGAAACAAAAACATATTGTCATGGCATATTTAGCAATAGCAGCTACTAAACCATTGTTTCAAAAATTAGAGTTTGTCATCCATCCAGACAAATCTAAGTTCTACCCTTCACAGGTCATGGATTACCTGGGATTCACAATTAACACCAATCAAATGCTTGTTACCATCCCAGATAACAAGGCAATGGATGTTATTGAAGCATGTAACAACCTTGCGTGCGCCAGGAAACCAACAATCAGACATGCTGCTAAGTAATTGGGAAATTAGTAGCTACATTTCCAGCTGCACGATTTGGCTCTTTACACTATCAAAATTTACAAAGAACAGAAATGTCAGCATTAAAAACTAATGCTGGACAATTTGATAGGCCTATGCAGCTGCAAACATGGCAAAAGTTGAGTTACAATGGTAGACTGAGAATATTCGTGACTCATTCAATCCCATCATTGTACCGAACCCGTCAGTCGTGATACAAACCGACGCAAGCGCCCAAGGCTGGGGAGCTACGGACACTACTTCCAGTTGTGGCGGTAGATGGGATTTACACGAATCTACCCTTCTATTATCACAAGGGATAAACTATTTGGAGATGCTAGGAGCATTTCACGGGCTGCAAGCTTATTGCATGAATTTACATCATAGGTATGTCCGTCTTCAAATAGACAACACCACGGTGGTGGCATATTTAAATCATATGGGTGGTATCAAGTCAATATCTTGTGATGAATTGGCAAACACAATTTGGCTCTGGTGCATAGCAAGAAATATTTGGATATCAGCTTCCTACCTTCCAGGTAAGCTCAATACAGTGGCGGACACCAGGTCACGTGTATTCAATGATAACATTGAGTGGATGTTAAATCCCCAAATATTTGCCAAAATTATCGCCAAATTTGGAACACCAGACATCGACCTTTTTGCGTCCAGATTGAACCATCAGATACCAACATATGTATCTTGAGAACCAGATCCTGGGGCAGTAGCAATGGACGCTCTCTCGCTGCACTGGGGGAAGGTTTTTCTATGCATTTCCTCCATTTTGCCTCATCAGTCGGGTTATGCAGAAAATAAAATCAGATTCTGCAAAAGGCATCTTAATAATACCCGACTGGCCTACACAACCATAGTATCCGGTGGTCCTTGAGATGATTATAGAACCATGGGCACTTATTAACAAATGCCCGAATTTGGTGACTAACCCCGCTACAGGGGAATACCATCCGTGCCATGGTCATCTGAACCTGTTGGCTTGCAGGTTCTGAAGAGGCCACTCCTACAATACGGACTAACACCAAGGATCATGGACACCATTGCAGCATCGTGCAGAGAATCCACTAGACGACAGTACCTCACCCAAATCAGGAAATGGGAGGCCTACTGCAGCCGGATCAACATCACATATAACTTGGCCACGATTCCCCATGTGCTGGAATTCCTCGCGGGGCTACATCATGATGAGGGCCTCAGCTACAGCGCCATCAACAGTGCCAGGAGCGCACTGTCATCCTACCTTTGTATAGGAGTAGGATCTCACCAGCTCGTGTCCAAATTGATGAGGGGTATTTTCAATTCGAACCCTCCTCGACTACAATACAACACCTGGGATATAGGGGTAGTATTGACCCTACTCAGGAGTTGGTCGCCAATGATTGAACTACCGCTGGATAAACTCACCCTGAAGATGGTGATGTTAATGGCGCTAACCTCGGCTCAACGGGTCCAGACCTTACAAAAGATCAAATTGGATCATATGGTCTCAACCCCTGAGAGAGTAACTTTCTTCATAGATGAGTTACTCAAGCAGCACAGACCTGGGTCTACAGGGCTACAATTAATATTCCCAGCATACCCCGTTGATGTGAGGCTCTGCATAGCCACCTACATACGTCACTATATTACAGTGACGCATACCATCAGGAAAATGGAGAAAGGCCTGCCGATCAGCCATAAGAACCCCCATCACAGGGTGACGGTGCAGACGATCTCCAGGTGGCTCAGGGTGGTATTGGCTGCAACAGGTATTAATACTAATATCTTTATATCCCATTCTACCAGGACTGCATCCACATCAGCGAGGACCATGTTGGTTCCCATGGACCATATCCTCACTGCAGCGGGTTGGGCCAGCGAAGCTACGTTCCAGCTATGACAGTGGATACGTTTTATAATAAATCTGTGGCCGCTCCCACTACGATTGCGGAGACAGTGTTAAGTACTGGTCCCCAAGAAACGTTTATCCCCGAGTGAGGGTTTTTTTGATTATATGAATAAATACTATATTATTTTCCAGCTTGTCAAGTCTGAAATACGTTAACATACTCCTTCCATCAGAATTGCGGCAGTGTGTGAGCATGGATGTGATCCAGGGCATGTAATCACAGAGCTTTGAAATCTTCACGAAGTCACTCACGTGACTCCGAAATGAAATAGTAAGATTAAACGAGAACTTACCAGTTTGACATTTGATCTTTATTTTATGAGGAGTTGCGATGAGGGATTTTGTGCCCTCCGCTCCCAACCCTCTACTATAAGGTCAACTGGTTTATAGAGTCTCTTCAATCTTACTATATTTAGTCATTGTTGTTTAATCTGTGATTCCACACCGCTGCTTTGAAGAATGTCGCGCATGCGTGCTGGCGGGGTCTTCACGAAATCCCTCATCGCAACTCCTCATAAAATAAAGATCAAACTTCAAACTGGTAAGTTCTCATTTAATCTTACTATTAAAGTGTAATAACAAGGAGCTGCAGATGCTGGTTTACCAAAAAAAGACACAAATTGTTGGAGAAACTCAGCAGTTCAGGCAGCACCTCTGGAGAACATGGATAGGTGATGTTTTGGGACGGGTACTCCAGCACTTTCTGTATTTCTTTGAATTAAAGTGTGTGGAATTATTTAACCTAGATGTACAGAGGCAGCACAGTGGTAGCGGTAGAGTTGCTGCCTTACAGCGCCAGAGAACCGGGTTCGATCCTTACCTCGGGTGCTGTCTGTGTGGAGTTTGTGTGTTCTCCCTGAAACTGCATGGGTTTTCTCTGGGTGCCCCCAGTTTCTTCCCCACACTCCAAAGACCTACAGGTTTGTAGGGTAATTGGCTTCTGTAAATTGTCTCTGGTGTGTTGGATAGTGCTAGTGCATAGGTGATCATTGGCCGGTGTGGACTACAGGGCTTGTTTCCACACTGTATCTCTGAACCGTCAATAACTAGCTGGCATAGATACACACATCTGAGTGACTGGGTGGAAGATTAGAAGGAAGATAAGGAATATTTTTCATATAGGGGTAGGTGACACAGGGCTCTCACTTAACTTTTTTTCCCTGTTGCCAGCCAGGCAACCTTGGCAGCTTTTTAGGTTGCCAAATGACAGTTTAGGTGGCCATTTAAGACGGTTTGCATGACGCGTGCGATAATGTGCTCGGACGAAGTGCGTAGTTATGTCGGAATTATGCTCAGTGAAGCGTTCACATATTAATTCTGCTTCAAATAAAGTCACAAACTAAACATATTCACCAATCAAGACATGATATATACCACAATGACATGCAATAAAATTATAATACAGTATCTCAACTCTTTTTACACATTGCAATTAAGACAATTTCTATTAGTTCTTTCCACTTCCAAACAAAAATGTGGTTGGATTATTCAGCATATGATCAACCTGTGTCAATAAATCCTGGACCATGGTCACATATATCCTTAACCATGCGCACTACAGATTGATGGAAGCATGTTTTCTGTGAAAGGCCGAAAATTACCATGACATGACCATAGCATGGGTCGTTATTGCTATTGGTACAGAAACACTTTTGCTTCCCACATAATTTATCCATAATAAAATATACAGGTTGCAAGGAAATTTGTAAAGGCATTTTATGATAATAGCTGTTAAAACCGACTATTCCCATCTGACAGGTTAAACATTACACTAACTGACAAGAGATGGCCAAAGGACATAACTGCAGCAAATGTTCTTTTGGAAATATGTTTAAAGGTGTCAAAACGCCACATTACCGGACATTCAGATTAGATGTACGTGTTCTGAACAGCAATAAAGATACCCAGTTAGTACATACCAGATTAAAAAAATTTTTTTGATAAACGCTGTTTCCATCATTCCCACTTAAGAATTAACGTTAAAATTTCAACTGAAATATCTCCTGACCAAATTTGTGATGTATATGACCGACTGTAGAAGTAAAACCTGGATAATGTTGTGACTGTTGCTCATTAAATAACTACAGTACTGATACTCCATATTAACAGCATTGATTTGCCATTAAAATGAATTCTGTAATAACATGTCAACAGTAGCAGTGACAACATCGCCCCGCTGCCGTGGCCGTCCCTGTCCACCGCCAAGTGCCACCGCCAAAGGGGGAGGCGGTTGGGATCTCGCCACCGCCTCCCCTCCTCCGCCAGCCAACAGGAAGGTGCGGGGCCGAGCGGTGCAGCTCAAGGATCCTATAGCTATAGGATCTTTGGTGCAGCTGCTTCAGATGGCGGAAGGAGGCCTCCCCCTCCCTCCCTCCTCCCGGCCTCGGCGTGCGAGAGAGTTTGTTTTGAAAGCGGTTATCGCCGTTAGCAGATTTGCAAGCAGCGGCCGCTATCAGGGCGGGCGGGCGGGGTGCGGGAGGAGGAGGATATGGAGCCGCTGTCACGGCCGCTGCTGCTGCTGTGCGGGACCCGTCATTCGTTCTGACCCTTCGTCACCCTGCACCTAATATATTTGCCCCACAATACAGTCGCCACCAACACGAAACATCACGTTCCTATTCTCCAGAAATGCTGCCAGACCCGATGAGTTACTCCAGTTTTTTGTGTCCATCTTCAGTATAAACCAGTATCTGTAGTGCCAAGCGGGCAAAATGACTCGGCGTTTAGTTTGCCCGGCGGCACTTTGGGTGGTTATTGGCATCCGGGCAACCGCTAATTTTGAGCCCTGTGACATCTGAAATTCATGAAAATGGGCCCATTGAGGCAGAAATCCTTATCTCCATAACTTTAAAATTCTCATCTTGTACGTGTGTGTATGTATGTGTGTCTTTATATTTTCACAAAAACACTACACGGTAACAATAAGATTTTTACATATTCTGACACATTTTCCCCCTTTAAACAGTGAGCAGCTTCACTTATTATTTTATGCTTTATTTCACGACATATTGTTTAAAGTTTCAAAAAATAAAAAAACTCCCTTTTAAAACTACCAGCTTCCACTTATGACGTCACAATGAGGTGGGCGGGCAGGATTGGCAGGAGCCCGTTTCACACTCAGAATATTCCACGAGCTTCTAGTGACGTCAGGCGGAGGGCCACATTTCCAGAACATTCCTCAAACGCTTCACCACCTACCCAACGGTCGACCTACGTGGCCTCACTTGGGGTCCTCTGGTCCACGCCCGCGGCCTCGCTCGGGGTCCTCGGGTCCATGCTGCACGCGGCCTTGCTTGAGGTCTTCAGTTCGACGGCCTCGCTCGGGGTTCTTGGGTCCACTTCCGCCCGCAGCCTCGCTCGGATCCTCGGGTCCATGCCCACCTGGGCCTGGCCTGGAGTCGAGCCTGGAGCTGGAGAGAGGGCGGGGGCTTGGGATGGGACTGTGACCGGGGCCGAGAAAGAAGCCACAGATGGAACAAAGGATGAGCAGCTGTCAGGGGCGAGCCCGGAGGTGAAGTCGGGGCCTGCTCGGAAATGAAATCGGGGCCTGCACTGGAGCCCACATGGCGGCCGAGCTGACGGCTGCAGTCTACAGCCAGGGCCGGGCTGAGTACGAGAACCAGGCCGAGTTCCAGGCCCTGGCAATGCTCTACGACCTGGGTAGGTGCTGCGCCAAGGAATGGGAGTGAGGGGAGGAAGGTGAGGGAAATTAGGACTGAGATTGGGTGGGGTCTCTACCCCCCCTCCTTCTCAACCCCTCTCCCTCCCTCTCTAAACCACTCACCCTCCCTCTCTACTCCCCTCCCTCTCTACTCCCCTCCCTCTCTACTCCCCTCCCTCTCTACTCCCCTCCCTCTCCCCTCCCTCTCTATCCTCCCTCTCCCCCCTCCCCCCTCCCTCTCTACCGCCTCCCCCTCTACCCCTTCCCCCTCTAACCCCTCCCCCTCCTTCTCTAACGGCTCCCCCTCTACCCCCTCCCTCTCTACCTTCTCCGTCTCAACCCCCCTCTATCTCTACCCCCTCCCCATCTGCCCCCATCCCTCTCTGCCCCCCTCACTCTTTACCCCCTCTCCCTCTCTACCACCCTCTCTCTACCCCCCGCCCCCTCACTCCCTCTGCCGGCCCCCCCCTCCCTCTGCCGCCCTCTCTGCCGCCCCCCCCCCTCTGCCGCCCCCCCCCTCTGCCGCCCCCCCTCTCTGCCGCCCCCCCCCCCCCCCTCTGCCCCCCCCTCCGCCCTCTGCCGCCCCCCCTCCCTCTCTGCCGCCCCCCTCCCTCTCTTCCCCCTCCCTCTCTTCAACCCCTCCCTCTCTTCCCCCCCTCCCTCACTTCCCCCCCTCCCTCACTTCCCCCCCTCCCTCACTTCCCCCCCTCCCTCACTTCCCCCCCTCCCTCACTGCCCCCCCCTCTCTGCCCCCCCCTCTCTGCCCCCCCTCCTTCTCTCTGCCCCCCTCCTTCTCTCTGCCCACCCTCCTTCACTCTGCCCCCTCCTTCTCTGACCCCCCCCCTCCCTCTCTGACCCCCCCTCCCTCTCTGACCCCCCCTCCCTCTCTGACCCCCCCTCCCTCTGCCCCCCCTCCCTCTGCCCCCCCTCCCTCTGCCCCCCCTCCCTCTGCCCCCCCTCCCTCTGCCCCCCCTCCCTCTGCCCCCCCTCCCTCTCTGCCCCCCCTCCCTCTCTGCCCCCCCTCCCTCTCTGCCCCCCCTCCCTCTCTGCCCCCCCTCCCTCTCTGCCCCCCCTCCCTCTCTGCCCCCCCCTCCCTCTCTGCCCCCCTCCCTCTCTGCCCCCCCCTCCCTCTCTGCCCCCCCCTCCCTCTCTGCCCCCCCCTCCCTCTCTGCCCCCCCCTCTCTGCCCCCCCCTCTCTGCCCCCCCCCCTCTCTGCCCCCCCCCTCTCTGCCCCCCCCCTCTCTGCCCCCCCCTCTCTGCCCCCCCCCTCTCTGCCCCCCCCTCCCTCTCTGCCCCCATCCCTCTCTGCCGCCTCCCCCCCCTCTCTGCCGCCTCCCCCCCTCTCTGCCGCCTCCCCCCCCCCTCTCTGCCGCCTCCCCCCCCCTCTCTGCCGCCTCCCCCCCCTCTCTGCCGCCCCCCTCCCTCTCTGCCGCCCCCCCTCTCTGCCGCCCCCCTCTCTGCCGCTCCCCCCTCTCTGCCGCTCCCCCCTCTCTGCCGCTCCCCCCTCTCTGCCGCCCCCCTCCCTCTCTGCCGCCTCCCCCTCCCTCTCTGCCGCCCCCCCTCTCTGCCGCTCCCCCCTCTCTGCCGCTCCCCCCTCTCTGCCGCTCCCCCCTCTCTGCCGCTCCCCCCTCTCTGCCGCTCCCCCCTCTCTGCCGCTCCCCCCTCTCTGCCGCTCCCCCCTCTCTGCCGCCCCCCCGCCCTCTGCCGCCCCACCCGCCCTCTGCCGCCCCCCCGCCCTCTGCCGCCCCCCCGCCCTCTGCCGCCCCCCCGCCCTCTGCCCCTCTGCCGCCCCCCCTCCCTCTCTGCCGCCCCCCCTCCCTCTCTGCCGCCCCCCTCCCTCTCTGCCGCCCCCCCTCCCTCTCTGCCGCCCCCCTCCCTCTCTGCCGCCCCCCCTCCCTCTCTGCCGCCCCCCCTCCCTCTCTGCCGCCCCCCCTCCCTCTCTGCCGCCCCCCCTCCCTCTCTGCCGCCCCCCTCCCTCTCTGCCGCCCCCCCTCCCTCTCTGCCGCCCCCCCTCCCTCTCTGCCACCCCCCCTCCCTCTCTGCCGCCCCCCCTCCCTCTCTGCCGCCCCCCCTCCCTCTCTGCCGCCCCCCCCTCCCTCTCTGCCGCCCCCCCTCCCTCTCTGCCGCCCCCCCTCCCTCTCTGCCGCCCCCCCTCCCTCTCTGCCGCCCCCCCCTCCCTCTCTGCCGCCCCCCCTCCCTCTCTGCCGCCCCCCCTCCCTCTCTGCCGCCCCCCCTCCCTCTCTGCCGCCCCCCCTCCCTCTCTGCCGCCCCCCCTCCCTCTCTGACCCCCCTCCCTCTCTGACCCCCCTCCCTCTCTGACCCCCCTCCCTCTCTGCCCCCCCTCCCTCTCTGCCCCCCCTCCCTCTCTGCCCCCCCCCCCTCTCTGCCCCCCCTCCCTCTCTGCCCCCCCTCCCTCTCTGCCCCCCATCCCTCTCTTCCCCCATCCCTCCCTCTCTGCCGCCCCCCCTCCCTCTCTGCCGCCTCCCCCTCCCTCTCTGCCGCCCCCCCTCCCTCTCTGCCGCCTCCCCCTCTCTCTCTGGCGCCCCCCCTCACTCTGCCGCCTCCCCCTCCCTCTCTGCCGCCCCCCCTCCCTCTCTGACCCCCCTCCCTCTCTGACCCCCCTCCCTCTCTGACCCCCCTCCCTCTCTGACCCCCCTCCCTCTCTGACCCCCCTCCCTCTCTGACCCCCCTCCCTCTCTGCCCCCCTCCCTCTCTGCCCCCCCTCCCTCTCTGCCCGCCCTCCCTCTCTGCCCCCCCCTCCCTCTCTGCCCCCCCCCCCTCTCTGCCCCCCCCTCCCTCTCTGCCCCCCCTCCCTCTCTGCCCCCCCTCCCTCTCTGCCCCCCCTCCCTCTCTGCCCCCCCTCCCTCTCTGCCCCCCATCCCTCTCTTCCCCCATCCCTCCCTCTCTGCCGCCCCCCCTCCCTCTCTGCCGCCTCCCCCTCCCTCTCTGCCGCCCCCCCTCCCTCTCTGCCGCCTCCCCCTCTCTCTCTGGCGCCCCCCCTCACTCTGCCGCCTCCCCCTCCCTCTCCGCCGCCCCCCCTCCCTCTCCGCCGCCCCCCCTCCCTCTCCGCCGCCCCCCCTCCCTCTCCGCCGCCCCCCCTCCCTCTCCGCCGCCCCCCCTCCCTCTCCGCCGCCCCCCTTCCGTCTCTGCCGCTCCCCCTCCCTCTGCCCCCCTTCCCTCTCTGCCCCCCTTCCCTCTCTGCCCCCCTTCCCTCTCTGCCCCCCTTCCCTCTCTGCCCCCCTTCCCTCTCTGCCCCCCTTCCCTCTCTGCCCCCCTTCCCTCTCTGCCCCCCTTCCCTCTCTGCCCCCCTTCCCTCTCTGCCCCCCCTTCCCTCTCTGCCCCCCCTTCCCTCTCTGCCCCCCTTCCCTCTCTGCCCCCCCTTCCCTCTCTGCCCCCCCTTCCCTCTCTGCCCCCCCCCTCCCTCTCTGCCCCCCCGCCCCTCCTTCTCTCTGCCCCCTTCCCTCTTTTTGGGATGATGTCACTAAGGATGGGTGACTTCCTACCCCTCAAGTACATTGGTGAACCAGATAGTCATGACTTGTCAAAAGCCTAAGAGAAAGTTGACGTTTGCAATACAAAATTCTTGCTCATCTACCCATTATCTCTCTTACCTTATTTCTTGTAGGAGAGCAGATCTGACATCATTCAGGAAACACCAATTGATCCTGAACCTAGAGCAGTCCCCTGTCCTGAGAGTCAAGGAGACCCCGAAATGGAGAAAAAAATTAAGAACATCAAAAAAGTAAGTCCCGTGTGGAAAAAAATGTGTGGAATTAGTGATGAGGACAATGACTTTGTAGGAGAGAACTAGTACCACAGACTAATACACCTTTGTGGTTAACCAAGTCAAAATTTATTGTGGTGCATTAGAAATGTTTTATCTCTAGGTGGCACAGTGGTGCAGCAGTAGGGTTGCTGCCACACAGCCAGAGAACCATGTCGATCCTGACTACAGGTGCTGTCTGTACAGATGGACACATTCTCCCTGTGACTGCGTGGGTTTTCTCTGGGTGCTCCGGTTCCCTTCTAGATTCCAAAGACATGCAGGTTTGTGGGTTAATTGGCTTCTGTACATTGTCTATTGTATGGGATAGAACAAGTGTACAGGTGATCGTTGGTCAGCGGAAGGGCCTGTTTCCATGCTTTATCTCTAAAAACAAGCTTCTGAAGTTTATTGATTATCTTGCAAAATCTGTTACTGTTCACCTTGACTCCAAGTTTCTTCTCTATTGCAGAAACTTAAAGCAATTGAACAGCTGAAAGAACAAGAAGCTTCTGGCAAGCAACTGGAAAAGAATCAGGTGCAAACAAAATTAGTGTTCCCCATCGTGGGAATTGTGTGGTGCTGGCGGGAATCAAATTACCAGGCATTGTACTGATTGCATTCTATTGTGATCAACACGAGGGAGGGGTGGGGGGGGGGGTGTGTAGCTTTGATGTTTGGATGTCCAACAGCCTCGGTTCAGCCCTCTTATATCTCACTAAAACTGCAGATTATCAAATGCAATCTTGGGTATAGCCTTTCCCTTTTAGGAGCAATCATTCAAGGAATTGCTTTGTTTATTTTGCTGCAGAAACAAAGAACTGCAGATGCTGCTTTATAACAAAGATAGACACAAAGTAGCGGAGTAACTCAGTGGGTCAGGCAGCATCTCTGGAGAAAACGGATGGGTGGTGTTTCGGGTCGGGATCCTTCTTCAGACTGAAAATAGGGGGTGGTGGTGGTAGGTGAAAGGCTGGAGGCGAGAAAAAAACAGGACCATTCAGGGCCAGCTACAAATGACCTCAGACAGGTAGGTCAGCCTGGTAGGTCCACTGTTGGTTGGGGAAGATGTGATCTCAAGAGAAGCAATGTGGACAACTATGGAACTAGTAAAACAACTAGGGTGGAGAAAGGTGTAAGATGAAGTTACTTAAAATTAGAGAATTCAATGTTCTCCTGTTGATTGTCTCTTAAATTTACTTGCAGAAGCACAAACGTAAATTTTTCTATGAACCAATAAAGTTGGTCTGGGCAATAAACATAACTTTCGTTCTAAATATACATATTTAAAATGTACTT
Source organism: Raja brachyura (assembly GCA_963514005.1). Next base: position 23,624,839 of record OY740794.1, read on the forward strand.
TATAGTGACTCTCTGATGTTCTGTACATTGATTTGTACTGGGTTACTGTTCTACAGACAACGTTTACTTTGTGTCATGTCACCCTCTTCCCCCAAGAGGAATGTGATTGCCAGGGTTCTGGAGGCAGTCTTCAGTTGCGTTTCAGTGAGAGATAATTGACCTGTCACCACAGATGATACCTGGCTGAAATGAGCATTTCCTCATTTTATTGTAGCGCAATATCATAAAGCTCTCAATCTTCACAAATTAATAGTTTTCAAACACCATTCAATAGAACTCGGCTTTATTCTTTCACTTTCTGGCGAAGGAACTATCTTGACTGAGACCAAAGCGAGACTCGGATCCAAGTTTAATTTAAATCTTGGAACTCTCTGATCTTTGGTTTAAATTTAACCAATTGAGCTGTTGGGTAAATATAAGCTTCATGGCTTTTTAAGTTCATATGTGATAGGAGAGAATTAGGCCATTTGTCTTCTCAGGTATAAATATTATTATTAGTTCCATTTTTTTAACCATATCTCTCTATTTACAGTTGGAAAAAATGCAGAAGGAGGAAGCACTTTTAAAGGAACTAGAGGATCTGGAACTAGGTCTGTAAATTTATCCAAGAGGATTGCAATACCTGGCTTCACATAAACATGGAAAATTATTTCATTATGAAATTTAAGTGATAAAAAATCTATATTCTATGCAATGTAAACAATTTGGATAGTGTTAAATGAACTTGTGTATTAGGATAAGAGAATAAAAAAATGCTCTACTGTCAATAAACTTGTACTTCTTTGGATCCGCAAGGTTTAGTTTAATTTAGTGATATAACACGGAAACATGGTCTTTTGGCCCACCAAGTCTACGCTGACCAGCGATCACCCCCGTACACTAGCACTATCCTACCCAATTTTTACCAGGCCAATTAACCTGCAAACCTGTATGTCCTTGGAGTGTGGTAGGGAACCGGAGCATCCGGGGAAAACCCATGTGGTCACGGGGAGAACGAAGGAACTCCGCACAGACATCATAATCATACTTTATTAGCCAAGTATGTTATGCAACATATGAGGAATTTGATTTGCCTTAGTCATACCAATAAAAAGCAACAAAACACACAAAATACATTTTTACATAAACATTCACCACAGTGACTCCTCCACATTCCTCACTGTGAGGGAAGGCGAAAAAAAAGTTTGATCTCTTCCCTTCTTTGTTCTTCCGCGGTTGAGGCACTCGAGCCTTCCGTTGACGGGACGATCTTGGCTCCCGTAGCCAGCGGTCGGGCCCTCCGCATCGGGCAATCTAGCTCCCGCATTGGGGGGATCTCAGCTCCCCAAACTGGGCGATCAGACCCCGGGTCGGGGCTGGTCTAACCTCCTGCGACTTTGGAGCTTCCCGACATCAGTCTCTACCCGAGACTGTGAACCCCTCGATGGTGAAATCCGCAGGCTGCAGTTGGAGCGTCGATCTCAGGCAAGGGATCGAAGGCTCCGATGGCAAGTCCACGCTCCCGCGGTGGGGCTCAAAGTTAGTCTCGAGCAAGGCCACCAGCTCCACGCTGTTTGGCCGCAGAGCGACCGGAGATACGATCCGGAAAACAGTCGCATCTCCGGCAAGGTAAGAGATTGAAATAATGTTTCCCCCGACCCCCACCATCCCGCACATAAAACAAACCAGAGAACAATAACACATAATTTTTAAAACACTAAAAATAACAAATAAGACGAAAAGACAGACAGACCGTTTATCAAGGTCAAGGTTGAACTTCAAGATGTAACAGCTGGGTGAAGATGAAGATCTTTACTAACTTTTGCAAGAATAGTCCTCTTTTCCAAATAAGATCATTTATTTTAAATGTTTTCACTCACTTTAACAATACATATTCATGGACACCAGTTTCTCTTTTTCGTTGCAAATGTTATGAGTGCAAATCCTTCCATTTTCCAAAAAGAAGAACATTTAAAATAAATTATTTTATATTTTATAAATTAAAAACACAAAATGGTGGAGATAGCAGTTCAGGCAACATTTGTTGAGAGGAAAAGGGTAAAACTAATATGGTTGACTTTTTGTCATTTCTGAAACATTAATTTTGTTTTTTCGGTTTAATATTTCTAGCATTTTTTGCTTTTATTTTAGATTTCCAACACCTACAAAATTATTTTGAATCACTGTTTTAGAAATATAGGTATAGAGAATAAAGCAAAATATTGATAACTAATATAAAAGAGTTAGGATGTTGAACAGCAAGGGCGGTACAGTGCATTCAAAAAGTATTCAGACCCCTTCACTTTTTCCACATTTTGTTACATTACAATCTTATTCTAAAATGGATTACATTCTTTTTTTTATCATCAATCAACACACAATACCCTATAATAAAAAAGGGGGGAATAAAAAGTAATTAAAAAGAAATAACTGAAATATTATATTTACATAAGTATTCAGACCCTTTACTCAGTAATTTGTTGAGGCATCTTTGCAGCGCTTACAGCCTCGAGTCTTCTTGGGTATGATGTCACAAGCTTGGCACACCTGTATTTGGGTAATTTCTCCCATTCTTCTCTGCAGATCCTCTCAAGCTCTGTCAGGTTGGGTGGGGAGCGTCGACGCGCAGCTACATCCCTCCAGAGATGTTTGATCGGGTTCAGGTCCAGGCTCTGGCTGGGCCATTCAAGGACAACACAGACTTGTCACAAAGCCACTCCTGCGTTGTCTTGGCTGTATGCTTCGGATCGTTGTCCTGTTGGAAGGTGAACCTCTGCCCCAGTCTGAGGTCCAGAACGCTCTGGAGCAAGTTTTCATCATGGATCTCTCCATACTTTGCTCCATTCATCTTTCCTTCAATCCTGACTAGTCTCCCAGTTCCTGCCACTGAAAAACATCCCCACAGCATGATGCAGTATGGTATGGGCTAGGTGATGAGCGGTGCCTGGTTTCCTCCAGATGTGACGCTTGGTATTCAGGCCAAAGAGTTCAATCTTGGTTTCATCAGACCAGAGAATCTTGTTTCTCATGGTCTGAGAGTCCTTTAGGTTCCTTTTGGCAAACTCCAAGCGGACTGTCATGTGCTTTTTACTGAGGAGTGACTTCAGTCTGGCCACTCTCCTAGAAAGGCCTGATTGGTGGAGTGCTGCAGATATAGTTATCCTTCTGGAAGGTTTTCCCATCTCCACAGAGGAACCCTGGAGCGCTATCAGAGTGACCATCGGGTTCTTGGTCACCTCCCTTCTCCCTGACTGCTCAGTTTGACCGGGCGGCCAGCTCTATGAAGAGTCCTGGTGGTTCCAAAGTTCTTCCATTTAAGAATAACGGAGGCCACTGTGCTTTTTGGGACCTGCAATGCTGCAGAAATCGTTTTATACCCTTCCCCAGATCTGTGTCTCGACACAATCCTGTTTCGGAGGTCTACGGACAATTCTGTCTTCATGGCTTGGTTTGTGCTCTGACATGCACTGTCAATGTTGGGACCTTATATGGACGGGTGTGTGCCTTTCCAAATCATGTCCAATCAATGTAATTTACCACTGGTGGACTCCAATCAAGTTGTAGAAACATCTCAAGGATAATCCATGGAAACAGGATGAACCCAAGCTCAATTTTGAGTGTCATAGCAAAAGGTCTGAATACTTATGTAAATGTGATATTTCAGTTATTTATTTTTAATTACTTTGCAAACATTTCTAAACACCCGTTTTCGCTGCTTCATTCTGGGATATTGTGTGTAGATTGATGATTTTAAAAAATGTAATCCATTTAAAAATAAGGCTGTAACCTAACAAAATGTGGAACAACTGAAGGGGTCTGAACACTTTCTGAATGCACTGCACATCCAAAACAAGAATTTGGAAGAGATTTGTTTGTAATGTGTGCTTTGTCTGTCCCCAGCCATCCATAATATCTGCAAATATTATTCCTATGTTGCAAACTGTATTTGAGTGAAAATGGAAAACAAGGATGAAAGCTGTAGATACAAATTTAATGTGGTTATTATCAGGCAGGGCTGTGAAACTATTATTACAGGCTTACAAGTTGCAATGAAACAGGTACAACTGGAAGCAAGCTAAGCATTGCACTCGCCTGCAAGACACTATGAGTGAGTACATAAGGGTTAATGTTACACAACCCTTCTGTACTTTAGGTGACACTGCGACTTTTCAATAACTACAACCTTAGGTGACGCTGCAACTCTTCTTTCTTTTTTTTATTAGAAGAAAATACATAATAAAAAACATTTTGTTTGTAGTAGTCATACATTGTTAATATTGTTTATATTATCAAGTGTATAATAATTGTACTTCTATATATTTTTATTTTTATATAGATAGAAAATAATAGAGAGGGAGAGAAAAGAAACCAAAAAATTAAAAGAGAATGGCATAATCAGCTAATTATACATCATTGGAGATATGTCCGTGGATTATAAAATGTAATTCTTCATCTAATCCTTGATTCGGGTTTCAGTCAGGTTCTCATGCCGAACCGGTTTGCCCCTTCAAATAGTCAATGAATGGAGACCATATTCTAGTAAATAGTTCTTGTTTGTCCATTAAGACAAATCTTAATCTTTCCAAATGTAGGGCCTCCGACATTTCCATAGTCCACATTTTAATTGTGGGGGTTATAGGGCCTTTCCAAAATTTTAATATTAATTTTTTCCCAGTTATTAAACTATAGTCGATAAAGTTTCTTTGGCTTGTTGTAAATATTTGATTTTGTTCTAGTATTCCTAATATTATTAGTTTTGAATCGGGGTCCAATTGGATGTTGACGACTTCCGAAATTATCTTAAAAATTTCCGTCCAAAATTTTTTAATCTTTATACAACTTACAAATGTGTGCGTTAAGTTAGCCTCTGAGTGCTGACATTTTTCACAAATAGGAAATATGCTTGGGAAAATTCTATTTAATTTTGTTTTTGAATAGTGCAATCTATGTAATACTTTAAATTGTATTAAAGAGTGTCTAGCATTTAACGAACAGTGATGTATATGTTGTAAGCTTTCGTCCCATATTTCTGGCCTTATTGGTTGGTCTAGTTCATTTTCCCATGATTGCCTATATATTTCCGTCGTGGGTGCATCATTATCTAATAGGATATTATAAATATAAGATATCAATTTTTCTGTGTTGGGGTGTTTATTCAAACATTCATCAAGAATTTCTGTCTTTCTATTTCTATAGTCCAGTGTATTTGATTTGGCATAGTCTCTAAGTTGTAGGTATCTAAAGTAGTCATTTGAGTGAAGTCCATAAATTTGTTGTAGTTCCTGAAATGAGAGGAATGTGCCTTTCCTGTAGAGATGACCCATCTTTGTAATTCCGTGATTTTTCCATTGTAAAAAACCTTTATCCATCATTGAGGGTTTAAATGTAGGGTTGTTTAAAATGGGAAGAAGTAGTGGTAAATTATCCAATTTTAGTGTCTTTTTTAATTGTTTCCAAATGCGTATTCCACTTTATATTATGGGGTTTTCACAATGGGTCTTTGTTGATTAATTTAGTAATAGCAAATAAGATCGACCCAATTTCAAAAGGTAAACAGTCTTCCTTTTCCATTTTTAACCAATCTGGTTGTTGGTCCAGTTCGTCCAACCAAAAATTCATATTTTTAATGTTAACTGCCCAAAAATAGAGCATAAAATTCGGTAGGGCTAAACCTCCATTTATTTTTGATTTACATAAGTGCTTTTTATTTATTCTGTGGTTCTTATAATCCCAGATAAAATTAGTGACTATAGAGTCAACCTTTTTTTAAAAAGTTTTTGGGAGATATATCGGGATTGATTGAAAGAGGTACAATAATTGCGGGGAAAAAATCATTTTTATTGCATTAATTCTACCAAACATTGAGATAGGTAATGTTTTCCAATATAAAATATTCTTATGTAATTTGTTCAATAAAGGCGGAAAGTTAAGTTTAAATAAAGAAGTATATGTCTTTGTTACATAAATTCCAAGATATTTACATTTTTAATTTACTATTTTAAAAGGAAATTGATGTAATATATGTGGGTTACTTTCCATTATTGGCATGATTTCACTTTTATTCCAATTAATTCTGTATCCTGAAAACGAGCCATATTTAGTTATTAAATTTAATAAGTTTGGGATACTAACTTCAGGTTTTGTAATGTAGATTAATACATCGTCTGCATATAAGGAAATTTTATTCTCAGTATCTTTAGTGTTATACCCATATATTTCAGGATGGGACCTCACGCTTTCTGCTAATGGCTCTATTGCGAGTGCGAATAATAGCGGGGATAACGGACATCCTTGTCTACAGCCTCTAGATAAATTAAATTTAGCTGATAACATTTGATTTGTCGATATTCTAGCTGTTGGGTTAGTATATAAAAGCTTTACCCATGTACTAAACTTCTCGCCCAATTGAAAAATTTTCATAACCGATAATAAATAGGGCCATTCCACCTGGTCGAATGCTTTCTCAGCATCTAACGAAATAATTGCTAGATCTTTGTTAGTATTTCTCTTTGAGTATATAATATTGAATAATCGTCTCAGGTTATATGAAGAGTAGCGTTTTGGTATAAATCCTGTTTGGTCCGGGTGTATTAATGTATTAATCACTGTGCTTAATCTTTGTGCTAGGATTTTAGTTAATATTTTTTGATCAGTATTTAGTAGAGCTATAGCTCTATATGAACCTGGATCATCCAGGTCCTTATCTATTTTTGGTATAAGTGTTATTAGAGATTGATTTAGCGTTTCTGGTAATTTCTGTTGGGTAAAGATATGTTCATATAGTGTCTTTAAACGCGGAGCAATCAGATCATAGAATTTTTTATAGAATTCGGAGCCTATGCCATGGGGGCCCGGGGCTTTACCGTTTTTTAGAGATCTGATAGACTCTTCAATTTCTTTTACTGTTATTTCAGCGTCTAATAATTCTCTATCTTTCAAATCTAACCCTTTAAGATTGCATTTCTGTAAGAATGCTTCTATTCCTGTCCGGTGATCTATCGTTTTAGCTGAGTAAAGGTTTTGATAATATTGCAGAAATCTCTCATTAATATCCTTAGATTGTACTAGTGGTTCTCCTGTTTCTGATTTAATCCTATGAATTGTTTTTTCCCCGTCCAGTTTCCGTAATTGACGAGCCAATAATTTTTGAGGTTTATCACTGAATTCAAAATGTAATTGTTTAGTATATTGGTAACATTTTATAACTTGGTCTGAATATATTTTATTTAATTTATATTTCAATGCTGCAATTTTATCACTGCAACTTTTCGATAACTGCTTCAGAAGTAGTGGTTTGAAGTAAATCGATTTCGAACCAGCCCGAGTAAGAGACAACATGAACCAGATAGTGTTTTCCATGCCATTCGAAGATGTTGGTAGCTAACGTGGACCACGGGAGAGGGGGGACCGGGTGCGGCAGTAAAGGCTGCTTTTCCTGACACTATGCTGCGAACGGTGACTGAAGGGCACAGAGTCAGTGTGGGGAGACGTTATCTCAGAAATCCGACAGGCATGCTCTGCTTGTTCAAGGGTTAAATCATTATTACGAAAAAGCGCACCTCGTAGCTTGCTGTCAACCATTCCTCCAACAAGTTTGTCTCTGGTGAGCTCATCCCGTAAATCACAAAATCGACAGCGTGCAGCCATGTGCTTCAAATCGCTGATTAAACGTTCAATTGGTTCGTCGACCTACTAGCATAGAACTTGGTCCTTTCAATAATGTAGTTTGAGGGCAGGTCACACAGCTCTCTGAACTTTCTGATCAAAACCGCAGGGTCATCGATTGTCTCAGCAGGCACTCTGACCTGACCGTTATCATCCAAAACAGCAGGCGCAAAAGTGAAGTTGTTGGCATGATTCATTACTTCAGGTCCCGCCAAATTAAGCAGTACAGAGGCACACACCTCGGGGGGAGGGGGTCATTGCGATGAACGATGTGAGTATAATGAGTGTAGTCACGCTCGAAAAGACGCCAGCGTTCAGCAATGTCAGAATCAAAGCAGAGGATTTGGACGGCGATATGAATTTGCCATGATGGAGGTAATAAACACACAAAATAATCAAAAGAAAATAAAACCCGATAAACATGAGTGGAATGGGCAAGATTCACTCTCTGACACCATGTAATGAGTCGACTCGAACACACATCAAGATACAACACGTTTATTAGATCTACTTACAGCAAGGATCTACAGACTTTACATCACCGAGCTGTTACTCGAAACTAACTACCGTAAGCAAACTCTTGATAATATGAAGCACATAATAGGCGGAGTCACTACCAACAAACAGTATAATTGGCTAGTATGAAATAGCCAATCTACACTGCAAATAGAGAAATCTGAAATAAAAACAAAGTATTACAAATACTTAGACACAAGAAACTGCAGATGCTGGTTTACTAAAAAAGGCAGAGCTGGAGTAACTCAGCGGGTCAGACAGCATTTCTGGTACACCATGGATAAGCAATATTTTGAGATGTTTCTTTGTCTAATCTCAATAGTTCACTGGTACTTTATTGTCACTTGTACCCAAGTTTCTTTTGCCTACTGTTCAGTGACATTCCTATTATACATTAGGCACAATATGATAGTAGACTACACTGGGTCAGTACACAAGAGTTGCAATGTTGTAGGTGCTATCCTGTACCCTTCAAGTCCGAATTTGTTTTAAAATCATGTTATAGAGTCTTAACTTGGCCATCAAGGCCCATAGTCCTGGCGGAGTCGCTGGGGTGGAGTTGCAGCCATCAGCCTGGCCAGGTGATGCGTCGATGTCCTCTGCCGCTCAGTTCCGTATGCTCAGCACCAGGCTGCTTCAAGTCACTCTACCGACTTGAATACTCCAATGCCTCCTCGACATTGAAGGATAAATAGGAGAAAGGAATAATATTTGCCATCATGCGGCGCAACCCGGTTATTTGTTGCATGTCTTTGGGATGTGCGAGGAAACCGAAGCACCAGGAGGAAACCCACGCACGTGGTCACAGGGAAAACGTGCAAACTCCATGCAGACAGCACCCGAAGTCAGGATCAAACCCGGGTCTCTGGCGCTGTGAGGCAATGGCTCTAGCAGCTGCGCCAATGCGCCACCAAGTTTTGTTCACAGCTTTGACAATGGAACCTTGACGTCATAGATTTTCTGTGACTCCAGACAGCTGCTTGCACTTGATAGCACCCACATTGTTCTGATATATTGGTAGCAAGCTTTCTAGCTGCAAGCCTGTGTGCAGGATTGTTGCGAGAAACAGTATGGTCCAACCCAGGCAGACAGCAATGTCAGAGTATCAGAAGATTTGCCCATTGCTTATCCATATTGCAATCATATTTGTATTTTGTTTGGTCAATAGGCAACAGTTTCTTTTTGTCACTTGTCTATAATTCAGAAGTGTCATACTCTGTCGTGTACGGACCTATCTTTCAAGAAAACACCCCTGCCACTCATGTGCCCATCCCCAGGGTGATATCCCTTCCCTTGTTTGAGGGGTGTCCCCAAAGGACTCTGCCTCTCAATGCTCAGCAGCAGACGGTCACTAGACTGTGGTCTCTCTCACACAGAACCAAGCTTCCCTCAGCACGTACTCATCACATACTCCCTTATAGCTCACAATCTCTAATCCAGGCAATACCTTTCCAGTTCTCTCCCCAAAGCCGCCCAAGCTCACACTCTCTAAACCACACAGCGTCTCTTCTGTACTCTCTCCAAAGCCTCCATGACTCACATTCTCTAATCCAGGCAGCAACTTTTTGTCCTGAACAAGAGATCTTTTATTCTACAGTCACAATTAACATTGCATTAGTCAATTCGTGAAGTTTGAACCAAAAAAACAGATTAAATGACTACATGTCTGGGTTGAATGCAAGCATTGGGTTTGTGACGCCTACCTGTTGCTGTGGTCTCGGTTGGCGTCGCTAGGGGCGGAGGTCACGTGGTGTCGAGGAGCAGCGCAGGCGCAGTGGCCGCTGAGCCGTACGCTCGTGGTCACGTGGTGCGGAGGCGCAGCAGCGCAGGCGCGGTGGGTGCGGAACCTCTCGTGGTCAGGTGGTGCAGAGGGGGCAGCGCGTGCGCAGTGGGCGCCGCACCGTGCTCACGTGGTGCAGAGGCGGCGCAGGCGCAGTGGCCACCCGCAGGCACGGTCTCCGCGGTTACGGGAGTGGAGCTGCCGGCGAGAGAATGGTGTCGGGCGGCGTCGTCGCTCTGTCCTTCCTGCTCGTCGCTCTCACCTGTTTGGGCACGGCCGGCCAGGGGCTGGCCGACAAGCGGCTGAAGATGCAGTACGTTACCGGGCCGGTGCTGCGCTTCCAGATCTGGTGAGGCCAAAGGGACGGGGCGAGGCTGACAAGTGGCGGGGATCGGCCAGGGACGCTAGGCCGCCTGGCACCAACCCCCCCAGAGCAGGCATCATACACAACATGAGCCAAAACATGATCCCCGTCTCCAAATCACACTTGGCATTTCTCACTGATACGCTTTTCAGTGTCTTAAAATGTAATCTTACAACTTGTGGAATCTAATATTTAATCTAAATATTGTGGAATATATACTTTAATGTATCCACATAAATTACAAAGTAATGCGATGATTAATCTCTGAACGACAAGGTTGTATTGGCGTGCACTTGTATAATGGAGCAGCGCTGTATGACGTTCAGGGTTCGAGCTCGTATTAGAAAATCAGTTAACATGTTGACATTGGATGCCATTGGTTTTAATTATTATAATTTTTCAGTTCTAGGGCACTTAACAAATTAATGAAAAAACATTTCCCATTATCACTCAATTAGTTTGTGATAAATTAATTAACTTCTAATTTGGAGTGGATAAGGAAGTGAGATTACAGAACTAATGGCTGGTGTGGACTTGGTGGGCTGAAGGGTCTGTTTCCATGTTGCCTCTAAACCTTTGGGGTTTTCAAGGATAAGATTATGTGTATTCGTATACTGATTATATTTTAAACTAAGTTTCTTTTTTTTCTAAATCTGAAGAAGGATTCTTCCCTGAAATGTCAACTATTCATATCATGCTGCCTGACCCTCTGAATTACTCCAGCATTTGTATTTTTTAAAGGTCCTTTTAATTCATATGTTTTGGGAGATTACATTTCTTGCCTACTGTTGTATATTCCTTGTTTCTGAATTGTACAATTCAATTGCTTTAAATCTAATGGTTTCACTTTCACTAATTTTTGAACAGTTCTATTTTACTGTACTTCTTCCTGTAGCAGGCCTAAATTTTCATTTTGTTTGAATCCTGTGCAAAATTATGAACTCATTCTTGTTTTATCATTATATACTTTAATGTATCCACATAAGATTAGTTCAATTTATTCCTTGTTGATTCATTTTACGTCCCAGTCTAGAGGTTAGTCTTGCAGATCTGTTTGGGCTACTTTTATAACTTGAATATTGCCTTTATGTGTCAGACTAGAACTACAGATAGTGAGTGTGGTGACAAAAATCTGTTGAGGAACTCAGCGTCTCTGAACGCAGAAGGGTGAATTAACCACAGATACTGCTGTATCTGCTGAGTTGCTGCAGCAGTTTAATGTTTGCTGTCGATGACATAACAGTCCTCTTGTGTCTACAATGGATGTTGGTGGGCCTGAACAGTACCTGTCTAGATGTGTCACTGATCACTTTAGTTTTCATCCTGATTATTTTGACAGGATAGGTGTGTTTTTAGCTGTGTTTTTTCTAGAATGGACATCTGTAGAATGTGCAGCTACACTAGCAGCTTTTTATCTTTCTAGAACCAAGTAGTTGAACTTAGCCTTCCCATTAACCACCTCCTTAACTACTTATTTTCTCTACAATCTACAGTGCACTGTGATTGTTGTGTCTAGCTGTAGAAGGCAGTTGGGTTTATTCTACAGTGTGTAGAATATGGTTTTCATTCCACAGTGGCTCATGGCTGAGAACAGAGTTGTGTTCACACCCTCCATTCCAATGATCAACATCCAACTCTTTTGTCATGCTGACCTTAAGGGCCAAGTTGTGTCCTAACACCAGGATACAAGGTTCTCGATCTCTTTCCTGCAGTTTGTTTTTGGTGATCTTGTCAACAACAGGCAAAAATGGAGGTAGAGTTGGTGTTATATTTGGCCACACAGTCTGAGGTGTACAGAGAGTTTTGCAAAGGATAGAGCATACAACCCTGCTGAATGCCAGTGAGAGTCAGGGTAGAGGAAATGTTATGGTTAGTTCTAACACACTGAAATATGCTGGTAAGGAAGCCCAGAAGCCTGTCCAAGATTTTAGAGATGAGCTTATTCAGTATTATGGTGTTGGAGGCTGAGATGTAGTCTTATTGTCTCGGTGAATCAGGGCTGAATGTAGTGTGTTGGCTTACAATGGTATGTTGACAAACAAGATGATAGAAGTGAATTATCTTGGTAAGTATAAGGACGGCATTTTATGAAAAAGTATTTTCAGTCAGGGAGTAGAATTGAGCTAAGACTGTCACTTCAGTGCACCACAAGGTGTCGGCCAAAATGTAGACACCGCCACCTTTCTGCTTGTTTGAGCATTCCATATTGTCCATACAAGAAATTGAGAAATCCTCGCATGGCATAGCATGGTCAGGTTCATCAAGGATGAGCCATATTTCAGTTAAAAAAAATCACAGCAGTCCCTAATATTTTGAAACAGCAGGTTTGCTCTCAGCTTTATAATGTCGTTCTGGCATGACTGAACATTTGCTAGACAAATGCTGGGGAGGGGTAGGGATCATCGTCATTTCAGCGCATCTGAAGCTGTCCCAACGACCATTCTTCCTTATTTTGTTTGTACTTATAACTATGTCAGTAATGTCAGACCTAATAAAGATCTTTCTGGCTTGATACGCACTTAATATCTCATAGTAAGGGAAGGAGGGACAGTTTTGAGTGAAATGGAATTGGAAACCTTGGTGTGGATATGTAATCAAATACTCAACTTTGGGGCAATAAGACACAGTGGTTGCCCCATGGTTGATTAAGTCTGGTTCAGCATTGGATATTCTTCCAGGGAGAGGAGTGGAATCATTGTCTGAGGTGCAGGAGATGGTGGAAGGGTTGAGGTAAATGGTAATGGGACTCATTATTGGATGTTGTCATTGAACACTTTGAAACTGATGCAGTGTTTGGATAGTATTGAAGTCATCATTTATAAGAAAGATGGGCCTGCATGGGTTTTGAGATAGGGAGCCAGGTATTGCCAGTGTATTTGTAGGATAATCTGAACAGGGAATGAGAAATAAGGGAGGTGATAGCTTTTGAAAGACGCCAGAGGTAATCATTGGCAACTCCTTAATACAAGGATGATGATACAGTGGGTTACAGAAAAAACTGGAGAAACTCAGCGGGTGCAGCAGCATCTACGGAGCGAAGGAGATAGGCGACGTTTCGGGTTGCGACCCTTCTTCAGACAGTGCCAGGTGATTAAGGTTTTTTGTGAAACTTAGATGAACAGTTCATTGCATAGTCTCTAGGTTTGACTGCAAATGTGAGAGCTAACTGTGATATGTTTTGATGTGGTTATGCCATTGCAGTTTGTTGCAACCCAGTACTTTCCAATGCGTGGGGTGGTTGCATTCCACCAGAAGTATATTCAGCGTGTCCTCATTGCATGTGGAGCATGGTATCTGATCTTGCGGGAAGTTCACCGCCTGGCAATAGCCTCTGTGGCTGCAAGAGCCAGATGGTTAGCATTTGGTTCTACCAGAACCTCCAATTTTTTCCACAAACAGCGATGAAAAAGAACGATCATGCCTGGCAAACTTAGAAAACTACTGAAAAGGATATAGTCCACTTTTTTTTTTAAATTGTGCAATTTTGAGCAGCTTATTGTAATGGAACATAAACAGGGTCCTTATTATTATCTAGTTCATTAATAACTGTTAGTTTCCATATTACATGTGATTCTTTTCTTGTTTGATATAATATCTTACCTTTAACTGTTTCAACATCAATATTAAAACAATTGCATTATGATTCAGTGTCTTGTTCTCACCATGCACACCGCTATTTTTTCAAATGGTTATTAGTCACATCCCTTCAGCCATTACGCACACAATGTCCCACGACATTGATTATACCTCAGCAGTAAAGATGCATATTGGTACAAAGCAGACCCAATCGTGCCAGCTACAGAGCTCTATAATCTGAAGAAAAATAATATTGCTTCCATTTGTAGTATTTTCATCAGAAAAACATAATGGCATAAATTTTACAGGTTTTATTGCAGTTTAGAAATCAGTTTCCTCGTCTGAATAATCATTTAAACATCTTTGAATCGTGTGATTACTTGGATTCGAAATAATAGCATCCGTGGAATATGTGGTAGTTCAGTAGTAATAGGGATTGGGAAATAAATGATTCCTGTAAAAAACAAAAACAAATCTTCTTTGAAAACATGAAGCTAAAAGTTGTGTATGTGCAGGAAGGAACCACAGATGCTGTTTTAAACCAAAGATAGGCACAAATGCTGGAGTAACTCAGCGGGACAGGCAGCATTTCTGGAGAGGAGGAATGGGCAACGTTTCGGGTCGAGACCCTTCTTCAGACCCATCTTCAAAGTTGTGTAGTTTGGATGTAAGATTTTAGAATGGACAGTTGGATATAAGGAAATTGATATTTTCACCACTGGAGATTGAAGTGTTAACAGCTTTATTAGGTCTTCTGGGAGTAAGAAATATAACAGCATATTCCCATAGAAATTTAATGTTTGGTAAGTATTGGAAAATGTGACTATTATTGAATATGAGGGAAAAAACTAAGTATACCTTGCAAATGAATACATGATTTCTGATGAGGTGTCCGACGAGGCTCTCCGTCCATACTATATGCCCAGGGAATTCTCACACGTCATTGTGATGGCTGTCTACATTCCTCCGTCCGCCAACCCGCTGCACGCATGTAACGGCATCCACACAGTCACCGTGAGACTCCAGACACAGCACCCGAGTGCTTTCATTGCAATCTCGGGGGATTTCAACCATGTGACTTTGGACGCTACCCGACCCACTTTCACTCATTTTGTTGACTCTCCCACCAGGGATCTGAAAACATGGGACCTGCTGTATGCCAATGTTAAAGAGGCGTACAGCTCCATAGCCCTTCTACCACTGGGAAGATCAGACCACAACCTGGTTCACCTCCTACCCAGGTATAAGCCAATTGTGCAGAGGCTGCCTGTGACCACAAGGTCAGTGGGGAGGTGGTTACTGGAGGCTATGGCACTCTACAGGGCTGTTTTGAGATCACAGACTAGGACACACTCTGCAGTCCCCATGGAGAGGACATTGATGGACTTACGGACTGTGTTACCAGTTACATAAAGTTCTGTGTGGGTAACGTTGTCCCTGAGGAGACTGTACCAGTTTAGCCAACAACAAGCCCTGGGTCACCAGTGACATAAAGGCCCTTCTTAACCAGACGAAGAGGACCTTCAGGAATGATGTCAGGGAGGAGGTGAAGCAGGTGCAGAAATACCTGAAGGCGAGACTGAGACAGGGCAAGGACGACTACAGGAGGAAGCTGGAGCTGAAACTTCAGCAGAACAACATGAGGGATGTATGGAGTGGTATGAAGGGCATTACAAGCTATGAGAAGGCCAGTGGCCTGGGGAGGGAAAGCAATCAGGACTGGGCCAATGAGTTAAACATGTTTTTTTAATAGATTTGATGGTGGGGACTCTGCCTACTCTCCTGCTCCCCGGCAGACTCTCCCCCTCAATCCCCCTGGTCCACTTCCTCTGCCCTTTCTTTGTCGCGCCTGTCCAAGGCCGTGCAGGTGAGGAAGGAGCTGAGCAGACCCCGCCCAGACAAAGCCACGGGTCCCAATGGTGTCGGCCCCAAGGTATTCAAGGAGTGTGCCAGCCAGTTGTGCGGAGTACTCCAGCATATCTTCAGCTTGAGCCCGGAGAGTGATGTGGAAGACATCCTGTCTGGTTCCTGCACCAACGAGGATGTATCCCAGCAATGACGGCAGACTGGTGGCGCTGACTTCACACATCATGATGTACCTAGAGAGGCTGGTGCCCACTTACCTGCGACTCCTGATTAAATCCTATTTGGACCCCCTGCAGCTCACTTACCAAACAAAGATGGGGGTTGAGGACACCATCATCTACCTGCTCCATCGTTCCTATGCTCACCTGGATAAGCAGGGAAGCATTGTGAGAGTTATGTTTTTTGACTTCTCGTGGTTTTAACACCATCGGCCTGCAGTGCTAGAGAGCAAATGGACGAAGATGCGGGTGGATGCTCCATTGGTGTCCTGTATCACCAACTACCTGACTGGACGACCACAATATGTCAGGCTCCAGAACTGTGTCTTGGACATGGTAGTGAGCGACACCGGGGCCTTACATGGGACGGTCCTCTCTCCCTTCCTGTTCACTATCTACACCTCGGACTCCTGCCACCTGTAGAAGTTTTCAGATGACTGCAATTGTGGGCTGCATCAGTGGGGGGATGGAAGCTGAATACAGAGGTGTAGACAACAAAGTTGAGTGGTGTGGGCTGAATCACCTGCAGCTCAACACTGACAAGACTAAGGAGTTAATGGTGGACTTTAGGAGGAGAGGAACACCCCTGTCCCCTGTATCCATCAATGGTGTGGATGTGCAGTTTACCAGGGAGTACAAATATCTTGGCGTGTTGCTGGATGGTAAACTGGACTGGTCCAGGAACGCTGAGGCCCTGTACAAAAAGGGACAGAGCCAGCTGTTCTTTTTGAGAAGGCTCTGCTCCTTCAATGTCTGCAGAAAGATGCTGGAGATGTTCTACCAATCGGTGGTACCCAGTGCCATCTTCTTTGCTGGCATGTGCGAGGGCGAAGGCTGCAGACGCCAATAGAATGAACAAACTCGGAGGCTCTGTCCTGGGGGCGGTTGAATTCATGGGAGGTGGTCTTCAAACTGCGGAACAGCCTGGACAATATAGCTCACCCCCTCCATGACACACTGGTAAACCTGACAAATACCTTCAGCAACAGACTGGTTCCACCAAGATGCAGGACAGAACGCCACAGGAGATCCTTCTTCCCTGTGGCTATCAAACTGTACAACTCCGCCCACTTCAATCATGGGGTAGACTGAGACTGACTCCCCACCCTCCCCAATCTTTGCACATCCCCAATCCTTTCAACTTGTCACTTTAATGTCATGTTTCATGTAATTTAAGTATTTGTGTGACTGTTGGCAGATCAATTTCCCTCCTGGGATAAATAAAGTTCTATTGTGTCGTGATTAAAATCGGTGATTAATGCCACTTGGACCGAAATCGCCTACCATTGAGTTAAAAAAACCCCAAACAAATGCGGTGTTGCGTTCCGAAATGTCGATCATCCCTTTGTCTCCACAAATGCTGCTTGACTTGCTGAGTTCCCCAGTTTTTTTTTCCCTTCAGATTTCATTATCTGCAGTTTCTTGTTTTTCTAACCAACCTTTGAGCGTCCAGGGCTGCAGGCTCTTTAAAAATTACCTTGAGTAAATTATTGCTTAAAAGAATTGATGAGTCATATTTTAAATAAGGAAACTATTATTGAATTTTGTTGTTGGATGACACTCTGAATGGAAACTGGTTAATAAATTGTAGAGAATGTGTTTTTTATATAGATACAAGGAATTGCAGATGCTAGTGTACAAACATAAAATAAAGTGCCAGAGTAATTTAGGTCAGGTAGGTTCTCTGGAGAACATGGATAAGTGATGTTTTGGGTCAGTTCTGAAGAAGGTTCCCAACCTGAAAAAATGCCTATCCTTGTTCTCCAGAGATGCTGCATGGCCCGCTGAATTAGCACAGCACTTCTAGGCATCTGGGTAGTGTTGTGGAGCAGAGGGATCTAGGAGTACAGGTGCATGGTTCCTTGAAGATCTAATTGCAGATAGATAAGGTGGTCAAAAAGGCTTTTGGCACTTTGACCTTCATCAGTCAGAGTATTGAGTATAGACGTTGGGAGGTCATGTTGCAGTTGTATAAGACGTTGGTGAGACCGCATGTAGAATATTGTTCAATTCCGGGCACCATGATATAGGAAAGATATTGTCAAGTTTGAAAGGGTTCAGAAAAGATTTACGAGGATGTTGCCAGGACTTCATGGTGTGAGTTATAGGGAGAGGTTGAGTAGTCTGGGTCTATTCCATGGAGCGCAGGAGGATGAGGGGAGATCTTATAGAGGTATACAAAATCATGAGGAATAGATCGGGTAGATGCACAGTCTTTTGCCCAGAGTCAGGGAATCGAGGACCAGAGGACGTAGGTTCAAGGTGACGGGGAAAAGATTTAATAGGAATCCGAGAGGTAACTTTTTCACTCAAAGGGTGGTGGGTGTATGTAACAAGCTGCCAGAGGAGGTAGTTGAGGCTGGGACTGTCCCATTGTTCAAGAAACAGTTAGACAGGTACATGGAGGTTTGAAGGGACATGGACCAAGCGCAGGCAAATGGAACTAGTGTAGCTGGGACATTGTTGGCCATTGTGGGCGAGTTGGGCCGAAGGGCCTGTTTCCACACTGTGTCACTTTATGACACTTTTAAAATATATGTCATTGCAAAAGTAGGTACTATTGTTCGAATAAAGTACCTCTCAGCAGTTCAAATGGTTAAAGTAACTCACAAAAATGTTTTTTCGCATTTGCTTCTGCACTCTACAAGTCCTATTTCTGTGACTAAGTACGGTAGAACTGGTGTGATCATCAGGAACCTTTTGATACAGTGATTGGTGATGATTATCTCTGAAGTCTTTTCATGATCCTGTCCTTTGTATCATTTATCCACATGAGGTGACTGAGTAGTGCTTTGTTTCTTGGACAAATCTTTCTATTCATGCCTTTTCTATCCTGAGTTGTTAAGAAAGATGAAAGAAGAAAATGTTATTTGTGATTGTTGTTTCAACTGTTGTGCGATGAGCTAAAAGCTGAAGAGAATTTAAAACATGCAGTCGTAGGGTAGTAAGGCATGGAAGAGGACTAGAATGGAGGCAGGGCATTCGAAATGGGATGGCAGATGATACAGAAAGAGGGGGGTGTCATGGTTAATTCTGAGGAGGGATGAGACAGCCGATTAAAAGGGTACAGTTTCCAGGAAAGGAACTTCTGCAAAACTAGCTACAATTTCCTGTTTTTACTTGCAGTGTTATTTTGCTGAATTGCATAATGTCCTTGTTTGCTTGCTTATAGACCTAATGATTAAAACTTGTTTTTTTGTGATAACATAATACTATTTGTTCCAATTATGAGCAATCGATAATTAATTGCTTTGAGTTTGAGCAGATAAGTTCACTGACCTATTTTACGATTAATAATTCAGCAATATTGGGACTGTTGACCTACTGATTTTTATTTCCATAAAATTAGGAAGCAAGCTATTTGCCAAATATTTAATTGAATAGATTATCAATCTACATAATCAGGAAAATTTAATAAGGCTTGTACATTTTTGCTTTTTAAGTAGCCAGTCGGATTTTTGTCTGCTGATGATAAAATGGAAAGCTTTGAAGAGAACATGAGGTTTCAAAGGGACATAGGTTCAATGACTGCAATGTTTTTTCAAATAATGTATATGTAGGAAAAGCTGAAATTGTCTGTTTTGCAAGAAAATCATGGGGTATTTCTGAATGGCGAGAAATTGCACAAGGATTTAATTCATATTTGCAAAAGTGTATTTTTTAAGTCGGTTTACAGAATTTCATTTGTTTTTGCTCGGGTGTATAACTACTGGAGTCCTGAGTGAAAAGGGACTTGTTTGAAACACGCAAGATCAGGGGACGGTCTAGACAGGGTCTATGTGCAAACCAGTTGTGTCTTGTGGGGGAATGCTAAACGAGGGGTTGCTATTATAAAACTGATGCCACCCATTTTAGGCAGATAAGGCAAATTTTTTTGAGGACTGAGTCATTGGGATTTTCTTCCTCAAAAGTTGGTGCACACAGTCTTTTGAGTATTTTTATGATGAAGCTAGTTAGATATCTAATAAGCAAGTAGATGAAAGGTCATCCTATGTTAATGGGAATGCTGAGCAGAGGTTAATTTGATAAGCCATGATCTTCCTACTTTGCTTTTGAAGCTCTTTTATTCCTAACTCCTAAGAAAGCAGCTGAAATTTGTAATCTCTATTTTTAGCATTTATAGAAACATTCCTTCTTTCACTTGCAATTAAAACAAAATACAACCTACATCTGACTAACAAAACATGGTTAATGGTCTGGATTTTTGTTTAAATAGTAACCTAAGCTTAGAGCTTCTTCCAAATCCTACTGTTCAATGGTAAGCAGGTCGTTCCAATTAAATTTTATGATTTTCTTTTCTTTTGATCAGCCAACTGGGTGCAAACATGATGAGGGGTTTTGCAAAATCTTTCCATACTTTATGTAACATGATGTGAAATGGTCATATTCCAAAAAATGAATCTTGTTCAGTGTGGTAAATATTTACAAGCTGAAATCTAAACATTTTCAGCATGATGATTACTGCAGGGCCTGTAGTGATTAATGTTGTGATTGTGTCTGATTGCAACACCACCTCTGGCAGTTATATAACTATATATCCAGCAATAACTTTTTTTTTAAACTTTCCCCTGAAATCCCCTTTTAAAACTCCTTTTTTCTCATCATAAATCCAAGCTCTGAAGGTATAAATGATGTACTTCTGTATTCATTTTCTAAATGTTTGCCACAGCCTATCCATCATCCTCCCTTACAGTGAAACACTCAATATGTCATATACAAATTGTTCCAAATGCCTTTATAATGACCTACATTAAATTTAGGATTTTGTGAATTAAACTCATAAGGTCATAAGTGATAGGAGCTGAATTAGGTCATTCGGCCCATCATCCACTCCGCCAATCAATCATGGCTGATCTGTCTCTCCCTCCAAACCCCATTCTTCTGCCTTCTCCCCATAACCCCTGACACCCGTACTAATCAAGTATCTATCTTTCTCCGCCTTAAAAATATCCATTGATAGCCTCTAGAGCCTTCTGTGGCAAAGAATTCCATAGATTCACCACTCTGACTAAATAAATTCCTCCTCTCCTTCCTAAAGGAACGTCCTTTAATTTGGAAGCTATGACCTCTAGTTCTAGACTCTCCCACTAGTGGAAACATCCACTCTATCCAAGCCTTTCACTATTCAATGAGCCCCCCCCCCCCCCAGTTCTTCTAAACTCCAGCGAGTATAGGCTCAGTGATGTCAAATGCTCATCATATGTTAACCCACACATTCCTGGGATCATTCTTGTAAACCTCCCAGCACATCCTTCCTCAGATATGGTGCCCAAAATTGCGCACAATACTCCAAATGCGGCCTGACCAGCACCTTGTAGAGCCTCAGCATCGCAACCCTATTTCACTTTCATCTTAATGGCGGACTCCTTCATGTTATGGTCACTTATACCTGAAGCACTCCATACAGCAAAATTGTTAACTAATAGAAGTAAGGGGCTGCAGATGCTGGCTTACAAAAAGAGACAAAGTGTTGGAGTAACTCAGCGGACCAGGCAGCAACCCTGGAAAATATTGATAGGTGGCGTTTCAGGTTGGGGCCCTTCTTTATTAACTAACGCTGTTTCAAGCCTATTCCCCAGTAGGTGCTTCAAAATACTGGCATAAGTAAATCCAGAACACATTTTAATAAGTCATCCTCTAAGGTACCACTGTTTAGGAGACCACTGCATCTTTACTTGTTGAGCCATTATCCTTTCTCACTGTTTTGATTTTACCCTTTTAATATTCTTCTGAATTACTGTTTGGTAAGAATCTGCACTGCAAAATATTTAGTTATGCTGCAATGCCTTAAAAATTCACGATGAAGCAGAAGATTCAGTCCCTTCAGCTAATTGCATTTTGTTCTTTCTCATTTAGTATCTCCTGAGGATACAGAAGGGTGTTTGAGGAGTACACGCGGGTTATAAGCCAGCGGTATCCCGACATCCGTATTGAAGGAGAAAATTACCTTCCACAACCTATCTACAGGTACGTTGCTTCATGGACACACACACACACACACACACACACACACACACACACACACACACACACACACACACACACACACACACACACACACACACACACACACACACACACTGTAATTAAGACGGCTAAAGCACAGTGTACGGTAAGTCCTTTAAAAGATGGGGGGGGGGGAGAAGGAGACAACTTATAAGAAGCCAAAGATACACGGTTGTGAAGCTCGGCGGACATTTAACATTACTGGTCGGTTATCCTTGGTTCTGAAAACTACTGCTTACCTTTTTTCTGCCAATGAAATTCACCGGTCAGCACCGGCTAAAACCTCCGAGAACCTTCACCCTCCTGGCAGCCCACTAGGACCTCCTGGCGACCCAACTACGGCATGAGAATTCTCGCTACTCTCCATGGTGGCTTTATTCTAGTCGTGGCTAATTTTTCAACATGTTGAAAAATTCACGGCGACCATAATGAGGCCGCGTCTAGTTCCCAGAATGCGGGAACTCCTCGTGACCATGAAGGCGACTACCCGGCAACTACCTGCGAACATGTGGCGACTGCATAGTCTCCTGCAGTCGCCTAAAAAGTTGCCTAAGTGGGACAGGCCTATAATACATTGGTTTGGTTGTCTGAGACATAACTCAACTTGATAATTTTAGTGTTGAATGCTATTTATTATAATATTAATAAAATTAATGTTAGTCTTCTAATCTGGACTGTGGTTTTATGAGTCATTACCCTCTTGGTCTTTTCTAGTGGGTGGCACCAAACTCAAGAGCCAGAACATATAGTGAAAAGTCTGTGAATGTTTGAGCTTGTTTATGGGTTTTACAAATCATTGAAAAGCATTGGTTGGGACACTGAAAAATGTCATTTGCGTCTTTGAATGGGGATGTAGGAAAATTGGAGATTTGTTTACTGAAAATGCAGCACCTCATCACTGCATTTCTGTGGTTACACAAAAAGCTGGAGAAACTCAGCGGGTGCAGCAGCATCTAAGGACACAAAAAGCTGGAGAAAAAGCTGCTGCACCCACTGAGTTTCTCCAGCTTTTTGTGTAACCCTCGATTCTCCAGCATCTGCAGTTCCTTCTTTAACACTGCATTTCTGTGTTGGCGTGTTTGATGTGCTTGAGCTCTGAAGTAGAGTTTAGATTCACATTTATGACTCCAAGGTGAGAGTAACATCTCTGATTTCTGCTCTGCGATTTAAGAAACGACAACTATTTAATTGACATATGGGAACTAGTGGCTTTTCTGGCAATCACTGACAGCTTATGCTTTCTTTGTTCCAATCAATTAGATTTGTGTTAATGTAAGGAGTATTATTATGCTACAGTGTTTAACTTTTGTATTTTATACAGACACCTAGCATCCTTTCTATCAGTCTTCAAGCTGGTCTTAATAGGACTAATTATAGTTGGCAAAGACCCCTTTCCTAGTTTGGGCATGGAAGCACCTAGCATCTGGCATTGGAGTCAGCAGAACAAGGTAACTATATCCATTCCATGAAAAATGCATTATAAAGCATGTCATTTTTAGAATTCGCAAAGTAACTTTCAGTGAGCCTTTAGAGATACAGAGCAGAAGCAGGCCCTTTGGCCCACCGAGTCCACGTCGACCAGTGATCACCCCATACACTAGCACTATCCTACTCACCAGAGGCAATTTTTACCAAAATCAAATAACTTACAAACCTGAACGTCTGGAGTGTGGGAGCAAAACCCTCCAGAGAATACAGCCCATTCTATTTATTCTATTTATTCTTTCACCATGTGGTAAACCTGAACCAGGTTCTGAACTAGTTGTGATTTTTCACGGCACTTCTTCTATGACAAAAGCATCCTCCATTAGTTAATGAAACAAGTCTATATAATATTCCAGGAGCAATCTCATCAAGATTCTATGCAACTGCAGTAAGAAATTCCACACAACAATGCGATCTCCAATTTTAACAGCAAAGCTGTTTTATCTCGTGTAGTTTGTACCAAAAACAATTTGGCAATTTTTTTTTGCAGTTTCCTCACGCTGAAAATATAGTTTAGTTTAGAGAACAGGCCCTTCGGCCTACCGAGTCCGCACCGATCAGCGATTTCCCCGTACATTAACACTACCCTACACACACGAAGAACAATTTTACATTTCTACCGAGCCAATTAACCTACAAACCTTGTATGTCTTTGGAGTGTGGGAGGAAACCGAAGATCTCTGAGAAAACCCATGCAGATCACGGTGAGAACGTACAAACTACGCACAGACAAGCACCCATGGTCAAGATCGAACCCAGGTGTCAGGCGCTGTAAGGTAGTAGCTCTACCCCTTGTGTTGAAATCCAAGTGTTGGATTTCACAAGTGCAGCAGACATATGCGCTCATTAATTGACACTAAATGGGTAATTTTCTTTAAATGAGCTGCTTTGAGAATTGATTGCAGTAACATTGAGATTTTAGTTCTCAAGCATTAGCTGCAATTACACTTTTGTTTTCCAGCTCCAATCAGTGGTTAACGGTAGGCCTGTCTGTTTGTCCTTTCCTCCTGAAAGCTTGCACATGCTCTAAGGTTTTATTTGGCATAAAACACAATATTAAGAAGGTAAATACAATTGGCTGCTTTAACTTTTCCAAGATAAAATGAACCCAAATGCAGCCAACCTTTGCTGGTTTTCCCGATCCCCTGTCTTTGCTTGCGTGAGTGGATGATCATAAGGATTCTAATCTCTCTGGAATACTTATCCTAAACACCCTAAAAAGCCTTCTTGCATCCCACCTTTTCATTGCCCAATTTGCTATGTCTTGGCATTTTTTTTTGTAGTATAGTATGAATGACCGTTTTCCACGAGATGTCACTACACAAATGCAATTTTTAATGTTCATAAGTTATAGGAGCAGAAGTAGACCATTTGACCCATTGCGTCTACTTTACCATTGATTCATGGCTGAGCTATCTTTCCCTCTCAACCGTATTATCCTGGCTTCTCTCCATGACCCCTGACACCCTTACTATTCAAGAAGCTATCAAGCTCCACCTTAAATTTATCCGAGGACGGCATAAACAGCTATCTGTGGCAATGAATTCCACAGATTCACTACCATCTGACTAAAGAATGTCCTCATCGTCTCCTTTCTGAAGGTGCATCCTTTTATTCTGAGGCTATGCCCTCTGGTCCTAGATTCTCCCACTAGTTGAAACATCAACTCTATCCAGGCCTTTCTCTATTCGGTAAATTTTAATGTGGTTTCCCCTCGTCCTTCTAAACTGCAGTGAGTACAGGCTCAGTGCCGTCTGACGCTCATCATATGTTAACCAAATCATCCCTGGGATCAATTTTATTATGAGGGTGAGATGTACACTGATTTCACCAACTGGCTCACTGGATATTCCATTTTGCTTTTAATTGTGGGTGCAACTGGAAATGTATAATCTTCATAAATTTGCGTAATTGATAAATCCCATACAGCATTTTATTTGGACAGCATTACAATCATGTTGTCAATTATGCTGATGCACAAGTACCAAACAACAATCTTTCCTTAAAACATGACCATACAAAATAAGTGCTAACTAGGGGAAATGTTGCGGACGTGCAAGACATTCGTTTATATCCGTCCATCTGCAATTGTAATTTGTTTATTGTCACTCTGCACTGTTGTTTTTTAAACCTGACTTTGGATTAGCTTTATCCATTTATGATGAAAGATGTTACGGAGAACATTATTGGGGAACTTTATTCCTTGGGCATTTGCATTAAAACTGACTGCATTTTTATTTTCTTACCTAGATTTATGCATGCATGATGGTGTTCTTCCTGAGTAACATGATTGAAAATCAGTGTATGTCTACTGGTGCATTTGAGGTTACATTAAATGGTAAGTCATAAAGTTGCATCTTTGCTCTCCTTTAAAGTCTAGCAAATTTAAAGAAATGGTTGCTAAAAATAGACTGCTTTTGAACAAGACCTGGCGAAACACAAACTTGACTATAATTTCAATATTTGCAAAATTAAAAGACGTGGTAATGGCTGATAAATCAGATCAATTTAATTCCAATTCAATGTCTTGGATTGATTGGGGGGAAATGGAACAAAACTGTCATTTTTAATCACATTTTTGTCGTGTTGTGAAGGGCTTTTTTATTCTAATTAGTTGGTTTTTCATTTATTTTAATCACAAGAATGTTGCAGAAAGTTATAGAATCAAAAGTATGCCAAAGGATTAATGGTAGTTATCTGCTGCATGTTTTCATCAGTTCCTTTTTTTATTCTTCATTTTATCTGAATTTTTAGGGGGATGGAAGTAGGCACTTGTAGATTTGTAGCGTTTTACTTTAATTTTCACGCAATAAAATGACTGGAATCTTATCTCTTTATGTTTGATCTGTAATTATACATTAACACAATTAAAAGTGGAATTTCAAACTGCTGTCTTTAAATTCTGCATTATCAAGATCTGATTGCCTTAGTTGTGTTGGTCGATCAGCGAAAGAATCTTGTTTCGTATTTGAGAATAATAATCTTGATTCATCTGCTTGGAGATGTCAATCAGCTTTATGCAACTCACCCTCTCCATTGCAGTATCTGACCTGCACTATTTCATTCCTCGTTTTAAAAACTTGGAATTCATGGAAAATTGAAAATGACCATTTGTGTAATTGCATAAGTAAACTTGTTACCTGCAGAATGTTAGAATCAACACCTTTGCACAATGTGACAGCCATAGCAGATCACCCAAACAGGTTTACTGGCTGTCTGGTATTTAACAATGCAGGTATCTTACAATGTATCTTTGGTGTGTTTGAGTGTTCGACCATGTTAAAAGTTGTATGATTGAGTGTTCGACCGTGTTAAAATTTGCTGAAACTTGCTTTGTTGTACAAATAGATGCCAAATTATTTGAACAAGTAGTAGCCAGGTTATTCGAGGATCAGAGTTTTTAGCAGCCGTTCAACTTCTAATGCTTATCGGAGATAAGCTAGGCCTCTAATTCAGAGGCATAAGCTCCACTAAATCTATTTTAGGTATTGGTTTTTGTGTCTCTAAAAAAGTTTTCTTTATTGGAGTCAAATGTCCTGCTTTTCATGGATTAGAAATAACTGCTCTAATTATCACCAAAGTGTTGATGATTATAATGTTTTAAAATCATTTTCAGATGTTCCAGTGTGGTCCAAACTAGAATCTGGCCATCTTCCATCCATGCAACAACTTGTGCAGATTCTCGACAATGAGATGAAGCTCAATGTCCACATGGATTCAATCCCACTTCATCGATCTTAGCTAAATCCCAAGCATTGGCAAGGCTTTTCTGTAAGTAATCTTTTCAGAAATAATATCTTTCTTATCCTTGTGCATTATATTTCGAATATACCCACGGCAACCCATTTATCAGTCAACGTTAATGGGTTGCCGTGGGTTCAACGTTAATTTTGTTCAGTAAGATGCATTCTCCCCCACTATAATCAGTCTAAAGAAGGGTCCCAACCCTAAACGTTGCCTGTCCATTCCCTCCACAGATGCTGTCAAAGATTTTTGAATGATCTGTAAATCACAGAACAGCCAATTGGACTAAATGAAGAGCATATATTACATTCACCACACAACCTCTAACTCAAAAAGTACATGTTTAGTTTAGAGATGTAGCGTGGAAACAGTCCCTTTGGCCCACCGAGTCCACACCATCCAGCAATATTCCCCCATACATTCACACTATCCTACACACTAGGGACAATTTACAACTGTTGCCAAAGCCAATTAATCTACAAACCTGTACATCTTTGGAGTGTGTGTGGAAACCGGGAAAACCCAGGCGGTCACGGGGAGAACGTACAAACTCCGAACAGACAGCACTGACAGACAGTCAGGATCAAACCCAGATCTCTGGCGCTGAAAGGCAGCAGCTCCATCTCTATGCCACGTGTTTACCGTATTTGAATTTCATGTGATGTGAATGAGCAATGTTCCTTACAATGAAATTACTTAACAGGATGGAGACTTTTTTTTTGTCCTGTATGCATAGTGATATATCAAAAGCATTTTGTCCTATTTTCTGTTATTGCAATTAGTTGTACAAACCTGCACGCCAAAGGTATAATCTGGAGATGTCTTTGTTTTATATGTTGCAATTTTATATGTTGCAGGTATTTGAGAGGGCATTTTCTAAGACTGGTAAGACTGATGACTATGAAGGACTGCACTTAAAGCAGCACCGACTGTTTGTGCAGACTGGATGTTGCCTACATCAGGCATACTGAACCTTTGAAAGCCTCCTCTTAAAATGGAAATGTCTTCAGTGCTCAGATACACTGATCATGTTCACCTTGTAGTGTACTGCACATATATCAGATTGTAATATGAACATAGTTTCTTTTTTATATGTAATTTAATATGACTTTGTGGAGGCATTTAATGAAATGATGATACAAGTGGCAAATAACAGTTGTTATTTTGTGTTTTTAAATGAGTGGTATACTGTAAATTTTATGTTTGATATTGTACTTTAGAAATTTATTAATTTAATTGCGGGTATATTTTCAACCTGTAGCCCTCATGAAAGCCTATTTGAGCACTATGTAGAAGGTTAATGCTTGCCATTAGTACTTTGTACTAATGTCATTCAGTTTGAACCATACACTGAAATAATTGCCTACAAGTAAAACTTTTTTTTTCTCTCTCCCTAATCTAGCACTTTCAAGTAGTATAAACTGTTTATCACAATTTGAGCAAATAACCATCCAGGTCAGGTTTCTTAAAGATTAACTTGGAGAGTGCACCATCATTTTGGTTCAACGAGTATAACAGCTGGATAGGAAGGTTTGCCCAAAAGTTAGTTAAAATGTCTTCAGATATACTCCGTGAGACGGGGGAGGAGCAAACCTGGAGAATTGAAATGCTAATGTGTTAGAATGAAAATAAAGTTTTAATCCAGTGAATGCTAAAGTTAAAGTTTGAAACAATGAAGAGGGAGGGGGGGGGAACACTGCACCCTCAGACTTAGTTGGAATGCAAAATAAATCCTTAAGCTTGTATTAGTTACAAACTGGACATCAAATTCATTTGTAAAGGTGATGGGAGAATTCTCACCTGGTTCTTGAGATTTAATTTGAAATAAATAATTTTGGTCAATTTCCTGCTCATTAATGCTACTGCCACACTTTGGGATTATTATTTTCTGATTACTTGTATACCATAAAAAAAGTGTAATTTTTTTTGCTAACACTTCAGATTTTTCTCTTTACTGACCTGATTCGTGTTATAGGTTTTAATGGAAATTGAGCATTTCTTAAATATCTTGACGAATGCACTGTGCTAAAGTTTGAGATACATTCAGCCCAGTTAAATATTTCTAATACCCTTGATAACTGTCTGCCAGCAAAAAACGATATCAACCTGTTATATTAAAAAAGATATATAATGAATTGAAGCAGTGAATTATTGGTTGTCACGTACGCACACTCGCGCTGAGCAACATTTCTGATGAATCTCTTCCAGCGCATGTAGGCTGTTGTTTGAGAGGGGGCAACAGAAGTGGATGGGTTTGAGAAAGTGACGGTGCACACTGACACATCATAAAATACACCATCCTTATTTATCCATCGTCTATCCTCGTCTATCCACTGAGACATCCACCCAGATCATTTCTGAGTCACCTCCACTCCATGACGACATATTTGACTTAATTTTAAATGTTAATTCAGTATTTTGCAGTCATATGATACTACCTGTGCAATTTAACTATTTTTTTCCCTCTTCCTTTGTCTGAACTCTTTTTTGTGACTACGCCAGACCATCTTAATTGTTTGTAGACGAAAAAGCTGGAGAAACACGGCGGGACAGGCAGCATCTATGGAGCGAAGGATTAGTTGACGTTTCGCGTTGAGACCCTTCTAGAGCCTGAAGAAGGGTCTTGACCCGAAATGTCAACTATTCCTTCGCTCCGTAGATGCTGCCTGTCCCACTGAGTTTCTCCAGCTTTTTTATCTACCTTCGATTTTTCCAGCATCTGCAGTTCTTTCTTAAACATCGTAATTATTTGAATCATCATTCAAAACGCTTTAGATTCTGGAGTAGTTCCTGAGGATTGGCGGGTAGCAAACGTAACCCCTCTTTTTAAGAAGGGGGGGAGAGAGAAAACGGGGAATTACAGACCAGTTAGTCTAACATCGGTGGTGGGGAAACTGCTAGAGTCAGTTCTTAAAGATGGGATAGCAGCACATTTGGAAAGTGGTGAAATCATTGGACAAAGTCAGCATGGATTTACGAAAGGTAAATCATGTCTGACGAATCTTGGGGTATTTTTCGAGGATGTAACTAGTAGCGTGGATAGGGGAGAACCAGTGGATGTGGTGTATTTGGACTTCCAGAAGGCTTTCGACAAGGTCCCACATAAGAGATTAGTATATAAACTTAAAGCATACGGCATTGGGGGTTCAGTATTGATGTGGATAGAGAACTGGCTGGCAAACAGGAAGCAAAGAGTAGGAGTAAACGGGTCGTTTTCACAATGGCAGGCAGTGACTAGTGGGGTACCGCAAGGCTCAGTGCTGGGACCCCAGCTATTTACAATATACATTAATGATCTGGATGAGGGAATTGAAGGCAATATCTCCAAGTTTGCGGATGACACTAAGCTGGGGGGCAGTGTTAGCTGTGAGGAGGATGCTAGGAGACTGCAAGGTGACTTGGATAGGCTGGGTGAGTGGGCAAATGTTTGGCAGATGCAGTATAATGTGGATAAATGTGAGGTTATCCACTTTGGTGGCAAAAATAGGAAAACAGACTATTTTCTAAATGGAGGCCGATTAGGAAAAGGGGAGATGCAGCGCGACCTGGGTGTCAGTCATTGAAAGTAGGCATGCAGGTACAGCAGGCAGTGAAGAAAGCGAATGGTATGTTAGCTTTCATAGCAAAAGGATTTGAGTATAGGAGCAGGGAGGTTCTACTTCAGTTGTATAGGGTCTTGGTGAGACCACACCTGGAGTATTGCGTACAGTTCTGGTCTCCAAATCTGAGGAAGGACATTATTGCCATAGAGGGAGTGCAGAGAAGGTTCACCAGACTGATTCATGGGATGTCAGGACTGTCTTATGAACAAAGACTGCATAGACTCGGTTTATACTCTCTAGAATTTAGGAGATTGAGAGGGGATCTTATAGCGACTTACAAAATTCTTAAGGGGTTGGACAGGCTAGATGCAGGAAGATTGTTCCCGATGTTGGGGAGGTCCAGGACAAGGGGTCACAGCTTAAGGATAAGGGGGAAATCCTTTAGGACCGAGATGAGAAGGACTTTTTTCACACAGAGAGTGGTGGGTCTCTGGAACTCTCTGCCACAGAGGGTAGTTGAGGCCAGTTCATTGGCTATATTTAAGAGGGAGTTAGATGTGGCCCTTGTGGATAAGGGGATCAGAGGGTATGGAGAGAAGGCAGGTACGGGATACTGAGTTGGATGATCAGCCATGATCATATTGAATGGCGGTGCAGGCTCGAAGGGCCGAATGGCCTACTCCTGCACCTAATTTCTATGTTTCTATCATCTTTTGCAGAATAAGTTGCCAAATGTCAGTCTTGAGTCCATTTTCACAAATTTTTCAATAAACTGCTTTTAGACGAGGCTTTTTTTTCTCTATAACAAAAAATGTAAAATAAAGAGACACTAGGGACAATTTACAATTTTTTTTTACCAAACCCAATTAAACTACAAACATGTATGTGTTTTGAATGCCCGTTTCCACGCTGTAGCTAACAAACAAAATTTCCACTCCCACAGGTTAAACAGTTCTAAATGCTGGCAGAGGAATCTTTTGCAATCTTAAATTAGCTCTTTTTCCACCATCAACCATCTTGCCTAAATCTTTCCAAATATATCTGTTTGCAGCAACTACTGGATTTGGGTGGTGTTCCATTTTCTCACTGCATTGCAAGTTTTGTATTTTTATTTGCAAAACAGTGTACGGGGTGATCACTGGTAGCTATGGACTGGGTGGGCCAAAGGGCCTGTGTCCACACTTTATCTCTGAGCTAAACTAAACAACTAGTGGTTTAAGATGTTTTTTATTTTATTTTTACGATTGTATTTTTGTACCATTATTTAAAGGGTGTTGCTACATATTGGGAGGAAGGTTTCAACAGTTTTGACACTGTTGAAGCCTAGCTGTTTATCCTTGCCTGATTTTGAGTGGCAGTGAGTCAGCACATTTAGCCTTTCCCACCCAGTCAAATAGACATGCAAGTGACAAGACAAATCCAGCTCTTTCTGGTCCATTTGGTTTATTTCCATTGCATATGCAGGCAGCATTACTTTTGTGTAGTAAGGAACTGCAGATGCTGGTTTATACCAAAGACAGACACAAATTGGTAGAGTAGCTCAGCGGGATCGGGGAAACATCTTTGGAGAAAACAAGTAGCTGACTTTTTGGGTCGGAACCCTTCTTCAAACTGAAAGTAGAGGTGTGGGAAATAAACAGGAGGTGAGAAGGCCAGAACAAATCTGGGTGGGAAACAGGTGACCTCAGGAAAGGTGCAGCCCTTAACGGTCCATTGTTAGCTGGGGAATACTTTATTTAAAACCATGCAAGCTAGCTTGACAACTGACCAAAAACCACTCGGCCAAATCCAATTTTAAATGTCATAAGTTGTATAACACTAGCAAATACTGGCCACCTTAAAGCTAAATAGTCCTCTGCTTAGGTCATTCTGTAGTTCCTATAGAATTTACCGCGGTGCAATTGGTGTTTACTGGAATGAACAAACACTCTTCATTTTTTTTTTTTAAAAAGAGTCAGAATGATGCAGTGCAGAAACACGTCCTTCAGCGCTCCCGTGCTGACCAAGATGCATATCTAAGCTAGTCCCGTTTACTGGCATTTGGCCCTTATCCCATTAAATATTCCTATCCATGTCCAAATGGCCTTTAAACATTGCAATTTAAATTGCCTCTACCACTTCCTCTACAAACTCGTTTCATATATGCATCATCCTCTGTGTGGATAGAGTTACCACCCAGGTCCTCTAAATCTTTTCACTTTCACAAACATATGCCGTCTGGTTATATACACCCCTATCTTGAGAAAAGGACTGTGACTATCTACATTATCTGTTTTGGCCACCGTGTTATAGGAAAGATGCTGTCAAGCTGGGAAAGATGCAGAGAAGATTAACAAGGATTTTGCCAGGCCTCAAAGACCTGAGCTATAGGGAGAGGATGAGGAGGCTAGGACTTTATTCCTTGCAACACAGGAGGTGAGGGGTGATCTTATAGCAGTGTGCAAAATCATGAGGAATAGATAGGGTAAACGCAGAGTCTTTTGCCCAGAGTTGGGGAATTGAGAACCAGATGACATAGGTTTAAGGAGGAGGGGGGGGGGGGGAGGGGATAAATTTACTAGAAACCTGAGCGGTATCTTTTTTACACAAAAGAGGATGGGTGTGTAGATCAGGCTACTGGAGGAGGTAGATGAGGTGGGTAGCATCGCAACATTTAAGAGATATTTAGGTACAGGGGTAGGATTGGTTTTGAGGAATATGGGCCGCAGGCAGGTGGGACTAGTGCTCCCGATGTGACTGCCTTTACATTGGTATGACCAAGCATGTACTTGGGCTGAAGGGTCTGTTTCCACATACACTATATATATACACACACACACACACATATATACACACACACACACGACTGCCTTGCCAGCATTCTCACCTTGTCAAAAAATAATGATTCCTGTCATTGTTTGTGTTTGAAACCCCCGTCACTACAGATCTGCCTTGTATCCATCCTTATGACTTAACATTAAAACCTTAGACACAATATGGAATGTTCTTTAGGTAAAGAAACTTTGGATTCAACCTATTCAACTGTTTAGCAGGTTCGTAGTTTCTGTGAACAACTATCTAACTCGGTACAGACTAGCCCTGGGGCCTTCCTAGTCTATCCAAATCAGACGGAGTTAAACAAACCTAAGGCACTGAGAACTCTTATAAGAATGTAAAGGCACAAACACACGCAGTCCCAACAGATTTTTAGCGCTATACAATTTATTCTGCCAATTTGTTCCTACACCTGGGCCTGCTTTGGTTTATCCATCTCAAGCATTTAATATAATTTCATAAAGACACAAGCCCTGGGTTGGTGCTCATCAGAGAAAATGAAGCTATTTTAGATATTGTGGTTTCATTTGCTTGGATTGGACTCCTAGAATGACAAATAAGCTGACAGCAATTTTATACTGCAGACTGGTTCACAGGAGAATTTAAGAAATAAACAAGGTTTGCACAAATATTCATGGCTATGTTAATGAAAAACATCTGTCAGTGGTTCTGACAAATCTGTTGAATGGCATTTCATAACTATCTATTTCATCCTAAAATGGTAATATTTATAAAGGAAGAAAGTTAATGAACTCACTGACATTTGTTTTGGAAAGTTGTAGAGTTGTACATCGCAGGTACGGAGTGTAAAAGACTCATGATTTCTGCCAACATTTAAACATGTTATGGTAAAAAAAACAGTATGAACTGATAATGCCTCCTCTAAATCTACTTTAAGTGTGAAGGGAATGGACAACTATATCCTTAACTGGGTGGCGGGGTGGAAGATTGCAACCTTCACGTGGTCCACCCTATTTCGACTAATGCAATCAACTCAACGTGCACAAAAGGAAGATCAAATAGAACAAGTTGTCCTACAACTTTAGGCTGTGCACGCCACATGAAAGAAGAAATAGTACTGGGTGACATGGTGGTGCAGCAGTAGAGTTGCTGCCTTATTGTGCCAGAGACCTGGGTTCGATCCACACCATGGGTACTGTTCGAACTGAGTTTATACGTTCTCTGCGACCGCGTGGGTTTTCTACACGGGCTCCGGTTTTCTCTCTCCTCCAAAGATGTGCAGGTTTGGAGGTTAATTAGCATTTGTAAATTGTCCCGAGTGTGTAGGATAGTGTTAGTGTATGGGGTGGGGGTCAAGGAAAGATCCTTTTGCCATCAATCCACCACAACGCACGAGAACCGCAAGATGCCATTGTATGTAGATGCCGAGAAGTGTGTTCAGCTCTGGCTGAACAATTTCTAATCTTGTGATGTGGACTCGATAAGAAGTGTATGGGGTGATTGTTGGTGATTCTTTAAATCTTTTCTCGTTGGGAAATGGCTCAATGGATATGTGGATTTCTCCAGAACTGTTCCGATGGCTAGAGATCAACAAGGCCTTTCATTTCAAAGATCGGCTTTGTCCACCTCGGCTGAACAGCAATAAATAACGCAGCCACACTATTATGGTCAGGACATTTTTTAGACCTATTTACCGAGAATGTGGTTAAGCATAAATATTTGAAATGAAAGATTTATTTATAATGAGGGGTTAAAATAACAAGCAAAGTCCACTTCTTGAGCAAAACAGAAAGTGCTGGAGTAACTAGTGGGTCAGGCTTCATGTCCATCTCAGAGCAAGTTCTCAGCGAATGACTCTTCTTGAGTGTGGAAGGGCTTGCAAGAATTAATCAGCTACAAGAGGAAAACCCCCCGCTCCTTGGACAATTGTCAGCTGTCCAACGACCTGAACGAGTTCTACTGCAGGTTCGATAGACAGAAATGTGAATGCGCACATACATTGATTGTGTCGATGTAGAGGTGGTGCGAAGCTTCATGTTCTTCGGAATAAATATCACAAGCAATTTGTCCTGGACCAGCCACATCGAAGCAACGGCCCCAAAAGCACACCAACGCCTCTACTTCCTCTGACGATATAGGATGTTCTGCATGTCCCAACAATGGGTGATCAGTCCACCGAGTGCACGGCAACCATTGAAGGGCCTGTTTCCAAAGTGTATCTGTAAACTAATAAATAACCACCGGCATCGTTTTCCTGGCAAATTCTCTGCATTCTCACAACATCTTCCCTGTTAATACTAACACACAGAAAATGGAATCCCACAAACAGATCAATGTCATAATCAGCTTCAGAAAGATGTTTGACTTTATTGGATAATGTTGAAGACGTACAAGCATTTAAAATAGATAAATACAGATCCAAAAGAGATTAAATAATAAATTGCCATTTCTTGGTAATAAAGACTAGAATCTAGTAAACTATAAACTTCTGTTAAACATACCTCACATTGGTAAAGATCTATTCTAATTAGTTTTTTGATCATTGTGAACAAACCTTGTAAAATAATGCTAAAATCTTCAGTCCATTAACAAAGAAGCCTCACTTAAGCCAGAGTTAGGACCATGTCGAGAGAACTGTTTGAACATATTTTGGGACTACACTGGTTCAAATAAAATGTAAGAGCTTATGCAATTTAGACCCCACCCCAACCCAAAACACATACACACACACATGCAAACTACTCAGCTGACTGCAACCTCCTTTCACCGTCCATCATTCAGGCAATGTTTTCCAATTGTATGCTTTCTTCCACCTTAATATTTGCGTAGAGCTGGGAGAGTTTCTGTTGCTGGGTCACCAGGTAAAGCGGAAGTCCAATTTTCTCTGGGTCATTACTTGGAAAGTTGAGAGCAATACACAGCTTGTTGAGGATTGTTTGAACCTTTATCCAGCTGGTATGAAGGAGAAGGTCATCTTCTGTTATCCAAGAGTTTGTAATGTTTTGCATGGTTGGTGTTTTAAACTGAAGGAAATAAATAAAAATTATGGAAAGGAAAGATGTAGAGAACTGCAGATGCTGGTTTACAAGCTATTTCCAATGGTAATTTACGGCCCATTTCCAAAGGCCTATAAAATAGTGCATTTCAGATTATAACAATGTAGGAAAAAGTCCTGTCGAACATTCCCCCTGATTTTTGGCTACTTAAGCTGAACCCAAGCTTTCTTCTCTCCTTATTGAAGGTATTAAGGACCAACAATTAAATAGTGATGTACCAAGAGTTTTATTTGTCATATGTATCAGCAATTAAATATTTTGTCTTCCAATATGTTGAAACAAAGAACTGCAGATGCTGGTTTCTACCAAAGATCGACACAAAAGTGCTGGAGTAACTCAACGGACCAGGCAGCATGAGTTACTCCAGCACCTTGTGTCTATCTTGTCTTCGATTTTAGATTTTAAACTCTAGAGGTACAGCATGGAAACAGGCCCTTCGGCCCACTGAGTTCATGCCGACCCGCGATCACCCCGTACATTAGCACTATTCTACGCACTAGGGACAATTTTACCAAAGCCAATTAACCTATAAATAAACCTGTAATTCTTTGGAAAAGGCCCACTCTCTCCTTAATGGGGATTAGATTGCAGAAAATATTCTTTCAATCTTTACAGTTCAAAATAAAATCTCACAGGGAACAGGGTAATCGACTTCTCCCAGGGGAGAGTGTTGTTTACGACGAGAGTGGCTTGGGGATTTACTCCTGTCAGCTTGTGATTTTCCATTCCTCAAGATCAGATTATGCAGTGGATACCATGTTGTGTTCCCTGCAAATGATGCAACCATTAGAAGCAGAATTCGTAGAGTCATACAGCACGGAAACAGGTCCTATGGCCCAACTTGTCGACACCAACTAAGTGCCCCATTTGAACCAGTCTCATTTGCCAGTGTTTAGCCCACATCCCTCTAAACTATCCTACCCATGTACCTATCCAAAAATGCTGTTATAGTACCTACATCAACTACCTCCTCTGGCACCTTGTTCCATATATCCACCAGCCCTCTGGATGAAAAGGTTTCCCCTCAGATCCCTATTAAATCTCTTCCCCTCGAACCTTAAACCTATGTCCTCTGGTTCTTGATTCCCCTACCCAGCATTCACCCTCTCTATTTCCCTCATGATTTTATATATAGAAGTATATGGAGTAATACTTATAGAAGATTACTCCATAGCCTCCTGCATTCTAAGGAATAAAGTCCTTGCCTGCCGAACCGTTGCCTCTAGCTCAGGCCCTTATTCTCGTAAATCTGGCAATATGCTCGTAAATCTTCTCTGCATTCTTTTCAGATTAATGGCATCCTTCCTTGAGACATGTCCAGATAGACACAAAATGCTGGTGTAACTCAGCGTTACAGGCAGCATCTCTGAAGAGAAGGAATGGGTGATGTTTCAGTCGAGACCCTTCTTCAGACTGCACCTCACCGTAATTCTTTATATACAATAAACTCGACTTGTTACTTGACTTGATACTTCAGAAAAATTGTAGTTTGACGTCGATGGAAATAATTGCCAATACAATTTATTGATTCCAGATCTATTTAATTAACTGAATTTAAATTCCACAGATCCTCTGGTCGATTTGAACTAATGTCTCTCCAACATCATGATTATAGACAGTAGACAATAGGTGCAGGAGTAGGCCATTCGGCCCTTCGAGCCAACACTGCCATTCAATATGATCATGGCTGATCATCCGCAATCAGTACCCCATTCCTGCCTTCTCGCCGTATCCCTTATCTCCTCTATCTTTAAGAGCTCTATCTAACTCTCTGTTGAAAGCATCCAGAGAATTGGCCTACGCTGCCTTCTGAGGCAGAGAATTCCACAGATTCACAACCCTCTGTGTGAAAAAGGTTTTCCTCATCTCCGTTCTAAATGGCTTACCCCTTATTCTGAGGACAGGTTTGGATGGATATGGGCCAAACGCAGGCAGGTGGGACTCGTGTAGCTGGCCGGTGTGGGCAGGTTGGGCTGAATCAATTGGAATCATTTGATTGGAATCATCTATAGTTGACTGGGTAGCACACAACAAAATAGCTTTTTGCTGCACCTCAGTCAGTACACAGGACAATAATAAACTCAACTAAACTCATCAGCCCAGACTTCTCGGATTATCCAGTCACATAATCACAAAGCTATTGAACCGGCACATGATAGAGATGGGAATGGGCGAATGTGAACATTTTACCTTCAGTATCGATCCCAGGTTGAATTTTGCTTGCTTCCCCATTGCCAAAAAGGTAAGAAAGATTCGCTGTTGCTCTATGATCCTGACTCCAATGTTTTCGTTCAGTGAGATGAAAATTGGTTTCAAGGGGGCGAAGACCAGTGGCGATGAGCGGTCTCGCCAGAACCATCGCCTCAGTCGAGTGCCATGTTCATCCGCAAAATGCCCTCCGAAACCGTTAGTGTTTACCCTGTGCATAAGACAAGAGCCGGCAAGGACTGACACAGAGAGGCACTCATGCAATGGTAATCTTACATGTATTGTACAACTTCCTTAGGTTTAGGTTCATTATTGTCACATATACCGAGGTACAGTGAAAAGTTTTTGTTACATCTGTGCTATTCAATCAATTCAGATAAAGAGCATTCAGGGCCTCCTTAGTGTTTGCACTGGGTGGGATGTACACGGCTGTGATGGTTATAATGGTAAATTCCCTGGGCAGATAGAAGGGTCTGCATTTTATTGTCAAAAACTCAATGTCTGGGGAGCAACCTGATCCTGAATGTCGAAAAAACAAAGGAGGTCATCGTCGACTTCAGGAAAAACCGGCACAGTCCCATACCACTTCACATCAATGACAGCGATGTGGAGGTGGTCAGTAGCAGTAACTTCCTCGGGGTGCAGAACACTAACAGTCTGACCTGGTCAAATAACATCTCATCAACAGTTAAGAGAGCGCAGCAGCGGTTGCACTTTCTGCGCCAGATGAGAAGAGCTCACCTCCCCCATCTCATCCTCACCACTTTCTACAGGGGCACCATAGAGAGTATTTTGACCAGCTGTATCTCTGTCTGGTTTGGGGACTGTAAAGCCTCTGACTGGAAGTCTGTGCAGAGAGTGGTGAGGACAGCGGAAAAAATCATCGGGTCCTCTCTCCCCTCAATCGGGGATATTGCGACCAAACGTTGCGTGTCTAAGGCCAGCAGTATTATAAAAGACCCCACACATCTCCATCACGGACTGGTCACTCTGCTGCCCTCGGGCAAAAGATATCGTAGCATAAGGAGCAGAACATCAAGGTTCTGCAACAGCTTCTTCCCACGAGCCATCAGACTCCTGAATGCCATGTAATGGGCTGCCACCGTTGTCTATTTATCCTTTTTATCCATTTTATCCATGTTTATCCTTCTATTAATTATCGTGTTGCACAGGGAGCCAAATGCAACGGAATTTCGTTTGGAACTGCATATATCGATGTATTTCTAAATGACAATAAAGTTTGTTTGACTTGACAGATAATACTATACGTGAATCCAATCAAGCAACACACATGTACAAATGATGGAGCAAAGAGAAATAGGCCAGAACAGAATATTGTTCTCAGCATTATAGCGTAACAGTTCCAGAGATAATGTCTGCAATAAGGCATGTTGGAGAATCAGGACAGTACCCTCGCTTAGCATTCGGAAGTTTGAAAACAGGAGAAAAAGCCGTTCCGAGTCTGGGGGTGCACGTTCAAGTTTATGTATCTTTTACCAGATGGGAGTGGGGAGAAGGAGGAATGACCGAGGTGGGACAAGATTATGTTGGCTGCTTTTCTGAGATAGCGCGAAGTGTAGCTGGAGTCAATGGTGTGAAGTCTGGTCTGTGTCATGGATTGGGCTACATTGACAACTCTGCAATTTCTTGTGACCTTGGGCAGAGCTGTTCCCAAACCAAGATGAGATGCTGGACCAGTTCACAGACAAAAAAAAAAAACGTACATCCTGACACATCTAAATTGAACACATCCCAAATTCAAGAAACTGGACAGTCATGTGTCCAAGGTTGAAGTTATATGTAAATCTTTTAGAGTTATACAGCGTAAAGCATTGGATGCGAATGTGAGATAACAGAATTAATTTCGTTTAGAGACACAGCTTGGAAACAGTGCCTTCGGCCCACCGAATCCACATCAACCATCAATACCCATTCACACTAGTTCTATGTTATCCCACTTCCACATTCACTTCGAAAACATGAGGGGCAATTTACAGGGGGCCAATTAACCTACAAACCAACATGTCTTTGGGATGCGGGAGAAAACAAGAGCACCCGGGAGAAACCGATGCGGTCATAGTGAGAACGCACCGACAGCCCCTGAGGTTGAGACCATACCTGGATCTCTGGCCCTGTGGGGCAGCAGCTCTAGCAGTTGCACCACTGTGCCACCCACTAGTATGAATGGGTGATCAATGCTTGGCATGAACTCAGTGGGCCAAAGGGCCTGTTTTCTTGCTGTATCTCTAAACTAAACCATCCCACTCATCCCTCTTTCGCATCCGCTCCTTATACACTAGAGAAAATTAAAAAGGCCAATTAACCTACAAACCTGCCTGCCTCATTTGTTGCAATCTTTCTTATCCAGTTGGTGTTGGATAGTCATACTGTGTGGAAACAGGCCCTCGCCCAACTTGCCCATGCCTACCTACTACACTAGTCCCACCTGCCCACACTTGGCCCATAATCCTCTAAACCTTTCTTTTCCATGTACCCATAAAACTGTCTCTTAAATATTATAGTACCTGCCTCAACTCTCTCCTCTGGCAGCTTGTTCCATGTACCCACAACCCTTTGACTAAATAAGTTACCCCTCAGGTTCCTATTAAATTGATCCCCCTCACCTTAAATGTAACAGGTTGCTCGGTGATCTAGGGTAGATCTGCTTGTAGATTGTGCCCATTTTTAAAAGGAGCAGAACTTGTGGGTTGTTCATTTAAGAGGGCTCTCTAATTTACGGACTGTTCCCAAGAACACATTCGGAGACGGACATGCTGCTGGAAGGTCATCAACTCGGTGAAAGACGCACTTTGATCTGCCCGAAACTTGTTGACCTCCCAGCAGAGCGAGATGTCCGTCGGGGAATGTTGCCGACTGGCCCGCTCCAGACTGCAGGAGTACGTGCTGAGCACTGAGGTTGGGGCAGCCAACGTCAAGGCTCTGAGGGGGAGGACTACAGTCTAGGGTCCTACCGCTGCTGGACATTGGGAAGCAGGGTGTGATGGAGACGCCCCTCAAACAAGGGAAGGGATATCACTCCACGGGGCCACATGAGTGGCAAGGGTGCCGGGTATGATGATAGTGCAGTTGTGTGAACACTACCAAATGCAAGGCTAATCGATGTATGTATAGTCGCTGAGAATGGCAGAAGAACTTTTGCACAGTTCTTGTTTTGTATATATTTTTTATTCATAATAAAGTTTATCTTTGGGGGAAATAAAGAAATAAAATTGCGAAGGATAAGTGACCTACCAGACCACGCCATTGGGATGATAGCATGAACATCTTCCATATGAGGTGAAGAT
This sequence comes from Raja brachyura, assembly GCA_963514005.1. Next base: position 23,666,924 of record OY740794.1, read on the forward strand.
GGCACGGATAGCTGGTTCTGTATCTTTGTCTTCCTGCACAATGCAGGTAACTTTCTTTTCCTTGTCAATAAAAATCATGATCGCCAGGTTTCCAGAAGGATAACAAAGAAGGCGTTAAGGAAACGTGGTAAGATCAAATGTATCACATCGAGGAACCCTTTTAATGACATTTAAAGTGGGATAACATTGAACCTAGTTATCCCATAGGGGCGGCACAGTGGCGCAGCAGTAGAGCTGATGTCTTAAAGCGCCAGAGACCCGGGTTCGATCCTGACCACGGGTGCTGTCTGTACGGAGTGCATAAGTTCTCCCAGTGACTGTGTGGGTTATCTCCAGGTGCTCCAGTTTCCTCTCACACTCCAAAGGCGTACAGGGTTGTTGGTTAATTGGCTTCGGTCAAAAATTGTAAATTGTTCCTAGTGTGTAGGATAGTGTTAGTGTACGGGGATCGCTGGTTGGTGTTAACTCGGTGGGCCGAAGGGCCTGTTTCCACGATGTATTCTTCAATCAATCAAGCAAAAAGGATACAATATCTGAGCTGTTCCATCTGCGAAGGTCGTTAGAAACGTATTCCCGTTCTTGTAGTTCTTCACCAGGAAAGAGAGCGGAAGATCCTTTGGGAAGATTAAACAATGAAACAGTGATAAAGCTAGCAGTCAATATTTTTATCCCAATCTGACATTTAGGGAATTTATGGGAATCAAAGCGATTTTGACCAAAGAAGGACACTCAGCAGTCAGGCAGCATCTCTGGATAGGTGACCTCTCAGGTTGAGACCCTACCTCAGATTTAGTCACCGACATTTTCCAATGTAGGAGAATCTGAAGAAGGGTCACGACACAAAATGTCATTATGCATGTTCTCCAGAGATGCTGCCTACCCTGCTGATTACTCCAGCATTTTGTGTCCTTTTGTGTATTAATCAGCATCTGCAGTTCCTTATTTCCACAATTTATGACCAATCTGCCTATTGTAGACCGAAGGGCCTGTTCTTGTGCGGTGCGGTTCTACTGTGCCTGTGGTGAACAATATACAAAGTCAGAAGAATTGTTCTGAGCCGAAACTTTGACTGTCCATCCCTTCCACAGACAATTCTTGTTGCATTTCTAGAATCATATTTGGTGGAACATGGTTTTAATGTGATCTCACCAAACAAAGAAATCAACTCCAGATTACTGAACCTAGTGATGGAAGAATCCTGCTAAGTGACTTTAAACCAGTCATTGGCAAACTGGCCATCCATTGCATTGAGGATTTACTGAACTGTGACGTAGTTATTAAACATCGTGTCCAAGACTCTTGTTAAATGCCTTGTGGCACGGTGCCACAGCGGTAGAGTCGCTACCTTACAGCACCAGAGACCCAGATTTGACCCTGAGTACGGGTGCTGTCTGAATGGAATTTGTACATTATCCCTGTGACCGCCTGGGTTTTCCCAATGTGAAAACTATACATCTTCTAGATGCGCTGGGACGCATCCTCAGTGATGTGACCTGGAGTCATCGGGTGTTTCGGGTCTCACAACATCAGACACCCTCGCCCAGGCGACCCCGCCGGGGTTGATCAGGCCCCGACTTGCGTCCCAGCAGCAACCGCCCATGGATCAGCCATCTTAATAACTACTCTGCAGGGGTTGGGAGACTCTAGTGCATGGAGGGACTGGGCTCTGTGGGGTGAGTCCCGGCCGGGCTCCTCCTGCGTCTCACCAGGTTCAAGGCCTGTGCGCTGCACCTCTTTCTCCTTCTCCAAGCATTTCATTCTCGCCTGATGGATGTTTAGGCCACGATGGTTCATTAGGCCTTTCTGTAGATTTGTTGGGTGTCTTTCTCACGAAAAACACAGACTGGGGTGCTAACCCAGCCTTTCCCGGGTGCCGTCTTTCCGTGCCATCAACTGTGTCTCCCGTAGTCACCGAACTATTCTTGGTTGTCACCCAGTCTATTCCTAGGTGCCACTGGCTGAGCCAGACTTCAAAGTGAAAAATATACATCTTTTAGATGCGCTGGGACGCATCCTCAGTGATGACCTGGAGTCATCGGGTGTTTCGGGTCTCACAACATCAGACAACCTCGCCCAGGCGACCCAGCCGGGGTTGATCAGGCCCCGACTTGCGTCCCAACGTCCCAGAGTGCTCCTGCATATCTTTGGACTGTGAGAGGAAACCGGGGCAAACGTAGTCAGGATCGAACCCGGGTCCCTGGCGCTGCGCCACCGTGCCGACCAGGAAAGATTTAAAGGGAATCCGAAGAGCAAGGTTTTCTTCATAAAGGGTGCTGGGTACATTAAACAAGCTGCCAAACCAGGTGGTAGAATTATTTGCAATCACAATATTTAAAAGATATTTGGGCAGGTTCATGGACAGGGAAGTTATGTGGACCAAACATAGGTAAATCGCACTGGTGAATCCAGTGTTTGCATCGATGTGTCAGACCAAAGAGTCTGTTTCCATGCTGTGTAATTCTAAAACAGAAAATAGATGAAGGAGTAGATTGTTCGGCTCCTCAAGGTTGATAAATCCAAACAAAGAATGGTAATCTACAGTGGCTTGCAAAAGTTTTCATACCCCTTGAACTTTTCCACATTTTGTCACGTTACAACCACAAACGTAAATGTATTTTATTGGGATTTTATGAGATAGACCAACACAAAGTGGCGCATTATTGTGAAGTGGAAGGAAAATGATACATGGTTTCCAAATTTATTACAAATAAAAAACTGAAAAGTGTGGCGTGCGAAAGTATTCAGCTCCCCCGAGTCAAGACTTTGTAGAACCACCTTTCTCTGCAATTACAGCTGCAAGTCTTTTGCGGTATGTCTCTACCAGCTTTGCACATCTAGAGACTGAAATTTTTGCCCATTCTTCTTTGCAAAATAGCTCAAGCTCAGTCAGATTGGATGGAGAGTTTATGTGAACAGCAATTTTCAAGTCTTGCCAGAGATTCTCAATTGGATTTAGATCTGGACTTTGACTGGGCCATTCTAACACATGAATATGCTTTGATCTAAACCATTCCACTGTAGCTCTGGCTGTATGTTTAGGGTCGTTGCTGGAAGGTGAACCTCCGCCCCAGTCTCAAGTCTTTTGCAGACTCTAACAGGTTTTCTTCCAAGATTGCCCTGTGTTTGGCTCCATCCATCTTCCCATCAACTCTGACCAGCTTCCCTGTCCCTGCTAAAGAAAATCATCCCCACAGCATCATGCCACCACCACGTTTCACAGTGGGGATGGTGTGTTCAGGGTGATGTGCAGTGTTAGTTTTCCGCCACACATAGCGTTTTGCATTTAGGCCAAAAACTTCAATTTTGGTCTCATCAGACCAGAGCATATTCCTTCACATGTTTGCTGTGTCCCCCACATGGCTTGTGGCAAACTGCAAACGGGACTTCTTATGGCTTTGTTTCAACAATGGCTTTCTTCTTGCCACTCTTCCATAAAGGCCCGATTTGTGGAGTGCACAACTAATAGTTGTCCTGTGGACAGATTCTCCCACCTGAGCTGTGGATCTCTGCAGCTCCTCCAGAGTTACCATGGGCCTCTTGGCTGTTTCTCTGATCAATGCTCTCCTTCCCCGGCCTGTCAGTTTAGGTGGACGGCCATGTCTTGGTAGATTTGTAGTTGTGCCATACTCTTTCCATTTTCGGATGATGGATTGAACAGTGCTCCGTGAGATGTTCAAAGCTTGGGATATTTTTTTATAACCTAACCATGCTTTAAACTTCTCCACAACTTTATCCCTGATGTGTCTGGTGTGTTCCTTGGGCTTCATGATGCTGTTTGTTCACTAATGTTCTCTAACAAACCTCTGAGGCCTTCACAGAACAGCTGTATTTATACTGAGATTAGATTACACACAAGTGGACTCTATTTACTAATTAGGTGACTTCTGAAGGCAATTGGTTGCACTGGAATTTATTTAGGGGTATCAGAGTAAAGGGGGCTGAATACTTTTGCATGCCACACTTTTCAGTTTTTTATTTGTAAACAAATTTGAAAACCATATATCATTTTCCTTCCACTTCACAATTATGCGCCACTTTGTGTTGGTCTATCACATAAAATCCCAATAAAATACATTTACGTTTGTGGTTGTAACGTAACAAAATGTGGAAAAGTTCAAGGGGTATGAAAACTTTTGCAAGCCACTGTATCTTAGTAGACCATACTCTTTCTATATTCAATAGCTTTTGATACATTTCCTAATGTCCCACATGTTCATTTAAGGTACTGTCGCAAACATAATGCCAAGATAAACTAATCTCATCTACCGCCACATGAACCATATTGCAAAAAACCTGCAAACCTTTTTCAGTTTAGTTTAGCGATACAGCATGGAGCCAGGCCCTTTGGCCCATCAAGTCCATGCCGACCAGCAATCACCCGTGCACTAGTTCTATCCTACACTCTAGGAACAATTTACAGAGCCAATTAACCTACAAATCTGCATGTCTTTGCAATGTGGGAGGAAACCGGAGCACCCGGAGGAAACGGAGCACCTACGTCACAGAAAGAACATACAAGCTCCATATAGACAGCACATATTCCCGATCAAGCCCTGGTCTCTGGTGCTGTAAGGTAGCAACTCTACCGCTGTGCTGCCCGGAGTTCTCCCTATCTTTTCTGGCTTTAGAAATGCACCGGTATTAGCATTATTGAATCCTTTATCATCTGTAAACTTCTACATAAATGCATTACAGTGATATCTTGCAGGTGCCTCTAAGCAGGGCAGTTGCAATTCCAACAAAGCGCAGTGGGATAAAGGCATACACCAGATTAGGTTGTTATACCTTTCATGCAACTTCATGCGACAGTCACCCTTAGTTTCAAGAAACATGAATCTACTCCAGTTGAGAAAACAATGGTTCAATGGTGTGTAGAAAGGAACTGCCGATACTGGTTTATACCGAAGATGGACATAAAGTGCTGGAATAACTCAGCCGGTCAGGCAGCATCTCCAGAGAGAAAGGGTGGGTGACGTTTCGGGTCGGGTCCCTTCTTCAGACTCACATTTTGAAGAAGGGTACCAACCTCGGAACGTCACCTGTCTGTTTTCTCCAGCGGTGCTGCCTGACTGGCTACGTAACTCCAGCACTTTGTGTCTATCTAATGGTTCAACAGTATTTTATTGTCACGAATACCCAGATAAAGTAAAATTCTTCTATTGCATAAGGTTCAGTAAAAATCTTACTATACATAGGCACCATAACACTTAAGTACAAGAACAAAACTATGCATACCTTATGCCAACTGAATGTATCATCCACTACTTCTGTGAAAATGTCATCCCACTCATCTTCGTCCTCTGTTGTTTTTGATTGTGGTTCAACATCTGTTGAAGTTGATAACTGGAAGGCAATTGTAGTCATTTTTCTTGACCCTGATTTAAGGAGATGGAGAGGGTGAGAAATAAAGAAAATAAATTCAACTTTTAAAGACACACCATCTTTTCAACAGACATCCAGTGGGCGACACAGTGGTGCAGCTGGTAGAGTTGGGACATTTTAAGACAGCTCCACAGCTCTCTGAAAGTAGATTCAACACAAGTAGATGAAGTGGTGCAGGAGGTGGCTGGGATGCTTGCCGTCATCATGTTGGGGCTTTGAGTATTAGAGTCAGGTAGTCGAAGAAAGATTTTAGGCTGCATTTGGAGTATTGTGTGCAGTTCTGGTAACCGAACTAGAGGGAGTGGAGGCTTTTGAGAGGGTGCAGGAAAGATTCACCCTGATGCTGCCTAGACTAGATGGAAATGGCTATAAGGAGAAGTTGGACAAACTTGGATTGCTTTCTCCAGAGTTAGAGAGCACGAGGGCAGACCTGATAGAAGTAATTACGATTATAAGAGGAATAGATAGGGTAGACAGTCAGATCATTATTCCCTGGGGAAAGTTTAAAGGAAATGTACGAGGCATTTATTTTTACACAGAGAATGGCGGGTGCCTGGAACGCACTGCCAGGGGTGGTGCTGGATCAAGAAAAATAGGGGCGTTTAAGGGGTGTTTAGATAGACACATAAAGTGCCTCAAGATGATGGGCCACCATCACCTCATCGTTGACAATAAGGGATAGATAATAAGTTTGGTCTTGCCTGCCATACCCACAAATATGAATGAACGAGAATAAATAACATAAAGCTATCAGGTCAATGGAGACATGAAAGTAAAAACTACATAAAACATTTGTAAAGAACATGCACGTACACAGAGAATTCTTTACTATAACTTTATTAACTAAACACACATCACTGCCCTAGCTGTACGTGGTCTGTCACGATCACTAGAGAGAGAGCTAAGGATGGGGAGGACCCAGTTATACTCGATTATAGGGGAGTGGTTAGCAAGGGCTACGTCACTACTGTTAAAGGGGTATACACATATCATCTACATCCTTCCTCTACAAAAAACAAAATAAAGAACAGACAAGTGACCACGTCTCATGCGCTAGGGAAAAGCATACAACAGTAATGCAGGAACACAGAATCACACATAATCGCCATAACGGTCTGGCAGCCTTACAAGGCGACCAGATCGGGTCCGTACCTTGCCATCACCTCCTCCCCCCACGGGAACGAGAGGGACCGGCACGGGTGGGGAGCACCTAACACGAGAGCCCCGGGGCGACGAACGCAGCGCGGAGGACGGAGAGGTGGGAGGCGAGAAAGGTAGATCTTGCCGTCGTGGTTGACCAGGTAGGAACGAGGTGATCTGGCAGAACCGACAACAATGGCGAGTCTGTGATGGCCGGAGGCAGACCGCATACGGACAACCTGGCCAGGATAGAGAGGACGGAGGACACGGCAGGACTTGTCATAGGAGCGCTTCTGGATACGGTGTTTGTGGGCAATGCGCTTCCGGACCACGGCAGGCTTTAGCACGGAGGGAGTAAGGGACTGTTGTGTAACAGGAATCGGAGGGCGCGTGACACAGGACATGAGGCGCTGCGCTGGGGACCCCAGGGCATGGTCGCGGGGGATGTTGCGGAGGTTCAGGAGGGCAAGGTAAATATCAGAGCGAGACAAGCGACAACGTTCCAGCAATCTTTTAGCACTGCGGACCGCGCGCTCAGCCAGGCCGTTGCTCTGCGGGTATTCCGGGCTGCTAGTGTAGTGTCGAAAGTTCCAGCGATCAGCAAAAGCACGAAACTCAGCACTAGTGAACTGACTGCCGTTGTCCGACTGCAGGCTTGCGGGGACCCAAAAGTAGCGAAGTGACGCCGCAGTTTCTCGATGACAGCAGAAGAAGACAGGGAGGGTAGCTGGTCAACCTCAAACCAGCTGGAGTAGGAATCGACAAGCACCAGGAAATGCTTGCCGCGCCATTCGAAAATGTCAGTCGCCAGCGCAGACCAGGGAAGATCGGGTGCGGGCTGCTGCAAAAGGGGCTGCCGCTGCTGTTGCGGGGTGAGGCTGTTGCACGTAGGACACAAGGAGACCCTGTCCCGGAAAAAAAGAGCCATATCAGGCCAGTAGAACTGGCTCTGAGCGATGGAAAGAGTGGCTTCGGCCCCGGGATGGCCACGATGAGCAGTTTCAAAATATTGTTCACGAAGGCACTACCACCTTGTGCCCCTTCACAATCACACCATCACGCAGCATCAGCTCGTCACGAACCAGGAAGTAGGGCACCGCTGCAGCCGGCAGGGAGGAACGGCGGTCTGGCCAGCCCCGCTTGATAACCGCGGCCAGCTGTTGGAGCGAAGCGTCAGCTGCCGTGTGCTTGACCAGAGACTTCATCTGATTTGAAGGCACGAAATTCACGTTGAGCACTATCAGATCAGACGCCTCGTAAGGGTGATGGGTGGTGGAAGCAAGAGGCGCCCGAGACAGCGTGTCGGCAACAAACATGTCCTTGCCTTTGTGGTAAACCACAGTGAAAGTAAATCATTGTACCTGAAGCCGGGAGGAGGCCCCGTGTATTGGCTTGTTGAGGATGGTAACCAGAGGTTGGTGGTCCGTCTCAATAGAAAAACAGGTGCCCAGAATATAGTCTTTGAACTTCGAGCAGGCGAAGACAACAGCCAGCAATTCTTTTTCGATTTGAGCATAGCGCTGCTCGGTGGGAGTCATTGTGCGGGATGCGTATGACACTGGCAGTTGTACTCCGTCGTGGACCTGCAAGCAGGCGGCACCGAGGCCAAACTTGGACGCATCGCATGTGAGGACGATGGGGCGCTTGAGGTCAAAATACTTTAGCGTTGGGGTGCTGACCAACCTGGACTTGAGAATGTCAAAGGCTTTCTGGTGTTGCGGGAACCAGGCCCAGGCAGTGTCCTTTTTCACCAGGTCTCTCAGGGGAGCGCTCAACTCACTCAAGTCAGGGATGAACTTCCCCAGGTAGTTGACCATACCCAGGAAACGCTGGAGGCAAGTCACATCAGCAGGTGCAGACATCTCAGATATTGCGGCTGTCTTCTGCGGATCGGGCTTCAGCCCCGATGCTGTGACAACATGTCCCACGTAGGTGACCTCCGGGACACGAAATCGGCATTTTTTTGGGTTGAGCTTTAGGTTAACTTCCCGAGCTCGTTCCAGGACCTGGCGGAGGTTGTGGTCGTGCTCCGTGACGTCCTTCCCGTAGACTAGGATGTCGTCGACGATGATAGCACACGGGAGCCCGGCAAACAGTTGTTCCATTGTCCTTTGGAACACCTCACTGGCAGAGTTGATCCCGAACGTCATGCGGAGAAAATGAAATCTCCCGAAAGGCGTGCTGAACGTTGTTAGGTATGAAGACCATTCGTCAAGTGGTATCTGCCAGAACGAACTCTTGGCGTCGAGAACTGAAAACACGGTGGCTGGACCGACTTGTACAGCAACATCTTCAATGGTTCGCATGGGGTAGTGCGGGCGCTGGATGGCCAGGTTCAGATCCTTCGGGTTGATGCAAATCCGCAGTTCACTCTTATCCTTCTTCGCAGCGACAACCATGGTGGAGACCCACCGAGTGGGCTCACTCACTTCCTTCAGGATGCCCATGGCCACCATTTCACGAAGTGTAGACTCGACTTTGCCTTTCATCGCGAATGACACCCGGTGTGGTGGGCGGATGACGGGTTCGATATCTGGGTTGAGAGCGATTTTGTAGCTGCAGGGGAGCTTTCCCAGCTTGGTATCGAAACGGTCTGGGTATTCGGCCAGCGGGTCCAGGGGTGACTGCACCATGCGGATGTCACGATGGAAGTTGACCAACCCGAGGTCTTGGCAGGCCCGAATGCCGAGCAGCGGTGCACATTTGCTGTCTAGCAGAAAAAAAGAGAGGGGCCGAGAGGCCTTCAGTACCTTGCAGTGGAGAGTGGCCTTCCCCACAGGAACAAGCAAGCCTCCCCCATAGGCACGCAGAACAGAACGCTCAGTGGTGATGGGCTCATTATTTCTTATCTTCTTGAATAAGCTTGTTGACATAACGTTGGCTGCGGCCCCCGTGTCGACCTTAGCAGAGAAAGTGGTGCCATTCACAGTAACTTGCACGGTCGGGTCCATTATCAATGCAGGTGCACCTCGCAGCGAAAACATGCTCAGCTCGCTCTGGGAAGAGCCCAAATCAGACAGTGGGAATTTGTCCTGCTGGTGATGGGAACCAGACACAGTATCATCACGTGCCAGGTAGTTCGAGGGCTTCTGCTGTGGCAACGCAGGTTTCCCACGGGAACGACATGCCGCCGAGAAATGGTTTTGCTTGTGGCAGAAGTTGCAAGTCTTTCCCAGCGCAGGGCAAACATTAAAACGATGCGACGCAAAGTTTCAATTCGCACAGCGCTGGCGGGGTCTTGATCCGGGCGCAGGGCTCACCCTCTGTCGCTGCGGGGCAGGGGTCTGACGGCCGGCGAAACTGGCCGCGTGGACCTCATGGTCGGGCGGCGACACGGCGGAGGAGACAGCCTCTACCAAGCGAGAGGCGTGCAGAGCCTCGTTAAAAGTCAAATCGGGCTCAGATCGTAGCTTCTCGTCTTGGAGGCCATACACCAAAACATCGCGGGTCAAAGTCTCAGGGGTTACAGCATTCAGGCTGCAGCGGTGAGCCAGGTGCCGCAACGCGGCGACTAAATTGTCCACAGATTCACCAGGGTGCTGGCGGCGGCCGAAAAATTTGAAACGCTGCAGGATACAGTTAGTGGGAATGTCACACAATTCGATAAACTTAGCAAGCAGACATACCGGGTCCTGAGCGTTTTCGTTGACCCCGTAGACGAACGACTCCGATCGTTCCAGAGCCTCCGAACCGGCCAGGTTGAGTAGGAGGGAGGCTTTGACCGCAGGGGCAACCGCAGGGTGAGCGATGGTAACGTAGTGCTCAAAATCACGTCTGAAAACGTTCCAACGGTGAGCAATGTCATCATCAAAGATCAGAATGTCAGGCTTACGACAGGAGGAAGCCATCGCGACTCGGGGAGGCGGTACTGGGACTACAGAAATAAAACCCGGTAGACAGGAGACGCAGTATAAGGAACTTCTGACGCCATGTAAAGAACATGCACGTACACAGATAATTCTTTACTATAACTTTATTAACTAAACACACATCACTGCCCTAGCTGTACGTGGTCTGTCCCGATCACTAGAGAGAGAGCTAAGGATGGGGAGGACACAGTTATACTCGATTATAGGGGAGTGGTTAGCAAGGGCTACGTCACTACTGTTAAAGGGATATACACATAACTAAACTAAATTAAACTAAATTAAAAGCTGAACCACAAGAAGACTACTCACCAAAGTGGTACTTGCGTGCAGATTCTCTCTCTATATTCTTTCCGACATATTTTTCCACTGTCTTGTTATGTGACCTCAAAAAAATATATAACGGGCTAAGGCTACGACAAGTGAACTGTCTTTCAAACATAGAATTGTGAGCGGCATAGATAGGGTAGACAGTCAGAAATGTTTTCCCAGCATGTAAAGTTTATACTCAATATTCAAGAGCCTTGATGGTTTGGGCTAAAGTGGCCGTTTCCATGCTGTAGCTTTAAGGTAAGAGAGGCAACATTAAAAGGAGATGTGTGGGGCATTTTGTACACAGAGAGCAACATTTAAAGGAGACGTACCGGGCAAGTTTTGTTTACACAGAGTGTGTTTGGAATGCATTGTCAGGGATGGTAGTGGACACAGATACAGCAGTGGCATTTAAGAGGCTTTTAGATAGGCACATGGATATGTAGGGATATGGATCACACATGCAGGCAAGTGCAGATTTGTTTAATTTGGCCTGGACATTTTGGGCCGGAGTGCCTGTTTTTGTGCTGTTCTGTTCTATATTCTATCACTTCAATACTTTAACATCCAGAAATCTATCGTTCTATGTTTGGAATGGACATAATGACAGAGCCTCCACAGCTCTCGAATGAAGAGAATTTTCAAAGATTCAGCGTCTTCTGGAGATTTCCTTGCCCGAGACCACAGCAGCCCAGACGTCCTCTGAAACCGCGTCCCCTGATTGTAGGCTCCTGAGCCAGGGGTAACACATTTCATTTCGGAGTCACGTGAGTGACTTCGTGAAGAGCCCGCCGGCGCGCATGCTCGACATATCGTCGTACCGCGTTGCTGCGACGGCTGGCGGTGGAGCGCGCTCCTCGCCAGCCCTTCAGAAGGGGCCACGGAGGTAAGTATTCTACCTTTAGTTGGTGGTCCTTGTTGTTGGTTTTGTCTTGCAGCAAGGACATGGATGGGAGTTCCAAGGGCCGGAGGACGTCAGGACGAGTTCGCCGGTCAACAGTTCCGGGGCCTTTACCATCGGCAGTACCTGCATCGCAGGCCGGGACTCAGGCGGAGATGTGGGTAAGCCCTGTGTTTACAGGTCCAGATCCGCCAGCACACCACAGCTCGGAGGAGTTCGACGAGGAGGAGTGTGGTGTGCCGCCAGAGCAGGGGGACCCTGCCATGGCAGTCAGGTCGTCAGCGGGCTCGCTGGCGACCTCGAGCTGGGTGCGTGCGGCTGCACGGCCTGTTCCACTCCGAGAAGGGGAAGGGCAGGAGCCCAGAAGCCTAACCCTACCAGGGCTAAGGCATTGCCTGACACGGAGGAGCGGTCAGGTTCCAGGGAAAGACCCGGGGCGGCTGTGAGGTCCAGCCGGCACGCCCCGACTCTCGACGCCGGGACGGGTCGGTCGAGTCGGGTCTCGTCACGGTCGCCGAGCCCCCCATGGATGGGTGGGCGAGACCATGCGTCGGCAACGTCCACGATGTGGGCAGCCGGCAAGACTGCGCGGGCTTTAGGCAGCCATGCTTCGGCTGGTGCCGACACCTCGCCGCAAGTGCCCTTAGTGGCAGCGGCTTCAGCTCCCGCTAAACGGAGGCGGTTGAACACGCCCGCGCAGGAATCGCGCAGTTCGCCTCGGCGGCTGTTAGCGACAACTACCGGCACCGGCAGGGCCTCGACGAGGTGCGGGCCGATGACAGGAGCCCGGTTTTCTTTTCAGAGCCGGAGGACTCCGACCACCTGAGTGTTCAGGGTGAAGGGCGTATTGACCGTATGGAGCGGCTGCTGGAGCTCCTGCTTCAACGTCAACAACAGCAGGGCAGCAACAGGCACAGGGCGTCTTCACAAACATCTACTATCAGCCTGGAGCAGCAGGAAGAAGTCCTCATCCAGGCAATGAGCCGTCACAAGGCTCCATCCAATTGCAACTCCCTCAACGTGCCTGTGGTCAATACGCCGATATGGGGCAACATCAGTGCGGCTATCCGTCAACAGGAGGTAAAACTGCAGCGGATCCTGAAGCTCCTCACGGCCGGTATTACCGCCTTTGTGCGGTCGGTGGACGGGGACGAATTGAATTTGGACCAGGGAGATGCCCTGGCCCTCCTGTGCGCGACCCAGCACGAAATTAACGGGTTTCGCAAAACCAGCATCCGCCCAGCGCTCAATCCAAAGTTTGCAGGAGTGTGCAAACCACCGCCGCCGCCCCCGCCCCGTCAGCTCTTTGGGAAGGACCTCTCGAAGAGAGTCAAAGAGCTTGACGAGCAAGCCAAAACGGTGGGGATCATGCGCCCTCAGAGTGCCCCCACACCGTCAGGCTCAAAGTCTCCATACATTCGATCACGAGGGTCTGCCAGTACCTCGACGAGGACCCACCCTCAAGCTCCACAACGACAGCAACATCAGACCCAGCACCAGGGGTCTTTTTTAGGACAGGGTCGGCAGAGACCCTGGTGGAAAACGAAGACGCCGCGCCCTCAAGCCAACCCAGCACCTCCACGTCCACACACGCGTGTCAAGGACCGCCGGTAACCACGGAGGTGAGGGGGTCTGGTTCTCTCTTTTCTCTCTGTTTAACTTCACATGTTGGTGGTCACCTTCGGTGGTTTTTTGGGTGCATGAGGTAATTTTACTGGTGACGAGTATGTGTTGCAGAATATTCAGGGGCATAAAATTGAGTTTATTAATGGCGACATTCCTCCATCCCAGCACATGCCCGCTCGAACATTTAAAATTATCTGCTGCAGAACAGGCAGCCGGCTATAAGGAATTGTTAAGTCTTGAGCAAAGGAGTGATTAAGAGAGTGGTGCATGAGCCAGTTGAATTTGTTTCGAACATATTCACCAGACCTAAGAAGGATGGAAGTTGTCGTGGCATTATTGATCTAACCCGTTTGAATACTTTGTAACATATTCTCATTTTAAAATGGATACGATGAAACAACCAAATCATTGATTTCTCATGGTTGTTTTATGGCATGCATCGATTTAAAAGACGCATATTATTCCGTATCCGTCCAGAAATGTGACAGAAGGTTTTAAAAATTCATCTGGATGGGGCAACTCTGGCAGTACAAGGCTTTGCCTAATGAGCTCACCACAGCCCTAGATTGTTCACTAAATTAGTGAAGCCAATTATGGCTTATTTGAGACAACGACACCATATAGTATGGCCTATTTAGATGATGTCTTAATTGTGGGCCACACCCTGGAATTGGCTGAACAGGGTGTTGCAGCTGCTGTCAATATATTTCAACAATTGGGGTTTATTGTCCATCCAGAGAAATCAAAGTTCTACCCTGCCCAGGTGATTAATTACCTAGGGTTCACGGTGAACTCTATAAGCATGAGGGTTACCATTCCAATTAACAAGATTGACGAGGTTACCCAGGTGTGTCAAGATTTAATCCGCACCAATATACCATCGATTCGGCACTTAGCTACAATAATTGGGAAGCTGGTAGCTTTGTTTTCGGCAGCGCGATATGGACCTTTGCATTTTCAGAATTTGCAAAGAGCTAAAATTGCTGCGTTAAAACAGAACGCTGGTCATTATGATCGGTCCATGCAGCTGCCGCCCGAAGCGATAAATGAGTTGCAATGGTGGGTGTGTCACATTAGCAACTCATTCAAGCCTATTAGGGAGGCTAATCCGGTGGTATATTTGCAAACTGATGCAAGCTCCAATGGTTGGGGATCCACGAATAATTGCTCTAGTTGTGGTGGCAGATGGGACACCCTTGAATCAACGATGTTGTTAACTCAAGGGATTAACTATTTGGAGTTGCTGGCAGCATTCCACGGACTTCGTGCGTATTGTTCTAAGCTTGTTGGAGCACATGTCCGTCTCCAAATAGACAACACCACAGCAGTAGCATATTTAAACCATATGGGTGGTACCAGGCCAGTTTCGTGTGACAAATTGGCAAACTCAATTTGGCTCTGGTGTGTTCAAAGAGACATTTGGATTTCAGCTACCTATTTGCCAGGTGAGCTTAATACTGTGGCGGACACCAGGTCACGCAAATTTAATGACAATATTGAATGGATGTTGCATCCTGAGATCTTTTCTAAAGTCACAGCCAAATTTGGTAAACCGGACATTGACCTCTTTGCGTCACGGTGGAACCATCAGGTACCAACCTACGTTTCATGGGAACCAGATCCTGGGGCAATAGCGCTAGATGCATTCTCGCTGGACTGGGGGAAGTGGTTTTTCTATGCCTTCCCCCCATTTTGCCTCATCAGTCGGGTATTGGGAAAGATTCAGGCAGATGCTGCCAAGGGCATCCTTATTATACCCGACTGGCCCACACAGCCTTGGTATCCGGTGGTCTTTGACATGCTCAACGAACCTTGGGTCCTTTTGAAGGGTTGCCCACAATTGGTTACTCACCCTGTCTCAGGGGAGCCGCATCCCTGCCATGGCTATTTAAATTTGTTGGCTTGCAGGTTCTGAACAGGCCGTTAGTCCAATACGGCCTCTCGGCTCGGACCATGGATACCACCGGGGCGTCGTGTCGAGAGTCTACAAGGCGAAGATACCGCTCGCATATTAAGAAGTGGGAAGCCTACTGCAGCCGCTCTCGCATCACGTACGATGACGTGGCAACAACCGACGTCCTGGAATTCCTCGCGGGGTTGCACCATGATGAACACTTAAGTTACAGTGCCATCAACAGCGCCAGAAGTGCGCTATCATTCTACCTCAGTTAGGAGGTAGGATCCATCAGGCTAGTGTCCAGACTCATGCGGGGTATATTCAATATGAATCCGCCTACACCACGCTATAATATCACCTGGGATGTCAGGGACGTATTAACCCTGCTCAGGACGTGGTCACCCATGGAAGGGCTCCAACTGGACCAACGCACCATGAAGCTGGTGATGTTACTAGCGCTGACTTCAGCTCAGAAGGTACAGACACTACACAAACTTCGTGTCGACATAATGACGTCTGCCCCCACAGAAGTAGTCTTTTTCATTGACGAGCTACTAAAGCAGCATAGACCTGGGTGCACAGGGCTGCAGCTGAAGTTCCCGGCATACCCCGCAGATGCTAGGCTATGTGTAGCCTCACATATCCGCCACTATGTCAAGGTGACGGCACGCATCAGAGGAATGGACAGATACCTGCTTGTCACTCATAAGAGACCTCATCATCGAGTGACAGTCCAGACGATATCCATGTGGCTTCCAGTCGTTTTGGGTAAGTCAGGTATCGACACTAATGTGTTCAAGTCTCTTTCCAACAGGGCTGCATCGACGTCAACGGCGAGGGTCATGGAGGTGCCCATGGACCAAATTCTCGCCACAGCAGGATGGGCTAATGAAGCTGTGTTCCAGCGTTTTTATAACAAGCCTGTTGCTGCTCCTCTACAGTTTGCAGAAGCCGTGCTGAATGCAGGTCACGAACGTGGAGATGTCCCCGCATGAGGGGTTTTGATTTGTTATTAATAACTCTGCTCTTGTTTTGCAGTATGAACTATTGAGCAAGTTTGTTCCTCCCATCCATCCCTGGTAGTGGTGTGTCAGCATGGACGTGGTCCAGGGCGTGTAATCACAGAAGCTTTGAAGTCTTCACGAAGTCACTCACGTGACTCCGAAATGAAATAGTAAGATTGAACGAGAACTTACCAGTTCGAAGGTTGATCTTTATTTTATGAGGAGTCGAAGTGAGGGATTTCGTGCCCTCCTCGCCCAACCCTCAATCACCTTCATCTGGTAATCTTAGTCACTTCAATCTTACTATGCGAAGTCATTTCTTTGTTGGTTTCTGTGATTCCACGCCGCTACTTTGAAGTATGTCGAGCATGCGCGCCGGCGGGCTCTTCACGAAATCCCTCACTTCGACTCCTCATAAAATAAAGATCAACCTTCGAACTGGTAAGTTCTCGTTCAATCTTACTATTCTTCCCTCTTGATTGCCAAGCCCAAAATATTGTAACTCTCAAGCTGTCCTGTTAAATCCTGCAGGAATATTATTTTGATGTAGCCCAGACCATCACACGGACCAGAGTTCCCATTAATTACTCCATCTGCACTTCACGCTGACTTGGAAAAGCAGCCAACATGATCAAAAGATACATCCCACCCCAGTTATTTCTGCCGAACCCCGCTGCCTTTGAGCAAAAGGTGCAGAAGCTGGAAAACGCATCACCTGAAGATTCAGAAACAGCTTCTTCCCTTCTGTTATCAGCTTCTGAACGGGCTTTCCACAAGCTGGGACACTGCCCATTTCACCTTAACCCCATTGTGGACATTGGACTTTGTCTCTGGAACTGATGCGCTACAATGCTGAGGACTATATTCTGCAGTCTGTATCTCCTGTAGTGGCCATTTGGCCTGTTTTGCGTGTCATTGTGAATGGCATGTGACTTTAAATTTTAGACTGCCCGTTGTAATGTGGGTGGGATTTATGACGTGATTTTGGGCGTGTTTGCAGCTTAAATGCTTGCGCAGAAGTTTAGTTTCTAGACTAGTTTGGACGGACGATGGAGAAGGTCAATCCTTTGACCATGTCATTGTTACGGAGACACCAGGAGCTTTCTGATATCTAAAGTAATAAGCTGGAGTTCGATGAAGATTGCAGTAACAAGTCGGAAAAACCTTGGATGTATCTTACTGTTTTCGACTGACAACAAAGTAAATATTCATCAAAAGACTGTGTGCTGGAGTTTTATCAATGAAGAAGCTCGGAAGGTCTCTGAGGCAGCTTGCATGCATAGCGAAGATATTCCCCTTATCCATTCTCATCCAATTAGCGGCTGGGGTGCTAATTACCCGAAAGATCTGAAAAATCTGCCGCTACATCTCCCCTTTCAGCTCTACCTCTTGTACTTAAGTTTGACTGGATGGCATTTATATATGGTATTATCTGATTTGATTGGATAGCATACAAAACAAAACTTTTCACTGTACCCCTGTACAGATGACAAAGATAGAAACAAAAACAGCAGACCATTTCTGTACAATTTTCTAATCGCAATACTGTACTGGACTGTAAGAAAATAATTTTGCTGTGCTTTTGCACTTCGCACATGTGACAATAAAAGTGTAATTGAACCAATGAACCATTAATGGATAAGCGACTAAAACTAGTGGGTGTAGTTTTAAGATGCACCTTTGTTCGGGTGAGTTAGTTCTATGGGTTCCCAGCAAGATCATGGAGTGACAAACTCTGTAGGAAAGAACTGCAGATGCTGGTTTAAATCGAAGGTGGACATAAAATGCTGGAGTAACTCAGTGGGTCAGGCAACATCTAGGAGAGAAGGAATGGGTGAAGAGACAGGGACAGGGACACCTCCCCCCTCGACACCATCTAAGGACGCAACCGCAGGAGATGCAACACCTGTCCCTTTACCTCCCCCCTCGACTCCATCCAAGGACTTAAACAGTCTCTCCAGGTGAGGCAGAGGTTCATTTGCACCTCCTCCAACCTCATCTACCTTATCTGCTGTTCCAGGTGTCAACCTTTCTACATCGGCGATGAGGCGGAGGCTCGGTGATAGTTTCGCTGAACACCTCCTCGCAGTCCATCTATCTGATCTCCCGGTGGTTCAGCACTTCAACTCCCCCTCCCATTCCCAATCTGACCTTTCTGTCCTGGACCTCCTCCATTGTCAGAATGAGGCCCAACGCAAATTGGAGGAACATCTCATATTTTGCTTGGGTAGTTTACACCCCAGCGGCAAGGCCTGATTTAGATGAAGAGAGGCCCTAGGTTATTCCACTTGTGAGATGGAAGAGTCCACCAGATAGACACCGATGTGCAGCCGAGTGTGGCCAATGAGATAAGGGCTGGAAAGCTGTGCTTTTTAATTATTGCCAGTGCTAGTGTCGAGTTATCAGCTTAAAACACTATTGTTCTTATATGGAGGGCAAGGAAAATTACTGAAGTGTTGTTTAGAGACTACAGTGAGTTGTGACAGCATACGTAAGAAAGGCCTATGACAGTGTCAAAAATATTATATACCAGGCCCATATGAAGCTTTTCAAAAAGGGGGTGGCATGGCAGGATTACAAAAAGTTTATGTGAAATGAGTGCACGCAGCTTCACAAGCACGAAGCTAAAAGACCCTTGTGGCCAGTGCCCAGAGCCCGCTTAAGGGCCCTGGAAGCTCTGGGGGTGTTAGATGCTCTCTAGTGCATTCTGAGCCTTATTTTTGAGCATTTTTGCACCAAATTTATGAGAAATATTTCAGAAATAATTTTGGATGTGTCAAGAGTAATGAGTGGTTGGAATGGAACGATTGGGGTCCTTGTTTTAATAATCAAGTTGTACTGTAAAATGTTATGTAAAATGTTATAAAAGAGCATGCAAACACTGCAAATAAAATACAGTACGTTTTTGCAGTAAATAAAACCTTTTTTTAGAAAATGTTTTGTGTGTTGATTTGACTGCCTGTTCGACTGTGCTAGTGTGTGCACATTAAAAATATGAAAGATGCAAAATGAAAAGTTGCAAACTATGGAATCCATATTTTTCAGTATTTTGTTATCAAGGAAAAGAAAGCAGTTCCAATTGTTTGATATTATTCATGTGGAGGAGAAAATATAATTGCTCTAAAACCTACCTTAATTTTGCAATCTCACTAAAGATAATCCCCCTTTCCCTCTCATAGAAACATAGAACATAGAAATTAGGTGCAGGAGTAGGCCATTCGGCCCTTCGAGCCTGCACCGCCATTCAATATGGTCATGGCTGATCATCCACCTCAGTATCCCGTACCTGCCTTCTCTCCATACCCTCTGATCTCTTTAGCCACAAGGGCCACATCTAACTCTCTCTTAAATATAGCCAATGAACTGGCCTCAACTACCCTCTGTGGCAGAGAGTTCCAGAGACCCACCACTCTCTGTGTGAAAAAAGTCCTTCTCATCTCGGTCCTAAAGGACTTCCCCCTTATCCTTAAGCTGTGACCCCTTGTCCTGGACCTCCCGAACATCGGGAACAATCTTCCTGCATCTAGCCTGTCCAACCCCTTAAGAATTTTATAAGTTTCTATAAGATCCCCCCTCAATCTCCTAAATTCTAGAGAGTATGAACCGAGTCTATCCAGTCTTTCTTCATAAGACAGTCCTGACATCCCAGGAATCAGACTGGTGAACCTTCTCTGCACTCCCTCTATGGCAATAATGTCCTTCCTGAGATTTGGAGACCAGAACTGTACACAATACTCCAGGTGTGGTCTCACGAAGACCCTGTACAACTGAAATAGAACCTCCCTGCTCCTATACTCAAATCCTTTTGCTATGAACTCCCCCCTCCTCTATCCCCCTCCCTCTCCCTCCACCTCTCTCCCTCCCCCTTCCACACTCTCTCTCCCCCTCTCTCTCTCCCCCCTCTGTCTCAACCTCCCCTTTCCCCCTCTCACATCCCCCCTCTCACTCCCTCCCTCCCCCTCTCTCTCCCTCCCACGCAGCCAGGCTCCGACTCCGCGCCGCAGACACCGCAGCCCCCCCCGGCCCGGAGAAACGGGCACTCCCGCAACGCAATATTCCACGACTTACCTGGAGTAGACACGAGGCATCGAGGTGATTGTGTGGAGTGCAAATGGAGATCTGAACCCGCCTGGGCCTACTGCGCACGGCACGGAGAGACAGCATCATTTTGCGTCGCTACTGCGTCACCAGCTTCCCCCAAATGTCGCAATTTTTTTCCCCAAAACCGGAACCAGAATTTCGGGTAATTTCCGTCAAAGTGGAAACTTTTTTTTTCTCTCGATTTTTTTTAACTCTGGGAAAAAAACACCTTGGCCGGAGGCCCCATAGATTTTGAGGCCCTAGGCTTCAACCTATGAGGCCTGTAGGTAAATCCGGCCCTGCCAAGGCCCCCGTAGATCTCGAGGCCCTAAGCTTAAGCTTGTGAAGCTTATACGTAAATCTGGCCCTGCCCAGCGGTATGAACATTGACTTCTCTAACTTTAGATAGCCCTTGCTTTTCCTCTCAATCCCCTCCTCATCCCAGTTCTCCCACTAGTCTTACTGCCTCCGACTACATTCTATCTTTCCGACTACATTCTATCCCCTCCCCTAACATCAGTCTGAAGAAGGGTCTCGACACGAAACATCACCCATTCCTTCTCTCCAGAGACGCTGCCTGATCCGCTGAGTTACTCCAGCATTTTGTGTCTACCTGTGACTTAAACTCTCTTGTGACAGCAGCTGTTGTTTGATGAACTTCCCCTCAGAGACCACAGAACAGCTCATCTTAGACAACAGCATCTTGGCAGACAACAAAACCGCAGTAGCTGCCAGACACTAGCTAACTACAAAATCTCAACTTTTGAAAATTGGCTTATGCTTGAAATCCTTTGATATTCTTTCAGTATATTACATCCAGAGATGCTGCCTGTTCCGCTGAGTTACTCCAGCATTTTGTGTCTATCTTCGGTGTAAACCAGCATCTGCAGTTCCTTGCTGCACAAATCCGTCAATTTACTTATGCAAGTAAATCCAAAATCCGTAGGGCCCAATATAATGAGATTTTACTTTATTTATATATAACTTTAAAGAGGCTACCATCTAACCCATCGGAGACCCTCGGACTATCTTCAAATGGACTTTACCGGACTTTACCTTGCACTTAACGTTATTCCCTTTATCCCCTATCTTGATTGTAATCATGTGTAGTCTTTCTGCTGACTGGATAGCATGTAACAAAAAAGCTTATCACTGTACCTCGGTACACGTGACACTAAAACTAAACTAAACTAAACATGTACATTTTTCATCTACGATAGTATTTGGCACTAATTATTCAAATATTTCAAATAAGATTCAATGCCTTAATTTGAACTATGTTTACATATTCTGTTGTGCTGCTGCAAGTAAGAATTTCATTGTTCCTTTTCAGGACATATGACAATAAAGCACTTTTGACATTTTGTTTATAGGACAAAGGTTTAAGGTGGGGGGGGAAGATTTAATAGGAACCGTGGGATAACTTTTTTCATAAAAGGTGGTGGGTATATGGAATAGGCTGCTGGAGAAGGTAGTTGAGACAGGTACTATCATAACATTAAAGAGACATTTGGACAGGCACGTGGGCAGGATAGGTTTAGAGCGCTATGGGCCATGTGGGCAGGTGGGACTAGTGTAGATGGGGAATACTGGTAAGTGTGGGTAAGTTGGGCCGAAAGGCCTGTTTCCATGCTGTATGACTTTGACTTGACTCTTGATTCCGCAAACAGTGGTGCCTCCTTCATTGTTAAAGTTTGATTCTGTGCAGTTTTTTGATTGAAAGATTAAACACGGAAACAGGCACTTCAGCCCATCGAATCAATGCCGACCAAAAATCACCCGTTCATACTAGCTCTATGTTGTTGCACTTTTGCATCTACTCGACTCGTCAACCGCAATTTACAAAGGCCAATTAACCTACAAACTTCTCTGGGATGTGGGAGGAAACTGGAGCACCCGGAGGAAACCAACGCGGTCACAGGGAGCACATGCAAACTCCACACAAAGAAGGCACCCGAGGTCAGGGTCGTTTCCTGGTCTCTGGTGCTTTGTGGCAGCAGCTCTACCAGCGCTGCCACTGTGCTGCCCCTTTACATTCATTTGTGGAGTTTTAATTGTGTTAATAAAATACTACTAGCTACTCAAACATTTCAAAACAATGCCCAAAATACTTGCAGCACCCAGATCAGGTCCATTTTATCTTGTTGCCACTATCATAACCTTTGTTGCAATTGTAGGGAGATCTATGCTGTTCACAAGCAGCTGTCTGTATTTTTACTTCCTGACTCCCCCTGCTGGTAAGTCAACACTATAAACACAAGTAAGAATTTCATTGTTCCTTTTCGGTACGTACGCCAATAAAGCATATAAACACAACAGATTGCATATAGAGAACAGCAAAGCACAAAGTGCTGGCAAAACTCAGCCTGCCAGGCAGTGCCTGTGGAGGAGTTAACAAGGAATGTTTCAGGTCGGGACCCTTCTGTAGATGTGCAGTTCAGTTCAGATTAGTTTATTGTCACGTGACTGAAGTGCAGTGAAAAGCTTTTGTTATTTATTTGGCAAGAAGTCCTTGCAACCCTTTTTCCGGTCCCCAACACTTCTCTTCCTCTTGGACACCCTCTGTCGGCCTATACTCTCTCAACGTTTAACCTTTAAACCAAGTACAGTAAGCCCTCGCTATAACGGACCGAAGGGGGGGAATGGTGTCTGTTATTGCCAAATGTCCGCTATAACTGAGTAAGGGATTATCATTGTGCAAGAAGTTGAAACAATGAACTGTAGATGCAGGTTAATACACAAAAGGACACAAAGTGCTGAAGTAACTCAGCGGGTCAGGCAGCATCTCTGAAGAAGTTCAGTTCAGTTTAGTTTATTGTCACGTGTACTGAGGTACAGTGAAAAGCTTTTGTTGCACGCCAACCAATCAGCAGAAAGACACATGAATAGGTAACGTTTCGGATCGAGACCCTTCTCCAGACACTCGGTCTGGAAATAGGCCTGGAGTCCAGGTTTGTAGAGTCGAGGATCTGTGGAGTCAATGGTCGTGGCCCGTGGGCGACCAGACTGCAGGTATGGATTGGCGGTGACGGCAGGCATGGCCTGAAAGTGGCGAGGAAGCTGTGTGGGCCGGGGGGTAGCTTCGGCAGCCTGTCCTGGAAGCGGCTGGGGTCAGTTGGTAGGTTCGTCCGCTATAACCAAAATCCATTATACAGATCTCGTACAAAGATCCTTATAAAGATCTACAGTAAACAAGGCAGCAGGTCCAGCAACCTCCTTGGGCAGGGGAAATTGTGGTGTCAACCCAGATCTGCCTTTGAGGTGACTCCTAACCCAAACATTGTGGTCTTAAATGAAATAGTGAAGCAAGAGCGACACTGTGGTGCAGCGGTAGAGTTGCTGCCTTACAGCACCAAGGACCCAGGTTCAATCCTGACTATGAGTGCTGTCTGTATGGAGTTTGTACATTCTTCCTTTGACCGCATGGGGGTTTTTACGGATGCTCCAGTTTGCTCCCACACTCCAAAGACATACAGGTTTGATGGCTACAGTTAATTGGCTTCAGGAGAATTGAAATTGAATAAGTGAATGAATGAACAGGTGTATTTGGCCAAGTATTCACATACAAGGAATTTGCCTTGGTGCTCCACCCACAAGTGACAACATGACATACAGTGACAGTTAAGAATGGTACATAAAACATTAAACATTAATAATAAAACATATTAACCATATAACCATATAACAATTACAGCACGGAAACAGGCCATCTCGGCCCTTCAAGTCCGTGCCGAACAACTTTTTTCTCTTAGTCCCACCTGCCTGCACTCATACCATAACCCTCCATACCCTTCTCATCCATATGCCTATCCAATTTATTTTTAAATGATACCAACGAACCTGCCGCCACCACTTCCACTGGAAGCTCATTCCACACCGCTACCACTCTCTGAGTAAAGAAGTTCCCCCTCATGTTACCCCTAAACCTCTGTCCCTTAATTCTAAAGTCATGTCCTCGTGTTTGAATCTTCCCTATTCTCAAAGGGAAAAGCTTGTCCACATTAACTCTGTCTATCCCTCTCATCATATTGATTAAGCATGTGAATTAAATAAAATTCCAGAGAAATAAAATACCAAAAGGAGACTACAGATTTTTAGTCATTGGTAGATAAATTGTCCTTAGTGTGTAGGATAGTGCTAGTGTATGTGATGATCGCTGGTCGGTGCGGGCTCGGTAGGCCAAAGGACCTGTTTCCCTGCTGTATTTCTAAAGTCCAAAAAAATGAAATTGGCTGACTCCAGTCTAATCACTTCCTGCTCTTTAAACTTGTTTCATTTGAGAGTGACAATAGTAATTCTCAAATGTCATTTATCGATAAGGATCAAGAAGGATCAAGCACCCAAACTAGTCACTTCATTTCTCAATCATGTTTTTGAGTTAACTTTTGTTGGCCATATCCAAAACACATGCACAAACTGTAGATTACCTCATTGTCAATTTCCTCTTGGCCTTTTCTCTTTCCACCAAAGTGCCAAATGGAAGGTGAGGTTTGATGTCAATCGGTTGCGACTGAGTTTTCAAGTTCAGGTGTTCTTCTTCTTCATTGAGGTACTTGAACAAATCCTCATACTCCTTGCAGCAAAAGAGCTGGAATCACAAAAAGCACACAACTAAAGGTTCAAAGCCTTTACCTTTTTTTGCACGCGATGTGAAATTGGGTTGGCACATTGGCGCAGCAGTAGAGCTGCTGCCTTACAGCACCAGAGGCCCGGGTTCGGTCCTGATTGCAGGAGCTGTTTGTACGGAGTTTGTACCTTCTCAAGAAGGAGAAGGAACATTTGTGATGGTGCTGAGATCCGCCGGCCCTCGAGTCGACAGCAAACAAAAGCCAATCCTAACTGGCAGGTGGAATGCACCACCTCGCAAACACAAACCCTCTAGCTACCTCCCACAGACATCTCGCGTCTCATCTGTGTCCCAGTCCATGTTCAGTCCCGTTCCATGTTGGCCTCTTTGTCCACCCCCAAACTGCAGTGGCGGTAGAACATGACATAGTCCCCAGGGCCTGCCTGAGGAGTATGAAGAAGGCTGCTGGTGGGAGTGTAATGTGCACAGTCAGCACCATCCCAAATGCTCCTTCTCCATCTGGCGTGCTGTGGGTCATGGCATATTTGCTTGAAGGTTGCATCACAGGTAGATAGGATGGTCAGAAAGACTCGACACTGTGGCCTTCATCAGGTTATGCCATTATTCTGA
The DNA here is from genome assembly GCA_963514005.1 of Raja brachyura. Next base: position 23,692,329 of record OY740794.1, read on the forward strand.
TGGAGCGGCACAGCAGCATTATGGTAGATTGGCTGCCGCACAGCGCCAGAGACCCGGGTTCGATCCTGACTAAGGGTGCCATCTGTTCTGAGTTTGTATGTTCTCCCTATGACTGTGTGGGTTTTCCCTGGGTGCTCCTGTTTCCTCCCACATTCCAAAGTTGTACAGGTTTGTAGGTTAATTGGCCCCGGTAAAAATAGCAAATCGTCCCGAGTGTATAGGATAGTGCTTGTCGATCGCTGGTCGATCACGGACGGCAGGACAAAGGGCCTGTTTCCACCCTGTATCTCTAAAAAAAACCTGATAGAAGATCTGATTGAAGTATATTATATTATGAGAGGCTTAGAAAGGGTAGACAGTCAGAATCTTTTCCCTAGAGTGAAAATGTCATGGACTAGAGGGCGTAGCTTTAAGGTGAGAGGGGAGAAGTTTAAAGGAGATGTTCAGGGTAAGTTTTTTATACAGAGGGTGATGGGTAACTTGAATGCACTGCCAGGGGTGGGTGGTGGAGGCAGATACGATAGTGGCCTTCAATAGGCTTTTAGATAGACACATGGAAATACATGGAATGGAAGGGCATGGGTCATGTGCAGAATGTATCCCTAAAGTCTAAAGTTTCAAAAGACAAAACAAGAGTGTTTTATTCATATATCCTGAAATAGAGCAATGAAATTCTTACATGCAGCAGCACAACAGATATGTAAACATAGTAATGTGTAAAACCTATAATAATCAACAGAAAATGCGTGTATATAAAAGGTAAGAGAGAGAATTTACTTACAACATTCTTAAGGGGTTGGACAGGCTAGATACAGGAAGATTGTTCCCAATGTTGGGGAGGTCCTGGACAAGGGGTCACAGCTTAAGGATAAGGGGGAAATCCTTTAGGACCGAGATGAGAAGGACTTTTTTCACACAGAGAGTGGTGCGTCTCTGGAACTCTCTGCCACAGAGGGTAGTTGAGGCAGTTCATTGGCTATATTTAAGAGGGAGTTAGATGTGGCCCTTGTGGCTAAGGGGATCAGAGGGTATGGAGAGAAGGCAGGTACGGGATACTGAGTTGGATGATCAGCCATGATCATATTGAATGGCGGTGCAGGCTCGAAGGGCCGAATGGCCTACTCCTGCACCTAATTTCTATGTTTCTATATTTCTATAAATGAGAAAAAGGGAAGCAAAATGACCAGAGACTCCCATATCTCATGACCTAAGCATGAATTATTTTAACTTAAATAAGTTTTAAAAAAAGGTAAAAGGGAGCACTTTAATAACAATTGTACTCACATCTTTGGCTGATCCTTCACTCAATTGTTTGCGTGTAGGTGCGGGCTTTAAAATCTTTCCACAAAACTGACATTGGTTCAATCCGATGGATTCCTACGGAAGAGTTTACAGTAATATATCGCAATAAATTATTGAACAGTGCGTTGAATTCTATAAGCTTGCGGATTTAAATTAATATACGGATAGCGCGCACCGTATTGAACCTCTATTGTATTATCCTGTTTTGGATCTCAACGATAGATAGAATTGAGATAGATAGATAGAGCGCAGAAGAATGTAATTACAGTATTACTGCAGAAGGTGTATCGGGCAGTAGAAGGTCCCGGCGAGCCATGGCCAAACCCCAACGGCAGGCCTGGCTCACCCACCGTGCAACTGGGAGAGGGAAGCCGTCGAGCCCGGCCCCTGTTCGTCCCCAAAGACCAGGAACCGGAGAGGAGGGTGGAGGGAGTCAGCGACGGCGGCGGACGCTGGGCAAAGGGCCGGTGAGAAAAACCGGGGAGGTCTTGTCGTCCGCGCCCTCAAGGACGGCAGCAGGGGGGACCCCAGGGGCAAGAAGGCTGAAGGTGGCCGGGCTTGGGGGGAGGGAACGGGACGGGACGACGGTTCATGGGAAGATCCGGATGGAGGTGACGGCTGCAACGGGCCTTTGTGGCTGGCTGTAGCTGGCACTGTAAAATGGCAGCAAAACTGCAAAACCTGACAACTCTTGCCAATGGACTCAGTGGGCTGTTTCTATGTATTATGCATTTAACTGAGTATTGTCCTTATGTATGGCAATAATCTTAATGCTCTGTATGCAAAAGAGGAATCTCACTGTACCTTGGTACACGTGATAATAAAGGAATAATTTAACCATTATTGGGTCAATACCTTGGATCACTATGGGAGAATCCTCAACAGATGGACTGCAGCAGACCCAGGGAATCCTCTCCACCATCCTCGCAAAGGCAATTAGACTAGCACAATAAATAAAATGGCACAAAGTGCTGGAGCACCGCAGCGGGTCAGGCAGCATCTCTGGAGAACATGGACAGGAAACATTCCAGGTCGACACCCTTCTTCAAACTGACTGCAGAAGGGGGGAGAAAACTGGACGAGAGGTGGGGGTGGGACCACATCAGGCAAGTGATAGATGGATACAGGTGAGGGGAACAAATGCCAGGGATGAAAAGGAGACAAAATGCTGTGAGATAGTGAGAGAAGAGGTATGAATTGTGAGGCTTGAGAAGGTCGATTGCTCAATGTATTGGTGACACAGGTGGAGAGGATTGTGAAAAAGATATTATTAATGGGTATAGTTTAACCTATTTTAATTTCAGTTTTATTTGGCTCCTTTCCTTATGTTACCAAGTTTATATTCTTTCCCAATTATGATTAAGGGTCCCATTTCCAGAACTCTATCTATCTCTCTTTCCAAAATCTTTGGTGGCACAGTGGTGCAGCTGTAGAGCTGTTGGCTCACAGCGCTAGAGGCCCAGGTTCGATCCTGACTATGGGCGCTGTCTGTGTGGAGTTTGTACGTTCTCCCTGTGACCGAGTGAGTTTCCTCCGGGTGCTGCGGTTTCCGCCCACATCCCAAAGACATGCAGGTTCGTAGGTTAATTGGCCTTGGTAAATCACCCCTTATGTGTAGGGAGTGGATGAGAAAGTGGGATAACACAGAACTACTATGAATGAGTGATCGACGGCTGGCATGGTCTGTGTGTACAGAAGGGCATCTTTCCATGTTGCACCTCTAAAACTAAAATTGTACATTGTCCCTACTGTGTAGGGTCGTGTTCGGGTACGCGGTGATTGCTGCTTGGTGGGCGAACGGACCTGTTTCTGCGCTGTATCTCTAAAGTCTAAAGTGTGGCGACACAGTGGAGCAGCAGCAGAGTTGCTGCCTTACAGCGCCAGAGGCACGGGTTCGATCTTGACTAGGGGTGCTGTCTTGAGGGAATTTCTAAGTTCTCCCTGTGACCACGTAGGTTTTCTCCGTGTGCTCCAGTTTCCTCCCAAAATCGTCTTCTATTAAATTGTAAATTATCTAGAGTGTGTAGAATAGTGCTAGTGTACGGGTGGATCGCTGGTCAGCGTGGACTCGGTGGGATGAGGGGATGTTACCACGATGTGCCTTTTAAGTTCTAAAGTTCTTAAAATAGTTATCTAAAGATGCTAGTTGACCCGCTGAGCGTTTCTAATAATTGCTGTCTTTATTTTAGATTTCCAATGTATGCAGTATTTTGATTTTCCTTTAGTAGAAGGCTTGATGATAATTGAGCTGAGGCCAGCTTTAAGCTGGGTTCTATGGCGGATTCCTAGAACCCTGTACTCACCGGCGCTCCTTCAGTCATCCCAATCTGTTTCCCAGAGACCAAATCAGAATCTTCTTTCTGCTTCTAGATGCAAGATGGAAAGCAAGTTTTCTAATACATTGGGCACAAATATTTTTGCATTTATCTGCAACATACCCTCTCCTCTCCTGGTAGACACAGAAGCACAAGCTGGCAACAGCAACCTACATCCATTTCTGCAACCAGGCTAAACGATTTAATTTTGTCTCCAGCCTATGTTCATGTTCATAAGTTCTAGGCCAAGAATTGGGGCATTCTGCCCATCGTCTACTCTGCTACATGGCTGATCTATCTTTGCTTCTCAACACCATTTTCCACCTATTTGTCCCCATGACACCCTTACTAATCAAGAATCTGTCAGTCTCCGCCTTAGAAATAGGCCACGACTTGGCCTCAAAAGCCATCTGTGGCAATGAATTCCACAGATCCACCACACTGTTTCTTTCTTTGGGAGTGGAGTGGGATGGGGTGAGCAGGGAGAGTGCAGCAGGAGAACTGGATGGTTCTCACCGTCATGTGGCAAAGTGCAATTTTTATACGAGAATTATGCCCAAACAGTCTGTGACCCATAGCGCTGTGGCCATGGCGCTAAATTTAAAGCACATAATGCTGTGACTGATAGTGGTATATTTAGAACCGATAGCGCTGCAGGACTTACCGGCGGTTATTGCAATGGCTAATTTCTGCCTGTATAAAGACAAGCACCGGTAAGTCATAAGTTAGTCATGTAAGAGATGATTTCACCGACGGGGCTGAGTCGCGGTCAGCGCTGCGGACAGAGGCTGAGAGAGAGGGAGGTGTGCTGCTGTAAGATGGGCCTCGCGCATAACACGACAAGTATTGTTTTTGTTCTCTCTTTTGCCAATAAATTAGATTCGTAACTAAACAGACGAGTGTGCCTTTTTTCTGTTCTACTAGTCAGAGCCTTTGGCGTAGTCGGCAGGATCTGATGAATAGAATAGAAAGCGTTTGGTAAAATGAAATAGCAAATGAGATGGCGCTGGTGCAGGCCAAGTACCCCCGCAACAAGCTGCTGCCCTCGGTGTAGGGGAGCCCGCAGCTGGCCGTGCTGCAGGCGGGACCAAGGACCTTGAGTCTTCAAGCTCCTATAATGCTTTTAACGGGTCATGAGGGAGAATTTTATTGATGTAACTTTCACTCGAATGGATCAACACTGGCATCTGCAGGATTTGATCGACTTGTCTTGTTTTGGAATTTATATGGCGACTGCAATAATTATGCTACATTGAAAGGTCAGTGGAGCAGTGATGCGATTGCATTCTAACACGGGTGGCAGCTTTTTCAGATTCAGATTCAGATTCAGATTCAATTTTAATTATCATTGTCAGTGTACAGTACAGAGACAACGAAATGCATTTAGCATCTCCCTAGAAGAGCGACACAGCAAATGATTTGAATAAATAATAATAAGTGTCCGGGGGGGGGGGGGGGGGGGGGGGATTGGCAGTCACCGAGGTACGTTGTTGAGTCGCCGGAAAGAAGCTGTTCCTGGACCTGCTGGTTCGGCAACGGAGAGACCTGTAGCGCCTCCCGGATGGTAGGAGGGTAAACAGTCCATGGTTGGGGTGAGAGAGGTCCTTGGCGATGCTGAGCGCCCTCCGCAGACAACGCTTGCTTTGGACAGACTCAATGGAGGGGAGTGAGGAACCGGTGATGCGTTGGGCAATTTTCACCACCCTCTGCAGTGCCTTCCGGTCGGAGACAGAGCAGCTGCCATACCAAACTGTGATGCAGTTGGTAAGGATGCTCTCGATGGTGCAGCGGTGGACGTTCACCAGGATCTGAGGAGACAGATGGACCTTCTTCAGTCTCCTCAGGAAGAAGAGACGCTGGTGAGCCTTCTTGATCAGAGTTGAGGTATTGTGGGTCCAAGAGAGGTCGTCGGAGAGGTTGACTCCCAGGAACCTGAAGCTAGAAACGCGTTCCACCTCCGTACCGTTAATGTGGATGGGGGCGTGCGTGCTGCCCCTGGACTTCCTGAAGTCTACAATGAGCTCCTTGGTCTTCTTGGAGTTAAGGGTCAGGTTGTTGTCAGCGCACCATGCTGCTAAGTGCTGGACCTCCTCCCTGTAGGCCGACTCATCGTTGTTGCTGATGAGGCCAATCACCGTTGTATCATCTGCATACTTGATGATGGTGTTAGTACCATGTACAGGTGTGCAGTCATAGGTGAAGAGGGAGTAGAGGAGGAGGCTCAGCACACAGCCCTGTGGAACGCCGGTGTTCAGGGTGAGGGTTGAAGAGGTGTGCTTGTCTAACCTAACAGACTGGGGTCTGTTGGTTAGAAAGTCCAGTATCCAGTTGCAGAGGGAAGGAGCGATGCACAGGTTACCGAGTTTGGTGATCAATTTTGATGGTACAATGGTGTTGAATGCTGAGCTGTAATCGATGAACAGCATTCTTACGTAAGTGTCTCTGTTGTCGAGGTGGGAGAGGGCGGAGTGAAGTGCCGTTGAGATGGCATCCTCCGTACTCCTGTTCTTGCGGTAGGCAAACTGATAGGGATCCAGTGTGGGGGGTAGGCAGCTTTTGAGGTGTGCCAGGACCAGCCTCTCGAAGCACTTGGTGATGATGGGGGTAAGTGCAACTGGGCGGAAGTCGTTGAGGCTTGCCGCAGTGGAGTGTTTTGGCACTGGCACGATGGAGGTGGTTTTAAGGCACGTGGGGACAACTGCCTGGGCAAGTGACAGGTTGAAGATATCAGCATCAACAGACAACACTGTAGCAGTGTGAGACAGTGAAACGGGTGAAAGAATCAACAGACATAAAGGTCACATATCTTTTGTGAATTCATGTTATCCAGCCCGACGGGGACCACAGTTGGTCTGTACAGGAAGCGACATTGAAAAAGTGAAGCTATGGGACATTCGGAAGACGGCTGTAATCCATACGTTTCAAAATACGGACCAAGTACTGGCAGCAACGTTTAATGACACAAGCGATCAGATTATCTCTGGTGGTATTGATGACGACATTAAGGTTTGGGACATCCGACAAAACAAGTTAATTTATACCACCATGCGTGGTCATACAGACTCGGTGACTGGTTTGACCCCGAGTGGGGTAAAAGAGAACATCACCAACCTCACTGACCACATCCAGGAAGCCATGGGAAAGCATCGAAGGGTCAGAGAACAGTACCATGACTACAATCCCCCAGAAGGACGGTGACCTTTCGGGATGTTTGGAGGCTGGTGGCCAACAGCGGTACATTGACCATTGGGACAATCTTGTTGGTCATAATATTACGACGTTGTGTGTGTGGATTGACAGCACAACCGCGAGGACTTTACCCCAGCCTGTGGGCCGGATGTAACGAGGTAACGCCTGCAGGCCAGACGTGACAGTAACCAGACTGTTCAAGGGGTGGAATGTTATACGAGAATTTTGCCTGAACAGTTTGTGACCCACAGCGCTGTGGCCATAGCACTATGTTAAAAGCACACTGCGCCATGTTTAAAGCCCATAGCGCTATGGCTGGTAGCGCTATGTTTAGAACCCATAGTGCTGCAGCCAACAGAGCTGTTTAAACTTTTGTGCGCCAAGTCTGTAGCGCTGTATGTATTGCTTTACACGCCAGTATGCGGCCGGTAGCGCTGTTTCTTAAGGGGGGTGGGGGGGGGGGGGTGGCTTGCTGGGATGCAGTCCCCTGCCATTGGGTGCAGTTTGAATTTGAGAGTGGCACTATGGCCATGAATTACCGGCAGTTATTTCAATGGCTGATTTCTGCCTATATAAAGGCAGGCGCCGGTAAGCCTTAAGTCAGTTCACGTACGAGAGGGGCTCACCGACGGGCTGAGTCGTGAACAGCACCGTTGACGGAGGCAGAGAGAGAGAGAGAGAGGGGAGTGTGCTGCTGTAAAACAGACCCCGCGCATACCAAGACATGTATTGTTTTTGTTCTCCCTCTTGCCAATAAATCTGATTTGTAACTAAACAGATGAGTGCTATACCAGTCAGATCCTCAAACTTGTTCCCTTATAACAGCACCATCTCCACACGTTCTCAAATCTGCATCTGCAATTAAACTCTCAGCATTTGGTTCCCCTCAATACGTGGACTTAACACTCCATTTCATAAATCAAAGACAGGTTGCTTCTGGTTTACAAGTAGCTGTCATACAGTACGTAATGCCAAACACTCGCTCCACCAAGGCTGCTGGAGCTCCCGGTTGCTAACTATTATAACTCCCCTTCCCATTTCCATACTGACCTTTCTGTCCTGGAGGGACACACAAACTGGAGGGACAGCACCTCAAATTCTGCTTGGGCAGCTTAATGGTATGACCACAGATTTCCACAATTTTAAGTAAATAACCATTAGCATCCCTCGCCTTTTCCCCCCTCCTCTACCTCACCCCATTTTCCTCTTCCCCCCCATCCCCTCCCATTTCTATCCATCCCTCTGGCTTCACATCTCAGCCTCTTCTCTCCTGGTCTCTCAGCCTTTTGTTGTTGTCCCGTTTCTACCCCATGTCCACCCATCTGCCAACCCCCCCCCTCCCCCAACTGAATCCACCTACTACTTGACCTTCTGAAGAATAGTCCCGACCTAAAACGTCACCTATATAAGTTCTCCAGAGATGTTGCCTAACTATGCGGAGCTACTCCTGCACTTTGATGAATTATTTCAAAAATGTAGAATTCACGAGTAACCATTGTGTCTTGAGAATATTTAGCGAATCTTTGAAACACTTTGGGCTCTCTGAGTGTTACCTTGTGCACTGTTAAGGCCATCAATAAACTGACTTGTTCGGGAAACTTACCACTGTTCTACCTGATGTGTTAATTTGTGTCTGTTGCTATCTGAGCTGGGCCCCAAGAAACACCAGATTCAGGGTACAGGCACAACACAAAATTCCCTCCTACAGCCTTGGAGAGCAGGAGGAGGATGGGTGATCTTACAGAGGTATACAAAATCATGAGAGGAAGAGATCGGGTAGATGCACAAAGTCTCTTGCAGAGAGGAGAATCGAGAACCAGAGGGCAAAGATTTGAGGTGAGGGGGCAAAGATTTAATAGGAATCTGAGGGGTAATTTTTTTGAACACAAAGGGCGGTGGGTGAATGGAACGAGCTGCCGGAGGACGTAGTTGAGCCAGGTACTGTTGCAAAGTTTAAAAGACATTCAGATAGGTACATGGATAGGATAGGTTTAGAGGCATATGAGACTAATGCAGGCAGGTGGGACTAATGTTGATGGGGTGTGGTAGTCAGTGTGGGCAAGTTGGACCAAAGGGCCTGTTTCCACAATGCATGACTTCATGACTCTACAGGTAACGAGGAGAAATGTTACTGAGAAACGGTGTTAGTTGTCTGTCTTTTATTCGGGTATTCTGCTGAGGTAGTGCTGAGCTATGCAACTTTGACATTCTGTGTTGGAATCCAGGGACACGGTACTTACTGCTCCGCTCCTGGCCCACTGCCAATAATTCTCAGCATCACCGAGTTCTTTCACATTTTGTAACAATATCTCCATGACCTATATTTTATGAAGGGATATAATATGATTAAGAGTTGAAACAAACACTGCATTGAAAATCTGCATTTGCAGCGCTTCAGGAAGGTGGCTGACAAGGTGATCAGGAGACAGCATTAAAATTCTGACTTTGTCAGCATGTAAATTAATAATAACCCCAGTACTTTGTCCATTTTTCCAAGTGCATGGACAACCCCAAAGTGGGGTCAACAACTTACTCGCCTACTTTCTTTACTGCTCTAGAATGCGAACGTGCGAATAAACTCGACCGATATCTCACCTGGCCACTGGGCAGCACGGTGGCACAGCGGTTGAGTTGCTGCCTTACAGAGCTAGAGACCTTGGTTCGATACTGACTACAGCTGCTGTCTGTGTGGAGTTTGCACGTTCTCCCTGCGACCGCAAGGGTTTCCTCCGGGTGCTCCGGTTTCCTCCCACATCCCAAAGGTGTGCAGGTTTGTAGGTTAATTGGCTTCTGTAACTTGTCCCTAGTGTGCAGGATGGAACTAGCGCAAGGATGATTGTTGGTCGACGCGGACCCGGTGGGTCGAGAGCCCTGTTTCCACGCTGTATCTCTAAACTAAACTAAATTAAGCTAAACCATAAAACAAGAATCATGTGAGACAAGTGGAGGAGTCTGTGATAGAGGAGTCTGTGATCAATAACTCCTTTGGGATGACCTACGAATCTGGACAGATAATCATCCTTGCAGAGTTTGAAGAACTAGGGACGATGCATTGTAGCCATTTCGCCCTATATACTCCATGTAGGTTTAGTCGCTCATGAATAGCATCCCCGCTAATCGCATAGTACATGTGGAACTGGGGATGAGAGCCTCATGTTTTACATATGGTATGTTAAAAAGGGCATTCACAAGAACCTTTCTCTGGAAAGAAGTGGGATGGTTTGGAGAGATTGGTTAATACTCCAATTGTCCATTGTAAACCAACTGTAAAATTGGCGGCTCTTTTTGATGGAGGCCAAGTGTGAGGATCCTCTCAGACAGAACATCCTTCACGTTTACGTGCTGCAGATTGGAGAATTGAAGTCCACCACTGATTTTCCTCGGTTCCGGAATCTTTCTGGATTATCCGTTTTTCCGGACCAACAGAGGTCACAGCCTCAGAGAGGAATGCAAGGGTAGCAAAACAGTCGGGATACCAGCCCGCAAGGTCAGCCTCGACTATGGGAATGGAGCTGTCAGCTCCAGCCTCAGCCGCAGGGGCGCACGTTCCGATCAGGTAGAGATTGGTCGCCTCACGTGAATGGGACTACGTGAATAATTTGTTACACAAAAGGACACAAAGTGCTGGAGTAACTCAGCAGGTCAGGCAGTATTTCAGGAAAACATGTTCTCCAGAGTTGCTGCCATACCCGCTGAGTTACACCAGCACCAGCATCTGCAGTTCCTCATATCTACTACTGAATAGTTTGTTACCTGTTCACCCATGAGATTTGTTTTCTCTATCAGAATGTACAATTATACTTGCCTCAAATTTGCTTTGGGTTTGGGAAAGCAAACAAAAATAATATTGTACGCAGCAATATGCTTTTATCATTTGCTTACATTATATTGATGCAAGTCTTGGCGTGATGGGAGCGCTCTAGCCTCCGAGCCAGAAGTTTACTGGTTAAACAAGCCAACACAATTCAGGGCAACATGCAAGAGCAGCAAGCAATTTCGAGACCAAAAGGCATGGTTTACGACAACCTCTGAATACAGGAGATGTAGGTTCAGGATAATTAGGCTTGTCACAATTATATAGGACCTTAGTGAGGCCATAACTGAAGTAATGGGAAACATTAAAAAATTACACAACGTGCTGGAGTGACTCAGCGGGTCAGGCAGTATCAGTCTGAAGAAAGGTCCCAAACCAAAACATTACCTATCCATGTTCTCCAGGGATGCTGCCTCATCCGCTGAGTTGCTCCTGCAATTTGTGTCTTTTTTTTTTTGCAAACCAGCATCTGCAGTTCCTTGTTTCTATATATTGTGAAGCATGGATCTGTGAAACGACCCTAAACTGTCAACCGTCCATATCTTCCACAGATGCTGCCCGACCTGCTGAGTTTCTGCAGCAATTTGCGCTTTGCTCAAGATTGTGAGACAAGAGTCGCTGGCTATCCCTGACATCAAGGAAGCATTTAGACAAATCTAGAAAAACTTAATTGATTGCTACTTGTGACATGTCACAGTGAAATTCTTTGTTTGCAGACCATATACAAAGCATTCAAAGAGTTGCCACATATTGGATGCTGACAAAGTTACAATGTGTTCATTGTAGTTCCCAATGGTCTCTCTTCGTTCTCGACGTCCCCCCCACGCCGGGTCTTTCTTTGTTCTCGGCGGCGCGTCCTCAACCGACCTCCGGCAGCCACCACAGACCCATGCTTAGCCGTCCACCGCCTGGTCCTCCTTTGGAAGGCTCCGCTGCGCTCGCTGGGAGCTTCTGACAGCCCTCCTCACTCAACGGCTCATTTCGCTCCTCGATGTTCCACCTTGCTCGACGGCCCACCTCATTCCTCAATGGCCCACTTCATTCCTCGACGGTTGCTCGTGGTCCCTTGTCCCGTTCTCGCGGCGCAGGTTCCGTCAACGTCCACAGCGGTCGAGCCGGGCCTGCCAGGTCAATGTGCATCAGGACAAAAGATACTCTGAAGATTGTAGTCAAATCCGATACGAAGGAAGATGGTTCTGATTGTTGGAGGTCAAACATTCCACTCCTGGTGTATCCTAGATTGAATCATCTTTAGCTACTTCATCAAATACCTTTTTTCCATCAGCAACTCTTCCTCAACTCCTCAGGACCTAAATATCAATGAAGCAGGGGCTGGCACATGACAAGGTACACTCATGGCTCACAGGTCTGGCCACTGACTATATGTAAGAGTGTGCTGAACCATCTCCCCATGACATTAAATTACATTATTGCAATTCATCCAAAATTATTCTCTTGAGGTGTCACCTTGATCAGACACTCAACTGGGCCATAAGCAGATCAATGATTCAACTCCGCAGATCCCAAAGCCTTTCCAACATCAACAAAGCACAAGTACAAGCACAAAGAACGTGGATACTCTATGGTATCGTGGACAAATGTAGCTCTGTCAAAGATGACGGTCAAATCCATCCAGGACAAAATCGCTGGCTAGGCTACTGTACCTTTCGTCAGTCTAAATGTTCCTTCTCTCCTCCACCTCCAAGCAGTGGCTGCATTGCGTATCATTTTAGAAAATACACTGCCGAGGTTTACTCTCCTAGGCTACTCCAATAGCAACTTAGAAACCTGTGGTTTGTAGCATCAAGGACAAGGACTTCAGGCATATGGAAACACCACCATCTGCAGGTTTCCCTTCAACTTGCACGTCATCCAGACTAGGATGACACGACCCCTTACCCTGTATCTGTACACTGTGGACGGGTGGGTGGGTAGGTAGGTAGGTGGATAGGGGTTGGGCAGACTGGGACAGACAGACAGACAGACAGACAGACAGACAGACAGACAGACAGACAGACAGACAGACAGACAGACAGACAGACAGACAGACAGACAGACAGACAGACAGACAGACAGACAGACAGACAGGTATATACTGTAGATAGATCAGAAACTGCAGTACATTTCATACAATGTCTGTGTTGAAATGAATATGAAGAACAACATACCTTTTGGTTTAATGCTGTGTAGTCTATTGGTTTCTCTTTGGACTCGCCTTTATAAGCCAGAATGGTAGGTAGTCCAATACTGGGCAGTGTGTAAAGGCAGGATCCAAACCTACCAGGTTTTAGTTGATTAATAAACTTAAATAAAGCAAAATAGTTAACATTAATAAAAAAGCAGCAATGTGACCAAGAAGACCCAATAAAGAAGTGTCTGGTTTCCTCCCACACTCCAAAAATGTGCAGGTTTGTACGTTAATTGGCTTGTTGAATTATCCTAGTATGTTGAATACAACTAGTGTATGGGTGATCACAGGTCAGCACAGTCTCGTTGAGCTGAAGGTATCTCTATACTAAACTAAGATGTCCATCAAAAAGTTAATCAATAATCCTGCCCTCTTTTACATCTCATTACAATAAACGAACGGTTGTTGATTTAAGCCAAATATCTTGAAAGGAGTTAGTCAAGAATTGGTCAAACTAAAGGCCCTAATGTGATCTACCACTTAACCAATGGTTTACTTAGCGATAGCTTATTCGCTCTTGGATTGAAGTGACGATAGAATAATCGATTTCTCAAAAGATCCAAGCCAGTGCCTCAACAATTGATCAATATTAACCCATTTTGAGATCAGTAGATTTTAACCAACTCACTGAACCAAAGAAACCAAGGAACAGGTTGAACCACTTCATGGAATTCCATGGACGTCATGCAATGTTACATCCAAACTGTTACAAAAGGTGACACACTGCAAGCCGCAAACTGAAAACTGACTTGCCCACGACATTCTGACATACACCCCATCAAGACGTCCATCAAGGAAGACTACACTCGATCCATAACTCCGTCCTATTTTACTGCATCTCATTATAATTCACAATGTGTTTATGCTCTAAGGTTCTCGGAGCAGAATTAGACCATTCGGCCCATCAAGTCTACTCCGCCATTCAATCATGGTTGATCTATCTATCCCTCTCAACCCCATTCTCCTGCCTTCTCCTCATAACCCCTGACACCTGTACTAATCAAGAATCTGTCAATCCCCCAATGACTTGGCCTCCACAGCCGTCTGTGGCAAAGAATTCCACAAATTCACCACCCTCTGACTAAAGAAATTCCTCCTCATCTCCTTTCTGAAGGTACGTTGCGGCCTTTGGTCCTAGACACTCCCACTAGTGAAAACATTCTCTCCACGTCCACTCTATCCAGGCATTTCACTATTCAGTAAGTTTCAATGAGGTACCCCTTCATCCTCCTAAATTCCAGCGAGTACATCATATGTTAACCCAATCATTCCGGGGATCATTCTCGTAAATCCCCTCTGTACCCTTTCCAGCGCCAGCATATCCTTCCCCAGATACGGGGCCCAAAACTGCTCACAATTACACGTGGACCATGTGTGTTGGTGTTTCATTGTATTGGATGTGTAATGTATGCATACTGGACAAAGACGAGTATAGAAAGATCCACTATGCAACTCTGAGCATGGAGGGTGTCCTACCTCAGTCTGAACGATGAAGTCCTCCAGGCTAGCTTTGGAATTTGCGTCACTAAGATTATCTTCGATCGTGTCGTTCTCCTTTCCTAAAATATAAAAAATAGGGCGGCACAGTCTTTCGACGTTTTTTGTTGCCGTGTTTCCCTCACCCCAATCAACTTGCCGCTTTATACCAATCCGTTGAGCGCTGTTTCACCGTGCCCGCCCTACATGCTACAGGCTTCATCACTATTGCAGGTAGGTTCAGTAGGGAATGCAGGTAGATAAGGTGAGGACGAAGGTCATAGAGTGATACAGGGTGGTAACAGGCCATTCGGCCCAACTAGCCCATACCAGCCTACATGTCCCAGCTACACTAGCCCCACCTGCCTGCACTTGATCCATATCCCTCCAAACCTGTCATATCCAGTATAACTCTTTCTTAAATGTAGGGATAGTCCCAGCCTCAACTACCTCATCTGGCAGCTTGTTCAATACACCCACCAACCTTTGTGTGAAAAGGTTACCCCTCGGACTTCCATTAAATCTTTCCCCCTTCACGTTGAACCTATGTCCTCTGGTCCTCAATACCACTACTCTGGGCAAGAGACTGTGCATCTACCTGATCTATTCCTCTCATGATTTTGTACACCTCTATAAGATCTCCCGCTCATCCTCCTGCACTCCAAGGAATAGAGACACAGGCTACTAAACCTCTCCCTATAGCTCACACCCTCTAGTCCTGGCAACATCCTCGCAAATCTTCTCCGAACCCTTTCAAGCTTGACAATATTTTTCCCATAGCATGGTGCCCAGAACTGAACCTAATATTCTCAACGTGGCCTCACCAACGTCTTATACAACTGCAACATGACCTCCCGACTTCTATACTCAATTCTCTGACATAAAGGCCAATGAGCCAAAAGCCTTTTTGACCACCTTTTCTACCTGCAACTCGACTTTCAAGGAACTATGCACCTGCACTCCTAGATCTCTCTGCTCCACAACACTCCCCAGAGGCCTACTAGTCAGTGTGTAGACCCAAAATGCAACACCTCACACTTCACTGTATTCAATTCCATCAACCATTCCTCAGCCCACCTGGCCAATCGATCCAGATCCTGCTGCAATCTTTCACAACCATCTTCACTATCTGCAAAACCACCCACCTTTGTATCATCAGCAAGTCATTCCTGATCAGGGGACTGGAAAAAGAAAAGATCAAGTGAGATGAGGTCTCAAGTTAGCAGTAGGACCTGTGGAGCATTATGCATGGCTCGGCTTCTTTGTACCAGAATACAGCCTGGATTAGAGAGTTTCTGCTACAGGAAGAGTTTGGATAGACTTGGATTATTTTCTCTGGAATGTCAGAGGTTGAGGGGAGACTTGGTAGAAGTACTGTATATGAAATTAAGAGAGGAATAGGTAGGGTATACAGTCAGAACCGTTTTCCCAGGGTAGAAATGTCCAACACTAGAGGGCAATGCTTTAAGGGGACGGTGGAGGGTGGACGATTAATTGTTCAAGAAGGAACTGCAGATGCTGGAAAATCGAAGGTAGACAAAAGTGCTGGAGAAATTCAGCGGGTGCAGCAGCATCTATGGAGCGAAGGAAATAGGTGACGTTTCGGGCCGAAACCCTTCTTCAGATTAATTGTTCATTGGTTCATTATTATCACAAAAGACGTGGCCTGGGATTATCTGGTTGGCGATGGATTTGTGGGTTCCATGTACACATAAACTATGCAACTGTGGAGAATATAGAGAAGTGGTGATAGGAAAAGCTGTATCGTATCCACATTCAACTGGCCATCACCAACTAAATACTAATTCATTTTAACCAAGGTACCTGAAGATTTAGAGTCAGCTGATGACTGCGTTTCACTCCCTTCTTGTGCATCCATTTGTTCATCTTGAGCTGTGATCATAAAACATTGGTGAGATTCAAGAGCACAATACAGGTCCACCACTGATTTCCCGGCACCAGTGCTTCCAGAACCTTTCTGGGTTATCTGCGCGGCCAGTCCAAAAGAGATCTCGGCCTCCGAGAGAAGTTGAACGGTTTGCCTGGGCGAGGGGCCAAGATGCCAAGATACTGGACTGCAAAGACAGCTTTCGGAAGTCGAATATGGGATAGGATGGCCGAACTTCCAGTGCCCCAGCCCAGGAGGTGAATTTGACCTAGTATATCCTTACTCCTGTAGCCAAATCCTCGCAGTAAAAGCCAAGGTACCATCTGCCCAGACGGCATGTCATATTCCGCTTGGGTTGCTTAGAACCCAACGGTATGAATATTAAATTCATCATTTTTAATGAATAATTCCCCCAACCCCTCTCTCTTTCCCGTGCACCCCACTGTTGATCACCCATTCCTCCCATTATCCTGCCCCAGTCACCCTGCTCCTTTCCCCTCCCTCCAACACTCATATCACATCCATGAGTCCCTCACTCCTGGATGGCACCAATCCGAGCAACGTCACATCTTCAGTGCAACTGGGCCAGGTAAGGGGGGTTCCAGACCATTCCAGGCGCACCCCCCCCCTCCCCCTTCCCTTGCGAAGAATCAGTGGTGTGTAAAGTTCAATCCGTTGGGGCCCTATCCACGTACACAGGCGCGGCCAGAGAGGGAGACGGGCAGGGGCAGAGACAGAGAGAGGACAGGGTAACTCAAAGTGCTGGAGTAGCTCAGCGGGTTAGGCAGCATCCCTGGAGTATACGGATAGGTGATGATTCCGGTAGCATCCCTTCTTTGACTCTGGTTGGGACCCTTCTTCTGAGTCTTTAGAAGGGTCGCAGCTTAATAGGTCTCTTATCCTATCACCAACCAGAGAGCGGTCCTGACCTATCATCTATCCAGTTGGAGACCCTCGGAATATCTTTAATCGGATTTCACTGGACTTTATCTTGCACTTGCCTCTACGTTATTCCCTTTATCCTGCATTGCACTCTGGACAGCTTGATTCCTTTCATTGACAGGTTAGCACGCAACAAACAAGATTTCACAGGTGGCAATAATAATAAACTAAACTAAACTCAATAGGCTAGACAGAGAAGGAGAGAAAAGCAGGAAATACTCAGCAGGTCAGGCTGCATTTGTGGGAAGCATTAACATTTCAGGTCAGAGACCCGTGTGGATTTCCTCCATTATTTTCCACTTTCTACTTTAAATTGCAGCACAATTATCTTACCGGTTTCTCGGACGCTGTGACTGAGAAGCCAGCTGGAATCTGTCTGTGTCAATACTGATGTCAGTGGGTGTTCCTCAGCAGCGAGGTTTTCAGAGGAAGATTCCAGAGGGCACACACTGCTTCCACTGCTGCTGGTTGGTGAGAATGTAAGGTTACATACGCACGCACTCCAAAATGGTTCAGGATTTAAAGCACAAATCATTTGGGGAATTCACAGGACCATTAATTTATTTCCATGATCTCAATGCACCTGGGCCAACCCGGAGTGCGATTCATTTCAATAATCCACAGCAAACATTTTATTTTCAAAATATGCAGCAAAGGAATGGGTCCTTTGGCCCATCGACTCCACGCCGACCATCGATCACCCACTCACGCTCGTTCTATGTTATTCTACCTCCGCATCCACTCCCTACGAACTAGGGGCAATTTACCGTGGCCAGTTAACCTACAAACCCGCACGTCTTCGGGATGTGGGAGGAAACCGGAGCACCGGGAGGAAACTCACCCAGTGGCAGGGTGAACGTGCAAACCCCACACAGGTGGCATCCGAGGTCAGGCTTGAAGCCGGGTCTCTGGCGCTGTGAGGCAGTAACTCTACGGCTGCGCCACTGTGCCATCCTATTTGCATTCTCCGCAGGACAAACTTGGGATGCTGTCCTTCCCAACAATGCCGATATACTCTAGTTAAGGATCTATTTGTATCACAACCGCTCTCCTGCAAATATTGAAAGATTCAGATAACTTAACAATTGAAACCAACAGAAAACAAAATCAAAATGGACACACTGTTTGTGTCCAATTAAAACTGCTGACTTCATGCTGGAATCATTTGCAGGTCATGAGACATTCCTAAAGTGGGAGGATGAGGCTGGGTCCTTGGGTTTAACAGGAAGCCCGTCTCAGTCAGAGCTACTCCATCATGGACTACTCACACCCCGGTCATCCCCTCTTTAGTTTTGATTAGTTTAGTTTAGAGATAAGGATAAGGGGGAAATCCTTATAGGACCGAGATGAGAAGGACTTTTTTCGCACAGAGAGTGGTGGGTCTCTGGAACTCTCTGCCACAGAGGGTAGTTGAGGCCAGTTCATTGGCTATATTTAAGAGGGAGTTAGATGTGGCCCTTGTGGCTAAGGGGATCAGAGGGTATGGAGAGAAGGCAGGTACAGGATACTGAGTTGGATGATCAGCCATGATCATATTGAATGGCAGTGCAGGCTCGAAGGGCCGAATGGCCTACTCCTGCACCTAATTTCTATGTTTCTATGAGATACAGTGCAGAAACTGGCCCTTCGGCTCACGAGTCCAAGCCGACCAGCGATCACCCCATACACTAGCGCTATCCTGTGTAGGCAGCATCCGTGGTCAGGAATTAACTCGGGTCTCTGCCGCTGAAAGGCAACAACTCTACCGCTGCGCCACCTTGATGACCTCTCTCCCCTCTCCTTTCAGGCAGAAGATGCAAAAACTTCAAAGCACAGACCACCAGATTCAGGAACAGCATCTTCTCCGCTGTTATCGGACTACAGAATGACATCTTAAGCGAAGGGTGTAGCTCATATCTCCCAGCCTAACTAAATGTTCTACTTCACACATGTTAGATGAGAAAGGAGTATTCTTCTTTGAATTAGCTAATCAAATCTATTCAGCTCGACTCTGCAGATACATCAGATCGGCAAACTTTGTTGGCAAAGGCAATTAGAAAAATGTATATCCTCTGTAAGAAGGAATTATTTTTTATCTTCCAAGCATTAGTTTAGATATAGTACGGAAACAGCCCCTTCGGCCCACCAAGTCCATGCCAATCATCCATTACTTGGTCACACAAGTTCCATGTTACCCCTCTTTTGCATCCTACACACTAGGGGCAATTTACAGAAGTCAATTAACCTAGAAACCTGCACATCTTTGGAAAGTGGGAGGAAACTGTGGGAGTCTGTGGAATTCTCTGCCTCATTCTGCGGTGCTGGCTCGAAGGGCCAAATGGCCTACTCCTGCACCTATTGTCTATTAGAAACATAGAAACATAGAAAATAGGTGCAGGAGTAGGCCATTCGGCCCTTCGAGCCTGCACCGCCATTCAATGTGATCATGGCTGATCATCCAACTCAGTATCCCGTACCTGCCTTCTCTCCATACCCCCTGATCCCTTTAGCCACAAGTGCCACATCTAACGCCCTCTTAAATATAGCCAATGAACTGGCCTCAACTACCTTCTGTGGCAGAGAATTCCAGAGACACCACTCTCTGTGTAAAGAAAGTATTGAAACAGGAGCACCTGAAGAAAACCCATGTGGTCACAGGGAGAATGTACAACAACGCCAGTACTCAGGATTGACCCCGCATCTACCGCTGTGCCACCCTTATTGTCTCAGAAAATTATCCTGATATTGTACTACTCACAAGCACTGGCAGCCATCCTGTCACGATACAAGAATATGAGATAGATACACAAGTAAAGCAGATATTGACATAGGTGTAGGAAGGAACTGCAGATGCTGGTTTATACCAAAGATAGACACAAAGTGCTGAACTTTGCGGGTCAGGCAGCATTACTGGAGAATCCTTCTTCAGACTGAGCTCTTTTCGTAAATTGACAGATAGTAAGGGTGTCAAATGTTATGGGGGAAAAGCCAGGAGAATGAGGTTGAGAGGGAAAGATAGATCAGCCATGATTGAGTGGCGCGATGGGCACAGTGGCGTTATTCTGCCCCTATGACTTGTGAACATGAAGTAGACCATTTAACCTCTCATATCTCCTCCATCATTTATTAACACCATGGCTGATTTTTAAACCCATATCCCTCAATTCTTTTAATATCTAATAATCTATATAATCTGAAGAATACACTCAGTTGTCAAAGATCTACAGCCTTTTAAGGAGAGAAGATCATTGAGTCACTGTGCTTTGGCTGAGGAAATCTATTCTCATCTCCTTTTTGAGGCTCTCAGGCTGATGTTGCCAGGTCACATGGGCTTGAGCTACAGGGAGAGGTTGGGCAGGCTAGGACTTTATTCCTTGGAGAGCAGGAGGCTAAGGGGTAATCTTATAGAGGTGTATAAAATCATGAGGGACACATATTAGAAACATAGAAAAATAAGTGCAGGAGTAGGCCATTCAGCCCTTCGAGCCAGCACCACCATTCAATATGATCTTGGCTGATCATCTAAAATCAGTATCCCCATTCCTGCTTTTTCCCCCAAGACAAAGGCAAATGTATACTGTCTTTTTCCCTGGGATGAGGAACCAAGAACCAGAGGACGCGGTTTTACGGTGTGAGGAGAAAGATTTAATAGGAACATGAGAGGCAACGTCTTCTCACAGAGGGTGATGGGGGTATGGAACAAACCACCAGAGTTGAGGCAGGCACAATAACAACAGTTAAAAGACCATTTGGACAGGTGGATGGATAGGAAGAGTTTAGAGAGATTTGGGTCTAACGCAGGCAAATGAGACCAGCTTAGATGGTCAACACAGAGGAGATGGGCCGAAGGGCCCGGGTCCGTTCCGTATGACTCTATAATTAAAAAATCAAAGTAATGCCACCTGCTGTTGTAATCGCTTTTGTCATCGAGATCACAGTCTGTTACGGATTCCTCTGGGGTGAAACGGTTTAAAATACTCGGGTACTGTGAAGAACCTAAAAAAGGAAAAGTCTGTTTTGAGCAAATGCTGTGTTATGGCCATTAAAATTCACGGAATTAAGATGCATTATTAAAAAGATTACCCTTAGGGTCACTAGGTTCCTGCTATATGTTAAATTATATATTTAATGCAATATATTTTCTCTTAATCAATGCTTATAAACTCAGAACTATGAACATTAATGTTAATCAATGTTGTATGTGTTACATCATGGCTAGAAATGTTGTACCCTTTTGTTCCACAGGAGTCCCACTCTATTAAATCATTATTTGTCCATGCTCTGTGTACAGTCTTTTCTTTGACTGGATAGCACACAACCTAAAGCTTTTCACTGTACACTCGACAATAATAAATTAAACAATTTAATCTTAAATTAATGACAGTAAAAGCAGGTCCAAAGTTGAATTATTACTTGGTTGAATAAATCTCATGGACCTGAGCTTCATACAAAGCATTTGGTGGCCTTTTGGTGTCAACATTAAGAAAACAATTTTTATACTGTTAATATTGGCATTTAATTCCTTCCCATTTGTTTGGTTATTTGAAATAACTTTTTATCTACATCCTAGATCATCATAGTCCTCATCCTCTACCTCCTTCTTCTTCTCCCCCGCACCACCTGAAGATTGAGAATGACTTACATACACTCCTGTTTGCCAAAACCAAGAGGAGATTCTTCCCCCACCCCGAGCCTCCAACCTCACCGTTCCCCAGCCCCGCATGGTCCGATTTTAGCTTCTCCCCAAAATCCATAAACCTGACTGTCCTGGTAGACCCATTGTCTCTGCCTGTTCGTGCCCTACCGAACCTATTTCCATATACCTTGACTCCATCCTATCCCCCCTGGTTAAATCCTTCCCTACCTATGTTCAAGACACCTCAGACACTCTCCGTCGTCTCCGGGCATTCCATTCTCTAGGCCAACATCCCCTCATCTTCACCATGGATGTCCAGTCACTCTACACCTCTATCCTTCACCAGGAGGGTCTCAAAGCCCTCCGTTTCTTCCTCGACCGGAGAACCAACCAATCCCAGTCTACAGATACTCTCCTCCGCCTAGTGGATCTGGTCCTTACCCTTAATAACTTTTCATTTGACTCCTCCCATTTCCTCCAAATACAAGGCGTAGCTATGGGCACGCGCATGGGCCCTAACTATGCCTGCCTCTTTGTAGGGTACATCGAACAATCTTTGTTCGAGACGTACCAGGGCCCCATCCCCGACCTCTACCTCCGCTACATCGACGATTGCATTGGTGCTACCTCCTGCACCCACACACAACTGACTGACTTCATCAACTTCAGCACTAACTTCCATCCGGCACTCAAAAACACCTGGACCATTTCCAACATTTCCTTACCATTTCTTGACCTCACTATCTCCATCGCAGGTGATAGACTTCTGACCGACATCCACTATAAACCCACTGACTCCCATGGCTATCTGGACTACACTTCTTCCCATCCTGCTTCCTGTAAGGACTCCATGCCCTACTCCCAATTGCTCCGTCTACGCCGCATCTACTCCCAGGATGAGGTGTTCCACACCACGGCATTGGAAATGTCCTCATTCTTCAGGGAACGGGGGTTCCCCTCCCCTACTATAGATGAGGCTCTCACCAGGGTCTCTTCAATACCCCGTAACACTGCTCTCTCTACCCATCCCCCCACCCGTAACAGAGCCTCCGTAGTCCTCACCTTTTACTCCACTTGCCGTCACATACAACAAATAGTCCTCCGTCATTTTCGCCACCTTCAACGTGACCCCACGACACGCCACATCTTCCCATCTCCCCCCGTCTGCTTTCGGCAAAGACCGCTCCCTCCATAACTCTCTGGTCAATTCTTCCCTTCCCTACCGCACCACCCCCTCCCCGGGCACTTTCCCTTGCAACCGCAAGAGATGCTACATTTGTCGCTTTACCTCCCCCTCAACTGCATTCAAGGACCCAAGCAGTCGTTCCAGGTGCGACAGAGGTTCACCTGCATCTCCTCCAACCTCATCTATTGCATCCGCTGCTCTAGATGTCAGCTGATCTACATTGGTGAGACCAAGCGTAGACTTGGCAATCGTTTCGCCGAACACCTCTGCTCGGTCCGCATTAACCAACCTGATCTCCCTGTGGCTCAGCACTTCAACTCCCCTTCCCATTCTGAATCGACCTTACTGTCCTGGGCGTCCTCCATGGCCAGAGTGAGCACCACCGGAAATTTGAGGAGCAGCACCTCATATTCTGCTTGGGCAGTTTGCACCCTAGCGGCATAAACATTGAATTCTCCAATTTCCAGTAGCCCTTGCTGTCTCCTCCCCTTCTCAGCTCTCCCTCAGCCCTCGGGCTCCTCCTCTTCCTTTCTCCTTTCTCGTCACCGCCCGCCCCCCCCCCACCCTGCATCAGAAGGGTTTCGGCCCGAAACGTTGCCTATTTCCTTCGCTCCATATATGCTGCTGCACCCGCTGAGTTTCTCCAGCACTTTTGTCTGCCAAAACCAAGAGCCTGGATAGAGTGGATGTGGGGAAGTTGTTTCCACTGGTGGGAGAGTCTAGGACCAGAGGCCAGAGCCTCCGAATAAAACGATGTATCTTTAGAAAGGTGATGAGATGGAATTTCTTTGGTCAGACGGTGGTGAATCTGTGGAATTCATTGCCACAGACGGCTGTGGTGGCTAAATCAATGGATATTTTTAAGGCAGAGATTGATAGATTCTTGATGGGTGTCAGCGGTTGTGGGGATAAGGCAGGAGAATGGGGGCAAGATAGATCAGTCATGATCTAATTGGGGACAGTCAGCATGGCTTTGTCCTGGGCAGATCATGTCTTACACACATGATTGAGTTTTTTGAAGTGGTGACAAAGCTGATTGGTGAGGGTAGAGCAGTGGATGTTGTTTACATGGACAATATTAAGAAATCTGGCAAGGTCCCTCGTGTTAGGCTGATTCAGAAGATTAAGATTCATGGCGTCCAAGGTGAGTTTGTAGTTTGGATGCAGAACAGGCTTACCCAGAGAAGTCAGACATGGAACTGCAGGTGCTGGTTTACCAAAAAAAAAGACACAAAGTACTGGAGTAACTCAGTGTTTAAGAAGGAACTGCAGATGCTGGAAAAATCAAAAGTAGACAAAAAATGCTGGAGAAACTCAGCGGGTGAGGCAGCATCTATGGAGAAAAGGAGTGAGCGACGTTTTGAGTTGAGACCCTTGTTCAGAACTCAGGGGGTCAGGCAGCATCTCTACAGAAAATGGATAGGTGATTTTGCGGGTTGGGACCCTTCTTCAGGTCATCACTCAGAGCTTTATACACTCAGTAGTGTGAACAAAAGCAAGTTAAATTTTCAGGACAACAACCAGTCTGTATAATTAGTCATATAGCACGAAAACAGGCCCTTCAGCCCAACCTGCCCATACCCACCAAGATATCGTATCTAAGCTGATTCCACCTGCCCATATCCCTCTAAACCTTTTCTAGCCATGTACCTGTCCAAATGTCTTTTAAATGTTACATGTTTTGTTTTAATTTCAGATTTAATTTTGTTGAAAACGGACTCTACTTCTAATCTGAGAACAATCGCCTCGTTTTTCTCCAGAGATGCTGCCTGATCCGCTGAGTTAGACAGGCACATTGTGCCTATCTTAGCTTTATCTTTGCATAATTTTATATTTTGCTTAATCGGGATTCTCATTCAATTGTTTCAATTGTGAGGACAGGCAGCTCCTGTTGCCGGTAGACAAAAAAATGCTGGAGAAACCCAGCGGGTGAGAGGCAGCGTCTATGTATGGAGCGAAGGAAATAGGCAACGTTTCGGGCCGAAACCCTTCTGCCGGCACGGGAGGCGGGCGGTTCCCCAGCGTCTGATTCCGCTGTCTGGCTGCTCAGCGCCCAGTGTTACCTGATTTGTGCTGCCGGGCCTGGCGTCGCTGATCATCCTCGCTCATTGTACTCAGTCAGCCCTCCAGCAGGGTAGTGGCCGGCGGCTCGGCGGTCCAGCCTCAGGGCGGCTTACTCCGGCCAAGTGTTGCCACGCGTTGCCATGGGGACCAAATGGTTACACTATCCTTGGTTACACTCTCCGGGTGTTGCCGATTCTGCGGCGCGGAGGCTTCGGCTCCCAGACACTTCTCTGCACCTCTCCAGTTTCTCTCAGATATTCCTTACACCTTATGTGATCATTTGTTCCCCAAAAAAAGTTGTTGTGTCTGGATGCCTAGATCGCTTTGATTGCCTTTTCATTTTTAGGACGTTTTACTGATAAGGATTAACCAGTTCAGGGATCAAATCACCAGAGATGGACAAAAATGCTGTAGTAACTCAGCGGGTCAGGCAGCATCTCTGGAGAGAAGGAATATGTGACGTTCCGGGTCGAAACACTTTGTTCAATCACCAGCCTGTACGTACTCCCTATGCCACAAGGTGTCGTCTTGATGCATTTTCGTCCAAGTTGCATCACTTTTAGGTGTTGCTAGCAGTCAATTATTTTTTTTTAAACTGAACATAATTGTTCTGTGCCTTTTTTTAAAATAAAACTGTCAACTTCTGACTTTACTTAACAATTATCTTAAATTTCTCACCCTTTCCCTTTCTAACTTTAATAATGAGTTAATAAAACTGGATTAAAAGTTTAACCAGATATTCATTATGACAAAAAACAAAGAGCTGGAGGAACTCAAAGGGTCAGACAGCACCTACTGAGGGAAATGAACAGACAAACGTTTCGGGTCGGAACACTTTTTCAGACTGATGAGTGGTCCCGACCCAAAATATTGTCTGTTGGGTTCCTTCCGTATATGCAGCCCGACCTGCTGAGTTCTTCCAGCACTTTGTTATTTGGTTTAGATTCTAGCATCTGCAGTCTCCATTCATTGGGACAAGTTTTAAATATCAGTTTGCAAAATGCACTAGTGATTAAATGCATCATTTATTGGTCAACCAACAATGCCTTCTGCAACAGTGTGTGCATGTTGGGGAGTGCAGGAACAGGAATTTAGATTTTAGACATAAAGCGCGGGAAAAGGCCCTTCGACACACCGAGCCTGCACCAACCAGCGATCGCCCCATACACAAACACTATCCTGCACACTAGGGACAATTTTACAGGAGGTATTAATTAACCTACAAACCTGTACGTCCTTGGAGTGTGGGACGAAACCGGAGCACCCGGAGAAAACCCACGTGGTCACAGGGAGAACGTACAAACTCCGTACAGACTGCACCCGTGCTCAGGGTCGAATCCGGGTTTCTGATGCTGTAAAGTCAGCAGCTCGACTGCTGCGCCACTGTGCTGCTCAATTGGTTGGTGGAGGTAAAAAGGGACAAGATGATTGAGGTGAGGGAAACACAACATAAAATGTTCAAAGAGGGAACTGCAGATGCTGGTTTACAAAAGAAAGCACACAAAATGTTGGAGTAACTTAGAGAGTCTAGGCATGGAGAACATGGATAGGTGACGATTCGGGTCGGGACTTCTTCCGGCTGATTGTAGGGTGGTTGGGGGGGGTGTGGTAGCTGGGGGAGAGGAGAGGCAGGACAAAGCGTGACAGGTAATAAGTGAATTTAGGAAAAGGGTGTTTTCACAATTTTTTAACTCATCAATTCTCTGTCTCCCACCCTCTGTTTTAATCTCTGGCCTCTGTTCCAACCATCTGCCTATCAGAACACCCCTCGTTTGTGTTCACTCTTTAAATGCCACGCTTTGTCCTGCATCTCGTCCTTTCCCCCAGATTTCTACCCCCCCCCCTTACAAATCAACCTGAAGAAGGGTCCAAACCCGAAACCTCACCTATCAATGTTGTCCAAAGTTACTGCCTGATCCGCTGAGCCACTCCAGCACTGTGTCCTTTAACATAATACTGCAAGTCCATTATCTGCAATAATAAGCTGAAGACAAGTTCAAATTCAGTTAAGTAAATAAATCTGAAACAACAAGCATGTGTCAGTAATAGTGACAGTAAAACTATTGGATGGTTGTTAAAATCGAATCTGGATCAGGCTGGTTCCCTCCTTTTAGGGATGGAAATCTTCCTTCATTGCCTATGTTACATTTCACATGTAAGAACTGCAGATGCTAGTTTATACACAAAAGGACACAAAGTGCTGATTTAACTCAGCATGTCAGGCAGCACCCATGTAGAACATGGATGGGTGACGTTTCAGGTTGAGAAGAAGGGTCCCGAACTGAAATGTCATCTATCCATGCTCTCCAGGGATGCTACCTGACCTGCTAAGTTACTCCAGCATTTTGTGTCCTTTTATTCTGCATTTCAAATGGCTGCCCCTCTGGTCTCCTTTGAAATGGGCTGGTGAGCCATTTGCTTCAAGGGTAACAATGCATAATGACTGTAATCCTTGCCAGCGATACCACACCCAGTGGATAGATTTAAAAATGGGAGGGGTAAGCAGAAAGAGTGTGTGTGGGGTGAGATGATGTGGCAGGCAGATTCAAGAGTTAAAAATTTGAGATGTTTCATGTCCTAATTTATGGTTCTTTTGCAGAATGAAACTCTAATGTTGCAAGTGGCAAGTACAGACGGCTATGGAGGTCATGTCATTGGTATATTGTGCTATTAGTCATGATATTATACTGCTCACAGAAACTGGCAACCTCCCTGTCACCATGCATGAATATAAGAGATAGATACTTAAGTAAAGCAGAGATTGACAAATGTGTAGGAAGGAACTGCAGATGCTGGTTAACACCGAAAATAGATACAAAGTGCTGGAGTAATTAAGTGGGTCAGGCAACATCTCTGGAGAAAAGGAATAGGTGAAGTTTCGGGTTGGAACCCTTCTTCAGACGGAGCTATTTTCTGAGATTGAGAGATTTTTGATTAGTACGGATGTCAAAAGTTATGGGAAGAAGGCAGGGGAATGAGATTGTGAAGGAAAGATAAATCAGCCATGATTGAAGGGCAGAGTAGACTCGATGGGCCGAATGGCCTACTTCTGCTCCTATGACTTATGAACTTATGAAGTGCTTTGTTGCAGTATTATAGGACAAATTGTAGTTTAAATAAGTGAGCTTCCCCACATGGTGTCAATGTGAGAATTCTCAGATCTACGTACAGTGCATTCAGAAAGTATTCAGACCCCTGAACTTTTTCCACATTTTGTTATGTTACAGCCTTATTCTTAAATGGATTACATTCTTTTTTTAATTAACATCAATCTATACACAATACCCCATAATAAAAAAGCAAAAACAGGTGTTTAGAATTTTTTGCAAAGTAATTAAAAATAAATGTATTTAAGTTTTATTGTCATGTGTCCCAAATAGAACAATGAAATTCTTACTTGCTGCAGCACAACAGAATATGTAATCATAATAATTAATAAATAATAACAAAAACACAGAAAAAAAAGAACAAAAAATAACTGTAATCATAATAATAAAAGTCCATTGTAGTTCAGAGCTTATGAGGGTGTAGTGTTTAATAGCCTGGTGGTTGTAGGGAAGAAGCTGTTCTGCACCTGGACGTTACAGTTCTCAGCCTCCTGTACCTTCTTCCTGATGGCAATGGTGAGATGAGTGTGTGGCCAGGATGGTGTGGGTGTTTGATGATGTTGTTGCCTTTTTGAGGCAGCGACTACGATAAATCCCTTCGCTGGTGGGGAGATCAGAGCTGATGATGAACTGGGCAGTGTTTACAACTTTTTTGCAATCTTTTCGCTCCTGAACGTTCAAGTTGCTAAACCAGGCCACGATGCAACCAGTCAGTATGCTCCCTACTGTGCACCTGTGGAAGTTCAAGAGAATCCTCTTTGATATACCGAATCTCCGTAATCTTCTCAGGAAGTAGAGGCACTGATGTGCTTTATGATTGCATCAGTGTGCTGGGTCCAGGAAAGATCGTCGGAAATATACTTGCCTAGGAATTTCAAGTTATTGACTCACTCCACCATCGTCCCATTGATGTAAACAGGATTATGGGTCCTCAACATTACTCTTCCAAAGTCCATAATCAGTTCTTTGGTTTTGAGAGCCAGGTTGTTGTGCTGGCACCATTTGGCCAGTCGGTTGATCTCACTTCTATATTCTGACTCATCACCATCTGTAGGTCGTCCCACAACGTTGGTTTTGTCAGTGAACTTGAAAATGGAGTTTGCGCTGTGTCCGGCTACACAGTCATGAGTATAGAGTGAGTAGAGCAGGGGAGCTGAGCACGCAGCCTTGAGATGCTTCCGTACTGATTATCACTGAGGATGAAGTGTCACATTTACATAAGTATTCAGACCCTTTACTCAGTAATTTGTTGAGGCACCTTTGACAGCATTTACAGCCTCAAGTCTCCTTGGGTATGACGCCACAAGCGCGGCACACCTGTATTTGGGTAATTTCGCCCATTCTTCTCTGCAGATCCTCTCGAGCTCTGTCAAGTTGGATGGGGAGCGTCAATGCACAGCTATTTTCAGGGCGGCCAGCTCTATGAAGAGTCCTGGTGCTTCAAAGTTCTTCCATTTAAGAATGATGGAGGCCACTGTGCTCTTTGGGACCTGCAATGCTGCAGAAATTGTTTTATACCCTTCTCCAGATCTGTGGGGGGAGATGAGATGATGTGGCAGGCAGATTCAAGAGTTAAAAAATTGAGATGTTTCATGTCGTAATTTATGGTTCTTTTGCAGAATGAAACTCTAATGTTGCAAGTGGCAAGTACAGACGGCTATGGAGGTCATGTCATTGGTATATTGTGCTATTAGTCATGATATTATACTGCTCACAGAAACTGGCAACCTCCCTGTCACCATGCAAGAATATAAGAGATAGATACTTAAGTAAAGCAGAGATTGACAAATGTGTAGGAAGGAACTGCAGATGCTGGTTAACACCGAAAATAGATACAAAGTGCTGGAGTAATTAAGCGGGTCAGGCAAGATCTCTGGAGAAAAGGAATAGGTGACATTTCGGGTTGGAACCCTTCTTCAGATGGAGCTATTTTCAGAGATTGAGAGATTCTTGATTAGTACGGATGTCAAAAGTTATGGGAAGAAGGCAGGGGAATGAGATTGTGAAGGAAAGATAAATCAGCCATGATTGAAGGGCAGGGTAGACTCGATGGGCCGAATGGCCTACTTCTGCTCCTATGACATGAACTTATGAAGTGCTTTGTTGCAGCATTATAGGATAAATCGTAGTTTAAATAAGTGAGCTTCCCCACATGGAGTCAATGTAAGAGTTCTCAGATCCACGTACAGTGCATTCAGAAAGTATTCAGACCCCTTAACTTCTTTCCACATTTTGTTACGTTACAGCCTTATTCTTAAATGGATTTAAATTTTTTTTTTATTATTATCAATCTATAAACAATACCCCATAATAAGAAAGCGAAAACCGGCGTTTAGAAATTTTTGCAAAATAATTAAAAATAAATAACTGAAATAAGAGTCAAGAGTGTTGTATTGTCATATGTCCCAGATAGAACAATGAAGCACGATGCAGCACAACAGAATATGTAAACATAATAATTAATAAATAATATAACAAAAACTCAGAAAAAAAACAATAACTGTAATAATAATAATAATGAGTCTATTGTAGTTCAGAGCTTATCAGGTTGTAGTGTTTAATAGCCTGATGGTTGTAGGGAAGAAGCTGTTCCTGAACCTGGAGGTTATAGTTGTCAGCCTCCTGTCCCTTCTTCCCGATGGCAATGGTGAGATGAGTGTGTGGCCAGGATGGTGTGGATCATTGATGGCTGCCTTTTTGAGGCAGCGACTACGATAAAACCCTTCCCTGGTGGGGAGGTCTGAGCCGGTGATGGACTGTGCAGTGTTTACAATTTTCTGCAATCTTTTCCACTCCTGAACGTTCAAGTTGCTAAACCAGGGCATGATGCAACCAGTCAGTATGTTCTCTACTGTGCACCTGTGGAAGTTCAAGAGAATCCTCTTTGATATACCGAATCTTGGTAATCTTCTCAGGAAGTAGAGGCGCTGATGTGCTTTCTTTATGATTGCATCAGTGTGCTGGGTCCAGAAAAGATCGTCGGAAATATACTTGCCTAGGAATTTGAAGTTTTTGATTCTCTCCACCATCGTCCCATTGATGTAAACAGGATTGTGGGTCCTCAACATTACTCTTCCAAAGTCCATAATCAGTTCTTTGGTTTTGACAGCCAGGTTGTTGTGCTGGCACCATTTGGCCAGTCGGTTGATCTTACTTCTATATTCTGACATCACCATCTGTAATTCGTCCCACAATGGTGGTGTCGTCAGCGAACTTGAATATGGAGTTTGCGCTGTGTCCGGCTACACAGTCATGAGTATAGAGTGAGTAGAGCAGGGGAGCTGAGCACGCAGCCTTGAGATGCTTCCGTACTGATTATCACTGAGGATGAAGTGTCACATTTACATAAGTATTCAGACCCTTTACTCAGTAATTTGTTGAGGCACCTTTGGCAACGATTACAGCCTCAAGTCTCCTTGGGTATGACGCTACAAGCTTGGCACACCTGTATTTGGGTAATTTCTCCCATTCTTCTCTGCAGATCCTCTCGAGCTCTGTCAAGTTGGATGGGGAGTGTCAATGCACAGCTATTTTCAGGTCCTTCCAGAGATATTCAATTGGGTTCAAGTCCAGGCTCTGGCTGGGCCACTAAAGGATATTCACAGACTTGTCACAAAGCGAATCCTGCGTTGTCTTGGCTGTGTGCTTAGGGTCATTGTCCTGTTGGAAGGTGAACCTCTGCCCCAGTCTGAGGTCCAGAAAGCTCTGGAGCAGGTTTTCATCAAGGATCTCTCTGTACTTTGCTCCGTTCATCTTTCCCTCGATCCCGACTAGCCTCCCAGTTCCTGCCGTTGAAAACATCCTCACAGCATGATGCTGCCACCACCATGCTTCACCGTAGGTATGGTATTGGCCAGGTGATAAGCGGTGCCTGGTTTCCTCCAGACATGACACCTGGCATTCAGGCCAAAGAATTCAATCTTGGTTTCATCAGACCAGAGAATCTTGATTAGGTGCCTTTTGGCAAACTCCAAGCGGGCTGTCATGTGCCTTTTACTGAGGAGTGACTTCCGTCTGGCCACTCTACCATAAAGGCCTGATTGGTGGAGTGCTGCAGACATAGTTGTCCTTCTGGAAGGTTCTCCCATCTCCACAGAGGAACTCTGGAGCGCTATCAGAGTGACCATCAGGTTCTTCCTCACCTCCCTGACCAAGGCCCTTCTCCCCGAATTGCTCAGTTTGGCCGGGCGGCCAGCTCTATGAAGGCTCCTGGTGGTTTCAAAGTTCTTCCATTTAAGAATGACGGAGGCCACTGTGTTCTTTGGGACCTGCAATGCTGCAGAAATCGTTTTATACCCTTCTCCAGATCTGTGTCTCGACACAATTCTGTCTCGAAGGTCTACGGACAATTCCTTTGTCTTCATGGCTTGGTTTTTGCACTGACATGCACTGTCAACTGTGGGACCTTATATAGACAGGTGTGTGCCTTTCCAAATTATGTCCAATCAATTTAATTTACCACTTGTGGACTCCAATCAAGTTGTAGAAACATCTCACGGATAATCGATGGAAACAGGATGCACCAAAGCGCAATTTTGAGTGTCATAGCAAAGGGTCTGCATACTTATGTAAATGTGATATTTCAGTTATTTATTTTTAATTACTTTGCAAAATTTTCTAAACACCTGTTTTCGCTTTTATATTATGAGGTATTGTGTGCAGATTGATGATAAAAAAAGAATTTAATCCATTTTAGAAAAAGGCTGTAACGTAAAAAAATGTGGAAAAAGTGAAGGGGTCTGAATACTTTCTGAATGCACTGTAAATTGTCAGAGGATGTTCAGCCTTAATAAAAAGCACAGATCAGATTAAACTTGGTGGGGGGAGAAGATAAACAAATGACAAGAAACACACAATTTTAGGGGATAATCATTTAATTGTAAGACACCTCTTTAGATTCATTCACTCACGGCAGACAACTAGTCTGAAGAAGGGTTTTGGCCCGAAACATTGCTTATTTCCTTCGCTCCATAGATGCTGCCTCACCCGCTGAGTTTCTCGAGCATTTTTGTCGACCTTCGATATTCCAGCATCTGCAGTTCCTTCTTGAACACCTGCAATAAATTGATTGATTGAAAGATACAGCTTGGATACAGGCTCTTTGGCCCACTGAGTCCACGCCAACCATCGATCACCATTTTGCACTAGTTCTATGCTATCCCACTTTTGCATACACTCCCTACACATTAGGGGCAATTTTACATAGGGCCAATTAACCTACAAACCTGCATGTTTTCGGATATGGATGGAAACTGGAAAACCCAGAGGAAACCCAAGTGGTCACAGGGTGAACGTGCAAACAC
This sequence comes from Raja brachyura, assembly GCA_963514005.1. The sequence continues at coordinate 23,725,718 of OY740794.1, forward strand.
CACACAGAAAGCACTTGAGGACAGGATCAAAGCTAAGTCTTTAGTGCTGCGAGGCTACAGCTCTGCCAGCTGCGCCACCATGCTGCCCTATAAGATTACTGCCCATTCCTCCAAGTTCTAATAAAGATTGCAATGAGGATACATTTTAAACTGATCTTGGAGGAATTCGGGAACACAGAACTGTACAGCATGAGATTAGGCCCTTCGGCCCTCAATGTCTGTGCCGAACATGATGCCAAGACCAACTCTTATCTGCCTGCACATAATGCACATCCCTCCATTTCCTGCGAGTTGAACATAGAAACATAGAAAATAGGTGCAGGAGGAGGCCATTCGGCCCTTCGAGCCAGCACCGCCATTCATTGTGATCATGGCTGATTGTCCCCTATCAATAACCTGTGCCTGCCTTCTCCCCATATCCCTTGACTCCACTAGCCCCTAGAGCTCTATCTAACTCTCTCTTAAATCCATCCAGTGATTTGGCCTCCACTGTCCTCTGTGGCAGGGAATTCCATAAATTCACAACTCTCTGGGTGAAAAGGTTTTTTTCTCACCTCAGTCTTAAATGACCTCCGCTTTATTCTAAGTCTGTGGCCCCTGGTTCTGGACTCACCCAACATTGGGAACATTTTTCCTGTATCTAGCTTGTCCAGTCCTTTTATAATTTTATATGTTTCCAGAGATATCCCCTCATCCTTCTAAACTCCAGTGAATACAAGCCTAGCCTTAAAAATTTCCTCATATGACTGTCCCTCCATCCCAGGGATCAATCTCGTTAACCTACGCTGCACTGCCTCAATCGCAAGGATGTCCTTCCTCTAATTAGGAGACCAAAACTGTACACAATACTCCAGATGTGGTCTCATCAGAGCCCTATACAACTGCAGAAGAACCTCTTTACTCCTATACTGAAATCCTCTTGTTATGAAGGTCAACATTCCATTAGCTTTCTTCACTGCCTGCTGTACCTATCATACGCCTATCCAAAAGATATTCATGCGCCTATCCGAAAGTTTCTTAAAAGACTCTTCGTATCTGCTTCCACCACCACCCCTGGCAGCAAATTCCAGGCTCTCACCATGCTCTCATCATGTAAATAAAAAACCTGCCCCATCTTTAAACTTTCCCCCTCTCAACTTAAAGTTATACCCTCTGGGATTTTAGTTTAGTTTAGAGATACTGCGTGGAAACAGGCCCTTCGGCGCACCAAGTCTGTTACACAATCCTACACACAAGGGACAGCTTACTTTTTTCACATAAGCCAATTAACCTACAAACCCGTACTTCTTTGGAAAGTGGGAGGAAACCGGAGCACCTAAGAAAACCCACACTGTCACAGGGAGAACGTACAAACTCCGTACAGACAGCACCCATAGTCAAGATCAAACCCAGTTCTCTGGCGCTGTGAGGCAACAGTTCTACCGCTCTGTCACCGTGCCGTCCCATTTGAGTTTTCAATCCTGGGAAAAAGGTACTAACTGTCTACCCTAGCTATGCCTCTCATAATTTTGTATACCTCTATCAGGTGCTGCCTGTGACGTCCGAGGCTCGAGAGAAAACAAACAACTGGCCAATCTCCCTCTTGGAGCTCAAGGAAGTTAAATAAAGGAATTAAAGCCCTGTCCCACTGTATGAGTTCATTCAAGTGCTCTCCTGAGCTTAAAACAAAATCAAACTTGTGGTAAGCACGTAGAATGAACGTTGCAGGTACGTCGGAGCTCGGGGATGTCCCTTAGTGGCTCGTAACGCTAACGGCAGGTACTCGGGAAGACTCCCTAATGGTAGGTAAGCTCGGGAAGACTCGTGAAGATTTTTCAACATGTTCAAAAATGTCCACGAGAGCCCCGAGTACAGACGAGTGGGCATTACCATAAATCTCCGAGATCGAATCAGGGCAAACTCGGGGAGAACTCTTTGAATGAATTCGTACAGTGGGACAGGGCTTTTATTCCAGCATTTTGTGTCTATCTTTAAAGGAAATTAGCAATGGGAAAATAAATCTAGAAGTCACAACCATTCTGAAATATATATTTATTTAAAAAGGCTATCATAGCAACATAATTTAAATAAATTGGCACAGTCAGTAAAGCTCCACAATGAATTAATGTCTAATCTACAGAGAAGATAGACAAAAATAATTAGCATTGAGTCACCACAAACAAACACCATCAGCACTTATCTATCACGAGCAGCAGGTCGAAATGGTGACGTTAATGCCCAAGTTGCCGTTGTCGGCAAAGAGGTGGGCAATGGCGGCATCGAAGACCAGGCAGTCGCTGTTGAGGATGGCCGTGGCCACTCCGTCGTGGATGGACCGCGGTGTGGCCTCCCAGGTCAGCCGCCGCCGGTTGCCGTTCAGCTCCAGCCGGTAGGCAAAGTTCTCGGCCTGCTTGCGGGCGCCGATCAGCAGCACGATGGCGAAGAACTGCTGGTGGCCCTCGTACTTCTCCTGCTTCTCCAGCACCAGCATGAAGTGTCGGCCGAAGCAGGACTGCATCATGACCCAGTCCACCGCACCGGGCAGGTTGATGTCCGTGGCCAGGAACACGATGTCCTCGCCGTGCAAGGTGGTGATGCTCTTGTGCACGTGGACCAAGTGAGACATCACCTGCTCCAGCGAACCCTGCCACTTGCAGGAGGCGCCGGGGCAGGGGCAAGAGTAGGGCCGGTACTCGCAAGCGTCCTCGTGGTCGGGCTTCTCAGTGTGGTGGAGGGTCAGCAAACATCCCGTCGAGGCGTACTGTCAAACAGAAAAAAATATACATTAAACATAAGACCGGAAGACAGAGCAGAATGACACCATTCAGCTCATTGAGTCCGCTCCACTTGGGTGGCACAGTGGCACAGCGGTAGAGTTGCTGCCTCACAGTGCCAGGAACCCTGGTTTGATCCTGACTATGGGTGCTGTCTGTGTGGAGTTTGCACGTTCTCCCCTGTGGGTTTTCTCCGGGTGCTCCGGTTTCCTCCCACATTTGAAAGACGTGCAGGTTTGTAGGTTAATTGGCCTCTAAATTGCCCCTAGTGCATAGCATAGAACTAGTGTACGAGTGTTCATTGGTCGGCGCAGATGTGAGTGGGCCGAAGGGCCTGTTTCCACGCTGCATCCCTAAACTAAACCCAAATTAAACCTAAACTTATACTAAAAGACATAGGAACAGAATTACACCATTCAGCCCATCAGGTCTACTCCACTATTCAATAATGCCCGATCTAATTTTCTCTCTCAACCCCATTTTTCTGCCTTCTCCTCATAACCTTTGACACCCTTACTAATCAAGAATCTATCAATCTCTAAAAGCCTCTTGAATGCCACTATTGTATCTGCTTCCACCACCACCCTTGGCAGTGCATTTCAGGCACTCGTCACTCTCTATGTAAACTCTGCCCCTTTCATCTTAAAGCTCAAGAGTATCATGGATACCGATAACAGAACAATGAAATCCTTACTTCTTGCAGCTTTACAGGCCCATTATCTTAACAATGCACAGATAAATACACATCAATCAGTAACGTAATATATTAATAATCAAGAATTTAATAATACGAGGTAACCAGGCCATAGTATTGCAAAACCAAAGTCCATTGTGGTTAGTGTTCAAGAGCCTGATGGTTACTGGGAAAGAAGCTGTTTTTGAGCCTGGGTGGTTACAGTTTCCAGGCTCCTATCCCTCCTTTCTAATGGTTGGAGTGAAACAAAAGTGTGGCCGTGGTGGTGTGGGTCCTAGATGACATTAGCTGTCTTTTTGAGGCAGTGCCTCCTTTTTCAAGTGCGCTCTCGTAATCAAGTCTGGATTAAAGGAGATGCTAGACCACCAGTTGTTGGAAAATTGTCGGTGACCTGTTTAGAGATCCAGTGCAGAAACAGGCCCATCGGCCCAACAAGCCCGCACCAACCAGCGATCCCCGTTACACGCGTTTGTCCCATATCTCTCTAAATCGTGTGCAGGAAGGAACTGCAGTTGCCGGTTTACACAAGATAGACACAAAATGCTGGAGTAACTCAGCGGGACAAACAGCATTTCTGGAGAGAAGGAATGGGTGACGTTTCAGGTCGAGGCTCTTATCTTTGGCCCATATCCCTCTAAACATTTTATATCCATGTACCTGTCTAAATATCTGTTAAATGTTGTTATAGTACCTGCCTCATCTACCTCCTCTAGCACAGAAACAGACCAAGATGTCCAATCTACATTTGGCCTATATTCCTCTAAACCTTTCCTGTCGAAGTATCTGTCCATATGCCTTTTAGATGTTGTATAAGTACCTGCCTCAACTACCTCCACAATCAGCTCGTTCTATATACCCACCACCCTCTGCGTGAAAAAGGTGCCCCTCAGGTTCCTATTAAATCTTTCCCTTCTCACCTTAAATCATTGTCCTCCGGTTCTTGATTTACCCTACTCTGGGTTAAAAATTCTGTGCATTTACCCTATCCATTCTCCTCATGATTTTATTATATGTATAAAACCTCTATAAGACTCAGCCTCCTGCACTCCAATAAATAAAGTCCGAGCCTGCCCAATCTCTCCGAATAGCTCAGTACTGGCAATGTCCTTGAATCTTCTCTGCCCTCTTTCTAAAATTGTTGAAAAGGGACAAAATGGTGCTAGATAAATACAGGCCTGAATTTTAGGATTAATTAGGCAGTCCAACAGCAGTATGAATTATGGGCAAGTGAATAGAATAATTAACCAAACTCCTGAAGGAAAAAACATCCCTATTTTTGTTTTTGCTATGCACTAAATTATTCTGAGTAAGGGTAGCCTATACTCCAGTTCAACTATTTAGCATCTTTTTGGGCGATACAGTGGCCAAGCTGATAGATCTGCAGTCCCACAGCGCAAGAGACCTGGGGTCAGTCCTGACCTTGGGTGCTGTCTGTGTGGAGTCTGCACGTTCTCCCTGTGACCACGTGTGTTTCCTCTGGGTGCTATGGTCTCCTCCCACATCCCAAAGATGTGCGGGTCTGTGGGCAAACTGGCCTCTGTAAATTGCCCCCAGTGTGTAGGGAATGGATGAGAAAGTGGGATAGCGTAGAACTAGTGTGAACAGGTGTTCAATGGTCAGTGTGGATTTGGTGGGCTGAAGGACCTGTTTCCATGCTGCAGCTCTCTCTAAAACTAATCTGGGCCAAGGAGGCTGAACACTGTGGGATGTGATCAAAATCATTAGTTTAGTTTTACTTTAGAGATACAGTGAGGAAACAGGCCCTTCGGCCCATCGAGTCCATGCTGACCAACAATCATCCGGATACTAGTTCTATCCCACACTCTGGAGATAATTTACTGAAGCCAATTAATCTTCAAACATGCACATCTCTGGCGTGTGGGTGGAAGCCAGAGCAACCGGAGAAAACCAACACGGTCACAGGGAGAACATGCATTTCCACACAGACAGCACCCATGGTCAGGATCGATCCTGGTGCTGTGAGGCAGCCCTCGTGGCTCCAGAAAGAGCAGGCCACTCCAAGTCTGCATCTCATTCTGCTTGAGCACACGAGGTAAAGTAGCCTGAACGAGCAATGAAAATATCCGCAGCTGACTTTGTCAAAGAGAAGCGAGGGCGTCTCTACCACGATGTGGGTACGCACCTTCAGGGCAAGCCCCTGTGGAACCGAAGAGTGGGAATCACAGATAACCGGCAAGGCTATGAGTCAGCCTCTTGAGTCCCACTGGGCAGATTGGTTGTGTGGGCGTCAGCCACAGCCTGAAGCCTTGATAAACCAGTCAAACAGGTGGTACAATAGCTCCTAGCAAAGACGCAGAGAGCAGGAGATTCAGGCAATTCTACAAGTATTTTCAAAGAACAATTTAGCTTAGTTTATTGTCACGTGTACCGAGGTACAGTGAAAAGCTTTTTGTTGCATGCTATGTAGTCAGTGGAAAGACTATACATGATTACAATCGAGCCGTCCACAATGCACAGATATCAGATAAAGGGAACAACGTTTAGTGCAAGATAAAGTCCAGTATAGTTCGATTAAAGATAGCCCAAGGGTCTTCATGAGGTCAATAGTAGCTCAGGACCGCTCTCTAGTTGTTCCGTAGGATGGGTCATTTGCCTGATAACAGCTGGGAAGAAACTGTCCCTGAATCTGGAGGTGTGCGTTTTCGCACTTCTGTATCACTTGCCTGATGGGAGAGGGGAGAAGAGGGAGTGACCGGGCTGAGAGTCATCCATGATTATGCTGGTGGTCTTGTCGAGGCAGCGTGAAGTGTAGATGGAGTAGATGGATGGGAAGTTGCTTTGTGTGGTGGTTTGGGCTACGTCCACAATTCTCAGCTAACGTAGGCAGATAACGGGAAAATATATGTCACTTAATGACTAAAGGGAAATGTTTTAATTGTATGAAAAGTTATAACAGTTGCAGCAAACATCACATCTATTCAAAGAAGGGTCCTGCCACAAAGTATCACCGATCAATGTTCTCCAGCAGATGCTGCCTTTACCCCAGCACTTTGTGTCTTTTTTTGTCAACCTGCATCTGCACTTCCTTGTTTCTACATCACATATAAAAAGTCTAAGTGGAAGTGAAAGTGTTGACTTCTCAGCATAAATCATGATTCAGAGGGGAAAACCGATTTTTCACTAATTGTTACAGTGAAAGTCGAGTAGATATTTTTGATTAGATTGTAGCATCTTGGAAGTTGAGAGCTGAAAAACAAATTTGACATTTTCTAAGGGGGTCTTTGCAAGTGACAACTGAACCGATCCTGAACTTAGTCATACAGTGTGGAAAAAAGGCCTTTCAGCCCAACATGTCCCATCAACACTGATCCCACCAGCTTGAATTTGGCCCATTTCCCTGTAAACCTGCTCTGTCCATGTACCTGTCTAAATGTTTCTTAAACCATGCAATATTACCTGCCTCAAGTACCTCCTCCGGCAGCTCGTTCCATGCACCCACCACCCATTGTGTGAAAAGGTCATCCCTCAGGTTCCTATTAATTATTTTCCCCTCATCTTAAATCTATGTCCTCTGGTTCTCGATTCCGTAACACTGGACAAGAGTCTCCGTGCATCTACCCGATGTATTCCTCTCATGATTTTGTGCACGTGGTATCCAATGTATATTAATTAATCTGTGGATTCTGCCAAAGCAGTGCTGACCTTTGCATGTGAGTGATTTGATTTAAAGTATTTAATTTATTTTGTGGACTAGATTTTCTTTAACCTTGTGGCTTTCATCCGGAATCGTAAACAAGCTGTAAAAGGAGATACACAAATAGACTGGCAGTCTCCCAGTTAATTGGGTAATGGGTTAGTAAAGGTTAACAAAATTTATGGGTTACACAAAAAGCTAGAGAAACTCAGCGGGTGCAGCAGCATCTAAGGAGCGAAGGAGATTCGGGTCGAGACCCTTCTTCAGACTGGTCAGGGATCAGGGAAACGAGAGATATAGACAGTGATATGGAGAGATAAAGAACAATGAATGAAAGATATGCAAAAAAGTATTGATGATAAAGGAAACAGGCCATTGTAAGCTGTTTGTAGTGTGAAAATGAGAAGCTAGTGCCACTTGGGTGGGGGGGGGGGGGGGGGGGGGGAAGATGGAGAAGGAATGTCAGGGCCCGAGGGCTGAGGGAGAGGTGGGGAGGGGGAGGAGGCAGTCTGGGTTAACAGAATTGAGAAAATTCAATGTTTAAGCCCAGAGGATGCAGACTCCCCAAGCGGAATATGAGGTGCTGTTCCTCCAACTTGCGGTGTTGCTCACTCTGGCCGTGGAGGAGGCCCAGGACCGAGAGGTCGGATACGGAATGGGAGGGGGAGCTGAAGTGCTGAGCCACCGGGAGGTCGGGTTGGTTATTGCGGACCGAGCGGAGGTGTTCGGCGAAACGATCGCCCAGCCTCCGCTTGGTTTCACCGATGTAGATCAGCTGGCATCTGGAGCTACGGATGCAGTAGATGAGGTTGGAGGAGGCACCTCCAACCTCATGCTTTATTCTCCAGCATTTGCAGTTCCTTCTTTAACAAAATTTATGGTTGGCTGGCTCAGAATTTGCATTTCGGGTCGGGAACCTTATTTGGTACAGACAAAGGTCCCTAATTGAAACATTGTAGATTGTGAAGTCAGGTTCACAATCACAATGAAGTCACTTACAAAATTCTTAAGGGGTTGGACAGGCTAGATGTAGGAAGATTGTTCCCGATGTTGGAGAAGTCCAGAACAAGGGGTCACAGTTTAAGGATAAGGGGGAAGTCTTTTAGGACCGAGATGAGAATAACATTTTTCACACAGAGAGTGGTGAATCTGTGGAATTCTCTGCCACAGAAGGTAGTTGAGGCCAGTTCATTGGCTATATTTAAGAGGGAGTTAGATGTGGCCCTTGTGGCTAAAGGGATCAGGGGGTATGGAGAGAAGGCAGGTACAGGATACCGAGTTGGATGATCAGCCATGATCATATTAAATGACAGTGCAGGCTCTAAGGGCCGAATGGCCTACTCCTGCATCTATTTTCTATGTTTCTATGTTCCTGACCCAAACAATTGTGGTGACACAATGGCGCAGCCGTAGAGTTGCTGCCTTACAGCACTAGAGACCCGGGTTTGATCCTGACTACAGATGCTGTCTGTACAGAGTTTGTACATTCCCCCTGTGTCCGCATGGGTTTTATCCGGGTGCTCCCGTTTCCTCCCAAACTCCAATGACGTGCAGGTTTGTAGGTTAATTGGCTTCTGGAAAATTGTAAATTGTGGATAGTGCTAGTGTGCGGGGTGATGGCTTGTCATTTGCGGACTCGGTGGGCCAAAGTTTACGTGCGGTATCTCTAAAGATTAAAGTAAAGTCACCTGTTCATTCTCTCCCCAGATGCTGCCTGATCCGCTGAGTTCCTCCATCACTTTGTGTTTTGCTAAATATTCCAGCATCTGCAGTTCCTGGAGTCTCCAAATAAACCAGGCACATCCATGTGGCGTTCATTTATGACGCCTGGGCTCTAACTTGTTAGGGACATGGAAAGAGTAAAGTTGCAGCTTTGTATCTGAAGAATTGGATAAATAAACTAGACTGAGAAAGAAACATAGAAACATAGAAATTAGATGCAGGAGTAGGCCATTCGGCCCTTCGAGCCTGCACCGCCATTCAATATGATCATGGCTGATCATCCAACTCAGTATCCCGTACCTGCCTTCTCTCCATACCCTCTGATCCCCTTCGCCACAAGGGCCACATCAAACTCCCTCTTAAATATAGCCAACGAACTGGCCTCAACTACCCTCTGTGGCAGAGAGTTCCAGAGACCCACCACTCTCTGTGTGAAAAAAGTCCTTCTCATCTCGGTCCTAAAGGATTTCCCCCTTATCCTTAAGCTGTGACCCCTTGTCCTGGACCTCCCCAACATTGGGAACAATCTTCCTGCATCTAGCCTGTCCAACCCCTTAAGAATTTTGTAAGTTTCTATAAGATCCCCTCTCAATCTCCTAAATTCTAGAGAGTATAAACCGAGTCTATGCAGTCTTTGTTCATAAGACAGTCCTGACATCCCAGGAATCAGTCTGGTGAACCTTCTCTGCACTCTATGGCAATAATGTCCTTCCTCAGATTTGGAGACCAGAACTGTACGCAATACTCCAGGTGTGGTCTCACCAAGACCCTGTACAACTGAAGTAGAACCTCCCTGCTTCTATACTCAAATCCTTTTCCTATGAAAGCTAACATACCATTCGCACATGGCTCGGAACAGCAGTCAATTGATGTGTTGCATCTGTATCGTATGGAACCTAATGAATATAGATAGTAACCATATCTGCAACTCCAGGAACTTGACTGTGTTGATGAGTTTGGGTCTGAGATTTGGACGCCGTGCTATATGATCAAAAGAAATATTTATATGGACACACGAGGCGGACACACCACGTAAGTTAACTAATACAGACTTGAGCAGCCAAGGAGGTGCAATTCCAAGTGGGACAGGTATGGGGATCCTGAAGAAGCCTCATCTCCAACAGCTACAAAGTTCTCGAGCCATGTGTGGACCAGAGTAGAGATGGAAAAAACTGACCATAGTGCCATGGTACAGGTGGCCATTCCAGTTGTGAAAGTGAAAATGGGACTAGCTTGGATAGAGCATCTTGATCAGCATGGATGAGTTGAACAACATGGCCTATTTCCAACTGGCTGGGATAATTGGAACGACAAAGTAGCCTACCCTCATTCTATTTCTCACATTCTAATCCGACGAGAGACTTCATCAAATGCTTCCTTTACTTTACACTTTAGAAATACAACACGGAAACAGGCCCGACGGCCCACAAGTCCACGCTGATGAGCAATCACTCCGTACACTAGCGCTATCTGATACACGAGGGACAATTTACAATTTTACCAACGCCTATTTAACCTACAAACCTGTACATCTTCAGGATGTGGGAGGCACCTGAAGAAAAACGACTTGGAAACGTACAAACTCCATACAGACTGCACCGTAGTCAGGGTCAAACCCGACGCTATAGGACAGTGAATTTGCCGCTGCGCCATTGTGCTACCATTTCATAATATTAAAATATTTATCTGCATTTCCCTGTAAACTATATCAGTTCCCTCTTCAAAATAAAATCACGGGTTTCTTGGGTATGTTTTACCTGTTACATGCCACTGTTTGCTCTCTAATCAAATGAGCCCATGATCAAAGATGACGAATCATTTCCTATCTACAGAGGCTGGACTAAACAGTCTCTAATTGTCTTTGCAAACAGCTGACCATTGAGCAATTTTCCACGTTAATGGAATTATTTCCGAACTGTGAGAAGTTTTGAAGATAGCCAGGCATCTGCAATCGGCTCACTTACTTCCTCCAAGAGGCGTGGAGTAAAGGTTTCCTGGTGTTGGATATCTAAGACTCTTTAGTAACATGCCTTTCATTGCTGTTTACTTGGACAAGTCTCTTTACTCCTTTTAATGGACACTTCTTTGGGATATCCTCAGGCATCTTCTTCCTATACTAATGCAAAATCATCATCCCACACGTCTGCCATTTCCTTCCTTTCCGTTTACAATATCACCATTCCATGTTCTAAGGAGCCCAACTTACTGGGGCAGCGCAGTGGCGCATTGGTAGTTGCCGCCTTATAGCGCCAGGGTCCCGCATCAAACTTGAGTACTGGTGCTGTCTGTACGGAGTTTATACGTTCTCCCTGTGACCGCGTGGGTTTTCTCTGGGAGCTCCGGCTTTCTCCCAAACTCCAAAGACACAGGAGTTTATAGGTTAATTGGCTTTGGTAAAAATTGTAAACTGTCCCTAGTGTGTAGAATAGTGCTAGTGTCTGGGGGTCGCTGGTCGCGGTGGAGTACGCAGGCCAAAGGGCCCGCTTCTGCGACATTGCTCTAAACTAAACTTTTATGAACATTGAACAGTACAGCACAAGAACGGGCCCTTTGGTCCACAATATATTTGCCAAACATGTTGCCAAGTTAAACTAATCTCTCCTGCCTCCACATGATCCATACCCCAGCAAATCTAACAGCCTCTTAAACAACACTATCATATCTGCATCCACCACCACCCCCGGCAGTATATTCCAGGCACCCACTACCCACTTTGTGTAAAATATATACCCTGCATATCTCCTTTAAACTTTGCCCCTCTCGCGCTTCAACCTCTTACCTTTGACATTTCCACCCTGGGAGGAAATCTTGACTGTCAACCTTATCTATGCCTTTAATGCCCTGTATTCTAACTCTAGGAGATCAGTGTTGACCTTAATAATCACTGCTGGTTTCCTTTCATTTCCTTTTGTCGCTCTTTCTACGCATTTTTCGAATTTTGTTGAGGTGTTCCTGCGACGTGAATGATCCGTGTTATTTTAACATCCTATTTATTTAGTGTAGAGATACAGCATCGAAACAAGCCCTTTGGCCCACCGAGTCCACACCTACCACTAATCACTCATTCACACTGTATCTATATTATCACACTTTCTTATGGACTCCCCACACACTGGGAGCAAACTTATGGGCCTGTCCCGTGACTTTTTAGGCGACTACAGGAGACTATGAGGTCGCCACAAATTCGTCGGAGGTTGCCCGCGAGTCGCCTGCGTGGCAGTGAGTAGTTCCCGCATTCTCGTAACTAGTCACGGCTTCATTCATGTTGAAAAATTAGCGGTGACCAGAGAGTAGCGAGAATTCACGTAACGTAGGTGCAGAGGTAGTGGGTCGCCAGGAGGTCGTAGGTTATCAGAGGTTGTCGCCGGTGCTGACCAGTGAATTTCATTGGCTCATTGGGAAAATAAATGTAAACAGTAGTTTTTCAGCACCAAGGATAACATAAAGTGTTGGGGGTTACACAAAAAGCTGGAGAAACTCAGCGGGTGCAGCAGCATCTAAGGAGTGAAGGAGATAGGCGACGTTTCGGGTCGAGACCCTTCTTCAGACCCTTGAAGAAGGGTCTCGACCCGAAACGTCGCCTATCTCCTTCACTCCTTAGATGCTGCTGCACCCGCTGAGATTCTCCAGCTTTTTGTGTAACCCTCGATTCTCCAGCATCTGCAGTTCCTTCTTTAACATAAAGTGTTAATGTCCGCCGAGCTTCACCGCCGTGTATCTCTGGCTTATTAAAAGTTGTCTCCACTCCTTCCTCCCCCCTGCCCCCTTTTAAAAGGACTTACGTCACCCTTCCCATACACTGTGCTTTTACCGTCTTAATTACAGTGCCAACCTTCCTGTTCATTCTGGTGTGTGTCTGTCTCACTTTGGCTTTGCACCGTGTGAATTTCACTCAGACAGCGCTCCCCCCCCGCTTGCCCTGTCCCCCGCCTGCATAACCGGCTGGTGAAGGAAGCAACGTGTGTGTGTGTGTTCCAATCTGACAGTTGCCGGCAGTCGCCTGAAAAATCGCCTAAGTGGGACAGGCCCATTACAGTGGCCAATTAACCCACAAATCTGCGGGTCTTTGAGATACGTGATGAAACAGGAGGAAACGCATGTGGTCACAGGGAGAACGTGCAGATTCTCCATGCACATGTCTAAATGTTTTGTAAACATTACGATAGAGCCAGGTACTGTCGCAACGTTTAAGAAATATTAGACGGGATTGGAAAGGTTCAGAGGGACATGGGCCAAATGAATTGGAAAGGTTCAGAGGGACATGGGCCAAACACAGGCAGGTGGGACTAGTGTAGAAGGAACATGTTGGCCGGTGTGGGCAAGTTGGGCCGAGGGGCCTGGCTTGAGTCACTCTATGACAGCAGCCGAGGTCAGGATCGAATCGGGGTCTCAGGGACTGTGAGGCAACAACTCTACCAACTGTGCTACTTTGCCGCCCTTATTTTGTCTCCAATAATCTGTACATCTCATTTTGTAGTGCAGGTCATGCCCCTGTGGAACACAAACTGGTTTTGTATCAAGCTAAATTAGGTCCCTACACCTCCTCCCTGCAAGGCCATTCCATTCACAGTTGCCCAGTTTACCCCTATGTATAGTTCGCATCTCATTCTATGCAGGACAGCCTTGGCTGAGTCTCGAGCCTTTGAAACTATTTTGGGCTTCTTTTCTTTACCACAACATCGAATTACTTCTTATTATATCAGTCTTTGTAAAACGCTGAAGGAGTTAGAAGCGAACTAAATTTAGCTCATTACTCATCGTTGAACTCAACTAAGGATTGGTCGCTTGGGGATATTTTTGCAAATGACTATCGCAAACCATAGTTTAAAAGCTCTCAGACACAAGCTGGTGTATGTATTCTAAACTACAAGAAAATTATTAGGCAACGAAACCATCTGGAGAGTGGTCCTGAGCTAGACCCATGGACTGTATTCAGACTTTACTGGAGATTTGTGTTTTTTGCACTAAAGATTATTCCTTGTATTCTGTATCTGTACTCTGTGGACAGTCCAATTGTAATCCTTTATAGTCTTTTCGCTGACTGGATAGCACACAACAAAATATCCAATCCAAATCACTCTGTCTTGACTACATGTTTGTTTAACTCCATCAAGATTCAAGAATTGGTTTGTCCTATGTACTGTGATCATTGATGACTAAATTCTTACTTGCTGTAACTCTACAGGCACATTAACACAACAAAGCAACAGTTGTCACCCCGCAAAGCAAAGCTTTTCATAGTACCTCAGTACACGTGACAAAACTAAACGTAAACCCAAAATTTAGAAACAGCACCAGGGGCCTACAAGACCTCCCGGCTGCCAACCATTTCAACTCCCTTCCCATTCCCACACTGAACTCTCTTTCCTGGGCCTCCTCCATTGCCAGAGTGAGGCCACGCGTAAATTAGAGGAACAGCACCTCATAGTTCGCTTGGGTAGCTTACAACCCATTAACATTGAATTCTCTAATTTTAAGTAACTTCTACTCATACTCCCGTTCCCCCCCCCCCCCCCCCCCCTAGTCATTTTACCAGTTCCACAGTTCTCAACGCTAATTCCCTCTGGAGATCACACCTTCCCTAGCCAACAATGGGCCTACCAAGGACAGCCTCCAGCTCTTCACCACTCCCCCCACCCCCTACTTTCAGTCTGAAGAAGGATCCCGACCTGAACCGTCCCATATCCATGCGCTCCAGAGATGCTGCCTGACCCGCTGAGTTACTCCAGCACTCTGTGGCCATCTTTGGTATAAAGCAGCATCTGCAGTTCCTTGTTTCTACACCAGAGTTTACATGGGACCTTCAATACCGGACACAGTAGGCCAAACCTGTTCACTGTAGCTGGAAACCAAGTTGATTCTAGGTGAAAGTCCACAACATTAGTACGGAGGGGAGAGTGGTGGCAGGGAGCAAATTGCCTGTTTCCTTGCTATATGGTTCTAGGACACTTCTTTCCTTTTTAAAACAACTGTCTTCACTGCTAGGTCCGACTCATCAGAGCTGCAACTACTTCATCCAAGTCTTCATTCTAGGGTGGAAGCAGTGAAGAACCTGGGAAGAGGGAGGGAGCGCAGGGCAGGGCAGGTAAACAAATGGCATAGCTGAAAGTGTGTTCTATTTACACACTTGCCCATTTGGCATCAAGCCCAAGACTCGAGGCACAATGGAGGATTTTGGCCAGAAAGGAACCGTATATTATAGTAAACAGCAGCTTTCATTGATAATGTACTTTTGTGCATCAATGGAGAGAACAGGACAACCATCCATAACCGTGATCAGAAGGGTGGGTTATAGGACGAGAATGGGTCGGGGGGCACCAATGGAGGGATGACCAAAGAGCGCAGCAATTTAAACAGCCAACTAGGCAGCACAGTGGCCCAGCGGGTAGAGCTGCTGCCTCAGAGCGCCAGAGACCCGGGTTCGATCGTGACGTTGAACGCTCTGTGAGTGAAGTTTGCATGTTCGCCCTGTGACCATGTGGGTTTCCTCCGGGTGCTCCAGTTTCCTCCCACACCTCAAAGACGTGCGGGTTTGTAGGTTAATTAGATCTCTGTAATTTGACCCTAGTGTGTAGGGGGTGGATGCCAGAGTGGAATAGCATAGAACATAGAGTGTCAACAGTCTGAAGAGGGGTTCAGACCCAAAACTTCACCAGTCCATGTTCTCCAGAGATGCTGCCTGACCCGCTGATTTACGAGATTGCATGTGTTTGTGTAAACCAGGATCGGCAGTTCCTCATATCTTATGGTAGTGTGAATGGTCATCATGGACTCGATGGGCCAAAAGGCCTGTTTCCCAGGCCGTATCTTTCGATCAATTATACATCACATAAATATCACAGAGAAGGCAGGACAAGAGTTCCAAAAAACCCCCAAAGAACTGCAGATGCGGGTTTATACCAAGAACGGACACAAAGTGGTGGAGTAACTCAGCGGGTCAGGCATCACTGGAGAACAACGTACAGAACTGTGGAACAGGTAAAACAACTTGAGCCCCCCCCCCACCCCTCCCCCACAACCTCTGAAGTAAATCCCGAACCCGAAATATCACCCATCCTTTTTCTGCAGAGATGCTGCCTGACCCACTGAGTTTCTCCAGCACTTTGTATCCGTCCAGAGATGAAGATACATGCGTGGGCCCTTCATTATCTTTATCCTTTCAGGCACACACCCGTCTCTTCAACTTTGGCCTTTGTCCAACAATCTGTCTTCACAACAATCACCGACCATGCTCTGTCCTGCCCTGCCTCTCCCCCGGCCTTCTTTCCCACCCACCCTACAATCAGTCTGAAGAAGGATCCTGGCAGAAGTGTTGCCTGTCCACATTCTCCAGAGATGCTAGCTGACCCATTGCGTTATTCCAGCATTGTGTGTCTATCTTTGGTATGAACCAGCATCTGCAGTTCCTTGTTTTTACATAATGGACAGTGTGTTCAAGGTTGCCACATACAAGGTTGTTTATGGGTGTTGTGGTTTTCCGAGTACATTAGAAAGTTTACTAAAGTTTGATCACAACTTAATTGAAGGAATGAATCTTCAGGATAATCAATTACAACCCAGAACCAAACTGGCTTGATACAATACCCTAAATGTAACATTCTCTTAGCTTCACAAAGTGGCAGTAATATACAGATTCACCACCAATTTTCCGGCATCCTTGGTTCCAGAGACTTGCTGGATTATCCGTTTTGCCAGACCCACAGAGGTCGTTTTGCCAGACCCACAGAGGTCATGGCCTCTGAGAGGAATTGAACTGTACCGGAACCAAAGTCAGCCCCAGTGCCCCAGGGGGCAGATTCACCCCGCCGATCGTCCACGGACGTCCCGATGAGGTGGCGATCGGCCACCTCACCCGGCATGGGCACCACCTTTTCGGTGGGGGCGTGGGGTGGGGGCAGGGTGACCTGGGGGTGGAGAGTGTTGCACAGAGCTGTATCGTGCCACCGCTTTTTGAGTTGATTCACACTCTCCTCACTCGCTTCTGCGAGAGGGTGGGTCAGACAGTTAGGAGATTTTCTGATCAATTTGTGGGTCACAGCAGCGGGCAGCCGTCGGAACCACCCAGGCCAACTCCACCCAGTTCTTCCGGGCTTATGTCCGTGCTCAGGTGTCCCTGGAGAAGGAGCATTTGATACTTACATGTATATATTCTTTATTTTAGATAGATGTCTCCTTAGAGCAATGTTTCACTGTCAATTTTGTACCTGTGAATAAACTTACTTTTGTTAAAAGTGTCCCAACCGATGTTTTCAAAGGAGATTAAATTAGGCCATTCGGCCGATGAAGACTACGCCATTCAATCATGGCAGATCTATCTTTCCATCTCAACCCCATTCTCCTGTCTTCTGCCAATAATCACTGATGCCTTTGCTAATCAAGAACCTATCGAGTACCCATTGGTGGCCTCCACCGCCGTCTGTGGCAATGAATTCCACAGATTCACAACACTCTGACTAAAGAAATTCTTCCTCATATCCCTTCTAAAGGTACGTCCTTTTATTCTGTGGATTTGCCCTCTGGTCCAAGACACACCCATGAGTGGAAATATCCTCTCCACATCCACTCTATCCAGGCCTTTCAATATTCAGCAAGTTTCAATGAAGTTTCTTCCCCCCCCCCCCCCCCCCCCCATCCTTAGAAACTGGAGTGAGTACATGCCCAGTGCCGTCAAACGCTCACAGTGTTTAGCACGACATCTCTACTGGAGTTGGAAAATAAAAGAGGACTTCATAATGGAAGACAAGGAGGAAAAAAAAAACAGCAAGCAATTGGCAAGGCCAACTGGGCACTGTACCTCTGTACGAAGATGTGACCTGGTGTTATTGCCATAACTTATCTGTACTCCCTGTTCCGGTACACAATGTGGGAATATAGTACAGAGTGAACATTGGCACCTCAGCGATCTGCTGATTTATCAAACCAATCGCATTTCCAAAGGCATGGCTGTCCACAACAAACAACTCGATAGTTCAACTGCTGCGTGTTCCAAGTTTATTTATTTTCTTTTTAAGGGTTTATTTGTATGAGTAGAGTTGCTGCCTCACAGGACCAGAGACCCGTGTTTTTGATCCTGACTACGGGTGCTGGCTATATGGAGCTCGTACGTTCTCCACATGATCGTGTGGGGTTTTTTCCGCATCCCACCCCAGCAAGACATGCAGGTTTGTAGGTTAATTGGTGTCAATAAAATTATGAATTGTCCCTAGTGTGTAGGATAGTGCAAGTGTACGGGGATCACTGGCCAGCGTGGACTCGGTGAAGCGAAGGACCTATTTCCACACTATCTCCAAACTAAAAACTAAGCTTATTTTAGTTTGGAGATACAACATGGAAGCAGGCCCTTCGACCGACCTAGTCCACGCTGACCATTGATCACACTAGTTCCACTCTAACATACTACACGCTAGGGTGCAAAATGGGACAACATGGAACTAGTGTGTGGGTGATCAATGGGCTTGTAAATACCCTGGTTCCATCACTAATCAAACCAAGCGTTAAAATACTTTATTGGGTAAAAATACTTCACAACTGCACAAAACACATGTGCATAAAAACCGGGTCTCTGGCACTGAGGCAAGACTCTACCACTGTGCCATTGTGCTGCCCATTGTGTAGGAGTTTCCAACTGCACATATGGGAAGAGCAACAGTGAAAGTGGAAGGTTGCACAGCCATTAGTTATGTGTGAGCCAGCATAAGACTAAAGGACCGAATGGCCTCCTTGCACATCATGCTCTGATGATAAAGACAACTTGCCAGACAAGATGCCGCCCAAGCCAGGTGACTGCACGCTGGTCCGAGAGGTGGATCTGTAATCATTTATTATATTCACTCGACTTGTTTAAACCTCTACTCCAACAGGAACATATCACTTCTCTAACAATGCTCTTCTTAATCTCCTCTGTTTCTTTATCCTGTATCTGTACACAGTGGACATTGATTGTAATCATGTATAGTCTTTCTGCTGACTGAATAGCACGCAACAAAAAAGCTTTTCACAGTTCCTCGGTGCATGTGACAATAAACTAAACAAAATTATCCGGTCCTTTACAGAAGCATTAATAGAAAATCAGCAAAGATAGAGCCTGTTGAATTATCAGGGACCGCTCACACCCAGATCATTCCCTCTTCTGCCCACTGGCAGAATATACAAGAGCTTGAAATCATATACAGGTCCACCACTGATTTTCTGGCAATTGGCGGTCCGGCCCCTTCTTCAATCCAGACAAAATCTCCCCCCTCCCCCAAAATGTGTTGCCTAGGCCATATACAAGTGGCCGAACACAACCTCTTTTGGACTTCCGCGCCGATCGGCGGGTTGAATTTGCCCCTGCAGCCAGGGCTCTGAAACTTCAGCCCATAGCCGACGTCCGTGGCTGACTTTGCGGGCCGGTATCCCGGCTCCTATGCGGCGTAGGCAGAGCGTTCCAATACCGGTCAAGTGGTCCGGCAAAATGGATAATCAAAAAGGCTCTGGAACCAAGGGTGCCAGAAAATTGGTGGACTATCTGGAAAATCAGCAGAGAGAGAGACACTTTGTGTTATCAAGGACCACTCACACTCATTCCCTCTGAACCCCCTCTGGCAGAATATACAACAACGAGAGCACGCACAGACCAGGTTCAGGACCAGCTTCTTCCCCGCAGTTTTCAGATGGCACACTTCAACAACTGAATAGCGAATATTTCCCCTCACGGCTAGCTGGGACACACCCGGCAAGCAGGCCCGATGTAGTACAGGTGTCAGAGATTATGGGGAGAAGGCAGGAGAGTGGGGCTGGGGGGGAGAGATAGATCAGCCACGATTGAATGGCAGATTAGACCCGATGGGCCAAATGGCCTAATTCTACTCCTATTCCTTGTGACCTGCCCGTCGTTGCCAACGGTAATGCCGGCGCAGAGCTGAGCAGTGCAATCCAAGGAACTGATTGCGGACTTTGGAAGGGGAAGGATAGGGACCCACAATCCCAGTTATATCAATTGATGATGGTGAAAATGGTCAACAACTTCAAATTCCTGGGCGTGCATATTTCCGAAGATCTTTCCTGGTCCCACCACACTGATGCAATTATAAAGGCGGCACTTCAGCACCTCTACTTTCTGAGAAGATTACGGAGTCGGTATGTCAAAGAGGATTCTCTTGAACTTCTACAAGTGCACAGTAGAGAGCATATTGACCGGTTGCATCGTGGCTTGGTTCGGCAACTTGAACGTCCAGGAGCGGAAAAGACTGCAGAAATTTATGACCACTGCCCAGTCCATCACCGGCTCTGACCTCCCCACCATAGAAGGAATCTATCGCAAAAGGCGACCAATGGCATCAAAAACCCACACCATCCTGGTCACACACTCATTTCACCATTGCCATCGGGAAGAAGGTACAGGAGCCTGAAATCTGTACCATCCAGGTTCCGGAACAGCTTTTTCTTTGGCCTCAACCCCGAAGACGGAGGCGGAAGCAAAGATAATATCTTTGGGCGGAAGCAAGATGGCGGAGGCTGGTTGCTGAAATGGGTCCTATAATTACCCATGAATCTGCCCATGACCGTACTACGCATTTTTCGTGGGAGAAGTCCATCTTGCTCCGCTATAAGATCTTTGATAATAACACTTGTTTCCGACACTCCCAGTCTGAGCAGCTAGGATGTACTGACAACCATCCATCCTTTATGCTGTTAAGTTTCAGTGCTGATTAAAGATGTATTTGAATCACGTACTGTGTCTGGTGCTGGTCTACACTTTGTACACAAACACAATTAATATAATTGCACTTAGGTACAAGTGATAATAAAGTATCATCATCATCATCATCTCCAGGTACATAGGGGCAAATTGACTCAACTACCAGCTAAAACTGCAGAGCTACGGATTGCCCAGATGCCAACCTAGCTGGTAGTAATCTCAACCTTGACCCACAATGTTCATGGGGTTAAAATATCACAGTATTGCTGCCATTTATTTGGAACATTAAACCCAATGCCTTATCTGCACAGAGGTGATTCCCTTTATCTTGTATCTGTACATTGAGGAAGGCTAGATTGTAATCATGAGGGTTAGTAGTCTTTCCACTGACCGGTTGGCTTGCCACAAAAAGTTTTTCATTGTACCTCCGTACATGTGACTATAAAGTAAACTAAACTAACGGTGAATGCATAAGATCATAAGACAGGCCACAAGTAGAGAAGATGGCTAAAATCTAAATCTGATCACTCGGTCACCCTTGCAGTTGTGTGCCCTGTTCCTAGGGACAAAGGAGACGACAATTATTAACTACTGTTGCAAAACCATTATCACAGTGAACAGCGCACTTTGGATGCCCGAACCTCACTGGTGTTTAGAGCAAGATATTGTCTGCAGCAAATTGGCACACTCTCAGTTTAGCTTAGAAACAAAGAACTGCAGATGCTGGTTTATACCAAAGATAAACACAAAGTGCTGGAGTAACGCAACATCTCTGGAGAAAGCAGCATCTCTGGTCAAGGTCATGCAGCATCTCTGGAGAAAAAGGATAGATGACGTTTCAGGTCGCGATCATTCTTCACACCCTTCAGCATCTGAAGAAAGGTCCCAACCTGAAATATCACCTGTCCTTTTCCTCCATGGATGCTGTGTGACTGAGTTACTCCAGCTCTTGTGTCTATCTTCGTTTAGTTTATTGTCACGTGTACTGAGGTAGAGAGAATAGCTTTTTTGTTGCATGCTATCCAGTTAGCAGAAAGACAATACATGATTACAATCAAGGCATCTTTGGTGTACAGTTAGAGGATAAATGGCATAACATTTAGTGAAAGTCTAGTACAGTCTGATTAAAGATAGTTTGGTGGTCTACAATGAGGTAGATGGTAGGTCAGGACCTGTTGATAGGATGGTTCTGTTGCGTGATAACAGCTGGGAAGAAACTGTCCCTGAATCTGGAGGTGTGCGTTTCACATTTCTGTATCTCTTGCCTGATGGGAGAGGGGAGAAAAGGGCTGGGGTGTGACTCGTCCTTTATTTTGCTGCTGGCCTCACCGAGGCAGCGTGAAGTGTAAATGGAGTGAATGGAATGGACGTTGATTTGTGTGATGGTCTGGACTGCATCCACAATTCTATGCAATTTCGTGCAATCTTGGATGAAGCCGTTCCCAAACCATACTGTGATACATCCCGATAAAATGCTTTCCACGGAGAATCTGCAGAAGTTGGTGAGAGATGTCGGTGACATGGAGAACTTCCTAAGCCTTCCAAGGAAGTAGAGGCGTTGGTGTGCTTTCTTGGCCATTGCTCCAATATGGCTGGTGCAGGATAAGTTGCTGGTGATTCAAGATTCAATTTAATTGTCACATGTACCAATTAAGGTACAGTGAAATTTGAGTGACCATACAGCTATACTAAGTGAGAAAAACAACAGTACACAATTCAACCGCATTAAATACAATTTAACACTGATGGAGGACAATAAAGTTCAGTCATCTTCCTCCTGAACTCGCCGCACTTGCCGTTGCCGCACTTGCCGTTGCCGACGGTCCGTTGTTCAAGCCCTCTGGTTGGGATGATCAAACCTCCGGCGTCGGGACGGATCGGAACAATCCATAAGCGGCATGGAGCTCCCGAGTCGGCTGCTTCTCACCGGAGACCGCTGCTTCACAGTGTTAATGTCCACAGGCCCCGCGGCCGGAGTTCCAACACTGGCAATCCTCGGCAAAAGATCCCAGGCTCCGCGATGGTAAGTCCGCGCCGCGCCCGCAGCTTGAAGCTCCGGGCCCGTCTCCAGGAAATTTATTCTCCTAGAAACTTGAAGCTTTCTACCATCTCTGCATCAGCATCATCAACGTATACTGGGGTACGTGTACCTCTTCGCTTTCTGAAGTCGATCACCATCTCCTTTGTCTTGCTGACATTGAGGAAAAGTTTGTTGTCTTGACACCATGTTACGAGGTTCTCAATCTCCTTCCTGCACGCCGTCTTGTCCTTATTTGGATGTCAGAAAGACCGGGTGTTGAGAGACAGGCGGCAGCAGCAAGGGCGCAGTGGACAGGGCAATGGCTGGTGGTTGGGCACCTCTGCATTGTACAGAAATTTGTTCGCAAACCACTTACAAAGTTGTAAGTTATTCACAACATGCTGTTAAATAACAGGAATAACAGGACTGGAAAAAAAAAAAATCAGCCTAAAGAAACGTCCCGATCTGAAACGTCACCGGTCCATGTTCTCCAGAGATGCTGCCTTACCCACTGACTTACTCCAGCACGTTTGTATCTTTTCCTGTTACTAAAAACATTGATTTAAATAGAACACCACGTGCCAGAGTAACTCAGCGAGTCAGGCTGCATTTCGGTGGAGTATGGATAGGTGACGTTTAGGGTCGGGACCCTTCTTCAGACTGATGATGTAGGGGAGAGAAAGTTGGAAAAGAGGTGGAGGGGGAGGGAGAGGGAAAAGCCTGGCAAGTGATAGGTGGATAGCGGGGGGGGGGGGGGGGGGGGTGATGACCAGATGGGTCGACAGAGGCTGGAGATGTATAAGAGACAAAAGGGTGTTAGATAAGGAGAGAAGATGAGTGAAATGTAAAGCCAAAGGGAGGGCTAGATAGAAGGGAATGGGGGAGGGGATGGTAGGAAAAATCAGTGCACACTGGGGTGGATAGTGATGGGGCACAGGATAGTGGTGGAAGGAGTAAAAGAGGGTGTTAACTAAAATTGCAGAATTGAATGTCCATACCACTGGGCTGTAAGGTACCCAAGCAGAATGTACTGCATTCGAAACAAAAGGGCCGGAATAAGTTTGGAACTAATAAAGATGTACATGCAAAATGCTGCTGTGTGCAAGGCAACACCTTTGCTGTGCTGTGTGCAAGGCAACACCTTTGCTGTGCTGTGCTTGCCAGAATTATTTGGAAAGGCGCCATACAAATACAGTCAAGGTCCGACCCAAAACGTCACCTATTCCCTTTCCTCCAGAGATGCTGCCTGACCCGCTGGGTTACTCCAGCATTGTGCGCCTATCGTCCATACAAATGCAAGTCTCTTTCTTCCCTGTGGAACAGGTTTTATTCTCCGACAACAGTGCGACAGCAGGATATGGGTCTGCAACATGTTACCACTTTAAACAAAACTCACTGACCTCATCAAAATCCTACGATTATCTCTGCTTGCCAAAGCAGGTTTAAAGAGTTACAGAGTGCGCATTTTTATGTGAAAGCATTTTTCATGTAGCGTAGGAAATCTTAGACACTTTGAATGCCCCACTGAAAACACACACTAACAAAATATTTTGTTGTGAAATTTGTATTTCAAGAAGAACGAGGGAAATCACTTCATTTTGCAGAGTGCATTTCTGCACGTTCACCATTATTGATGAACACAGTACTTAGTGACCAGATAAGATACTAAAAATGCACAAATGAAGCAGTCACCAAGGTAACAAAACCCAACAGACTAGGATAATGTAATAAAAAGGAACTGCAGATATTGGTTTAAAACAAAGATAGACAAAATGGTAGAGTAACTCAGTGGGTCAGGCAGCATCCCTGAAGAAAATGGATAGCTGATGTTTTGGGTTGGCATCGGTCTGAAGGCTAATTTCACAGATTACTAAGCTGGTTGCAAAATGCTTAGAAACATCCCAAGCTTGGTGTGGAGATGAGGAGGAATTTATTTAGCCAGTTTATTTATTCATGTGTGTATATATTTATATAATGGGATATTGACACACTGATCTGTTTTTGTAGTCAATGCCTACTATGTTCTGTTGTGCTGAAGCAAAGCAAGAATTTCATTGTCCTATTAGGGACACGTGACAATAAACTCACTTGAACATGAAGCTTGTGGAAGTCACGATACACAGGCACTCCCTACGTTACGCAAGAGTTATGCTCCGTGAACCCATATGCAAACCTGATTTTACTCAAGTCATAATCACCATCCCCACATAACTCAGAGTATTAACCATCTCAGTGAAGTCTGGCTGCGTCTGGGGCACTTGCTGCGGTGCGTGGCCGTCACGGTTAGCACTGCCGCCATTGTTGGCTTGAGTTCCGTCTCGCTGCTGGGGCACTTTCCGGGCAAGCAGTGCCGCCATTGCCAGCTTGCTTCCGATGTAAACTTGAGAGATCCTACAGTGTTGTGGAGATTACAAACTGCCTTGCTTGCACTAGGAACTAAGCACAGAATTGTTTCCATAAGTGTGAGCTTGCACAAGACCCCTATTGTACAAGTCGGGGAGTGTCTGTAAATCCAATTTTTCCTTTTAGTCACCAGGAGACACAAGTATAGCTATATTATGGTCAGGTTCACAGAGATACAGTGAAAAATGTTTTGTGCACCATCCAGGCAGATACCATACGCCAGCACAAGAGACCAAGCACAGTGCCACCATTTCATCTCCTCTGCCATTAGTACCACTGGTTGGCAACACGTAGTGTGGAGATGAGGAGGAATTTCTTTAGCCAGCGGGTGGTAAATCTGCAGAATTCATTGACACAGACAGGGGTTGAGGCCAAGACATTGGGTATTTTTTACGGTGGAGATTGATAGGTTCTTGGTCAGTAAGGTGTCAAAGGTTGCTGGGAGAAAGCAGGAGAATGGATTGAGAGGGGAAAATAGATCAGCCATGATCAAATGAATGGTGGAGCAGAATTGATGAGCCGAATGGCATAATTCTACTCCTGTCCCTTCTGGTCTTATGTGTTTAGTTTATTACTACAGTGAAAAGCTTTTGATGTGTGCTAACCCATCAAGGGAAAGACAATACATGATTACAATCGAACCATCCACAGTGTACAGATGCATGGCAAGGAGAATATCACATTCACATTTGGTGCAAGATAAAACCAGTCAGGTTTGATCAAAGATAGACCTATGGTCCCTGGGATGTCCTAGGCAGATAGTCCTAGATCGATCCCTGGGATGGCAGGACGGTCATATGAGGAAAGATTGAAAAGACAAGGCTTGTATTCACTGAAGTTTACAAGGATGAGGGGGGATCTTATAGAAACATATAAAATTATAAAAGGACTGGACAAGTTAGATGAAGGAAAGATTGTCCCAATGTTGGGCGAGTCCAGAACCAGGGGCCACAGTCTTAGAATAAAGGGGAGGTCATTTAAGACTGAGGTGAGAAAAAATGATTTCACCCAGAGAGTTGTGAATTTATGGAATTCCCTGCCACAGAGGGCAGTGGAGGCCAAATCACTCGATGGATTTAAGAGAGAGTTAGATAGAGCCCTAGGGGCTAGTGGAGTCAAGGGATATGGGGAGAAGGCAGGCACTGGTTATTGATATGGGACGATCAGACATGATCACAATGAATGGCGGGTACTGGCTCGAAGGGCCGAATGGCTTCCTCCTGCACCTATTTTCTATGTTTCTAGGGTCGCCAATGAGGTAGATAGTATTTCAGCACCGCTCTCTAGTTGTTGGTCTGATGGTTTAGTTGCCAGGTGATCAGTACCCGTCTCTCTTGGCCTGTGGTTTTGTTCTCTCTAACCCTTATTAAATGGCTCCGCCACCTCCACAGAACTCACAGCCACCTGCAGCAATTTTCCAAACCACACTCTTCACAACTCCCAATAAACTTTCAAATATTTATTCATATAATTTCATGAGTGTGGAGTTTTGCTTCCACCAAGGTTTTTTTGCACAACGTGGATTGTTCTGCCACTTTAAATCCCCTTCCCATTCCCACACTGACCTTTCTGTCCTGGGCCTCCTCCATTGCCAGAGTGCGGCCACATTGAAACTGGAGGAACAGCACCTCGTATTCGACCCGGATAGCTTACAACCCAATGGTATGAACATTAAATTCTCCAATTTTATGTTTAAAAAAAAAAACAACCCTTCTCTCCTTCCCCCCCCCCCCCCCCGCCTCCCCTTCCCCCTGCCTTGCCTAGAATTGCACCTAATTTTCCCCTCCACCTACATACCTTACTCTGGCTTCACAATTTGTAACTCTTCAAGGGTTACACAAAAAGCTGGAGAAACTCAGCGGGTGCAGCAGCATCTAAGGAGTGAAGGAGATAGGCGACGTTTCGGGTCGAGACCCTTCTTCAGACTGGTCAGGGATCAGGGAAACGAGAGATATAAACAGTGATATGGAGAGATAAAGCAAGAACAATGAGTGAAAGATATGCAAAAAAGTATTGGAGATAAGGAAAGCAGGCCATTGTAAGCTGTTTCTGGTGTGAAAATGAGAAGCTAGTGCGACTTGGGTGGGGGGGGGGGGGGGGGGAGAGATGGAGAAGGAATGTCAGGGCCCGAGGGCTGAGGGAGAGGTGGGGGGGTGGGGGGAAAGGAGCAGTCTGGGTTAACAGAATTGAGAAAATTCAATGTTTAAGCCCAGAGGATGCAGACTCCCCAAGCGGAATATGAGATGTTGTTCCTCAAACTTGCGGTGTTGTTCACTCTGGCCATGGAGGAGGCCCAGGACCGAGAGGTCGGATACGGAGTGGGAGGGGGAGTTGAAGTGCTGAGCCACCGGGAGGTCGGGTTGGTTATTGCGGACCGAGCGGAGGTGTTCGGCGAAACGATCGCCTAGCCTCCGCTTGGTCTCACCGATGTAGATTAGCTGGCATCTGGAGCAACGGATGCAGTAGACGAGGTTGGAGGAGGTGCAGGTGAACCTCTGTCGGACTTGGAATGACTGCTTGGGTCCCTGAAAGGAGTGGATGGGGGAGGTGAAGGAACAAGTGTAGCATCTCTTGCGGTTGCAAGGGAAAGTGCCCGGGGAAGGAGTGGAGCAGGAGGGAAGGGAAGAATTGACGAGGGAGTTGCGGAGGGAGCGGTCTTTGCGGAAGGCAGATAGGGGGGGGAGATGGGAAGATGTGGCGAGTGGAGGGGTCACGTTGGAGGTGGCGAAACTGGCGGAGGACTATCTGTTGTATGCGCTGGCTGGTGGGGTGAAAGGTGAGGACCAGGGGGACTCGGCCCTTGTTGTGAGTGGGGGAATGGGGAGAGAGGGCAGTGTTGCGGGGTATGGAGGAGACCCTGGTGCGAGCCCTCATCGATAGTGGGGGAGGGGAAACCCCGTTCTCTGAAGAACGAGGACATTTGCGATGACCTGGTGTGGAACACGTCATCCTGGGAGCAGATGCGGCGTAGTCGGAGGAATTGGGAATAGGGGATGGAGTCCTTACAGGAAGCAGGGTGGGAGGAAGAGTAGTCCAGGTAGCTGTGGGAGTCAGTTGGTTTGTAGTGGATGTCAGTCAGGAGTGTGTCACCTGCAATAGAGATTCTTCAATCCTTCCGTCTTGCGCTTAGTCCTTTAATCTCTGGCTTTTGTTCCAACCATCTGCTTATCAAACCTCCCCTTGCCTATGTCCACCTCTTACCTACCACTTTGTCATGCTTCTCTCCTCTCCCAGCTTCCCCCCACACCCTCTTAAACAATGTCTGAACAAGGGCTGCGACCCAAAATGTTCCTTGTTCCCCAAGCTGCCGCACCCGCTGAGTTACCCGAGCATTTTCTGCCCTTTAGTTCCTCCAACCCCCTGCATATGAAAGCAATCAGCAACAGCACAAGAGTGCCTGAACAAGTGCAGCCCAAATACAAAGCCCACTTGCATTGGGATTTGCATTGCAGTTTAAAGAAGTTCTTATTTGCATTAAAGAAGGAACTGCAGATGCTGGAGAATCGAGGGTTACACAAAAAGCTGGAGAAACTCAGCGGGTGCAGCAGCATCTAAGGAGTGAAGGAGATAGGCGACGTTTCGGGTCGAGACCCTTCTTCAAGAAGGGCCTCGACCCGAAACGTCGCCTATCTCCTTCACTCCTTAGATGCTGCTGCACCCGCTGAGTTTCTCCAGCTTTTTTTGTGTAACCTTCTTATTTGCATTGCAGTCTTATTTCGACCCATCCTTTTTCTCCAGAGATGCTGCCTGACCCAGTGAGTTACGCCAGAACTTTGCATCCATCTTGAGCATAAACCAGAATCTGCAGTTCCTTTCCACACATTACGTCTAGTCAAATGCAATTCAGTCAATAGCTGCTTAGTCTAAGTCACAAGTCCCTGGGTTAATGAAAAACACAAAAACTAGAGCCATGATTTAGAGGGAGTGCAGCAACAGTGAATTTAAAAAAAACAAGAACTTGTGAAAGAGTCAGGGGACAGGGAGGGTAAATAGAGATCTGCACATTCTTTAAATAACATCACCAAATAGCTTGTGACCCACTTGTATTTTACCTCTGGTTAGTAGACATTTATACAATGTCGGTGAGATCACACCTAGAGTATTGTGTGCAGATCAGGTCATCAGTCTCTAGGAGGATGTTATTAACATGGAAATCATGCAGAAAATATTCAGAAGGGTGTTGCTGGTTCTGGAAGGCTTGAATAATGAGAGGCTGGGAGTGTTTTCCCTGAAGCAATGGATGAGGGTTATAAGATCATGAGGGGCACAGATAAAGTGGATGGTCAGTCTTTATTGCCCAGAGTAGAAGAGTATAAAACTAGAGGGCGTAGATTTAGGGCGAGAAGGAAAAAGATTTAAAGGGGACCAGAGGGGAATATTTTCCACAGAGGGTGGTGAGTAGGTGGAGCGGGCTGCCAGAGAAGTGGTAGAGAGGTAGAGAGTGATAGTGTGGTAGAGAGTGATAGTGTGGCACAGCGGTAGAGTTGCAGCCTCACAGCGCCAGAGACCCAGGTTCGCTCCTGACTACGGGTGCTGTCAGCATGGTTTGTACGTTCTCCTTGTAACGACGTTCGGTTTCCTCCCACACTCCAAAGACTTGTGGGTTTGTAGGTTAATTGGCTTCGGTAAATAGTCCCCAATCTGCAGGATAAACCTGTTGCATGGGGAAAATCGCTGGTCGGCACAGACTCGGTGGGCTGAAGGGCCTGTTTCCACACTGTGTCTCTAACACTAGAAACCAAAGAGGTACATTGCAATGTTTAAAAGGCATTTGGACAGATTTATGGATGGAAACGGTTTACAGGGATATCGACCAAATGCAGGCAGATGGGACCAACTCAGTATGGATGGACTGGAGGCCAACCCCATAGAGGACCAGTTTCTACGCTGCATAACTGTACGACTCGGACATTTTGCTTCCAAATGTTCCAGTGGAACATGCTAGGCATTGGTGGTGTTCATGTGCCTATGTGCTCACTGACAGTTGGGCCCAATAGTAATATGGGTAGCTAGGGACTATTACCATTGGGCCTCAGTGGCAATAGTAGGTGGTATGCTTCATAGGCCAACGGTTAAATGCAGACCGTTCTATCTTCCCAGAGAGTTTACCTCCACTGTTGTGACTGCAGCCTATATTCCTCCTGATGCTAATGTTAAGCTTGCAATGAAAGAACTGCATACTGCCATTAACAAACAACAGACTCACAACCCTGAGGCAGCCTTCATTGTTGCAGATGACTTCAATCACTCCAACCTGAAGACTGTACTCCCCAAATTTCACCAACATGTCTCCTTCGCTACCAGTGAAGATAAGATATTGGACAAAGTTTACACAAATATGGCTGAAGCTTACAAAGCCACCCCTCTCCCCCACCTTGATCAGTCTGATCACCTCTCATTGTTCCTGCTCCCAAAGTACTCCCCACTCATCAGACGTGTAAAACCCACCGTGAGAACAGTTAAAGTTTGGTCAGAGGAGGCGGACTCCACACCAGCAGCGTTTTGGAAACACTGTCTGGAATGTGTTTGCAGCCCAGGCACCCTTGACTCCCACACGGACATTGACTCTTATACACCCTCTGTTTTGGACTTTATCAACTTCACCATCAACAGTGTCACCTCCCTCAAACGGATTACCACATTCCCGAATCAGAAGCCATGGATGAACAGCGAGGTCAGGCTACTGCTGAAAGCACGGGACACCGCTTTCAGGTCAGGCGATGCTCAAGCCTACAGTTCATCCAGGGCTAACCTGAAGAGGGGCATCAAGATGGCCAAGCATAGCTACAAGCTTAGGATTGAGGAGCACTTCAAGAACAACTCCGACCCCCGACGCATGTGGCAAGGCATCCAGGCCATCACGGACTATAGACCCACCAACACCACCCCCACATCCAGTGACACATCCTTCCTTGAGGATCTCAACCACTTTTATGGCCCCTTTGACAGGGACAATCTAGAGGTGGCCATCAAGGCTATGCTCCCTGCTGATCACCAGCCCCTCATACTCACCCCCATCGATGTGTATTCGGCACCGAGCAGGATTAATGCACGAAAGGCTGCTGGCCCTGACGGCATCCCCGGGCGCGTCCTCATGACCTGTGCTGACAGACATCTGGACTGACAGCTTCAATCTGTCACTTGCCCAAGCAGTTGTCCCCACGTGCCTTAAAACCACCTCCATCGTGCCGGTGCCAAAACACTCCACTGCGGTGAGCCTCAACGACTTCCGCCCAGTTGCATTTACTCCCATCATCACTAAGTGCTTCGAGAGGCTGGTCCTGGCACACCTCCAAGGCTGCCTACCTCCCACGCTGGACCCCTATCAGTTAGTCTACTGCAAGAACAGGAGTACAGAGGATGCCATCCCAACGGTACTTCACTCCGCCCTCTCCCACCTCGACAACAGAAACACCTACGTGAGAATGCTGTTCATCGACTATTGCTCAGCATTTAACACCATTATCCCCTCAAAACTGATCACCAAACTCAGCGACCTGGGCATCAACCCCTCCCTCTGCAACTGGATACTGGACTTCCTGACTAACAGACTCCAGTCTATTAAGTCAGACAGCCACAACTCTTCAACCCTCACCCTGAACACCGGCGTTCCACAGGGCTGTGTACTGAGCCCCCTCCTCTACTCCCTCTTCACCTACGACTGCACACCTGAACATGGTTCCAACACCATCATCAAGTATACAGATGATACAACGGTGATTGGCCTCATCAGCGACAACGATGAGTCGGCCTATAGGGCGGAGGTTCAGCTCCTAGCAGCATGGTGCGCTGACAACAACCTGGCCCTCAACTCCAAGAAGACCAAGGAGCTCATTGTGGACTATAGAAGGTCTAGGGGTGGCACGCACACCCCCATCCATATTAACAGGACGGAGGTGGAACGTGTTTACAGCTTCAGGTTTCTGGGGGTCAACATCTCTGATGATCTCTCTTGGACCCACAATACCTCTACACTGGTCAAGAAGGCTCACCAGCGTCTCTTCTTCCTGAGGAGACTAAAGAAGGTCCATCTGTCTCCTCCGATTCTGGTGAACTTGTACCTCTGCACCATCGAGAGCATCCTTACCAACTGTATCACAGTATGGTACGGCAACTGCTCTGTCTCCGACCAGAAAGCACTGCAGTGGGTGGTGAAAAATGCCCAACGCATCACCGGTTCCTCACTCCCCTCCATTGAGTCTGTCCATAGCAAGCGATGTCTGCGAAGGGCGCGCAGCATCGTCAAGGACTGGTCCCACCCCAGCCACAGACTGTTTACCCTCCTCCAATCCGGGAAGCGCTACAGTTCTCTCCGTTGCCGGACCAGCAGGTTCAGGAACAGCTTCTTCCCTGCGGCTGTTACACAACTTAACTCTGCACCTTGGTGATTGCCAGTCACCCCCCCCCCCCCCCCCCCGCCCCGGACACTCCTTCCTCCAGAAAAATTGCACTACTGCTACTGTATGTACATATATATTTTGCTGTTCCATTATTCTATGTTCGCTCTTCTGGGTGAGATGCCAACTGCATTTTGTTGCCTCTATACTGTACACTGCACAATGACAATAAAGATTGAATCTGAATCTGAAATGGGGCCAAGAGCAAACTCCATCATAGACAGGGGTAACCCTAAATGTCAAGAGGTTAGAATTAGAGAAGCACAAATACACTGGGGGTTTAGAGGGCGGAGAGAACATTGAGAGTTGGGCGAGACTGTGAAGGGATTTAGAGATGAGCATTTACAAATGGACTCAGAACATTCAATACAGCACAAGCACAGGCCCTTTGGCCCACAATGTCCATGCCAAACATGATGGCAAGACCATCTCTCATCTAGCTGTGCATTATCCATATCCTTGCTTATCTATGTGCCTATCCAAAAGCCTCTTAAATGCCACAATCACCCCTGGCAGCACGCTTCAGACACTCACCATACATACCCTGTATAAAATAGTGCCCCGCACATCTCCTTTAAACTTTGCCCCTCTCATCTGAAAGCTATGCCCGCTATTTGATATTTCCATCTTGGGAAATTAGGCTCCGACTTACCCTATCTGTGCCTCTCAGAATTTTATATACGTCCATCAGGTCACCCCCAACCTCCACTGTTCCAGAGAAAACAATCCAAGTCTGTCCCACCTCTCCCTGCAGCTAATGTGTGTTAGTTCATCGCTTAACTGTCAGCAAGTACAGGTCCAACACCATTGGTTCCAGAACCTTGCAGTATTTCCCTTTTGCCAGACCAACAGAGGTCACGGCCTAGGGTGGCCGAGATACCGGCCCGCAAAGTCGGCTATGAGAACAGATCTGCCAGTTCTGGCCGCGCTGGAGCTCCAGAGCCCCGACCGCAGCTTGCAAATTCGACCCATGGATCGACAGCAGTAATCGCCCATGGGAACGGATCTGCCGGTTCCAGCCGGGCAGGGGTTCCAGAGCCCCAGCTGCAAGGGGCAAATGCGACCGATTGATCAGCTGCTGAAGTCCCAAGGAGGTCGAGATCGGCCACTTCATCCTGCCCTAAGCACCCCATTTTCAAGTGCGCTCTCGTAATTTTGTTCGGATTAAAGGAGGTAAGGACCACCAGTTGCTAGAAAATTGGTGGAGGACCTGTGGAGATGAAAAAGCACGGGAGTAACAGCGAACGGTGCGTAGTGAGGGTCAGAACGCAGGCATTCTGGATGATCTGCAGTTTACAGAGGATGGAGAAAGGGATGCCTTCAAGGAGTTAGGGAATTATCAGGTCTAGAAGGAAGAACGACATGGAAGAGGTTTCAGCAGAGATGAGACAGGGCCATCATTAAGTCTGCTACATATTCTACTATGGCCATCTGCCGGAGTCATTCAAAATTGACACTGAAACTCGCAACGACAAGCAGGCAGATGGTTGAAGTCATTCCACTCCGCTCGATATTCTTCTGTTGTCTCCTCAAATATATTTTGTGTTGTTGCTCATAGAATCATATACAAGGTGGAAACTGTCCCTTCAGCCCACTTGCCCACACTGACCAAGATACCCCATCTATACGTCGCACCTGACCTACATCCCTCTAAA
Source organism: Raja brachyura (assembly GCA_963514005.1). Next base: position 23,759,697 of record OY740794.1, read on the forward strand.
CCTTTTCTATCCAAGTATCTGTCCAAATGCATTTTAAACGCTGTTTTTACTATCTGCCTCAACTACCTCCATTGGCAGCTCGTTCCATACACCCACCAACGTCTGCGTGGAAAAATTACCTCTCCGGTTCCTATTAAATCTTTCCCCCCTCACCTTAAACTTACATCCCATTGATTCTTTACTCCTCTATTCTGGGTAAAAGATTTTGCATTCACCCTCCCTATCCCCCTTCATGGTTTTATACCTCTCTGCAAGATCACCCTTCAGCCTCCTGAACTCCTAGGAATAAAGTCCTAGCCTGCCCAACAACCTCTCCTTATAGCTCGAGCCCTCAGGTCCTTGCAAAATCCTTGTAAACCTTCTCTGCACTCTTTCCAGCATGACAATATGCCTTTGGTCCACCGTCCACCCAATTTCCAATTAAAAGATCAAGGATCCCAAACAAATTGTATCCCTGGAGACACGAAACTGCAGATTCTTGAATCTTTAACAACAAAACAAGGTGCTGGGTGGATGAGGTGGCATCCTGATCAGACTGAAGAAAGGTCCTGACCTGAAATGTCATCAGTCCATTCCCTCCACAGATGCTGCCTGACCCGCTGAATTCCACCAGCACTGTTTTTGCTGTTGTATCTCTGGTCTTCTTCATGTAATGGAGACCAACTGAGTTAGACGAACTTCTAATATAAACAGCTCATTCAGGACTGGCCAGAGGACTGTGGCTTACTGTTGTTTAACACTAAGAGTGATAGATATTTGCACAATAAAATAAATCTTTATGATTTAACTTTCGTAAAAAGGGGCTTTGCAGGGTAAAGAAAAAATGAATAATTTGGGGGCCCCAGTGGTGCAGCCTGTTGAGCTGCTGCCTCACAGCGGGTAAGATACCCGGGTTCCATTCTGACCTCGGGTGCTGTCCGTGTGGAGTTTGCACGCTCTCCCCGTGACCGCGCGAGTTGCTCCGGCTCCTTCCACATCCCAAAGACGTGCCGGTTTGTAGGTTAAGCGGCCCTCTGTAAACTGCTCCTCGGGGGAATGCACAAACAGGATAACATGGAACTAGTGAGAATGGGCGATTGATGGTTGCCGTGGAATCAGTGGGCTGTGGGGCCTGTTCCCTTGCTGTATCTCCAATCTAAACTAATTTAGAGGGGCAAGTTCCACTTTTGACCGTACAGTTTTACATTATTTTTAAACAGAACTGTCATGTTACAGCACCTAAAGATCTGATGCAGTGCACTATCCCCATCATTAACTGAAGGCAATCATTAACTGATCCAACACAATTAAGGACAGGCTGGTCATTCTGGTCATCCTGGTCATTCCCTCTGCTCCCCTCTCCCAACAGGCAAGAGGTACAGAAGATTGAAAACGCACACCTCCAGATTCAGTGACAGTTTCTCCCCAACTGTTATCAGGTGACCGAACCGTCCGTTCACCAACTGGAGAGTGGTTTAGTGTAGTTTTGTGATACAGTGTGGAACCAGGTCCTTCAGCTCACGGAGTCCGTGCCAACGAACAATCAGCCATACACTAATTCTACTCCACACTCTCGGGATAATTTACAGAAGCCATCTAACCTACAAACCTGCACGCCTTTGGAATGTGGGAGACTGGAGCACACAGGGAAATCTCACAAGGTCACAAGGAGAATGTACAAACTCCATACAGATATCACCTGTGGTCAGGATGAAACCCGGTTGTGTGGCGCTGTAAGGCAGCCACTCTACCACTGCGCCACTGAGCTGCCCACACCTTACACTAAAGGTTATACATTTTATCCTGTATCTGTAAACAGTGGACGGCTTGAATGTAACACATATTGTCTTGTCACTGACAGCACACAACAAAAAGTTTTGACAATAAAAGTAAATTAATCTAAAGACTAGCTTATCATCCCAGGATACGCAGTCCTTGCGTTAGGCAGGAACCCAATTGAGTGAGGATGTTATGTCGAGGGAGTCTCCCAACCTGTCCATGGAAGCAGGGAAACTCTTGCATCAAACCATCTCACAGCGCCAGAGATCTGGGTTTGATCTTAACTATGGATACTGTCTATACGGAGTTTGCACGTTCTCCATGTGACCACATGGGCTTTCTCCAGGTGCTCCGGTTTCCTTCCACATTCCAATGACTTGCAGGCTTGTAAGTTAATTGGCTTCTGTAAATCGTCTCTACTGTGTAGGATAGAACTGGTGTACGGGTGATTGTTGGTCAGCGTGGACTGGGTGGGCCGAAGGGCCTGGTTCCCATGCTGCATCTCTAAACTAGACTAGTTTAGCCCCACCAAGGAAACTCAGTCTGAAGCTTTTGAGGATGGATGAGTTACTTTCACTGAGAGCTCACAAGACAAATTGTTACATCAATAATATTGGTAAAATATCTGGAATTAGTGACCACACTAGGCCTGTACGTGGAGTTTATAAGGATGAGGGGCGACCTCATTGAAACTTATCAAATAGTGAAAGGTCTGGATAGAGTGGATGTGGAGGATGTTTCCATAAGTGGGGGAGTCGAGGACCAGAGGCAATAGCCTCAGAATAAAAGGATGCATTTTACTTATATAATTTATTTAGTCAGAGGGCGGATATTTTTAAGGCGGAGTTTGATAGAATCTTGATTAGTGCATGTGTCAGGGGTTATGGGGCGAAGGCAGGAGAATGGGGTTGAGAGGGAAAGATAGATTAGCCCTGATTGAATGGCAGAGTAGATTTGATGGAAAGAATGGCCTAATTCTGCTCCTTATGAACTTATTAGTGCCTAGTGACATTTGAAGTAGTCAGCGGTACAAAGCGTGGTCAGTTTACCAGGTCTGCCAGACTCCGAGACACCTCCCCCTTCGAGTCAGAAGGTTCAATTCCTATGCCAGAGCACACAAATCTAGGCTATCAGTCCAGTACTATACTGTGGAAGATGCTTTTTTTTTTAAAGAGACATACAAGCCTTAGATTAATGCAAAAGCCCAGGGCATTACTTTGAAAAGTAAGGAAGCTATCCAGAGTAAACGGATCAATGCTTCCCAAATCGATTAGCTGGCCACTAGTGTATGTGACAGCGTGTTAGATTTTCAATTGAAAATTACCTCAAATAATTGTGAAGCGTTTTGGGACGATCTGAAAGGAACTACGTCAAAGCAAGTATTTTTTAAGAGACGGGTAGGAGACACAATGGGAAAAATGACCCAGCAGCCCGATATGGACAGAATCCCCTTACCTTACATGGGAAGAGAACGGCCGAAGCCACTTTTTCCATTGCCAGGTTCCTGATGCTGGGGGTGAGGGAGCCTCGACATGTCGGGCAACAGGTCAGTTTTTGGCGGCAGGTGTTGCACACCAGATGGCCGGCTTGACATTGTAGGATGGGCGGCAGCACGTAGTCGAAGCAGACGGGGCACTCGAAGAGCGAGGTTAGCTCCTGGGCAGCGGCGGCGGCGGCGGCGGCGGCGGCTGCAGCAGCGGCCACCGCCGCCTGGTGAGGATGCAGAGGCGGCGGGGGAGACGAGACACCAGCGCCTAGAATCGCCGCCGTCCCGCAGCCGCCGGCAGCGGCAGCCACGGCAGAAGGGGAGGCGGCGGCGGCCACTGCTGCCGCCGTCGACAGGCCGCTCGGGGCCGGAGAAGGAGCCGTGTGTTTGCCGGCTTTGCCGCTTCCGTTGCCCGCTCCGGCCGATGACATGGCTGGCAGGCAGGAGGAGGAGAGGCGGGCGAGGGCATGGATGTTCCTGCCGCGGCCACCCAGCGTCAGGCCCGGCCGCTCCGGCTCCGTCTCCGTCTCCGGCTCCAGTTCCAGCCGCCACCGAATGTTTAGACACAAGAAAATCGCGACACCGCGTTCTAGAACCTTGATACACCGCGCCGTGACGTCACCGCCGGAGGGAACCCCTCCCTTACGTCACGTGAATCCCAACCCCTTCCTCCCAGCGCATTCAACAACAACGACCTGCACTGATAAAAATACGCCCTACGGCGGGAGAACACAAACTAGCAATATGTGGAAGTAAATAATAAAATATGCTGCTTTCTACCAAAGGTAAATACAAAATACTGGAGTAACGTAGAGGGTCAGGCAGCATCTCTGGTGTAATTGGATCGGTAAATACAAGGAACTGCAGATACTATTTTCTACCAAAGATAAACACAACGTCATGTTAACTCAACGGGTCAGGCAGCATCTCTGGAGAACATGGATAGGTGACATTTTGGATCTGGACCCTTCTTCAGACCAGGAATCTAGAGAGTTCAGAATATAGTTCTCAGCATTGTAGCGCATCAGTCCCATAGACCAGGAACTGCAGATGCTGAAATCTTGAGCAAAACACAAAGCGCTGAAGGAACTCAACGGGTCAGGCAGTATCTGTGGAGCGAATGGACAGCGACATTTCAGGTCGGGAGCCTTCTCCAGACCAACCCAAAATATCACCTGTCCATTGCCACCACCGATGGCCTGTTTAGTTCTGCCACCTCTGTGTTTTACTCTATAGACGTTGAATTTCAAATCGGCAGTTGGAATAGATATAAATAGAATTAAGGTGCCAAAATTCTTCCATTCCAGAAGAGAGTGACGTCAGTCTATCCAGTGGAAAGACACAAAGAGATTCTCCATGCGTGCTATCCAGTCAGCGAAAAAGTATACATGATTACAATCAAGCCGTCCACAGTGCACAGATACAAGAGAAAGGGAATAACGTTTAGTGCAAGATTAAAGTCCAATAGAAAGATTTAAAAGAGTGGAGCAATTGTAATGAATGTTTGCAGATCCACTTCTGGGACCAGCATGCAGAAAGTCAATAGACAATAGAAAATAGACAATAGATGCAGGAGTAGGCCATTCGGCCCTTTGAGCCAGCACCGCCATTCAATGTGATCATGGCTGATCATCCCCAATCAGTACCCTGTTCCTGCCTTCTCCCCATATCCCCTGACTCTGCTATTTTTAAGAGCCCTATCTAGCTCTCTCTTGAAAGCATCCAGAGAACCCGCCTCCACCGCCCTCTGAGGCAGAGAATTCCACAGACTCACCAATCTCTGTGAGAAAACGTGTTTCCTCATCTCCGTTCTAAATGGCTTACTCCTTATTCTTAACTGTGGCCCCTGGTTCTGGACCCCCAACATTGGGAACACGTTTCCTGCCTCTAGCGTGTCCAAGCCTTTAACAATCTTATATGTTTCAATGAGATATCATCTCATCCTTCTAAACTCCAGAGTGTACAAGCCCAGCTGCCCCATTCTCTCAGCATATGATAGTCCCGCCATCCCAGGAATTAACCTTGTAAACCTACGCTGCACTCAATAGCAAGAATGTCCTTCCTCAAATTAGGTGACCAAAACTGTACACAATACTCCAGATGTGGTCTCACTAGGGCTCTGTACAACTGCAGAAGGACCTATTTGCTCCTAGATTTGATTCCTCTTGTTATAAAGGCCAACATGCCATTCACTTTCTTCTCTGCCTGCTGTACCTGCATGCTTACTATCATAGACTGATGTACAAGGACCTCCAGATCCCGTTGTACATCCCTTTTTCCCAACGATGCCATTTAGATAGTAATCCGCCTTCCTGTTTTTGCTACCAAAGTGGATAACCTCACATTTATCCGCATTAAACTTCATCTGCCATGCATCTGCCCACTCCCCCAACCTGTCCAAGTCACCCTGCACTGTCATAGCATCCTTCTCACAGTTCACACTGCCACCCAGCTTTGTGTCATCTGCAAATTTGCTAATGTTACTTTGAATCCCTACATCCAAATCATTGATGTATATTGTAAATAGCTGTGGTCCCAGCACCTAGCCTTGCGGTACCCCACTAGTCACTGCCTGCCATTCTGAAAGGGACCTGTCAATCCCTACTCTTTGTTTCCTGTTTGCCCTTCTCTTTCCATGTGCACTCTACCCCCAATATCATGTGCCCTAATTTTGCCCACTAATCTTCTATGCGGGTCCTTATCAAATGCTTTCTGAAAGTCCAGGTACACCACATCCACTGGCTCTCCCTTGTCCATTTTCCTAGTTACATCTTCCAAAAATTCCAGAAGATTAGTCAAGCATGACTTCCCCTTCGTAAATCCATGCTGACTCGGACCAATCCTGTTACTGCTAACCAAATGTTCGGCTATCTCATCTTTTATAATTGACTCCAGCATCTTCCCCACCACCGATGTCAGGCTAACTGGCCTATAATTCCCTGTTCTCTCTCTCCCGCCTTTCTTAAAAAGTGGGATAACATTAGTTGCCCTCCAAACCACAGCAACTGATCCCGAGTCTATAGAACATTGGAAAATTATCACCAATGCATCCACGATTCTAGAGCCACTACCTTAAGTACCCTGCGATGCAGACCATCAGGCTCTGGGGATTTATCAGCCTTCAGCCCCATCAGTCTATCCAACACCATTTCCTACCTAATGTGGATTTCCTTCAGTTCCTCCGTCACCCCAGATCCTCTGGCAACTACTATATCAGGAAGATTGTTTGTGTCCTCCTTACGGAAGACAGATCCAAAGTACCTGTTCAACTCATCTGCCATTTCCTTGTTCCCCATAATAAATTCACCCTTTTCGGTCTTCAAGGGTCCAACTTTAGTCTTAACTATTTTTTTCCTCTTCACATCAAGAAGCTTTTACTATCCTGCTTTATATTCTTGGCTAGCTTACCTTTGTACCTCATCTTTTCTCTCCATATTGTCTCTTTGGTTATCTTCTGTTGTTCTTTAAACATTACCCAATCCTCTTGCTTCCCGCTCATCTTTGCTGCGCTATACTTCTTCGCTTTAATTTTTATACTGTCCCTGACATCCCTTGTCAGCCATGGTCGTCCCTTTCTCCCCTTGGAATCTTTCTTCCTCCTAGTCACTGACTCCTAATGGCTCATTAACCTTGAGGTCCTTTATCAAATCCGGTTCATTAAATAACACTAATTCCAGAATTGCCTTCTCCCTGGTAGGCTCCAATACAAGCTGCTCTAAGAATCCATCATGAAGGCACTCTACAAACTCCCTTCCTTGGGGGCCAGTACCAACCTGATTTTCCCAGTCTACCTGCATGTTGAAATCTCCCATATCAACCACAACATTGCGTTTGCTACATGCCAATTTTAACTCCTGATTCAATTTGCACCCTATGTCCAGGCTACTGTTTGGGGGCCTGTAAATTAGTCCCATTAGGGTCTTTTTACCCTTACAATTCCTTAGTTCTATCCATACTGACTCCACATCTCCTGTTTCAATGTCACCCCTTGCAAGGGACTGAATGTCATTCCTCACCAACAGGGCAATCCCACCCCCTCTGCCCACCTGTCTGTCTTTTTGTATAGGAGGTATACCCTTGAATACTCGGTTCCCAGCCCTGGCCCTCTTGCAGCCATGTCTCAGTAATTCCCACAACATCATACTTGCCAGTTTCTAACTGAGCCTCAAGCTCATTCACTTTATTCCTTATACTTTGCGCATTCATATACAGCACTTGGACCTCCGTATTCACTTCCCCCCTTGCACCGCTCGCAATTGGCTCTGACCTTACTCTGTTGTCCCTTCTCGAGCTTTCCTTCCCATTAATTTGAGAATCTTTTGTAATTTTTCCTGTAGTCACTTTCTCTTCAACTCCACCTTTATACTCCCAATTTGTCAATCCCTCCCCCCCACTATTTAGTTTAGACCGGCACGTGTAGCCCTAGCAAACCTGCCTGACAGAATGTCAGTCCCCCTCCAGTTTAGGTGTAACCCATCCCTTTTGTACAGGTCACCCCTACCCCAGAAAAGATCCCAGTGGTCTATAAATCTAAATCCTTGCTCCCTGCACCAGCCCTTCAGCCACACATTCAGATCCCCTATCTCCCTGTTCCTGTCCTCACTAGCACGAGTCGCCTGTCTTTCGGGGCCATTGGGCTAAATAAAGCAAATTAGTTTACAGCGAATGAGGTATTTCTGAAGTGCCACTCGCTAATCTCACTAATCAATGTGGATGGAGCAAGCTCTCTTACTCTCTCAAATAGCTGATATCTTACGTATGGAAATTGTCCGATCGTTTAGGGCTAACGGAATCAAGGGATATGGGGGAAAAAGCAGGAACAGGGTACTCTGGATCTGGATGTAGTACGCTGAAAAGCTCTAGGTAGAGCATCACTCAGCACTAAGATGGTGGTGGATGTGCTAGTCAAAATGAAGATGCTTGTGGAGTGCATCTTTGTGTGTGTTGATGTTTTGGAGATCTCTTTTTTTAAAATATTTTTTTAAAATATATTTTTATTACAAGCAGTGTACAAAAGTATAAACCGCGGCATATGACATAATACATTTATTGTACAGCTTCAATTTTAATTTTTAGCTAAAGATGAGAAGAAGAAAGGAGAAAAGGCAAGAGAGAGATAAAGTGAATGAGCAAGAATAGAACCCCTAGACTACCAAATTGGTGTAGCCGTAGAGGGCAGTAAAATAAATAAGAAGAACGTAAAGAAATAACGTAAAGAAATAAAAAGACAAAAACAGAAAGAAAAACAAAAAGTGATGATCTACCTGCTTCGTATCTCTTCCCACCCATCACCCAACCCGCAATTCGATTTAATTCCAAAGTTGTGTTGCACCATACTATCCTTGTAACGAAGCAATGAATGGTGTCCATGTCTTCGAAAACTGCTCTGGTTTTCCTGCTAAGACAGGTTTCATATTTTCAAAATGTAGCGTTTCAGTCATGTTTATAATCCACATTTTAAGAGTAAGGGCAGATGTATTTTTCCAGAATTTAAGTATTAGTTTTTTCGCCGTTATCAGGCCATAATTAAGGAAACGTCTTTGAAATATTGATAGCTCAGGGCAGGCATCTGATGTTCCAAGAATAATCAGTTCCGCGTGGGGGTCCAGTTTTGTTTTTAATGTTTTTGAGAAAATTTCAAAAATTCCAAATTTTGGAGATCCCTGATGCTGGCTGGTAGGGTATTCCAATCCCTTTCTGTCTTGAAGAAAAACAAGTTAGATAGTGCTAATGAAGTGCTGTGCGGAATGAAATGATTTCCAGGTTGGTAGCTTCTGGTTGACATGCCTATGGGTGCTTGGGTTAACTGGATGTGGTCCTCCATCTTTAAATCAACAGTGGTATTCTTGATCTTGTGGAATGTTGTCAGCCTGATGAACTTGCACCGTGTAGTAGTGGATGAAGTTTAAGGTCCTTTATCATGCTGGAGACTGAGCTCTGCCACTTGTAGTTGTTAGATATGAACCTTGCTGCTCTGTTTTGCACTGCCTGCATCTTATTGATGTTCCCTTGAGTGAAAGGATCCCACACGGAGCAGCAATATTTAACATGCGGACATACAAGGCTTTTATATGCTTGGATCTTAACTTCTTTGGGTGCATTTTGCAGATTGCGACATAGAACGCCAATGACACTGGTGGCTTTGGCTGTTGCCCCTTCCACAGGCTTGTTCCATTTCAGGTTTTCAGACAAAGAAACTCCTAAGTATTTATGACTAGAAACTGCCTTTAGCTGATGTCCAGAGAGTGTGTTGGAATGATGGATTGCTTTAGGTTTCCTAGTAAAACGCATGACATTACATTTTTCTGGTTTGAAAATCATTTGCCATTTCTTCTCCCATCTCTCCAATGAGTGCAGATCTTTTTGAAGCATCAGGCAATCATCATGAGACTTGCTCGGACGATAAACCACACAATCGTCGGCGAAGATTCAGACCTTAGATGTGATGTTATCTGGGAGATTGTTAATGTAGACTAAAAACAGCAGCGGTCCCAGCACAGTGCCCTGTGGAACGCCAGAGTCGACATGGGCTGGTTTTGAGGATGTTTCCTGGACTACAGTCAACTGCTCCCTGTCACTTAAAAAAACTAGTTATCCAGGAGTGAAGTGAGCCCTCTACACCAAAGAATTTGAGATGGTGTAGAAGCCTCTGATGTGGAACGGTGTCAAAGGACTTTGAAAAATCCAGCACCACCGTGTTCACTTGTTTGGTTTCTTCCACAGAGCTGAAGATTTGGTGAATGGTAGTTATCAGCTGGGATTCACATGACCATCTGGCCCAGAAACCATGTTTCCAGAGATGCTGTCTGACCCTCTGAGTTACTCCAGCACTTTGTGTCTATCTTCGGTATAAAGCAGTACAGCAGAGCAACAGGCTCTTTGGCCCACAATGTCTGTATGTAAACTAATCTCCTCTGCTGCCACATGATCTATATCCTTCCATTATCTGAATATCCATGTGCCTATCTAAAAGCCTCACAAACTCCACTATCGTAACTGCCTCCATGACCACCCCCAGGTACCCAGCACTCTGTGTAGAAAAAACTTGTCCCGCACATCTCCTTTAAATTGTGCCCCTCTCATAGAAACATAGAAAATAGATGCAGGAGGAAGCCATGGGCCCTTTATGCCAGCACCGCCTTTCATTGTTATCATGGCTGACCGTCCCCAATCAATAACCCGTGCCTGCCTTCTCCCCATATCCCTTGATTCCACAAGCCCCTAGAGCTCTATCTAACTCTCTCTTAAATCCATCCAGTGATTTTGCCTCCACTGCCCTCTGTGGCAGGGAATTCCACAAAATTCACAACTCTCTGGGTGAAAATGTTTTTTCTCACCTCAGTCTTAAATGGCCTCCCCTTTATTCTAAGACTGCGGCTCATCTTAAAGTATGTCCTCTGGTCCTTGACATTTCCACCCTGGGATAAAGGTTCTGACTCTCTACCATATCTATGACTCCCAAAATTTTACACAATTTTCCTCCCACAAATTCTCTATTTATCTCAATCAATACCAATATACCTACCTAAAAAAATCTTTAAAAATCTTGATTTCCGAATTACAAACTTTATCTGGGACTATAAATCACATAGAATTCATAAACTACATCTATGCAAACCCAAAGAAATGGGCGGATTGGCGCTCCCCAATTTCTTATACAACTACTGGGCAACGAATATTAAAAATGTAAGTTACTGGCTGGATAACGCATGCCAACACGTAGACTGGTTAACAATGGAGAGAGAGTTTTTAATATGGGCGTGATTCTTCTCTCCCCAATAAACTTGAAGAACACAATATATGATAAAACTCCGATTATTCACAGCACTTTACGAATCTGGAGACAAGTAAAATCAACTTTTAAACTAAGAAATTTATCTGTTCTTTCACCAATAGCTTATAATCCGTAGTTTAAGCCATCTATTATAGATAAAACGTTTATTTATTGGGAAACACTAGGAATTAAAAAGCTTGGAGATCTGTACGAGATGGGACATCTCCTGTCATTTCAGAAATTACAGTTGAAATACAGTCTGAAAGGTAATCAATATTTTAGTTATCTTCAAATTAGAGATTATTTGAAAACATATACCCATGATTATCAAACTCTGCTGCCAGATATATTAGACAAAGGTATGACTAGAGACTCAGAGTCAAACAATCTAACATCACACTTATATAATACCCTTCTAAATATAGAAATTCCATCGTCAGACGCAATTAGAAGAGAATGGGAAGAGGAATTAGGCCTAAAACTTTCCAAAGACAGATGGGGATAATATCTCTTATATATACATAATTGTTCGATTAATGTTAGACACATTTTAATCCCATTCAAAATTCTGCACAGACTCTAATACTCAAAGACTAAACAGACTAAGATTTTTTCAAATGTATCTCCTATTTGTGACAAATGTCTCCTCCAAGAAGCAATTATAACACACTCCTTTGCCTCTTGCATAAAACTACATAACCTTTGGAAAGGAATCTTTGAAATTTTCTCAAAAACATTCAAAACAAAACTGGACCCCCACACGGAACTGATTATTTTTGGAGCAGCAGAAGCTTGCCCTGTGCTATTAATATTTCAATGTTTCCTTAATTATGGCCTGATAATGGCGAGAAAACGTATACTTAAATTTTGGAAAAATACATCTGCCCCTACTCTTAAAATGGTGATTACAAACATGTCTGAAACGCTACATCTTGAAGATATGAGACTTGTCCTGGCAGAAAAATCAGAGCAATTTTCAAAGATATGGATTCCTTTCATTGATTCATTACAAGGATACTATAGTGCAACACAACTTTGGAATGAAACTGATTTACGGACTGGGTGATGGGTGGGGAGAGAAATGAAGTAGGTATATCAACACTTTCTGGTTTTTTTTTCTTTCTTTTTTCCGTTTTTGTCTTTTTATTTCTTTACGTTTCACTTACTCACTCTTTGACTACACCCATTTGGTAGTTTAGGGGTTCTATTCTTACACATTCACTTTCTCCTTCTTTCTTGCTTGCTTTTCCTCTCTTTTTCTATTTAATCTTTGCTAAAATTAAAATGGAAGCTGTACAATAAATGTACTATGTCATATGCCGCGGTTTATACTTTTGTACTCTGCTTCTGGGGCGACCTGGCTTCCGGCGGCGGCCTGGGCTTCGGGAGCTGCGGTGCTCCAGCGGCGGCCTGGGTGTCGGGAGCTGCGGTGCTCCAGCGGCGGCCTGGCTCCCTCTGAGCTGCGGTGCTCCAGCGGCGGCCTGGCTCCCTCTGAGCTGCGGTGCTCCAGCGGCGGCTTGGGTGTCGGGAGCTGCGGTGCTCCAGCGACGGCCTGGGTGTCGGGAGCTGCGGTGCTCCAGCGGCGGCCTGGGTGTCGGGAGCTGCGGTGCTCCAGCGGCGGCCTGGGTTTCGGGAGCTGCGGTGCTCCAGCAGCGGCCTGGCTCCCTCTGAGCTGCGGTGCTCCCGCGGCGGCCTGGGTGTCGGGAGCTGCGGTGCTCCAGCGGCGGCCTGGCTTTCGGGAGCTGCGGTGCTCCAGCGGTGGCCTGGCTTTCGGGAGCTGCGGTGCTCCAGCGGCGGCCTGGCTTTCGGGAGCTGCGGTGCTCCAGCGACGTTCCGGCGGCGGGCCCTGTGGCGGTGTTCCGGCGTTCCGGCGTCAGAGGTGGCGGCGGCCTGGATCCCCTCAGCGCAGAGGGAGAATAAGGAGGGGAGAAAAGACAGAGACCCTAAGACTTTTGCCTTCCACCACAGTGAGGAGGTGTTTGGTGAACTCACTGTGGTGGATGTTAATTTTGTGTTTATTGTATGGTATTGTTATTTTTATATATGTATGACTGCAGGCACGAAATTTCGTTCAGACTGAAAGGTCTGAATGACAATAAAGGCATTCTATTCTATTCTATTCTATTCTAATAAAAGTATAAATAAAAAATAAATAAATAAATTACATAGTTCTATCGGGTTTCTCCTCAGCCTCCGACGCTCCAGAGAAAATAACTTGCGTTTGTCCAACCTCTCTTTATCACTAATATCCTCTAATCCAGGCAGCATTCTGGTGAACCTCTTCTGCCCCCTCTCCAAAGCCACCATATTCTTCCTGTAATGGCCAATCATTTTTTTAGATATCTCCAACTCCGAGGTTATGTGAAAACATATGCACAAGACTGCTCTCTTATGGGTGCAGATGGGTCCAGATATAATAGATGATTGTTTGAATAGACATGCCGATACAAGTAAGTCGGCTAAGGGAGCAGATCTGCTGGTTTCGGCCGTGCTGGAGGTGGAGCAGCTGACAGTGTGGTGTGGAGAAAATAACCTGCTCCTGAAAACCTTAAAGACCAAGGAGATAATAATAGACTTCAGGAAGAACAAAACGGAAATGGTACCACTAATCATCAGAGGGGACTGTGTGGAGAGGGTGGCGGATTTCCGCTTCCTGGGAATCCATATTGAGGAGGACATGACGTGGAGCGTGAACACCTCTACGCTGCTGAAAAAGGTCCAGCAGAGACTGCACTTCCTGAGGGTGCTCAGGAAGAATAACATCACACAGAGTCTGCTGCTGTCCTTTTATCGGTGCTCCATTGAGAGCATCCTAACATAGTGTGTATGCGTGTGGTACACCAGCTGCACAGCGGCTCAGAGGAAAGCGCTCCAGAGGGCCATTGACAACGCCCAGAGGATTGTCGGCTGCCCTCTCCTTACCTTGGAGGACCTACACAGTTCCCGCTGCAACAAAAAATCATAGAATATTATAAAGGACATTTCCCACCCCGGACACTCCCTGTTTGAACTGTTGCCATCAGGCAGACGGTACAGATCTACAAGGACAAGGACAAACAGACTTAAAAACAGTTTTTACCCCACTGCTATAAAGGCACTAAATGTAGCTGCCAAGGAACGCGGGGACTAAGGGACTGTGGTTGATACACTGTGAAATCGACAGAAGGATGTAGGGTTGGGTGTTTATGCGTGCTGTTTTTATATTTCATATTTATTTTAGTTGTTTATCATCTTTTTTAATATTTTACCTTGTATGTATCGTTAGCTTTTATGGTTTGAATGTTGCACTGACTGGCTGACATTTTTTAATTTTGTTGTACATGGTTCATGTTACAATGACAATAAAGAAACTATTCTATTCTACTATTCTATAAAGTCATGTGTTTTCAAGCAAGAATTGGTGCCGGACTCTATTAATAAATAATATAAATGCTGATCCAATACCCTACTACATGAACCAAAGGATTCATTTACCAAGATAATTAGCTGGACAATCCTTTTCCATGCTCTTGTTAGCAGATTTCCAGAGATGCTGGCTCACCCACTGAGTTACTCCAGCATTTTGGGACAAGTAGCATCTCTGGCGAGAAGGAATGAGTAACGTTTCAGGTTGAGACCCTTTTTCAGACTCTACTTTGGAGAAGTTCTCCAAAGTACGAGTGTGCAGCAACATCCTCTCTCACTGGTTCTTTCTTGTATGAATATGAATATATATATATATATACAGTGGCTTGCAAAAGTTTTCATACCCCTTGAACTTTTCCACATTTTGTCACATTACAAACACAAATGTAAATGTATTTTATTTGGATTTAAAGTGATAGACCAATACAAAGTGGCGCATAATTGTGAAGTGGAAGGGAAATGATACATGGTTTTCAAATTTTTTTACAAATAAAAAACTGAAAAGTGTGGCATGCAAAAGTATTCAGCCCCCTTTACTCTGATACCCCTAAATAAAATCCAGTGCAACCAATTGCCTTCAGAAATCACCTAATTAGTAAATAGAGTCCACTTGTGTGTAATCTAATCTCAGTATAAATACAGCTGTTCTGTGAAGCCCTCAGAGGTTTGTTAGAGAACATTAGTGAACAAACAGCATTGTGAAGCCCAAGGAACACACCAGACAGGTGAGGGATAAAGTTTTGGGAAGTTTAAAGGAGGGTTAGGTTATAAACAAATATCCCAAGCTTTGAACATCTCACGGAGCACTGTTCAATCCATCATCCGAAAATGGAAAGAGTATGGCGCAACTGCAAACCTCAGGTGGGAGAATCTGTCCACAGGACAACTATTAGTCGTGCACTCCACAAATCGGGCCTTTATGGAAGAATGGCAAGAAGAAAGCCATTGTTGAAACAAAGCCACAAGAAGTCCTGTTTGCAGTTTGCCGCAAGCCATGTGGGGGACACAGCAAACATGTGGAGGAAGGTGCTCTGGTCTGATGAGACCAAAATGGAAGTTTTTGGCCTAAATGCAAAACGCTATGTGTGGTGGAAAACTAACACTGCACATCACCCTGAACACACCATCCCCACTGTGAAACATAGTGGTGGCAGCATCATGCTGTGGGGATGCTTTTCTTCAGCAGGGGCAGGGAAGCTGGTCAGAGTTGATGGGAAGATGGATGGGGCCAAATACAGGGCAATCTTGGAAGAAAACCTGTTAGAGTCTGCAAAAGACTTAAGACTGGGGCAGAGGTTCACCTTCCAGCAGGACAATGACCCTAAACATACAGCCACAGCTATACTGCAATGGTTTAGATCAAAGCATATTCATGCGTTAGAATGGCCCAGTCAAAGTCCAGACCTAAATCGAATTGAGAATCTCTGGCAAGACTTGAAAATTGCTGTTCACAGGCGCTCTCCATCCAATCTGACTGAGCTTGAGCTATTTTGCAAAGAAGAATGGGCAAACATTTCAGTCTCTAGATGTGCAAAGCTGGTAGAGACATACCCCAAAAGACTTGCAGCTGTAATTGCAGCGAAAGGTGGGTCTACAAAGTATTGACTCAAGGGGGCTGAATACTTTTGCACGCCACACTTTTCAGTTTTTTATTTGTAATAAAATTTGGAAACCATGTATCATTTCCCATCCACTTCACAATTATGCACCACTTTGTGTTGGTCTATCACATAAAATCCCAATAAAATACATTAACCATATAACCATATAACAATTACAGCATGGAAACAGGCCTTCTCGGCCCTTCCAGTCCGTGCCGACCATTTATTTTCCCCTAGTCCCATCTACCTGCACTCAGACCATACCCCTCCATTCCCTTCTCGTCCATATACCTATCCACTTTACTTTTAAATGTTAAAATCGATCCTGCCTCCACCACTTCTGTCCCTTAATTCTCATGTCATGCCCTCTTGTTTGAATCTTTCCTGCCCTCAGTGGGAAAAGCTTATCCACGTCAACTCTGTCTATCCCTTTCATCATTTTAAAGACCTCAATCAAGTCCCCCCTTAACCTTCTGCGCTCCAAAGAATAAAGACCTAACTTTTTCAACCTTTCTCTGTAACTTAGTTGCTGGAACCCAGGCAACATTCTAGTTTGTAGTTGTAACGTGACAAAATGTGGAAAGGTTGAAGGGGTATGAATACTTTTGCAAGCCACTGTATATATATATATATATATATATATATATATATATATATATATATACACACACACACACAACTGGGCTATATATAAATTATATATATATATAATTTATATATAGCCCAGTGGTATGTATATTGATTTCTCTTGCTACAAGTAACCCCAGCATTCCCTCTCTCTCTCTATCCCTGCCCCCCCCCAAGTCGCACTAGCTTCTCGTTTTCGCCCTACAAACAGCTAACAATGGCTTGATTCTTTTATCATCATAACTTTTTTGCATATCTTTCATTCATTGTTCTTTATCTCCCTACACCGTCTATATCTCTCGTTTCCCTTATCCCTAACTAGTCTGAAGAAGGGTCTCGATCCGAAACGTCACCCATTCCTTCTTTCCACAGATGCTGCCTGTCTTGCCAAGTTACTTCAGCTTTTTGTATCTATAAATATTTACCTGTATATATATATATATATATATATATATATATATATGTGTGTGTGTGTGTATACTGAACTTTTTGTTTATTATATTTTTTACAGAGTACTATGTTTACATATTCTGTTGTGCTGCTGCAAGTAAGAATTTCATTGTTCTGTCTTGGACAAATGACAATAAAACCCTCTTGACTTGATTCCCTTCCCCTAGAACTTCAGGGCGAAAGCAGAGAAATAAGAGGGGTGAGAAGAAATGGACTTGAAATTAGCTTGAAATGAGCTATCCTAAGACCTCCGTTGTTGATCGATTGTTATATCAGCAGGCTGGATGGATTCTGCAGCTGGATGGATTTCAGGAACTTGCAATATGAATTTGACTTGACTGAGCGTGAGTATAACTTGACTAAGGCTCTTTCCCTTCCCCCTGAAATGCTGCAGAATTTGGTAATCACTGATGCAGTGTCACTGCAGAAGACTGTGTTAAAGCAATTATTTATTAAATCTTCACACAGCGGCTGTTTAGTGCCATCTATGGGAGAAATACTGTAATAGTTTGAAAAGGAGATCAAGTTCATACAAAGCAATTTAAAAGGCTTGAAATTGACTTTTGTTGAACAAGAATTGGCAAATCTCCTCATCTGATAAAGTTGTATCAACTTGATTGATAATGGATTCAGAATCCTTAGTGTTAGTAATCTAAATGCTACTGAACCAACTAAATGTTACTGATCATTACAAGGATGATCCCAGAAATATTTGGGTTAACATTAAATGAACGTTTGACGGCACTGGGCCTGTACTTGTTGGAGTTTGGAAGGATGAGGGGGGGACCTCATTGAAACTTACCAAATAGGGAGAGGCCTGGATATAGTGGATGTGGAAAGGATGTTTCCATAAGTGGGAGAGTCTAGGATCAAAGGGCATAGCCTCAGAATAAAAGGATGTACCTTTAGAGCGGAGATGAGGAAGAGTTTTAATGGTCAGAGGGTGGTGAATCTGTGGAATTCATTGCCACATAACCCTCTAGTGTTGGACATCTCCACTCTGGGGAATGAGGTTCTGACTGTGTACACATGTATATGCATACAGTATTTAAAATTCTTGAAGGTTTGATTTGCATGGTCTCTTGTTTCCAATTGCCCATCCCTTAGACCAGGGCCATTGTCACCAACACATCCGCACGCACAAGGCACTTCTTCCCAGCGTTCACTCTGAAGATAACAAACTCTTACTTCTTAGACAATTACAGTCTCTGAGACGAACAAAATCTTCTGCTTTATGTCCACATTTTGTAAAAAACAATGACCAGAAAACTTCTCTTTCACAAAACACAAATATCTTTAATGCTGCTATGAATCTTCTCCTGGGTTCAGTAACATGAAAACAGGAAGTGGACATTTGAACTCTTGAGTCCATTGAAGCATTCAGTGGGATCATGACTGAACTGTGTCTCAGTTCCTTAATCCATCTAGGTTCTGTAGAACGTTAGCAATATACACCTAGTCTATCTTTATATAACCCTGGGGTATATTGCAGGTGGCCGCAGAACTAATGGACTAAGATATGTCACTATGTAACACTGGGATATAGTACTGGAGGGGACAGGTCTGTCACTGTGTAACACTGGGGTACAGTACTGGTAGGGACAGTTCTGCTGCTGTGTAACACTGGGGTGCAGTACTGGTGGTTCTTGGTCTGTCACTGTGTAACACTGGGGTACAATACTGGTGGTTCTTGGTCTGTCACTGTGTAACACTGGGGTACAGTACTGGTGGTTCTTGGTCTGTCTGTGTAACACTGGGGTACAGTACTCAAAGATACTAGAGGAGCTCCTCTAGTGTCTTTAATAGTACTGGTGGGGATGGGTCTGTCGCTGTATAACACTGGATACAGTACCAGTAGAACACTGGGACCCAGTACATGTTGATCTGGGTCTGTCACTGTGTGACATTGGTGTGCAATACTTGTAAATTCAGGTCTGTTGCTGTATACCACTGGGGCACACTACTTGAGGGGCTGTGGCTGTCGCTGTGTATCACGGGGGTACAGTACTGGTGGGGACGTGTCTGTCACTGTATAACACTGGGGCACACTACTGCTGGGGGGGGGGGTCTGTCAATGTATAACATTGGGGTACAGCACCATTGGGGACGGGTCTATGTTGCTGTATAACACTGGGTTACATTACCAGTGGGGAGGGGTCTACTACTCTATAACACCGGGGTACAGTACTGGTGGAGACAGATTTGTCCTCACATAATAAAGCTTAATAAGCCATTAACTTTGTATATACTGTTTCTTTCCCTTTAGATTTTGTACATCATAATTTTTTCCCTGTTCCTCACAACCTTCCTCAGTGTTTAATTTCCTTGCAACTGCAATTTTTGGAAATTCAAGAATTAGGTTCCCCACGTGATCTGTAAGGTGAGAGCGACAAAGATTAAAGGAGATGTGAGGGGTAAGTTTTTGAACACAGCGAGTGATGGGTGCCTGCTAACTACTGCCAGGGGTGGTGGTACCTGGCAGGTATGATAGTGGCGTTTAGACAGGAACATGGATATGCAGGGAATGGAGAGGTATGGATCATGTGCAGGCAGATGAGTTTATCTTGGCATCAAGTCCATCACTAACATTGTGGGCCGAAGGGACTTACCTATGCTGTACTTTTCTATGTTTTGTGTAGCAATGTCGGGAGGACAATCAGTATCAACTGAAAATTGTAACTGGTCAAAATATTCTAGCTTATAGTATTAAATGGGAAACTTAATGAAACAGAATTTCATTATTAACACCTCAATTTTTGCAGTAATTCAGTATTAAGCTTGCCTCAGATTGTTAATTCCGGCCATTATAAGTGTAAGCAATAATATATTTAGTATTTAACAACTGAGATTGAAGCACAACTATTCAATTTTAGTGGGAGATTTAAAAATGTCAAAGATATTTTTCTATATCAGGGTGGCAAAGTGGCTCAGCGGTGGTTACTACTTTACAACCCTGGAGAGTTGGGTTCGATCCTGACTACGGGTGCCATCTGTACGGAGTTTGTATGTTCTCCCTGTGACCATGCAAGTTCGCCGGATGCTCCAGTTTCCTCCCACACTCCAGAGACGAACAGGTTTGTAGGTTAATTGGCTTTGGGTAAAATTGTAAATTGTTCCTCGTGTGTAGGATAGTGTAAGTGCACGGGGTTGCAATTGGTTGGCGCGGACTCGGTGGACCAAAGGGCCTGTTTACGCGCTGTGTCCCTAAAGTGAAATCTTAAGTCTAAAGATTTCCCGGTGCTTTTTCAATCTTTTCTATGAATCCAAACGTTCTTCCTTTCTTAGTATCTTTTGGTGTTTGTAACCTGATATTGTGTCAATCCTTTTTAAATTCACCCTCCTTTTCATCCCTACTCAAGTTTATCTTTCAATTTTAACATTAATTCTTAACAAGAAATAGCTTGCTGGTTACCCCCTTCACTGAAATCCAGGTATCTGTTGTTAAGCCATTATCAGCAAGTTTGTGAAAAAATTCCTTTGAGATGAAGGGTGCAGATGTAACTACCAGGGTGATTTGATACTCCTATAGGATCTAGCATATTTGCTATGTCTGATAGAAAGTCCAATCTTTTAGTGAGTTAGCAGGAATAAAATTGTTTGATGATTCAACTGAGGCAACCCTTGTAAAAAGGATGAGAAAGTCCAAGAACAACAGCACAGTAGCACAGTGGTAGAGTTGCTGCCTTACAGCGCCAGAGACTCGGGTTCAATCCTGACTACGGGTGTTGTCTGTACGTTCTCCCTGTGACTACCTGAGTTTTCCCCGGGTGCTCCAGTTTCCTCCCGCACTCCAAAGATGTACATGTTTGTGGCTTCTGTAAAATGTCCCCTAGTGTGTAGGATAATGTTACTGTACAGAGTGATCGCTGGTCGGCGTGGACTCGGTGGGCTAAAAGGCTTGTTTCCATGCTGTATCTCTAAAGTCTAAAGCTTAAATGGAAACAAATGCTGGGATCAAAAAGGGATGTGATTTGTGCTGTATTCGGGAACTGTGAATTTGAACTCTAGTTTCCCAGCACCACAGGCTTGGCTAATTGCCTGCTATTGCCCAACACAGTTTGCTGATGTCCCTGCTTCAGTAAAATGGGACGGTCCCATTCCAGTCCACAACAGCTCCTTCCCACTTAGTACGGACAGTCATCAACACCGATGGAAATCTTTTCTCTGGATCATCTTCCTCCTCGTGCATCCCCTCTTCCCAATGATGGGAGTGAGTGTCTACAAGGCAAGGAGGAGAAGAAAATATGAATGTTTGAGAATTTGGTTGGAAATGCAAGGAAAAGAAGACGGGCACAAGGTCTAATAGTAGATAAGAGATTCAAGGTGCTGGAGTAACTCAGCAGGTCAGGCAGTATCTTTGAAGAACACGAATAGGTGACGTTTGGGTCAGGACCCTTCTTGGAGTAAGTCCACGGGTCAGGCAGTATCTGTGGAGAACATGGATAGATGACATATCGGGTCGGGACCCTTCTTCAGGCTGAAGGTCCTGACCTGAAATGTTACCTGTCCCTGTACTCCAGAGATGTCTCCTGACCCAATGCGTTACTTTAGCACTTTTGTGCAAACCAGCATTTGTTTCTACAAGAGGCATAAAGCGTTGGAGTAACTCAGCGGGTCAGGCAGCATCTCTGGAGAACATGGATAGGCGACGTTTCGACTCAGGACCCTTCTTCAGACTGATTGTATTTAAGAGGGAGAAAGCTGGATAAGATAGGTGGGACAGGACAAAGCCTGGCAAGTGATTGGTGGATGCAGAATAGGGGAGGGGGGGGGGGGGGGGGGATTAGGGTTGATTGGCAGATGGTTTGGACAAAGGCCAGAAATGAAATGACAAAAGGTGTGAGAAGTAGAGAAGAGTGAAAAGTGAAGCCAGAAAATGCACACACCTCTCGATTCAGGGACAGTTTCCTCCCAGCTGTTATCAGGAAACTGAACCATCCTACCAATAAGTAGAGAGCAGTCCTGATCTACCATCAACCTCATTTGAGAGTTGCAGACTAACTTTAATATTCCCTTTATCCTGTATCTGTACACTGGATGGTTTGATTGTAATCGTACATCTTTCCTCTGACTGGATGGCACGCAACAAAAGGCTTTCCACTGTATCTCGATATACATGATAATAAACTAAACTAAAACTAAACGAAAGATAATAGCAATTGGAATATATAACTATTCGCATTGGGAATTAAATAAACATTGCCTACAAAAGCTTAAGTCCATGAACGATCTGGCAAAGAATGAAGAACATTTGATCTTTTGTAACAATGATGGCGCAGTGACAATTGTGAATTGCCCAGGCGAGGTCGGCTGTATGATTTTACCAGGTTGTATGCAAAACAAAGCATTTCACCGTACATGTGAAAATAACGTATCATTGAATCATTGAGAAGAGAAAAAAAAGCCTATGTATCACCTTTCAGAATTTCCAGATATATTTTACAACCTGCAGATTACTTTTGAAATTTAGACACAAGGAACTGCAGATGCTGGTTTTCCAAAATAGACACAAAGTGCTGGAGTAACTGAAGCCCCGATCTGAAACATTGCCTATCCATGTTCTCCAGAGATGCTGCCTGACCCATTGATTTACAAGAGCACATTGTATTTCTTTCTGCTTTTGAAGTATGTTCACTGTTGGAAACCTGGCAGCCAGTTCACGTCGAAGAATTGCCCACAAATGGCAACAGGCAGATAGATGATCTGATTTTTAGCACCACACAAGAGCCAGAGTGTGGAATTTAACACTTTACTCCCTGGATCCCGCAATCTGATGGTTTTGAAATGAGAGGGCATCTGGCTAGACAAAAGGACAGCACAGTGGCGCAGCGGTAGAGTTGCTGCCTTACAGCGTCAGAGACCAGAGTCCAATCCTGGCTACGGGTGCTGTGTGTGTGGAGTTTGCACGTTCTCCCTGTGACCATGTTGGATTTCTCCGGGTGCTCCGGTTTCCTTCGATACTCCAAAGACGTGAAGGGTTTGTGGGTTAATTGGCTTCTGTAAATTGCTCCAAGTGTGTAGAATAGAACTAGT
This sequence comes from Raja brachyura, assembly GCA_963514005.1. The sequence continues at coordinate 23,782,831 of OY740794.1, forward strand.
GAACGGGTGATCGATGGTCGGTGTGGACTAGGTGGGCCGAAGGGCCTGTTTCCATGCCGTATCTCTAAGCTAAAAATAATTTGTCAGATAGAAATAATGCAGTAGAATCACAGAAGCTCGGAAATTAATGACAGAGCAGAGAAATACAATACAAGAAAAACGGCAGCGGTATGGAAATGCCTTGCACATTTCCCGCTGAGAAATCAATGGTGACCACTCCCCAATTCCAACACCTACCCTGCATCAACCCAGAAAATTAAACCATTTAAAAAAATCTCTCCACAAGGCCAACATTTATTGCCCATCCGTAATCGCACTTGAATAAATAGAGTAATCGAGTGTGGAAACAGGCCTATCGGCCCAACTTGCCAATGCTGACCAACATGCTCCGTCTGCACTAGTTCCACCTGCCTGCTCTTGGCCCATATCCCTCTAAACCTATCCTATCCATGTACCTGTTTAAATGTTTCTTAAATGTTGTGATAGCACCTGCCTCAACTAGCGATCACCCCATACACTAGCACTATCCCACACACTAGGGACAATTTAACATTTTTCACCAAAGCCAATTAACCTACAATACTGCGTGACCCCATGATTCCGAGAGCAATGCCGTCGGAAGCACCATGGCGGTAAGGTCGAGGATTGGGGTCCAGACTAAGAACCATCCAACCTACAAGACCTCAACGGCGGACCAGGCGGATTAAGTTATCTTGGACTCAACGGCTGTGAAGGCGGATGAAGGCTGCAACAGATCCATCAGCTCCAATCGTCTTGGTTACATTGCCATTGGAATTAGTTGATGGATTTGTGAAGGACCGTGTGCTTCTTGGAGTGCAACATCAAGTACACGTTAAACAAACACACGCACAGGCGTCTTCGTTGTGTGAGCTGCAAAGCCAGGATTGGACTCATAAGCCACCTGAGAGTCCATAAAAACAGAACGTAGACCATATCCTCGACCTCGAGGGACAGCCACGACAATACTGCATGTCTTTGGAGTGTGGGAGGAAACTGGAGCACCAGGAAAAAACCCATCCACGGGGAGAATATACAAACTCGGTACAGACACAAGAGAATATACAAACTCGGTACCCGTAGTCAGGATTGAACCCAGGTCTCTGGCACTGTAGGGCAGCAACTCTACTGCTGCGCCCCTGGTCTAGTTTCCTATTCAAGGCTGTGCAGCTCTGACAGTGTGGTGCTCCCTCTGCACTGGCACTGATGCCTCAACGTTGATTCCTTGCTGCATTCAGAGTGCTATCAGTGACCAAAAGCTAACAAGAGTCCTACATTACTTTCAACAGTCCGTACCTATCGTGAGTTTGACTGCCTTTGCCTGCAATGGCTGGCCGGTGTAGAAATACAAATCAAAGAGATGTTCCATTTTCCAGTCAGACAGGAGCTGCCTCTTCGTGCTGAACAGCACGCTGAAAGTACTGTTGACGTTGCAAAGCCAAATTGGCAGCTTGGGAGTCTTCAGCATGCTTCCCACCTGCAAGAAAGAAAGTCTTCAACATCAATCCATCGCCAACCTAATATTAAAAAAAGACAAATTGCTGGAGAAAGTTGGTTGACCATCATCTGTGGAAACAAAAGAACATCAACATTTCAGGTCCAGTCTCTTCATTCCTTGGGTTACACAAATAGCTGGAGAAACTCAGCGGGTGCAGCAGCATCTAAGGAGCGAAGGAGATAGGCGACATTTTGCGTCGAGACCCTTCTTCAGGGATTGGGACAGGACAAAGCCTGGCTTGGCAGATGCTGCTGCACCCGCTGAGTTTCTACAGCTTTTTGTGTAACCCTCGACTCTCCAGCATCTGCAGTTCCTTCTTTAACTCTTCATTCCTTGGTTCATTTATGGTTCGGAGACGACATGTTTAGAGATACTGCGTGGAAATTGGCCCTTCGGCCCACCGAGTCTGTGCCGACCAGCGATCACCCTGTACACTAGCATTATCCTACATACTAGGGACAAATTGCAATTTTACAGATGCCAATTAACCTACAAACCTGTGTAGGAAGGAACTGCAGATGGTGGTTTACACCGAAAATAGACTCAAAATGCTGAGTATAACTCAACTGGTCAGGAAGCAACTCTGGAGAAAAGGAATAGGTGACATTTCAAGTGACTTTGGGTCTAAAGAGCAGTTCCAACCCCAAAACATAATTTATTATTTTTCTCTGTGATGCTGCCTGACCCACTGAGTTGCTGGTGCATATTGTGCCCATCTTAACCTACAAACCTGCACGTCTTTGGAGTGTGGGAGGAAACCAGAGCACCTGGAGAATACTCACGAGTTCACGGGGAGAATGTCCAACTCTGGACAGACAGCACCCATGCTCAGGATCAAACCCGGGTCTCCAGCAACAGTAAGGCAGCAAATATACCACTGCGCTGCCCTAAGGTTCGTCTGGTTACAGGTTGAGCAAGAATAATGAATTAGGGAATGATGTGGATACTCAGAGAGTCAGGCAGAATCAGATATCTCATGGTCGAAACTGAGAACTGCAGATGGTGGTTAATACACAAAAGGACACAAAGTGCTGGAGTAACTCAGCTGGTCAGATAGCAGGAGAACATGGATAGGTGACGTTTCGGATTGAGACCCTTCTTCGATCTGTTCAGCGGGCAGTTGAGGGTTCTGCTCGAGTTAACTGCCTGCTCCTCTTCCAGGCCTATGTCCGTGCCCGCCTGTCCCTGAAGAGGAAACTCACAGGACTCTGGAAGCTTTCTGTGAACGCTGGTCGCCATGGTGGGGGGGAAGGAATATGTTGATTGCATCGTGGATATGGATAATAATGTTCCAATTTGATGATTAATTGATCGATATTTGCAAACTGCTGGGCAGTTTAATCTTTCCAGTTGTTTGTAACTGTGATTATTCGAGTAAATGTTCCTTGTTAAAGAAAAAAAACAAGGAACTGGAGGGTCCCGAATCAAAACCTCGCCTTTCAATTCCTCCAGAGATGCTACCCGACCCGCTGAGTCATTCCAGCACTTTGTGTTCTACACTTGGAGACCAAAGAGTAGAAGTTGGACTCAGTTGCAAGGGCGAGAACAATAGTTGGGGCACGTTATGATCCTTTGCCAGGATAGGAATTTTGGCAATAGTTGGATCAGGTAGCAATAAACAAGTTTGGTTTGGTTCAACATAAGTTTTAATTTTGTACCTCAGCTGACCTTTATTTTAGATTGTGGAGTTCATCTAGGCACATGCTCAACCACGGTCGGAAGAAATTCACTTATCCATGTCCTCCAGAGATGCCGCCTGAGTTATTCCAGCACCTTGTGCTTTACACTTCAGAGATACATCACAGAAACAGGCCCTTCAGCCCACCAAGTCTACACCAACCAGCAATTCCCTCTGCACTAGCACTATCCTATACACTGGGAACGATTTACAAAAGTCAATTAATCTACAAACCTGTCCACCTTTGCAATGTGGTGGGAAACCAGAGCACCCAGAGAAAACCCATGCAGTCACAGGGAGAACATATGAACTCCGAACAGACAGCACCCATAGCCAGGATCGAACCCGCGTCTCTGGCGCTGTAAGGCAGCAACTCTACCACTGCCCTACTGTGCCACCCTCTCACGATACCACTATCCTTGTATCTCCTTGTGCAACCATTTATAGGTTTTTGGATTCGGTAAAATACATGGTAAATTATCCCCACTGTGTCGCGATAGTGCTCGTGTACGAGGTGATCTCTGGTCAGTGCGGACTTGGTGAAACGTTGGGCCTGTTTCCGCATTGGATCTCTACAGTCTAAAGACATGTGGGTTTCATTAGCCACTAAAAATTGCCCAGATTCTACCACCGAATAAATGCTTTCCTGTTTCAGTCCTCTCTTTAAGGAGCAGTACTTTCTCAAAGGCACTTGCAGCATTCCATGTGAATAACCAGAGTATTGCAAAATCTCACCTACCTGAACAAGAAATTTAGCTCCCATTGCCACAAGAAGGCACTTCGTGTACCACCAATATAACGTTCTTAAAATGTGTGGGATTAAGTAGAACTCTTCCATGTTTCTGGAGAGAAGGAAACATGACTCCGCGGGTCAGGCAGCAGCTTTGGCGGGTTGGAATGGGTGATGTTTTGTTTTGCGACCCTTCTTCCGAAGATGTCTCCTTTTTCTTCTGAAGTCTGAAGAAAGGTCTCGACCCAAAACATCACCCATTCCAACCCTCCGGAGATGCTGCCTGACCCGCTGAGTTACTCCAGCATTTTGTGTCTACAGTTTAAACCAGCATCTGTAGTTCGTTCCTACACTCTTTCACGTTTGTTTGCGAATCACCATGTCTTACAACAAACAATTGTTGGACATGCATTCAGAGTGCTCAGGTCAGTCTGTGCCTTTTAAGAGGATTCAATGATTGAACTTGAACTTGGTCCTGGCAGATGTTAGGTACACATACAAAACAATAATTGATGCATATCCAACTAAATCACACACAAGTTGAGCGTAAGATGCATTTGAGAAGCCTTGAAGAATCTTGATAAAAATGTACAAATGTTCGACCTGCAAATTATCAGCTTTCTTTTGGTGACATATTTGATCAGTCTTTTGTGAGTATCTTAGCAACCGGATGCCAACATGGCAGCTGAACTAGCAACTACATGCAGCACATGAGTTAAGAGTGTTGATATTACAAAGACACCAGATATGAACTGGAACAATGTCTTACTGCAGATTTATAGGCACTTCAGATACACCACCATCACCCTAAATAACGTGTCACAGAGTCATATAGCATGGAAACAGGCCCTACGACCCAACTAGCCCACAATCACTAAAATGTCCCATCGACACTAGTTCCACCTGCCCACAAAATGGGACAAGTTGGTCTTTGAAATAGCCAGCACAGGTCTGGTGACTGAAAGGCCTCCATCTCTGTTGTAAGTGCAGATGAAATGAATACACAGAAAGCCAATACGTTTGGTTTCACTGCTTCACCTGTCTCGATCATCATTTGTTGGCAGCAACTGTGAAAGACCACAATTAGAGTCACAGAGCCACACAGCATGGAAACAGCCCACCGAATCTCCACCGACCAGCGACCACCCTGTACACTCACACCACCCCACATACTGGGGGCAATTTTACTGACCAATTAACCTATGAACTTCTTCGTCTTTGGAGTGTTGGCGGAAACCCGAGCACCCGGGAAAAACCCACATGGTCACAGGGAGAATGTAAAACTCCTACAGACAGCACCGGAGGTCAGGATTGAAACCGGTTATTTAGCGCTGCAAGGCAGCAACTTTACCGTTGCGCCACCGTGCTCCAAGGAATAAATTCCTAACTTGCCCAACCTCTCCCTATAACTGAGGCCATCAAGTCCCAGCAGCATCCTTGTAAAGTTATCCAGCTGTTCTTAGTAGACTAGACCATGATAGTGCATAAACCAACGCACGCAGAATTAAATCATCAGTGCAAATTCCCGTCATGGCTCGGTGAGGAGGTAGGGTTGTGGTTAGAGTTGTGGAGGGTGGGTCAAGAGACTGATGTCCCTGGGGACCCGGTTCGCAGTGCGGAATAGACCTCTGGAACTTTGTGCCTCTCCAATGGAAATATAATCTATGGCTGTTCTTCTCTTTTGAGAATACAGAGTCCCAGTTTAACAACTTGGACGAACAAGAACTTACCTGTGGGAGTTTATCATGGTCCATCTCATGTCTATTCCAGTAGAGGTAGCCCACATCACCTCGAGTAAGGATTCCATGCTGTGGATCTTTCAGCAAGTTACCCTGGTCATCAGACTGAAGGTCACCATTGAATACGTTCGGACTGGCTCTTCCAGTGAGCATGAGATTTATAAGTGCCTAGAAAGCAAGCCAAAAGGTTCAAAAAGCTGTTGCCGAGTCGTGTTTTCGTGACGGCTAACTTTATGACTCAACAATGAAAAGGCATTCTCCTAGAAATCCAGTTCCCAGACCCATTCTGTGATTGCAGGTATGTCCCTGCACTGTGCGAGTCTCTGCAGTGCATTGAACTATGATGAGTTGAGTGGGATCACATGCTGGCATCATTGGTCAGATGCAAGAGGCAGCTACCTCAGGACAACGGAAAACCTGCCCCTGAAATTACTGGTATGATTTCATTGCCCTAGTGACTGAGTGATTGAGGAAGATTAAATGATACTCAATGGATTTTGGGAAACAAAACTGCTGGAGGAACTCAGCAGGCCAGGCAGCGTTTGTGGAGGGAATGGGCAGGCAATGTGGGTTGGTGACGAGTCCGAAGCAGGATCGGAACTTGAAACACCATCTGCCTATTCCTTCCATAAATAATGCCTGACCCGCTGAGTTCCTCCAGCGGTTTGTGTTTTGCCCAAGATTCCTGCATCTGCAGTTCCTTGTGTCTCCTTAGAAGGATGAGAGGTGGTTTCATGTAGGATTCTGAGAAGAGTTAACAGAATGGATACCAGGAGCTCCTTCTGTCATCCACTGTATACATTGCTGTGGGCTCCTGTATATCGGCAAGTACAAGCATATATTGAGCTACTGTTTCATTGAACACTTATGTTTAGTCCGCCTTGGCCTACGTGATCTCCTGATTGCCAAACATTTTTACTGATATTTAACTGAAACATTTCCCATACAGACCTTTCTGTCCAGTGCCCTGTCCACTGTCAGAGTGAGGACAGAATGTAGGAGCAGGGATGTTCTACTGCAGTTGTACAGGATTTTGGTGAGACCACACCTGGAGTATTGCGTACAGTTCATGGTCTCCAAATCTGAGGAAAGACATTCTTGCCATAGAGGGGGTACAGGGAAGGTTCACTAGACTGATTCCTGGGATGTCAGGACTTTCATATGAGGAAACACTGGATAGACTCGGCTTGTACTCGCTAGAATTTAGGAGATTGAGGGGGGTTCTTATAGAAACTTACAAAATTCTTAAGGGGTTGGACAGGCTAGACGCAGGAAGATTGTTCCCGATGTTGGGGAGGTCCAGAACAAGGGGTCACAGTTTAAGGATAAGGGGGAATTCCTTTAGGACCGAGATGAGGAAAACATTTTTCACACAGAGAGTGGTGAATCTGTGGAATTCTCTGCCACAGGAGGTAGTTGAGGCCAGTTCATTGGCTATATTTAAGAGGGAGTTAGATGTGGCCCTTGTGGCTAAGGGGATCAGGGGGTATGGAGGGAAGTCAGGTACAGGATACTGAGTTGAATGATCAGCCATGATCATATTGAATGGTGGTGCAGGCTCGAAGGGCCAAATGGCCTACTCCTGCACCTATTTTCTATGTTTCTAAATCGTTTATTGCAGCATATTTTATGATATTAATACTTACTTGCCGACAAGTGAAGTTACCGAGGCTTAACTGCAGGAGATAGGGGGTTGTATGATCTAAATCTTTATGCAGCCTGTAATAAAGAATAATTTAATTAGAAGTTCAATACGAAGCCAAAGAAATCCACAGGCACACTGCACTTTACGCTGTTTGCTTACATTAATCAAACTTGCTGGGGCTTAAGACTGTGATGGAGTTAATCAAAATTAACTGTGCTTTCTTTCTTAGGAATGAAGCTTACTAATGGAGAAGAAAATACATGCAGGTTTGTAGGTTAATATACTTTTGTAAATTGTCCGTAGTGTGTAGGATAGGGTAGGGGTGGTTGTTGGTTGGTGTGGACTCAGTTACCCAGAGGGCCTCTAAAACTAAACAAAAACTAAAACTAAAAAGTTTAAACAATGCAAAAGGACAAAAGCCGATCATAAATATACATTTCACCATCTTCACTATTGTCAATAAATGGACGCAAAGCCTAATGGTGGTGTGAATGGAATGGCCCACATCTAAACACTGTGCACCATGGGGCTTCTAATGCGTCATCTTCCTGCAGAGGCATTTACTGGGCGGCACAGTGGTGAAGCGGGTAGACCTGCTGCCTGACTGTGTTGGAGACCCAGGTTCGATCCTGACTTCTGGTGCTGTCTGTGTGGAGTTTGAACATTCTCCCTGTGACTGCATTGATCTCACACAGTTGCATCCCACATCCCAAAGACGTGCGGGTTTTCAGGTTAATTGGCCTCTGCAAAATTGCCCCTAGTGTGTAGTGAGTGGATGCAAAAATGGGATGATGTAGAACGAGTGTGAACAGGTGATCAATGATGGGGGCGAAGGACTAAATATGCTGGTTTACAAAGAAGGACACAAAGTGTTTGAGTAACTCAGCAAGTGAGGCAGCATCCCTGGAGAACATGGATAGGTGATGTATCGGGTCGGGACTCCTCTTCAGACCTGATCCAAAATGTCACATTTTCTCCAGAGATGCTGCCTGACCCGCTGAGTTATCCTTCAGGATTTACATGTTACTCATTCATCACATACTCAACTATAAACAAGCTTTCTTTTTCTTATTTTCCTCTGACCATTTCTTGAATAATTCCATCTATGGTGCCAAAATAAAGTTAGTGAATTAGATGGCACAATGACGCAGCGGTAGAGTTACAGCACCAGAGACAAGGGTTCGATCCTGACTATGGGTGCTGTATGAACGGAGTTGTACGTTCTCTCTGTGACCATGTGGGTTTTCTCTGGGTGCTCCGGTTTCCTCCCACACGCCAAAGCCATACAGGTCTGGAGGTTATTTGGCTTTGGTAAAATTGTAAATTGTCCCTAGTGTGCAGGATAGTGCTTGTGTACGGGGTGATCGCTGGCCGGTGTGGACACGGTGGGCCAAAGGGCCTGTTTCCAAGCTGTATCTCTAAAATCTACAGTAAAGTCAAGGTCGACAGTATTGCCATCAACTCTGATCCCTTACTTTTCCAGAGTCCTTGAGAAGAGTAGACTGTAGAGGAACAGAATGGCCCCATGACTTCCCTCACCTTTAAACTAATTGCAGAGAAAAGAATGGGTTAGTTCTCGTTCATAATAAACTTCACAATTTCATAAACACTTGACTACAATGTTTGTTGCAAGATTTCTGAACCTGTCCATATCACATTCCTTTAGCTTTTGTTATTTAGCTTTTAAACAGAGTTGACGTGGATAAGCTTTTCCCATTGAGGGTAGGGAAGATTCAAACAAGAGGGCATGACATGAGAATTAAGGGACAGAAGTTTAGGGGTAACATGAGGGGGAACTTCTTTACTCAGAAAGTGGTGGCTGTGTGGAATGATCTTCCGGCAGAAGTGGTGGAGGCAGGATCGATTTTAACATTTAAAAGTAAAGTGGATAGGTATATGGATGGGAAGGGAATGGAGGGGTATGGTCTGAGTGCAGGTAGATGGGACTAGGGGAAAATAAATGGTCGGCACGGACTGGAAGGGCCGAGAAAGCCTGTTTCCGTGCTGTAATTGTTATATGGTTATAAATACCAAGACACAAGGAACTGCAGATGCTGGTTTACAAAAAAAGATGAAAAGTGCTGGAGTAACTCAGCGATCCAGACAGAGTCTCTGGAGGACATGGATAGGTGGCATTTCGGGTTGGGACCTTTCTTCAGACTGCTTGTGGGAGGTGGGGGAGGGGGAGGATGACAGGTGGGGGCGGGACAAAGCTTGGCAAGTGTTAGGGGGCTGTACATGAGGTTGGGGGGGGGTTGGTAGGAGATGAGTACGCAGAGGGTTGGACAATGGCCGTGAGTTAAAAAGCGTGAGATAAGGAGAGAAGTGGTACAAATTGTGAGGCCAGAGGAAGGGACATAATTGGAAGGGGCAAGGGTAAGGGGAAATGTGTAGCAAGGAACTGCAGTTGCTGGTTTAAATCGAAGATAGGCACAAAAAGCTGGAGTAACTCAGCGGGACAGGCAGCATCTCTGGAGAGAAGGAATGGGTGATGTTTCGGGTAGGGAGCTTCTGGGGCCTTCTTGACGAATCTGGACTGGAGGCCCTGCAGCAGCCTGGGGCTCGCCTGGATTGGGTCAATAAGACTCAGAGTATGGACCGGACTGGACTTTGAAAATGGTATCAAAACCCAGCGCCTCTTGCATGCATTCTTAGTGGACTATTTCTGTACCTTTTGCTATTTGGGGATTGCGCTTTAGGATGGCAAGACTTTACTGAACTGTATGCAAACTACGAATTTCACTGTGCTTTTGCACATGTGACAATAAAACACCATTGACCATGGATTGAAGGGGCAATTATATCTCGTCTTTGTACTTACACAGTGTATCTGTTCCATTACAAACTGCTGGAGCTTTGCCTTATCAGTGAAGCTAAAGAGCTGAAGCTGGGGAGAAATAAGAGAAAGATGCATTAGTTACAAATTTCTTGTGCAGGATTTAGAGATAAGTTAACAAAAGCTCTTGCGAGTAGAATTCTCAAAACATGTCTCTTGCCACCCCCTGAATGTTGTTGGGAGGTGAGTAAAATACCAGAGAAATGGGATGCAGGAGTCTAAGGTTTATGAGAATCATTCCAGGGATGATTGGGTTAACGTATGATGAGCGTTTGACGGCACTGGGCCTGTACTTGCTGGAGTTTAGAAGGGTTAAGGGGAGACCTCATTCAAATTCATTTTAAAGGATTAAGGGGAGACCTCATCACCAAATAGTGAAAGGCCTGGATAGAGTGGATGTGGAGGAGATGTTTTCACTAGTGGGAGAGTCTAAGAGCAGAGGGCATTTTCTCAGAATTAAAGGACGTACCTTTAGAAAGGTGATGAGGAGGAATTTCTTTAGACAGAGGGTGGTGAATCTGTGGAATTCATTGCCACAGATGGCTGTGGAGGCCGTCTTAGGATATTTTTACGGCGGAGATTGACAGATTCTTGATTAGTAAGGATGTCGGGGGTTATGCGGAGAAGGCAGGAGAATAGGGTTGAGATGGAAAGATAGATCAGCCGTGGTGGAGTGGACTTGATGGGCCGAATGGCCTAATTCTGCTCCTATGACTAATGAACTCAGTACCGCTGAATTGGTTACCAACTTATCCATGCTTGAGATGGCATCAAGTACTTCTTTAAGTATCTGGTCTGAAGATGGATCTCGACCCGAAACGTCACCTATTCCTTTTCTCCAGAGATGCTGTCTGACCCGCCGAGTTACTCCAGCTTTTTGTGTCTAACTTCTTTAAGTCATCTGCGCAGCTTGTGGGAACAATTCACAATATGCATAATTTGTGTGAGTTTGTGTGAAAGATACATCTTCTAGATGCGCTGGGACACATCCTCAGTGATGTAACCTGGGGTCATCGGGTGTTTGAATATGCTCTAAATGAAAGTTCAAGTTAAAGGCCCTGTAGATGCCATGACTGGTGTTACAACCCAAAGTGATGGAGTAACTCAACAGGTCAGGCAACATACCTGGACGATATGGATAGGTGACATTTTGGGTCAAGATCCTTTTTCATCTGGTGTTAATTGTTCCATAATAATGCACTTGAGTATCAGCAATGACTTTTATGCTCGAGGCTCGAAAGAGGATAGATACACAATGCTGCTTAACATGACAACTGGGACTTCAAATAAATTATCCTGCTGCCAATACATTTTGATTCCAGGTCAAGTAGAAACCACTTAATTCACACCACGCATCATCCATAAATGTATTAAATCTCATGCAAATGCCCAGCGGTCTTGCACCAGAGGGGGAAACAGACTCAATTTGACCCGTTTGACAGAATTATGTTCTTTAGCAGCTTGATTTGTTGACTTTCAATGAGGTAAATCACAGACAGTGTGCTCTATGTTTACAGGCTCCTGCGCCCCAAAATAATGAGACCACCGAGACCATTTCTTTTCAGTTGAGAAGCAATGAAGTATTGCATCTGATGGTATTTTTATGTGCAGGCAGACCGCCTGGTTTAAATGTTCTCGCAAAATAACACAGATTGTTGTGCTCTCTCCTGCCGTGTGTGTGTGTTTATATAAATACTGAACTTTGTTTTTCATTTATTATATAATAATATATTTAATATATTCTTTACAGAGTACTATGTTTAGATGTCGGAGCACTTTTTCAGGTGAGGCAGAGGTTCATTTGCACCTTCTCCAACCCTCATCTACTGTATCCACTGTTCCCGGTTTGGACACCTATCTATCAGTGAGACCAGGCGCAGGTTCGGTGATCTTTTCGCTGAACGCTTCCACTCAGTCCGCCTAAACCGGTTGCTTAACACTTTAACTCCCCCTCCCATTCCCATACTAACCTTTCTATCCTGGGCCTCCTCCATTGTCAGAGTGAGGCCTTCTTTATCTCTGTATCTCCCTCTCCCCTGACTTAGTCTGAAGAAGGGTCTCGATCTGAAAAGTCACCCATTCCTTCTATCCAGAGATGCTGCCTGTCCCACTGAGTTACTCCAGCTTTTTGTGTCTATGTGTACATGTCTGTTGTGCTGCTGCAAGTAAGAATTTCATTGTTCTTTTTGGGACATACGACAATAAAACACACTTGACTCTGCTTATCTGTTTCAAGCAACCAGCATCATCAAGGACCCGCACCACCCTGGCCATACTCTCATTTCACACATAGACACAAAAAGCTGGAGTAATTCAGCGGGTCAGACAGTATCTCTAAAGAAAAGGAATAGGTGACGTTTCGGGTCGATAAGACCTAGTTGTGACACCTACTTCCTACTAATTTTACACATATCGTCAGGAAGAAGACATGGAAGTCTGAAAACAGTGAACACTTGGTTCAAGAACAGCTTCTTCCTGACAACCATCAGGCTCTTGAACTACAAAGCACAAACTAAACTATGAACCATAGACTGTCTTTGGGCAAGGACTTGAACCAAGGACTTTTGGGCATTTTTTTTTGCACAAGTATTGGAGGTTACTAATTTATTGAAATTTTATTTATTATGTGATGTTTGATTATTGTGCTAACCAGAGTATGGAAATTGAGAGCTAGGTGATATAGGTTTAAGGTGAAGGGGGAAAGATTTAATTGGAATCGGAGGGGTAACTTTGGTGGTGGGTGTATGGAACAAGCTGCCAGAGGAGGTAGTTGAAGCAGGGACTATTGCAACGTTTAAGAAACAATTAGACAGGTACATGATGAATAGGACAGGTTCAGAGGGATATGGGCAGGTTCAGAGGGATAAACGCAGGCAGGTGGAACAAGTGTGGATGGGATATGTTGGTCAGTGTGGGCAAGTTGGGCCGAAGGGCCTGTTTCCGCGCTGTATGACTACGCTATTTTGAGCATTTCACTGTTCATTCGATACGGTATACAAGACAAATAAACATTCTTCCCTCTTATCTGTAGCTTTACGTAAATATGCCCCAGATTTTTAGACAAAATGACAAAATGACAGAATGTTACAGAGAGCATTTAGTCTGTAAGGTCAGCGTGAGCCTCATATAAAAGTAATCCAACTAATCCCATTGTCCTGCCTTCTGCCTATATAGTAGCTCTACAAATTGCTTCCATTCAACAGGTAAGATATAATTTACCGATTTAAATGAAATAACTTAGCTTAACAGCTGTATGCATGGGAGTGGTCTTACCCGTTCTGTGTAGGTATCGATTTTGTAATTGATTGCAGGAGCAAAACAACATTCAGTGGTCGCTAAACAAACAAAGCTCTGGGCTCCTTCCCCTGCTGTCCACAGAATGTCAGACAGTGCAGCCGCCAATGCCTTTTCTTGCTCTTTTTTGCTCACTTTTACCATGCTGTAGGTAGATACAGAAAGCGCGAGATACCGTCATAAAACTTTGTGACCCAAAATGGTCAGTAGCAGCCAGGAGCGAGATGCTCCAGTGGTATTTTTTACCTCGGGTACACAAAGATCAAAACCGGGTCTCTGGGGCTGCAAGGCAGCAACTCGACCGCTGTGCCGCTGTGTTGCCAACAACTAAATGCTGGAAATGAATTTTTAATTCCTGGAGAATGTTGCATTTTCCCCAGAGTAAATGAGGAATATAGAACGTAGAACAGTCCAGCACAGGAACAGGCCACAACGTCTGCGTTGAACATGATTCCAAGTCAAACTACTCTCATCTGCCGACATGTGATCCAATTCCCTCAATTCCTTGCATATCCCTTTGCCTAAAGTCTCATAATTGCCACTATTGTAACTGCCTCCACCACCATGCCTAGCAGCACATTCCAGGAACTCATCACTCTCACTGTAAAGAAACTTGTCCTGCACATCATCAGGGATAGTGGACATTTCCCTGCAACTGTCTGGAGAAGAGCCCTCACCTGAATCATCGTCTGTCCATTCACTCCACAGACACTGTCTAACCCACTGAATTCCTCCAGCACTTTGTTATTTGCAGTTTGAGGTTCTAGTTTAGCAGGGATGCCTTACAAGTGTAAGGAGACGCTCAAGATAAGAATAGACGGTCGGGGTCTCCTTGTCTAGCATAGTTTTTTTCTTCATTTTCTTCTTTACCCTGATTTGCCTAAGGACTACTGCCCCAAGTGTGATGGGAGTATCCCAAATAGATTCATACAATCATAGTCAGACAGCGTGGAAACATGCCCACTGGCCTTACTTTCTCACATCGACCAACATGCTCCATCTACACTAGTCCCATCTGGCTGTACTTGGCCCATAACCGTCTAAACCAATCCTATCCATGCAACTTTCCAAATGTCTCTTAAATGTTATGATAGTATCTGCCTCAACAATCTCCTCCAGTCGGTGGTTCTATACACCCACCACTGTGTAAAAAAATCCTATTAAATCTTTCCCATGTCAGCTTAAACCTAGGGCCTCTGGTTTTCAATTCTCCTACTCTGGGCAAGCATAACGGGGATGTTAACACAATAATCTGTGCATTTCATAGCAAAAGGATTTGAGTATAGGAGCAGGGAGGTTCTACTGCAGTTGTACAGGGTCTTGGTGAGACCACACCTGGAGTATTGCGTACAGTTTTGGTCTCCAAATCTGAGGAAAGACATTCTTGCCATAGAGGGAGTACAGCGAAGGATCACCAGACTGATTCCTGGGATGTCAGGACTTTCATATGAAGGAAGACTGGATAGACTCGGCATGTACTCGCTAGAACTTAGAAGATTGAGGGGGGATCTTATAGAAACTTATAAAATTCTTAAGGGGTTGGACAGGCTAGATGCAGGAAGGTTGTTCCTGATGTTGGGGAAGTCCAGAACAAGGGCTCACAGTTTAAGGATAAGGGGGAAGTCTTTTAGGGCCGAGTTGAGAAAAACATTTTTCACACAGAGAGTGGTGAATCTGCGGAATTCTCTGCCACAGAAGGTAGTTGAGGCCAGTTCATTGGCTATATTTAAGAGGGAGTTAGATGTGGCCCAAGGAATAAAGTACTAGGCTGCTCAACCTCTCCCTATAGCTCATGCCGTTGAGTCCTGGCAACGTCATTGTAAATCTTCTCTGCACCCTTTCCAGCTTGACAACATCCTCCCTATAACATGGTGAGTAAATATCTTATACAATTGGAACATGACCATCCAAGTACTAAACTCAATACTCTGAGTGATGAAGGCTGTGCCAAAAGCCTTTTTGACTACCTTAATAATCAGTAAGATCTCATGATTATTTGCAGTCAAGATGAGAGGATATGTTTACCGTTTATCATTGTGGTCCTCCACTTCACTACTTCTTGTGAACAGTAAGTGTTTGAGGATGAAAGCTTGCACAGCCATCTGAACAGATCTTGCACCACCCTTCAAAAAGAATGAATAATTTTACAAAACATGTAAACCAATAATATTGACATTCTCTAATATATTGAATCATATTTACGGTTATTATTCTATTTAGAAACATTGAAAATTGAATATGAGGATATAGTCCATCATCTTGTATGTTCATGAGATTCTTAAAACACAGTAAAGGGCATCTTAATCACTTCATCTTAAATAGTATCTTCCCAACCACAATATATATATATATATATATATATATATATATATATATATATATATATATATATATGTGTGTAAAGAGGTGTTGGAGGAAGTAGTTGAGGCAGGTAGAACAACATATAAAATACATTTGGGTAGTTACATTGATAGGGACGATTTGGAAGGCATATGGGCCAAACATGGGTAGATAGGAACTGTAGATGCTGGTTTATACCAAAGATAGACACAAAATGCTGGAGTAACACGATGGGTCAAGCAGTATTCCTGGGGAAAAGGAAAAGGTGATGTTTTGGAAGGTTTCACTGAAAGACAGAGAAAGCCAGAACAAAACAGAGCCCGCGACAGATGACCTCAGGAAGGGCAGAGTCCATAATGTCCCATTGTTGGTGGGTGAATGTGACAGGGTTAGATTGGGCAGCTTGGTTGGCACGGACAACTTGGGCCAAAGGGCCATTTTCCATGTCGTATAACTCTACAATAACCTCTTATTACCCTGAATACAAGGACACAAGAAGCTCAGGAATATAGACACCTCCAACACCTCTTTGTATATATATTGTGGTTTACAAGATGGTATTTAAGATAAAGTGATTAAGCTGCACACTTACTGGGTGTTAATGGAGAACATGCAACCAGGTGGAATATATCCTTCAGTGTATTGCATTTTCATTATTTCACACAGCAACCTAACTTTGGCAGATTTTACCCATTCCTTCTTTGTTGGGGTTTCAAATGGGATTTACTAGGCACCAAAGGGTCTGTTTCCATGCTGCATCTCTAAACTGTGAATGCCATTCTCGGGCATCCAGCCACTCAATATCCAATTTTTACTCCATGTTAAATGTGCAGGTATTTTGGGAAACTTGAAAGTCAGAGGTCCACAGTTCATTCGACAAACTTCTGCTGATTTTTTGCAGTGATAATGACTAAGCCTTTCTCCAAGAACCAGACAGATTTCTCCAAGAACCAGACATCAGGATGCAGAAACCGTCCCCATCAAATGAAAAACACTCTAGTAGCACTGACCCTTTCTGCCTCCAGAGCATATGACAAGTCTGAGTAAGGGTCTCGGAATCGGAAGTGAGATTTCCTCCATTCGTAATTGAAAACTTGAAATGCCGTTCCAAAAAGAATCTTCCTTAGGGCCTGTATTTAAGAAAAAAAATAACCATAACACAATAACACTAATGATAGGCACAAAATGCTAGAGTAACACAGTGGGTCAGACTGCCTATTCCACCAAGTTACTCCAGCACTTTGTGTCAGTCTTTGGTATAAACCAGCATCTATAATTCATTTTTATTACAATAATACTAATGGCTGGTATACATTTTACTAAGGCTTGTTTCAAACTACAAAATGGAAGTTTACTTTACAGAATGTGTAGGAAGGAACTGCAGACGCTGGTTCAAACTGAAGATAGACACAAAATGCTGGAGTAACTCAGCAGGACAGGCAGCGTCTCCAGAGAGAAGGAATGGTGACTTTTCGGGTCATGACCCTTCTTCGGACTGAAAGTCACGGGCATCGGTTCAAATGGGACGGCACAATGGTGCAACGGTAGAGTTGCTGCCATACGACACCAGAAAGCCAGGTTCGATCCTGACTATGGGTGGTGTCTGTACAGAGTTCTACGTTCTTCCTGTGACGGCGTTGGTTTTCTCCGAGTCATAAGATCATAAGTTATAGGAGCATTAAGTCTACTCCACCATTCAATCACGGCTGATCAATCTCTCCCTCCGAACAACATTCTCCTGCCTTCTGACCATAACCTCTGACACCCATACTAATCAAGAATCTATCTATCTCTGCCTTAAATATATCCACTGACTTGGCCTCCACAGCCTTCTGTGGCAAAGAATTCCACAGATTCACCACCCTCTGACTAAGGAAATTCATCCTCATCTTCTGCCTAAAAGAACATCCTTTAATTCTGAGGCTCTGACCTCTGGTCCTAGACTAGAGGCTGCTCCGTTTTTCTCCCACACTGCAAAGACGTACAGGTTTGTAGGTTAATTGGCTTTGGTAAAATTTGTAAAATGCCCCTAGATTGTAATGTGTACTAGTCTAACGGGGATCGCTGGTCGGTGCGGACTTGGTGGGCTGAAGGGTCAATTTCCCCGCTGTATCTGAACTAAACTACCACAATAATCCTAATTATAGACATAAAGTGCTGGAGTAACTCAGCGGGTCAGGTAGCATATCTGGAGGTTATCGACGTTTCGGATTGGGACCCTTCTTCAGACTGATCGTAGTGGGGGGAGGAGAAGCCAGCAAGAGAGGTGGGGGCGGGACAATGCACTGTGCCACACTGTTCTATCAGCAAGTGGATCAAATCCTTCATCCATTTGCTTGTCACTTTGGAAATGGCAAATAGGAGACGTGCTCTAAAAATACATGTGGCTATTGTTGTTGAACAAGAGTTGGAATAATTAGAGTATTTCAGTGTGACACACTCCACTAACTATTCATGAGAAATACAAATATATCAAACATCTCATTTACCTTTTGTCCGTAGACCATTGTGAGTCACTTAGTGGTATCACATTCAGACAGAGATTGTGTTCCATTAGTTCTTTGTTGAAATTCTCAGGTCCAGGCTTAGGTTTATTATTGTCAAGTGTAACAAAGTACAGTGAAAAGTGTTGCTTTGCATGCTATCCAAACAGGTGTACAAAAACATGAGGGGCATTGAACGAGTAGACACACAGAATAGTAAGATTGATTGAGAACTTACCAGTTCGAAGGTTGATCTTTATTTTATGAGGAGTCGAACTGAGGTATTTCGTGAAGAGCCCGCCGGCGCGCATGCTCGACATACTTCAAAGTAGCGGCGTGGAATCACAGAAACCAACAAAAGAAATGACTTCGCATAGTAAGATTGAAGTGACTAAGATTACCAGATGAAGGTGATTGAGGGTTGGGCGAGGAGGGCACGAAATCCCTCACTTCGACTCCTCATAAAATAAAGATCAACCTTCGAACTGGTAAGTTCTCGTTCAATCTTACTATTTCATTTCGGAGTCACGTGAGTGACTTCGTGAAGACTTCAAAGCTTCTGTGATTACACGCCCTGGACCACGTCCATGCTGACACACCACTACCAGGGATGGATGGGAGGAACAAACTTGCTCAACAGTTCATACTGCAAAACAAGAGCAGAGTTATTAATAACAAATCAAAAACCCCTCATGCGGGGACATCTCCACGTTCTTGACCTGCATTCAGCACGGCTTCTGCGAACTGTAGAGGAGCAGCAACAGGCTTGTTATAAAAACGCTGGAACACAGCTTCATTAGCCCATCCTGCTGTGGCGAGAATATGGTCCATGGGCACCTCCATGACCCTCGCCGCTAACGTCGATGCAGCCCTGGTGGAATGAGATTTGAACACATTAGTGTCGATACCTGACTTACCCAAGACGACTCGAAGCCACCTGGATATCGTCTGGACTGTCACTCGATGATGAGGTCTCTTATGAGTGACAAGCAGGTATCTCTCCATTCCTCTGATGCGTGCCGTCACCTTGACATAGTGGCGGATATGTGAGGCTAAACATAGCCTAGCATCTGCGGGGTATGCCGGGAACTTCAGCTGCAGCCCTGTGCACCCAGGTCTATGCTGCTTTAGTAGCTCGTCAATGACAAAGACTACTTCTGTAGGGGTAGAAGTCATTCTGTCGACACGAAGTTTGTGTAGTGTCTGTACCCTCTGAGCTGAAGTCAGCGCTAGTAACATCACCAGCTTCATGGTGAGTTGGTCCAGTTGGAGCCCTTCCATGGGAGACCACGTCCTGAGCAGGGTTAATACGCCCCTGACATCCCAGGTGATATTATAGCGTGGTGTAGGCGGATTCATATTGAATATACCCCGCATGAGTCTGGACACTCTCCTGTTGGATCCTACCCCAATATTGAGGTAGAATGATAGCGCACTACTGGCGCTGTTGATGGCACTGTAACTTAAGTGTTCATCATGGTGCAACCCCGCGAGGAATTCCAGGACGTCGGTTATTGTCACGTCATCGTACGTGATGCGAGAGCGGCTGCAGTAGGCTTCCCACTTCTTAATATGCGAGCGGTTTCTTCGCCTTGTGGACTCTCGACACGACGCCCCGATGGTATCCATGGTCCGAGCCGAGAGGCCGTATTGGACTAACGGCCTGTTCAGAACCTGCAAGCCAACAGATTTAAATAGCCGTGGCAGGGATGTGGCTCCCCTGAGACAGGGTGAGTAACCAATTGTGGGCAACCCTTCAAAAGGACCCAAGGTTCGTTGAGCATGTCAAAGACCACCGGATACCAAGGCTGTGTGGGCCAGTCGGGTATAATAATGATGCCCTTGGCAGCATCTGCCTGAATCTTTCGCAATACCCGACTGATGAGGCAAAACGGGGGGAAGGCATAGAAAACCCAATTCCCCCAGTCCAGCGAGAATGCATCTAGCGCTATTGCCCCAGGATCTAGTTCCCATGAAACGTAGGTTGGTACCTGATGGTTCAACCGTGACGCAAAAAGGTCAATGTCCGGTTTACCAAATTTGGCTGTGACTTTAGAAAAAGTCTCAGGATGCAACATCCATTCAATATTGTCATTAAATTTGCGTGACCTGGTGTCCGCCACAGTATTAAGCTCACCTGGCAAATAGGTAGCTGAAATCCAAATGTCTCTTTGAACACACCAGAGCCAAATTGAGTTAGCCAATTTGTCACACGAAACTGACCTGGTACCACCCATATGGTTTAAGTATGCCACTGCTGTGGTGTTGTCTATTTGGAGACGGACATGTGCTCCAACAAGCTTGGAACAATACGCACGAAGTCCGTGGAATGCTGCCAGCAACTCCAAATAGTTAATCCCTTGAGTCAACAACATCGTCGATTCAAGGGTGTCCCATCTGCCCCCACAACTAGAGCAATTATCCGTGGCTCCCCAGCCATTGGAGCTTGCATCAGTCTGCAAATATACCACCGGATTAGCCTCCCTGATAGGCTTGAATGAGCTGCTAATGTGACACACCCACCATTGCAACTCATTTATCGCTTCGGGCGGCAGCTGCATGGACCGATCATAATGACCAGCGTTCTGTTTTAACGCAGCAATTTTAGCTCTTTGCAAATTCTGATAATGCAAAGGTCCATATCGCGCTGCCGGAAACAAAGCTACAAGCTTCCCAATTATTGTAGCTGAATGCCGAATCGATGGTATATTGGTGCGGATTAAATCTAGACACACCTGGGTAACCTCCTCAATCTTGTTAATTGGAATGGTAACCCTCATGCTCATAGAGTTCACCGTGAACCCTAGGTAATTAATCACCTGGGCAGGGCAGAACTTTGATTTCTCTGGATGGACAATAAACCCTAATTGTTGAAATATATTGACAGCAGCTGCAACACCCTGTTCAGCCAATTCCAGGGTGTGGCCCACAATTAAGATATCATCTAAGTAGGCCATAACTATATGGTGTCGTTGTCTCAAATAAGCCATAATTGGTTTCACTAATTTAGTGAACAATCTAGGGGCTGTGGTGAGCCCATTAGGCAAAGCCTTGTACTGCCAGAGTTGCCCCATCCAGATGAATTTCAAAAACCTTCTGTCGTATTTCTGGATGGATACTGAATAATATGCGTCTTTCAAATCGATGCATGCCATAAAGCAACCATGAGAAATCAATGATTTGGCTGTTTCAAACGTATCCATTTTAAAATGAGTATATGTTGCAAAAGTATTCAAACGGGTTAGATCAATAATGACACGACAACCTCCATCCTTCTTAGGTCTGGTGAATATATTCGAAACAAATTCAACTGGCTCATGCACCGCTCTCTCAATCACTCCCTTCTGCTCAAGACTTAAAAGTTCCTTGTAGCCTGCTGCCTGTTCTGCAGCAGATAATTTAAACGTTCGAGCGGGCATGTGCTGGGATGGAGGAATGTCGCCATTAATAAACTCAATTTTATGCCCCTGAACATTCTGCAACACACACTCGTCACCAGTAAAATTACCCCATACACCCAAAAACAACCGAAGGCGACCACCAACATGTGAAGTTAAACAAAGAGAAAAGAGAGAACCAGACCCCCTCACCCCCGTGGTTACCGGCGGTCCTAGACACGCGTGGGTGGACGTGGAGGTGCTGGGTTGGCTTGAGGGCGCAGCGTCTTCGTTTTCCACCAGGGTCTCTGCCGACCCTGTCCTAAAAAAGACCCCTGGTGCTGGGTCTGATGTTGCTGTCGTTGTGGAGCTTGAGGGTGGGTCCTCGTCGAGGTACTAGCAGACCCTCGTGATCGAATGTATGGAGACTTTGAGCCTGACGGTGCGGGGGCACTCTGAGAGCGCATGATCCCCACCGTTTTGGCTTGTTCGTCAAGCTCTTTGACTCTTCGAGAGGTCCTCCCCAAAGAGCTGACGGGGCGGGGGCGGCGGCGGTGGTTTGCACAATCCTGCAAACTTCGGATTGAGCGCTGGGCGGATGCTGGTTTTGCGAAACCCGTTGATTTCGTGCTGGGTCACGCACAGGAGGGCCAGAGCATCTTCCTGGTCCAAATTCAGTTCGTCCCCGTCCACCGACCGCGCAAAGGCAGTAATACCGGCCGTGAGGAGCTTCAGGATCCGCTGCAATTTTACCTCTTGTTGACGGATAGCCGCACTGATGTTGCCCCATATCGGCGTATTGACCACAGGCACGTTGAGGGAGTTGCAATTGGATGGAGCCTTGTGACGGCTCATTGCCTGAATGAGGACTTCTTCCTGTAGTTGCTGGTTGTTAAGAAAGTCCACAGTGGCTGCCAGCTTTGCGTTTAAAGGAAGTCCAGATGAATGTGGGGCCGCAACTTGGTCGCCACATCCAGAAGATCCTCCGCTGGCACCTCCAACGGAGGTGGTATGGAATCCACCAAAACCTCCTCCTCCTGCTGCTCCAGGCTGATGGTAGAGGCTGGTGACGACGCCCTGTGCCTGTTGCTGCCCTGCTGTAGTTGACGTTGAAGCTGGAGCTCCAGCAGCCGCTCCATACGGTCAATACGCCCTTCACCCTGAACACTCAGGTGGTCGGAGTCCTCCGGCTCTGAAAAGAAACCGGGCTCCTATCATCGGCCCGCACCTCATCGAGGCCCAGCCGGTGCCGGTAGTTGTCGCTAACAGCCGCCGAGGCGAAACTGCGCGATTCCCGCGCGGGCGTGTTCAACCGCCTCCGTTTAACGGGAGCTGAAGCCGCTGCCACTAAGGGCACTTGCGGCGTAGTGTCGGCACCAGCCGAAGCATGGCTGCCTGAAGCCCGCGCAGGCTTGCCGGCTGCCCACATCGTGGACTTTGCCGACGCATGGTCTCGCCCACCCATCCATGGGGGGCTCGGCGACCGTGACGAGACCCGACTCAACCGACCCGTCCCGGCGTCGAGAGTCGGGGTGTGCCGGCTGGACCTCACAGCCGCCCCGGGTCTCGCCCTGGAACCTGACCGCTCCTCCGTGTCAGGCAATGCCTTAGCTCTGGCAGGGTTAGGCTTCTGGGCTGCTGCCCTTCCCCTACTCGGAGGGCTGAGTGGAACGGGCCGTGCAGCCGCACGCACCCGGCTCGAGGTCGCCAGCGAGCCCGCTGACGACCTGACTGCCATGGCAGGGTCCCCCTGCTCTGGCGGCACACCACACTCCTCCTCGTCGAACTCCTCCGAGCTGTGGTGTGCTGGCGGATCCGGACCTGTAAACACAGGGCTTACCCACATCTCCGCCTGAGTCCCGGCCTGCGTTGCAGGTACTGCCGATGGTAAAGGCCCCGGAACTGTTGACCGGCGAACTCGTCCTGACGTCCTCCGGCCCTTGGAACTCCCATCCATGTCCTTGCTGCAAGACAAAACCCACAACAAGGTAGGATACTTACCTCCGTGGCCCCTTCTGAAGGGCTGGCGAGGAGCGCGCTCCACCGCCAGCCATCGCAGCAACGCGGTACGACGATATGTCGAGCATGCGCGCCGGCGGGCTCTTCACGAAGTCACTCACATGACTCCGAAATGAAATCCCTTGCCCAGTGGAGAGGAATCAAGAACCATACGTTTAAGGTGAAGGGGGAAAGATTTAATAGGAATCCGAGGGGTAGCTTTTTCACACAAAGGGTGGTTAGTGTATGGAACAAGCTATAGATAAAGAAACAATTAAACAGGTACATGGGCAGGACAGGTTTAGAGAGATAAGGGCCAAACGCAGGCAGGTGGGACGAGCGTAGATGGGACATGTTGGTTGGTGTGGGCAAGTTGGGCTGACTGGTCAGTTTCCATGCTCTATGAGATCAAATATACCCCATATATATATATATATATATATATAAATATATACACACACAATCTGGTCAAACTCGTACAATAGGTAGAGTAAAAGGGAGGATACAGAGTGTAGTATATATTTCTCAGCATTGTAGCATATCTGTTCCAGAGACAAAGTCAAATGTCCACAATGAGGTAGAGGAGAATTGAACTGAACCCTAGCTTATGGAAGGACCGTTGTGAAGCCTGATAATGTATTGAGTTTGAGTGAGCTGAAATGTGCAGGATCAAAGGAACCAGGTTTTCCCAGAGACTATCAGGAAGTATGAGAGGGTGACACTGAGGGATTTCTTGTCAGATTTAGAGTTTAATCCGAGCAAGTGTGAGGTATTCCTTTTTGGTAGGTCAAATATTTTAATTTAGTTTAGTTTAGAGATACAGAGCAGAAACAGGCCCTTCGGCCCACAGAGTCCGTGCCGACCAGTGATCACCCCGTACACCAGCAGTATCATACACACTAGTAACAATTTATAATTTTTGCCAAAGCCAAATAACTTAAAAAACAGTACATCTTTGGAGTGTGAGAGGAAACCAGAGTACCCGGAGAAAACCCATGTGGTCACTGGGACAACGTACTGCACAAACTCGATATAGACAGCACCTGTACCCAGGATCGAACCCGGGTTCCTGGTGCAGTAAGGTGGCAACTCTACTGCTGTGCTTCTCTAAGGGGCAAATTACACAGGACCGATTAGCCTAAAAACCCGCACATCTTTAGGATGTGGGAGGAAAGAGGAAACTATAAGGGGAAAGTCTGCAATTAATGGCATTGACCCATAACAACATTGATGAACAGAGGGATCTTGGGGTCCAAGTCCGAAATTCCCAGGAAGTGTTAACACAAGTAGATGGAGTGGGAAAGAAGGCATATGGTATGCTTGCTTTCATTGGTCGGGGCTCTGAGGATAAGGGAAGCTCAGTGACATTGTGGGATAGAACTAGTGGGAATGAGTGATCGATGGTCGGCATGGACTCGGTGGGCCAAAGGGCCTATTTCCATGCTGTGTCACTAAGCTAACCTAAACTAACCAGAGGGGAAGAAGCTGTTACTGAATCTGGTGGTGCGCGCTCCTAGGCTTCTGCACTTTCTGCCGGTGCTTTCCGATAGTGGAATTCTCACTGGTTCCTCCTCAATTGAGGAAAATTACAAGAAATGAACCGACTTACCACTGCCTCCTCCAATGTGATGGGCAAGCCACCCAGGCTGGTGGACACAAGGAATGTTTTTGGGATGGAATAGGGCGCATTGAATGGAACGAGGTACCCACTAGGTTTGGCACTGGCACCCGGGGATGCCCCTGCACCATCTTCACTCTCACCTTCCACTTTGCGGCTGTCCGGATATTTCTGCGTAAAAGGAGAACAAAGTATCTGTCAACACAGTCTAGGACCAGAGGGCAGAGCCTCAGAATGAAAGGACAGACCTTTAGAAAGGAGACGAGGAGGACTTTAGTTGATGGCGAATCTGTGGAAATCTTGCCACAGACGGCTCTGGAGGCCAAGTTAGTGGATATATTTAAGGCAGAGATAGATAGATTCTTGATTAGTATGGGTGTAAGAGGTTATGGTCAGAAGGCAGGAGAATGGGGTTCGGAGGGAGAGATTGATCAGCCATGATTGGATGGTGGGTTAGGTTTGATGCCCCTATAACTTATAGAAACATAGAAACATAGAAAAATAGGTGCAGGAGTAGGCCATTCGGCCCTTCGAGCCTGCACCGCCATTCAATGTGATCATGGCTGATCATCCAACTCAGTATCCCGTACCTGCCTTCTCTCCATACCCCCTGATCCCTTTAGCCACAAGTGCCACATCTAACGCCCTCTTAAATATAGCCAATGAACTGGCCTCAACTACCTTCTGTGGCAGAGAATTCCAGAGACTCACGACTCTCTGTGTAAAGAATGTTTTCCTCATCTCGGTCCTAAAGGAATTCCCCCTTATCCTTAGACTGTGACCCCTTGTTCTGGACTCCCCCAACATCGGGAACAATCTTCCAGCATCTAGCTTGTCCAACCCCTTAAGAATTTTGTAAGTTTCTATAAGATCCCGCCTCAATCTTCTAAATTCCAGCGAGTACAAGCCGAGTCCATCCAATCTTTCCTCATATGATCTTATGACCCGGAGAAAACCAACGCGGTCACAGGAAGAATGTACAAACTCTGTACAGACACCACCCATAGTCAGGATCAAACCTAGGTTTCTGGTGCTGCAAGCCAATGGATATGTTTAAGGCTGAGATTGATAGATTCTTGATTAGCACGGGTGTCGGTGGTTATGGGGAGAAGGCAGGAGAATGGGGTTGAGATGGAAACATAGATCAGCCATGAGGAGATGTGATGGGCCGAATTCTGCTCCTATCATTTATGAACATGAATGCAAGCATCCACTCTTGTTGATTTTAAAGATCAATTTGGATGCAAAAGAGATTTGGAAACATCTTTTACAGAGACACAAAGGACTGCAGATGCTGGAATCATCAGCATATCACAAAGTGCTGGAAGAACTCAGCAGGTAGATGGGAGGTCAAGACCGCTTTCCAGTTAGTGATTGGATGGTTCAGTTGCCTGATAACAGCTGGGAAGAAACTGTCCCTGCATCTGGAAGTGTGCATTGTCACACCTCTGTACCTCTTGCCTGATGGGAGAGGGAAGAGAGTGCGAGACTGGCCCTTGATTATGCTGGTGGTCCTGCCGAGGCAGACTCAGTTGCCTGATAACAGCTGGGAAGAAACTGTCCTTGAATCTGGAATGCATTAGATGCAAGAGGGGAGCGGGGAGAGGGGGGGGGCTTTGATCAGCAGATGGGTGGACAAAGGATAGATATGAAAAGGGGGGAAAAAGTCAGATAAGGAGAGGAGAGGAATGAACTGCAAAGCCAGATATAGAAATATGGGAGGTAGGCGATGGAGAGGGAGAGGAAAGGGGGTGGGAGAGAAATAAAAAGGTGAGCGGATAGAACTGAGTGTAGCAAGGGCGGGAAAGAACTTGGGCGGGATAGTGGGAGAAATGGGAGAATCTTTTATACTTACACTCTGACTCTTGATAACTTCCGCTTGTAACAGATCAATGTAATTCTGTGTGGAGCCGCTTGTTATTTTTTTAACTTGCAATTCATCATTACACACAGCCATGGTGTGTCGGAGGTGAAAGGGAATCAGGGTCTAGCAGGGGAAGGGTCCTCGGGTGACACTGCAGGCAGCTTTGTTTTAGCTCTCGCCCTGTACTGTGTTAGTGCTGTTGCTGTCAGCCTCAAAGCACCTGAACTGCAGGTAATTAAGGAATCACTCATCACCTCTGTTTGTGGCACAACAATGGGGCTGAACTATTGGTGACGGTTCACAGCCAGAGAAAGAAAATATTCCCGACGTATCATGTACTAAACTCAACAGCAGTTTCATTGATTACTTCGTCACTAAGCCGTAAGCTTGCAAGGGCTTTAGAATTTAGAGTTTAAAGATAAGGGTACATAGATAGGAAAGGTTTAGTTGGATATGGATCAAGCAAGGGCAAATGGGACTAGTTTAGTTAAGTTTGTTTATTTGGTTTCGTGGGGTCAAGGAAAGAGCGTTCACATCACGACCCTGTTTTCACCAATCTCTCTAGCGCCACGCACAAGAAGCACAAGAAGCGACAAGACAGACACCGTTGTATGCAAATCCCAGCTCTGGCTGAACCACTTCTAATCTTGTGTGTGGACTCGATAAGACGAATTTAGTTTAGAAATACAGCATGGAAACAGGCCCTTCAGCCCACCGAGTCCACAGCAACCGGCGATCACCCGCACACTAGTTCTATCCTACACACGAGGAACAATTAACAGAAGCCCATTTACCTACAAATTTGCACATCTTTGGCGTGTGGGAGGAAACCAGAGCACCGGGAAACCAAAGCCGCGCAGGTCACAGAGAGAACGTACAAACTCCACAAAGACAGCACCAGTTGTCAGGGCCGGGGCCCGGGTGTCTGGCTCTGTGAGGCAGCAGCTCTACTGCTGTGCCAGCGTACTGCCACTGTGTTTGTTTTACAAATGATACAGAACTTGCCTGCATAATTTAACGAGACAATCATAAGCTTTAAATGTACAAAACAAGGAACTGCAGATGCTGGTTTACCGAAAAAAAAGACACAAAATACTGGAGTAACTGTAGGTCAGGGAGCATCTCTGGAGAACATGGATAGGTAATGTTTTAGGTCGGAACCATTCTTCAGACATTTAAAAGAGCGAAAGGAAAAATTTACAAGAATAGGTGTCCCAGAGGGAACTACCTATTTATTGTTCCAAATCCAACAGGTTTGCTTGTCTTTCTCCTCTGATATCGCAGGCATGGTTCCTCTGTTATGTATTTTTGTAAGCTGGGCAACATAGCTACATAATGATATACGAGGAGTATTATTGTTGTGATGGACACAAAGTGCTGGAGTGACTCAGCAGGTCAGGCTGTATCTCTAGAGAACATGGATAGGTGACGTTTTGGGTCACATAATGTTTTATGTGTCATTCCCAACTGTCACTGTATGTCATGTTGGCACCTGCGGGTAGAACACCAAGACAAATTCCTTATACGCGAATACCTGGCCAATAAACTTATTCATTCATTCATTTTTTGGTCTGAAGAAGAGTCCTGTCCCAAACCGCTACTTATCCATGCTCCCCAGAGATGCTGCCTGACCCGCCGAGTTACTCCAGCACTTTGTGTCTTTTTGGGTAAACCAGCATCTGCAGTTCCATGTTTCATAAGGGAATTCAAGATAAAGGAGCCATTAGGAGGTAGTGACCATAACATGATACATTTTAATCTACAATTTGAGGGGGAGAAGAGAAAATCGGAAGTGTCAGTATTACAGTTGAGCAAAGGGGATTATGGAGGCATGAGGGAGGAGCTGGCTAAAGTTGACTGGAAACATACCCTAGCAGGGATGACAGTGGAACAACAATGGCAAGTATTTCTGGGAATAATACAGAAGGTGCAGGGTCAGTTCATTCCAGGGGTCAAGGAAAGAGCGTTCATGTCGCGGCCCTGTTTCCACCATCACGCACTAGAAGCGACAAGACAGACACCATTGTATGCAGATGTCGAGAAGTGTATTCAGCTCTGGCTGAACAACTTCTAATCTTCTGTGCGGACTCGATAAGAAGAAGTTCCATTTTCAAACAACATAAATTGTCCCCTCTCCAACCGTTATAATCATTATTTTACCTTTTTACGGTGGAACAGACTTGACGACAAACAGGGACTTAAATTGTTGAAATTCTTTACAGCCCAGATTCCATTTTGGGTTTTTTTCCCCTCTAGTTTAGGGGGGTATTGTTTTTTTTCCTTTTTTCTCTTTTTTTCCTTTTTTTCTTTTTATCTTTTTGGTTTTTTTTTAATATATAAGTTTTCTTTTAAACATTTAACTATATTTACATAGAGACTGGGAGGTCCATATTCAATGTGTATTTTGACACTGGACTCATATTTAGGTTATACCTATTATTAATGTAATCCTGATCCCTATGTATCAATATCATTATTATGTTTATCATTTTTTCGTGGTTTTCTTTTTGTTTTTGAAAAAAAACTAATAAAAAGATTTTAAAAGAAAGAAAGATGAAGTTCATTCCAAAGAGGAAGAAAGATTCCAAGGGGAGTAAGAGGGGCGACCGTGGCTGACAAGGGAAGTCAGGGACAGTATAAAAATAAAAGAGAAGTACAACGTAGCAAAGATGAGCGGGAAGCCAGAGGATTGGGGAACTTTTAAAGGGCAACAGAAGATAACTAAAAAGGCAATATGGGGAGAAAAGATGAGGTACGAAGGTAAGCTAGCCAAGAATATAAAGGAGGATAGTAAAAGCTTCTTTAGGTGTGTGAAGAGGAAAAAATTAGTTAAGACAAATGTGGGTCCCTTGAAGACAGAAACAGGTGACTTTATTATGGGAAACAAGGAAACAGCAAACAAATTGAACAGGTACTTTGGATCCATCTTCACTAAGGAAGACACAACAATCTCCCAGATGCACTAGTGGCCGGAGGACCTCGGGTGACGGAGGAACTGAAGGAAATGCACATTAGGCAGGAAATGGTGTTGGGTAGACTGATGGGACTAAAGACTGATAAATCCCCAGGGCCTGATGGTCTGCATCCCAGGGTACTTAAGGAGGTGGCTCCAGAAATCATGGACGCAATGGTGATCATTTTCCAATGTTCTATAGACTCAGGATCAGTTCCTGTGGATTGGAGGGTAGCTAATGTTATCCCACTTTTTAAGAAAGGAGGGAGAGAGAAAACAGGGCATTATAGACCAGTTAGCCAATTATAAAAGATGAAATAGCGGCACATTTGGATAGTAGTAACAGGATCAGTCAGAGTCAGCATGGGTTTACAAAGGGGAAATCATACTCGACTAATCTTCTGGAATTTTTTGAGAATGTAACTGGGAAAATGGACAAGGCAGGGCCAGTGGATGTAGTGTACCTGGACATTCAGAAAGCATTTTATAAGGTCCTGCATAGGGGATTAGAGGGTAAAATTAGAGCACATGGTATTGGGGGTAGGGTACTGACATGGATAGAAAATTGGTTGGCAGACAGGAAACAAAGAGTAGGGATTAACAGGTCCCTTTCAGAATGGCAGGCAGTGACTAGTGGGGTACCGCAAGGCTCGGTGTTGGGACCGCAGCTATTTACAATATACATTAATGATTTAGATGAAGGATTAAATGTAACATTAGTAAATTTGCAGATGACACAAAGCTAGG
Organism: Raja brachyura; assembly: GCA_963514005.1. Next base: position 23,813,649 of record OY740794.1, read on the forward strand.
TGCAGGGCCAGCCCTAGGCCGATTGGATCGATTTTTCCAAATTGGGCTCCATGCCCAAGTGGGGCCCCGCGTTAATTTTCTTAATTTCATATGGAAATACAAATTTGTTTTGTTAAATAAAGATTTAAAAAAATACATTTTACAAAACTTACATTGTTTTGTACATGGAATACAAGCGCTGTATGGTCATCAGACGCAAATGATGTGTTAACCACTGTGGTGTTAACAGCCAGATGTGTTAACAAGTAGTTATCCAGTAGTTAACAAGTAGTTATCCAATGCGTCATCAATGCATTGATCCACATTCCTCAGTAAATGTGTAATTGTGTTTTAGATGAAGTATTAATGACGTTGCATTCCTTTGAATACAATTCACGCGGCGTCATTAATACTTCTTCAAAACATAATTACATTTTACTGAGGAATGTAGATTGATGCATTGATGACACATTGAGAATTTCTTAAAACTCACTATCATGAGTGAGAACTTCTTCTTGGTGACATTCTTGGTCTGCAGGTTAGTCATTTAATTTACCTACCAACCCACGTTGTGTCTCTCCATCTTTCGCGCTCTCTCTCCCTCCCTCTCACTCCCTCACTCTCACTCCCTCTCTCTCTCTCTCTCCCGTTCTCCACCTCTCTCTCTAGCTCTCTCGGCATTCCCGGAATCATTAATGTTTTGCAGAATACAAAAATGCTGGAGAAACTTAGCGGGTGAGACAGCATCTATGTAGCGAAGGAAACGTGCAACGTTTCCGGTCGAAACCCTTCTTCAGACCCGGCTATTTCCTTCGCTCCATAGATGCTGCCTCAAGCCCTGTCCCACTGTGCGAGTTCACCTAAGAGCTTAAAATCTCTGTGTAGCATCTCTGTCCCTATCTTCAAATTCCCACTTTGAAATAAAATGCGGTTTTCGACTTTAAAAATTCACAGCAGGATCGCGATTAGTCGATTCCCATGCATTTTGATTCATCGTTCGATTCAGTGTCATTTTCACACATGGTTGATGTTGTTTTTTTAAACGATACAATACATTACAATAAATAGTGATGAATAGTAATAAATGCAAACGCTTCAAGTTACGCTTCTTGTCTGGTGGTAAGGGGGGGGGGGAATAAAATACCATATATTTGCATTTTTAAGGAAACGTTACAGCAGCTGAGTAAAAGATCGGTCAAATGGTAGGTTCAATGAAGATCGGGCTACATTCTATATTTTGTCATAATGTGGCTGAAACAATGGCATATTTTGTGATATTTATTGAGATAGAAAGATACAACTGAGTTTGGGCAAGATATTACCTTGCAACATTTTGTATGTCTGATAGATATTGTGAAATGGAACTCAGAAATTATGGGAGGATTACATAAAAGTACAATTCAAAGGTAATGAATATACAGAGTATTCTTATTTCCATCATGAATATACAATAGTGATATAGGACACCAGGTCCTACTACGGTAAACTCACGAGCTACTAAGGTATGACTATGTGTAAAAAGTATCAAATATTTAAGTGTGGACATTTACATTTACATGTGGACATTTTTCAACATGTTGAAAATTCTTCACGAGTTACCACGTTTCCTTAATACCTGCCGTTAGCGCTAAGAAATGGCACGTTGGCCTTTATAACAAGAGGAATCAAATATAGGAGCAAAGAGGTCCTTCTGCAGTTGTACAGAGTTCTAGTGAGACCACACCTGGAGTATTGTGTGCAGTTTTGGTCCCCTAATTTGAGGAAGGACATTCCTGCTATTGAGGGAGTGCAACGTAGGTTTACAAGGTTAATTCCCGGGATAGCGGGACTGTCATATGCTGAGAGAATGGAGCAGCTGGGCTTGTACACTCTGGAGTTTAGGATGAGAGAGAATCTCATTGAAACATATAAGATTGTTAAGGGCTTGGACACGATAGAGGCAGGAAACATGTTCCCGATGATGGGGGAGTCCAGAACCTGGGGCAACAGTTTAAGAATAAGGAGTAAGCCTTTTAGAACGGAGACGAGGAAACACTTTTTCTCAGAGAGTTGTGAATCTGTGGAATTCTCTGCCTCAGAGGGAGAGTTAGACAGAGCTCTTAAAGATAGAAAGTCAAGGGATATGGGGCGAAGGCAGGAACCGGGTACTGATTGTGGATGATCAGCCATGATCACAGTGAATGCCAGTGCTGGCTCGAAGGGCCGAATGGCCTACTCCTGCATCTATTGTCTATACTATGAGGTGGTGTGACGATACTTAGAACAGAATATTTAAATCACTTACCTTCACAACCGTGTCCTTAAATTGTAATCTGTGAATAAAACAAATAATACAATTTAGTTTCAAAGTCAAGTTTGCTCGCAGATATTTGCTCTCAAAATGAGCTTCCCATTCTTGGTTTAGAGATATAGCATAGAACCAGGCCCTTCGGCCCACTGAGACCATGCTGACCATCGATCACCCATTCACACTAGTTCTATGTTAGCTCACATTCATATCCACTCACCACACACCATGAACAATTTACAGAAGCCAACAAACCTACAAACCAGCATGTCTTTGGGAAGTGTGAGGAAACCAGAGTACGTGGAGGAAACCCAGGTGGATTTTATCCAGGTGCTCTGGGTTCCTCCCACTTCCCAAAGACATGCAGGTTTGTAAGTTTGTTGGCTTCTGTAAATTTCCCCTAGTGTGTAGGGTGTGGGTGAGAAAGCTGGATAACATAGAACTGGAACAGCACGCAGAGTCGCCATGTTCCGGCACTTCCAAGACTCTGAAAAGTCCAATCTTGGCCCAAGGAGATCTGCAAAGTCTTATATTTCTCGCTTTGAGGCCTGGTGTCCTGGCGGCACTGGATCGATGAAGTGGGGGCTGGCGTGGCCCAGCGTGATGCCGTCAGCTCCATCTACCGCCGCTCCATGCAGCTACCGCAGGCTGCGATCGATCCGCTCGCTCGTCCGGTCCTACCTGTCATAAGTTCATCAGTTCTAGGACGCAATGTCCCATTTCCCAACCGATCACAAAATTTTAGGTACATTCCAAGGATTCTCCACTGCATGTGCCAGCTCTCAAGGTTGACCATAGTAACGGTGATCGATGCAACGCTACCGTAAAAGCTATTGTAACCGCAATGCAGGGGATGTGCAGTTATGAGGCCAGTTATGAAGACAAATTTGTGTCTGCTCTACCAGCTTGGATTGGCGTAGTGGTGGAGTTGCAGCCTTATAGTGCCAGAGATCCGGGTTCGATCCAGACTATGGCTGCTCTCTGTATGCAGTTTGTACGTTTCCCCTGTGACCCGCGTGGGTTTCCTCTGGGTGCTCCGGTTTCCTCCCACACTCCAAAGACGTACATGTTTGTAGGTTAATTGGCTTCTGTAAATTTATCCGTAGTGTGCAGGATAAAACTAGTGTACAGGGTGATCACTGGTCGGCGTGGGCCGAAGGGCCTGAATCCGTGCTCTATCTCTAAAGTACTGTCGCTCAACCTGCTCAGTTCCTCCTGCAGTTTGTTTTTGGCTCCAGATTGCAGCATCTAGTCTCGTGCATCTCCTACACACCAGAGATGGAGTGGCACAGTGGCACAGCTGGTAGAGCTACTGCCTCACAGCACCGGGCACCAGGGATCGATCCTGACCTTGGATGCTGCCCGTGTGTGGAGTGTGTCTGTTATCCCTGTGACCACGTGGGTTTTCTCCAGGTGCTCTGGGTTCCTCCCACTTCCCAAAGACATGCAGGTTTGTAGGTTTGTTGGCTTCTGTAAATTTCCCCTAGTGTGTAGGGAGTGGATGAGAAAGTTGGATAACATAGAACTGGTGTGAACGGGTGATCGCTGGTCAGCGTGGACTCGGTGGGCTGAAGGGCCTGTTTCCATGCTGTATCTCTAAACTAAAGTGCTAAGGATTTCCAGCAGATGGAGAGAAAACTGGGGGGGGGGGGGGGGGAGGTGGGGGGGAAAGGTGGGGGGTTGGGCTCACATATTACCCTTGTTGGCTGAAGATTCCTCGCCACTTGCTGAGATTACCAATCTTGCTCGTAATTGCATCCAAGTCCTGTTCACTGCAGTGGCCATCTCGCTTGTCCAGTTCCTTGTCCATCTGTGGGTTATACACACGCAGCAGTGACCACTGTCAACAAGCAACATCCCACTTCTCACTGCCCTGATGTTGGTCAGCCATGCAGTTTAGTTAACAGTGCGACTGATCTACTAACATCAAGCCAACTCGGGGATCTCAGGTACTCTATCATATTGCGCTAAATAATTCACCGCCCCTCACAGAATTGCTCCTCTCCCTCTAACCATCTCTAAATGAATAGTAAAGACGAGGGCAGAGATTTTTCATTCAGAAAAGATGTATCTAGTCTCACCCAGATAAATAATTCAACCAAGAGAGGTGTATTAAAGTATTAATGTTATGTGCACAGTGGCGCAGCGGTAGAGTTGCTGTTTTACACCGGCAGAGAACTGGGTTTGATCCTGACTATGGGTGCTGTCTGTACGGCCATTTGGCAAGTTTAGTTTAGAAATACAGCATGGTAACAGGCCCTTCGGCCCACTGAGTCCATGCTGACCAGTGATCATCTATACACTAGTTCTACCCTACACGCTGGTGACAATTTACAGAAGCCAATTAACCTACAAACCCGCACATCTTTGGAATGTGGAGGAAACAGGATCACCCGGGGAAAACCCATGTGGTCACGTGGAGAACGTGCAAACTCCATACAGACAACAGTAAGGATTGAACCCGGGTCTCTGGCGCTGTACGGCAGTAACTCTTTTGCTACGCCACTGTGCCGCCCTTATTGCCAACAACGCTGTCCTTAGGTATAGATTTTTGTATCCCGTGTGCCAAGGAACTTCGAACAGCTTTGTTTGGCATGCTAGCCAAACAGATCAAATAATACTCTACATAATCACAATCAAGTCAAAATCAAGAACTATTGGTAGAGCAAAGGGGAAGATACAGAGTGCAGAATATAGTTCTCAGCATTGTAGAGTATCTGTTCTATAGACAAAGTCCAATGTCCATAATGGGATAGAGGTGAATCGGACAGTACCCTAGATTATGGAAGGACTGTTCAGAAGCCTGATTACAGAGGGGATGAAGCTGTTCCAAGTCTGGTGGTGCGTGCTTTCATGCTTCTGCCCGGCAGGACTGGGGAGAAGAAGGAATGACCAGGAATAGAAACACAAGCTGTTTGTGGCAGCAACACACCACCACCCACATTCATTGAACTATTTTAGAAATGCAAGATTGCAAACACCTCATAAACAAAAGATATTGGATACACTCAGTAGGTCAGTCAGCATCTGGAGAAAAAAACTAGGAAGAGTTACTGTTTCATTTGAGACCTCTCTTCCCTACTGTACCTTTATTTCAGATTTTCATAATCTGCACAAAGGCACCAAATGCTGGAGTAATTTAGCAAGCCAGGGAGCACCTCTGGAGAATATGGGTAGGTGATGTTTTGGGTTGGGACCTTACATCCGGCCCGACCCAAAACATTACCTGTCCATGTTCTCCAGATGCTGCCTGACCTGTTGAGTTACTCCAGCACTTTGTACCCTTCAGGATATATACAAGTTACTCATTCAGCAAGTACTTAATAATAAACAAGCTTTTTTTTTCTATTTTCCTTTGAACATTTCTTGATTAATTCACTTGTCACAAAACTGACAAGGTTTGTGCCGCAAGGTTTGGTGCTGGGACCGCAGTTATTTACAATATACATTAATGATTTAGACGAAGGGATTAAAAGTAACATTAACAAATTTGCGGATGACACAAAGCTGGGTGGCAGTGTGAACTGGGAGGAGGATGCTATGAGAGTGCAGGATGAATTGGACAGGTTGGGTGAGTGGGCAGATGCAGTTTAATGTGGCTAATTGTGAGATTATCCACTTTGGTGGAAAAAACAGGAAGGCAGATTATTATCTGAATGGTGCCAAGTTAGGAAATGGGGAAGGACAAAGATATCTGGGTGTTCTTGCTCATCAGTCACTGAAAGTAAGCATGCGGGGACAGCAGGCAGTGAAGAAAGCTAATGGCATGTTGGCCTTCATACCAAGAGGAGTTGAGTATAGGAGCAAAGAGGTCCTTCTGCAGGGCTTGGACAGGGCCCTAGTGAGACCACACCTGGAATATTGTGTGCAGTTTTGGTCTCCAAATTTGAGGAAGGACATTCTTACTAATGAGGGAGTGCAGCGTAGGTTCATAAGATTACTTCCCAGGATGGCGGGACTGTCATATGTTGAAATAATGGAGCCACTGGGCTTGTATACTCTGGAATTTAGAAGGATGAGAGGGGATCTTATTGAAACATATAAGATTATTAAAGGATTGGACACGCTTGGGGCAGGAAACATGTTCCTGATGTTGGGGGAGTCCAGAACCAGGGGTCACAGTTTAAGAATAAGGGGATGGCCGTATAGAACAGAGATGAGGAAAAACATTTTCACCCAGAGAGTTGTGAATATGTGGAATTCTCTGCCTCAGAAGGCAGTGGAGGCCAATTCACTGGATGATTTCAAGAGAGAGTTAGATAGAGCTCTTAAGGACCTGTCCCACTTGGCCGTCATTTGCGCCTCATTTACGCGTCATATGTAAAATAGGTTGACGCGTCATTACGCGTGACGTCACGCGCAAATCACGCGTCATCAGGTCGTCTGGTGCGCGTGATGTCATTAGAATACCCTGCGGCGCGCGGTGATGCATGGTTACGCACGGTGACGTAGCCATGCTTCACCACGCGATACGTCAGGATGCCAGCATGCGACGCCAATGTGTCAGCGTGCGTACGCAATATGTCACCCAGGATGTACAGCACGAAATCCTGGAGCGCCGCGCGGTATCGCACGCAAGGCCATACTCCTCCACGCCTTTCCATGCGCCTGACCCGTGCTACCAGATGCTACCGTGCGTCACAACAGGACGGCCACATTTTTGGAGGTCGTGTAAATGGCGCGCAAATGTCGGCCAAGTGGGACAGGCCCTTTAAAGATAGCGAAGTCAAGGGATATGGGGAGAAGGCAGGAACAGGCTAATGATTGTGGATGATCAGCCATGATCACAGTGAATGGCGGTGCTGGCTCGAAGGGCCGAATAGCCTACTCCACCACCTCTTGTCAATCTGAAGTAGGGTCTCGAACCAAAATGTCACCTATCCATATTCTCTCGAGCTGCTGTCTGACCTGCTGAGTTACCCCAGCACATTGTGTCCTTTTGTGTAAACCAGCATCTGCAGGTCCTTGATCCTTTCATCATCTGCAGTTTATTTGATATACAGCTCATAAAAAGTAGTGCACCTATTCCTTTGCAATGGTTTAAGATAAAAACTTAAAGCACTTTAAATGAGCCATTAAATGTTGTTCATATTTCTCAAAATTAGAACCTTATCGATCAGTTGTTCATGTGCCTGTAATTCACTCTCCACCCCACAGGGTGTTGTTCTTTTACTTTGTAACCTGGCAACCTGGTTTATGTCAGTGTGATGCAAAAGGTTCCTCTGACTGTTTCTCACGATTATTGCGATGGAAACCCTTACATCTGGCAGTGTGGAACATCTCTTGTCTGGCACAGCAGTGTCGATGGAGATTGAGGCACAGTTTCCACTGGTGGGGGAGTCTAGGACCAGAGGGCACAGCCTTAAGGGCATGTACCACCAGCATGCGACTGCATGCGGCGATCGCGACCAAACGTGGTGGCTTGAGGCGTAAGGCCTCGCGGGGCCGGTCCCACTTATAACCGCGGAGCTATATGGAGCCGTTCCCGACATCATACCCACCAATCAGCTGGGCAGGAGGCGGGCCGACTGAATCTGGACGTCGTACGGTGTCGTGCGGTGATGTCATCACGCAACGGCACGCCGGGCGGTGACATCACCGCACAACGCCACACGCTAGGCATACGCCGTCAAGACGCTTCGTTCGGCGGCAAGATGCTGCGTACGATGTCGAGACGCTGCGTACGTCATCAATGCGGCTGCGGGCCGACGGGCCGTTGCCGCGCGGGATTTTTGAACAGTGTCAGTTTTTCGGAGCCCCGCGCGATGTCGGGACCAGCCCCGCACAACTCCATACGGCTCCGGCGATCGAAGTGGGACCAGCCACGCGAGGCCGTACGGCTCAACCGACCACGTTAGGTCGTGCTCGCCGCATGCAGTCGCATGCTGGTGGGACAGGCCCTTTAGAATAAAAGGACACAGCATTAGAAAAGAGATATAGAGGAATTTCTTTAGCCAGCAGGTGGTGAATCTGTGGGATTCATTGCCACAGGTGGTTGTGGAGGCCAAGTCTTTGGGTGCTTATAAAGCGGACGTTGACAGGTTCTTGATTAGCACGGGTGCAAAGGTAACGGGGAAATGGCAGGACAATGGGGTTGACAGGGAAAGATATTTCAGCCAAGTAGACTCGATGGGCTGAATGGCTCAATTCTGCATCTATGATTTATGAACTTATGGATATAAATGCACAGATCAGGGAGTCTTGCAACAAGGACAGGGCTGCTTCAGTGAGGAATCGCAACTTTAGCAGAGATGGTAGAAAGGCTGAGAACATCATGTGTATAGACACTGACTATCTGGAGTGTCTATAGCTGAGTTTATATTGAACGGCAGGGCAGGCTTGCTGGCTCAAGCACCATACTTGTGCCGGAGACACAAGGAACTGCAAATGCTGGAATATTGAGCAAAACATAAAGTGCTGGAGGAACTTGACATAATTCCCTTTAATTCCGCCCTCTTTCCTCTCTCCACGTTCCCCTTCCACCCATATCTCTCCCCCCAACTTTACATTTCACTCCTCTCGTTATCTGACACCCTTTTGTCTCCATTTCACCTCCAGCCTTTGTCACTTACTTCACCCATCTTCCAATCAACCCCTTCCTGCACTTGTATCCACCTATCATTTGCCAGGCTTTCCCCCACTCCTCTTTCCAGCTTTCTACCCCCATTCCAATCAGTCAGAAGAATGGCCCCAACCCAAAATATTATGTCTATTGCCTCCCGAGATGCTGCGTGGCCCGCTGACTTCCTCCAGCCTACTGACAGTGCATTCAGAAAGTATTCAGACCCCTTCACCTTTTCCACATTTTGTTATGTTGCAGCACTTATTCCTAAATGGATTAAATTATTATTTTTTTTAAATCATCAATCTACACACAATACCCCATAATATAAATGAAAACAGGTGTTTAGAAATTTTTGCAAAGTGATTAAAAATAAATAACTGAAATATCACATTTACATAAGTATTCAGACCCTGTGCTATGACACTCAAAATTGAGCTTCGGTGCATCCTGTTTCCATCGATTATCCTTGAGATGTTTCTACAACGTGATTGGAGTCCACAAGTGGTAAATTACATTGATTGGACATGATTAGGAAACGCATACACCTGTCTATATAAGGTCCCGCAGTTGACGTTCATGTCAGAGCAAAAACCAATCCATGAAGACGAACGAATTGTCCGTAGACCTCTGAGACAGGATTGTGTCAAGACACAGATCTGGGGAAGATTATAAAACAATTTCTGCAACATTGCAGGTCCCGAAGAGCACAGTGGCCTCCGTCATTCTTAAATGGAAGAACTTTGAAACCACCAGGAGCCTTCATAGAGCTGGCCGCCCAGCCAAACTGAGCAATCGGGGGAGAAGGGCCTTGGTCAGGGAGGTGACCAAAAACCCAATGGTCACTCTGACAGAGCTCCAGAGTTCCTCTGTGGAGATGGGAGAACCTTCCAGAAGGATAACTATATCTGCAGCACTCCACCAATCAGGCCTTTATGGTAGAGTGGCCAGACGGAAGTCACTCCTCAGTAAAAGGCACATGACAGCCCGCTTGGCGTTTGCCAAAAGTCACCTAAACAAGATTCTCTGGTCTGATGAAACCAAGATTGAACTCTTTGGCCTGAATGCCAAGTGTCACGTCTGGAGGAAACTGGGCACTGCTCATCACCTGGCCAATACCATACCTACGGTGAAGCATGGTGGTGGCAGCATCATGCTGTGGGGATATTTTTCAGTGGCAGGAACTGGGTGACTAGTCACGATCGAGGGAAAGATGAACAGAGTAAAGTACAGAGAGATCCTTGATTAAAACCCACTCCAGAGGGTTCAGGACCTCAAACTGGGGCAGAGGTTCACCTTCCAACAGGACAACGACCCTAAGCACACAGCCAAGACAACACAGGTATGGTTTTGTGACAAGTCAAGAATGTCCTTGAGTGGCCCAGCCAGAGCCCGGAATTGAACCCGATCGAATATCCCTGGAAGGACCTAAAAATAGCTGTGCATCGACCCTTCCCATCCAACCTGACAGAGCTTGAGAGGATCTGCAGAGAAGAATGGAGAAATTACACAAATACAGGTATGCCAAGCTTGTAGTGTCATACCCAAGACTGTAATTGCTGCCAAAGGTGCGTCAACAAAGTACTGAGTAAAGGGTCTGAATACTTATGTAAATGTGATATTTCTGTTATTTCTTTTTAATTTGCAAAAATTTCTAAACACCTGTTTTCGCTTTTTATTATGGGGTATTGTGTATAGATTGATGATAAAACAGATGCATTCAATCCACTTTAGAATAAGGCTGTAACGTAACAAAATGTGGATAAAATGAAGGGGTCTGACTACTTTCGGAATGCACTGTATGTTCCAAATATCTTATTTTTATGTTCTGTGCAATTATGTGCCCTAAGGGACTAGGATGCCATATGAAATGTTGTGCTGTTCGTTTACTTTCGAGCATAACATCATAAGATACAGGACGAGAATTAGGCCACATGGCCCATCAAGTCTGCTCCACCATTCATTAGACCTTTAGACTTTAGAGATACAACTTGGAAACAGGCCCTTCAGCCCGCCGAGTCTACACTGACCAGCAATCACTCCTACACTATTTCTCTCCTACACACTAGGGACAATTTACAGAAGCCAATTAACCTACAAACCTGTACGTCTTTGGAATGAGGGAGGAAAACCCAGAGATAACCCATGTTATCACAGGGAAAGCGTGCAAACTCCATACAGGCAGCAGCTGCAGTCAGAATCTAACCCAGATCTCTGGAGCTGCGAGCAGCAGCTCTACCGTTGCACCTCGGTGCCTCTGTGTTCCTAATTTAATTTCTTTGCAATTATGTGTCCCAGGACTAACCAGACATTTAAAATGTTGTGTTGTTCCTTTAGATTATAATATCTTAAGACATACGAGAAGAATTAGGCTATATGGCCCACCTGGTCTGCTCTGCCATTCAATCATGGCTAATCGACCTTTCCCTCTCAACCCCATTCTCCTGCGTTCCCCATTGTAACTTTGACATCCCTACTAATCAAGAACCTATCAATCTCCACTTTAATAATACTCATTGACTTGGCTTCCACAGCCGTCTGCGGCAATGAATTTCACAGGTTCACCACTCAAGAAATTCCTCTTCATCTCCATTCTAAATCCACACGCTTTTATTGTGAGGCTGTGCCCTCTGGTCCTAGATTCACCCACTGCCAGCCTGTCCGACCTCTCCCTATGGCCGTTGTCCTGGCAACGTCCTAGTCAATCTTCTCCACACTCTTTCCAGCTTAATGACATCCTTCCCATAGCAGGGTGACCATAACTGGACACGGCACTTGTTAGCTTCTTGTTATCACACCTTCCCCAGCCAACAATGGGCCATTGTGGGCTCCATCCTTCCTACGGCAATCTGTTGCCCTGATTTGTTCTGGCCAGGGTTCTGGCCTTTTCTTGCCTCTTGTTTATTCTCCCGCACACACACACACACAACATCCTCTACTTCCAAAAAGGATTCTGGCCTGAAATGTCACCTAATCTTTTTCTCCAGAAATGCTGCCTGACCCGTTTGGTTTGTAAAAGTTCACGACTGATTTCCAAATGACTTGCAGTCAATGTAAGCAAACAAAAACAAAGGCTAGTTAGTCATAGGGGGATACATGATGTAAACAGGCCAATATGTATCAGACCTGTTGCCCACCCATTGTCAACCACTCCTTTACATCAATTCTACAGAAATTTAATCCAACGTTATTCCCTCCAAATGTTTAAGAAGGAACTGCAGATGCTGGAAAATCGAAGGTAGACAAAAATGCTGGAGAAATGCAACGGGTGAAGCAGCATCTATGGAGCGAAGGAAATAGGCAACGTTTCGGGTCAAGACCCTTCTTCCAACTGATGTGAGGGTGGGGGAGGGGGGGGGGCTGGGAGGAAGAAAGGAAGTGGCGGAGACAGTGCCCTGGGCGATAGCTGAGAAGGGGAGGAGAAAGCAGGGACTACCTGAAATTAGAGAAGTCAATGTTCATACCGCTGGGGTGCAAACTGCCCAAGCGAAATATGAGGTGCTGCTCCTCCAACTTACGGTGGTCCTCACTCTGGCCACGGAGGAGGCCCAGGACAGAAAGATTGGATTCGGAATGGGAGGGGGAGTAGAAGTGCTGAGCCACCGAGAGATCAGGTTGGTTATTGCGAACCGAGCGGAGGTGTTGGGCGAAGCGATCGCCAAGCCGACGCTTGGTCTTACCAATGTAGAACAGCTGACATCTAGTGCTGCGGATGCAATAGATGAGGTTGGAGGAGGTGCAGGTGAACCTCTGCCGCACCTGGAACCACTGCTTGGGTCCTTGAATGGAGTCAAGGGGGGAGGTAAAGCGACAGGTGTAGCATTTCCTGCAGTTGCAAGGGAAAGTACCAGGAGAGGGAAGGGACGAATTGACCAGGGAGTTATCGAGGGAGCGGTCTCTGTGGGAAGCAGACAGGGGAGGAGATGGGAAGATGTGACCAGTGGTGGGATCCCGTTGGAGGTGGCGAAAATGTCAGAGGATATTTGTTGTATGTGACGGCTGGTGGGGTGGAAGGTGAGGGGACTCTCCCCTTGTTACGAGTGGGGGGGGGGGGATGGGGAGTGAGAGCAGAGTTACGGGGTATAGAAGAGACCTTGGTGAGAGCCTCATCTATAGTAGAAGAGTGGAATCCCCGTTACTGAACTTATTTCCGCATACCTCAACTCCATCCTATCCCCCCTGGTTAAAAGCCTCCCTACCTATGTTCAAGACACCTCACACGCTCTTCGTCGACTCCAGGACTTCCGTTTTCTAGGCCCCCATTCCCTCATCTTCACCATGGATGTCCAGTCACTCTGCACCTCCATCCCCCAGATTGGAGGGTCCTGCACCCATACACAACTCACTGACTTCATCCATTTTACCACTAACTTCCATCCGGCACTCAAATACACCTGGACCATTTCCGACATTTCCCTACCATTTCTAGAAATCACTATCTCCATCGCAGGTGATAGACTACTGACTGACATCCACTATAAACCCACTGACTCCCATGGGTATCTGGACTACACTTCTTCCCACCCTGCTTCCCGTAAGGACTCCATCCCATACTCCCAATTCCTCCATCTATGCAGCATCTGCACCCAGGATGAGATGTTCCACACCAGTGCATCGGACATGTCCTCATTCTTCTGGGAACGGGGGTTCCCCTCTTCTACTATAGATGAGGCTCTCACCAGGGTCTCTTCTATACCCCGTGACTCTGCTCTCACGCCCCACCCCCCCAAATTGTAACAAGGGCAGAGTCCCCTTGTCCTCACCTTCCACCCCACAGAGACCGCGCCCTCCGTAACTCACTGGTCAATTCGTTCCTTCCCACCCAAACCACCCCCTCTCCTGGCACTTTCCCTTGCAACCGCAGGAAATGCTACACTTGTCGCTTTACCTCCCCCCTTGAATCCATTCAAGGATCCAAGCAGTCTTTCCAGGTGCGGCAGAGGTCTACCTGCACCTCATCTATTGCATCTGTTGCTCTACATCGGTGAGACCAAGCGTAGGCTTGGCGATCGCTTCGCCCAACACCTCCGCTCGGTTCGCATTAACCTATCTGATCGCCCGGTGGCTCCGCACTTCAACTCCCCCTCCCATTCTGAATCCAACCTTTCTGTCCTGGGCCTCCTCCATGGCCAGAGTGAGCACCACCGTAAATTGGAGGAGCAGCACCTCATATTTCGCTTGGGCAGTTTGCACCCCAGCAGTATGAACATTGACTTCTCTAATTTCAGGTAGTCCCTGCTTTATCAGCTCTCCCTCAGCCCACTGTCTCCGCCTCTTCCTTTCTTCTTCCCGCCCCCTCCTCCCCCCCCCTCACATCAGTCTGAAGAAGGGTCTCGACCAAAACGTTGCCTATTTCCTTCACTCCATAGATGCTGCCTCACCCGCTGAGTTTCTCCGGCATTTTATTCTCTCCACACGGCCATCAATCTCACCAGATTTTGCCATCTGCTGGAAATTCTTGTCACTTCAGTTGAGTTTATTGATACAGCGTTGTTACAGGCCCTTCAGCCCATCGAATCCACGCTGACCATTGATCGACCGTTCTATGTCATCCCACTTTCTCATCCACTCCCAATACACTGGGGGAAATCTACAGAGGATTGATTATCCTACAAACTGCATATCTTTGGGAGAAAGTGCAAACTCCACACAGATGGCACCCGAGGTCAGGATTGAACCCGGGTCTCTGGCGCTGCGAGGCAGTGGCTCTACCGACTCTGCCACTGTGCCCCCTTTGAGCTTTAAGGTCAGAAGGATATGCGCGGGGCAAGGTTTTTTTACACAGAGAGTGGTGGATGCCTGGAACACACTGCCAGGGGTGGAGGTGGAGACAGATATGATAGTAGCGTTTAAGAGGCTTTTAGATAGACATGTGGATATGCAGGGAATGGAGCGTTATGGATTATGTGCAGGCAGAGGAGATTAGTTTAATTTGGCATCACGGTAGGCACAGATACTGGAGGACCTGTTCCTGTGCTGTACTGGTCTATGTTCTGTGTACACACCTACTCTGCAGCAAATTAAAAGCAAGGCAACTGACAGGGTGCTTGACAAAGTAATCACACAAAGTGGGATAGGAATACTATAGTTATAATAGGTGTAACAGCACACGAACATAGACACATTTGCACAGACCCACACACACAGGTACTCAGACACACACAAACATATGCACACATACACAAGTACACACACATATGTACGTATACACACACACAACATACGCATACAAACAATCACACACAAATATAAACATATGCATACACAAGCATGCGCGCATTCACACACTTACACATGCACACGTGTGCGTACGCACATATACACAAAAGCATATACATGCATATGTACACACACGCGTACACACACGGGTACACACAAACAAATGCATGCATACACTCTCTCTTTCTCACTCACTTACCTGTGAGCAATATCCGGAGGAGAGTACAGATGGAGACTGCAGGTGCCAGTGGGGGTGAATGCTGAACAATCAGCCTTGGCTCTGCGATCCCCAGCAGTGTGTAACTGGCGAGTGCAGGCACACAGCTCCCGTAGCGGTTGTGACCTGCGCTGAGTTCACCCTGAGCCGTGCCCGGGAAAGTAAAACTCTCTCCGACTTGTCGGATTTAAATATCTTGCTTTCTTTATTATTACAAAGGAGGGGTGTGTCTCTTATCAGGAGCTGACCGCCTGTAACCCTGTGGGTGATCTTTAAGATGGTTTAAGAGGGGAATTTCATTCCAACATTATTGCAAGAAATCACTGTGATTTAATACTTAATTTGTTTGGGTTGAAGGAAGTGATGCCAAGGAACAAATTAAGTTATGGCCGAGGTAAACTGTTTACCACGTTCACTGGGCAACTAATCTCAGATTACATCTGCAGTATCATTAATGTGTTAGAGTTGTACCGAACAATGGACAAAGGCAGCAGCAGCAGCTGGTTAAAGATTTGAGCAATTAATCTTGTTTTACGGATCACTTTGTAACGGATTTTGGTTATAGCGGACCTTCACCGCCTCCTCGTCCGCTTCCTGGCCTCGCCTGCCACCGCCATCCCTTCCCCGCACTCCCGCCGCAACCTAGACTAGCAATGTTACAAAATTTTGAGATTTAAAAAATCAAGTCTGCAATTTATCCCATCAGATAAAGCATAAAAAGAAGTTTAATTTGACACCTAATTCACTTTCATATCTTCAGTATTAAAAAAGTTATGGCCATTTACATACTCGGAAATTAGCATCTTGTTCCCCATTTCCTTTCCATTGACTTAACTCAAAAGCTGTGATCTAGGACAGTCAAAAGCCCATAACTTTCTTAAAAATTAAGAGAACTCAATGAAATTTTCAGTGATTATAGATTAAAGCATTCTGAAACAAATATGAAACAATCTTACTTGAATGACCTGAAATTAATGCATATAATGAATTAGTTACCTAATTGTAGCTAATTACAAAATTCAATTACTAGATCTAAACATCTAACCATTTCTTAAGAAAAGATAAACATTTTTTAATTGTCTAAGTGTCCAAATAATATTCACACAATAATTCACAATATAACATGATTTTTAAATCTCATTTTCATGAATTTATAAGCCAAATGGATGGAATTTAGTGTTTAATTCCCGTAAATTAATAGCCATTTAAATCAACTTGAAAGTGGGTTTTAGTGGAACGCGTCGGATTGGAACGTTGCGGTTTGCGGTGAATTTAACCCAGTCGGCAGGAAAAACACTGCCGGTTCGTATATATTTTTTGTCCCCTTTTCGCAACATGAAAATTTAATTAAATGCTTCCTAAGAACCACGTTTTTATGTAAAAATAAACTGTACCTTTTTTTCTCCCCTACGTAAGGTCCGTCCCGTTGTCGGCGCTCACGGCTTTAGAAGATGATGTTTAAATTACTCTAGCTAATAAATGATCTAGCGTAGTTTTAAAATACCTTCATAAATCAAATGTCGGAGTGATTTCTCTTTAGTGGCGAAATCCCCTGAGATGGATCGATTTGAATTGTCTGGAGAAAAACGGCATTTTAAACTCGCCCCCCTCTGAAAGGCGCCAAAGTCGCGCACACGGGGAGTGGCAGAACTGCAGCGCCGCTCAAGGTAAGTATTGTAACATACCTACATAGACCCCGCCGACCAACGCCTCTCCCCCGGCCCAGCAGGTCGGGACCATCAACTCACCATCAACATTCCAGGCATTGTTCCGGACCGAGAGTCTGAAGAAGGGTCCCAAGTCAAGTGTCTAAGGACTTATGTCAATAAAACACTCTTGCCACTTGAGTCTTGCCACTTGCTCCGAGTGCCCTCTGAGTGAATTTTGACAAACCCGACCCCTTCCGTCGCTTCTCGGACTGGAGCAATGCGTGGAAACAGACCCTTCAGCCCAACTTGCCAAGTTGGATACTGAGTTGGATGATCAGCCATGATCATATTGAATGGCAGTGCAGGCTCGAAGGGCCGAATGGCCTACTCCTGCACCTAATTTCTATGTTTCTATATATATATATATATGACATCAGATTATATATATATATATATATGCAACAGATAGACACAAAGGCTGGAGTAACTCGCCGGTACAAGCAGCATCTCTGGAAAGAAAGAATGTGTGACATTTTGGGTCGAGACCCTTCTTCAGACTGATGTCAGGGAGAGGGAGATGCATAAACGTCACCCATTCCTTCTCTCCAGAGATGCTGCCTGTCCCGCTCAGTTACCCCAGCATTTTGTGTCTATCTTCGGTTTAAACCAGCATCTGCAGTTCCTTCCTATTTATGTTTGCCATGCCTTGAATTATTAATTGTTTTTTTTTGCTAATTTGCTAACTTTGACTCGCAGTCGCCACCATGTGCTCTGATAACAAACTGCAGGTTATTTTGTTTACATGCCACTTTCACATCTGCTGCCAGCACAGATGTCCAACACCAAACTCGTTCAGAAACGGCTACTTCCCTACAACTGCCATGTTCTTGAGCCAACACAAGGGATGTGCATCATGTGCAAAAAGATGAAATCAGTTTAACTTGGCATCATGTTTGGCGCAAATGGAAATCTAAATTTATAAAGAAAACATACGTGCAAAATAGTGTTTTTACTGCTTTATTAGTCTTTTTTTTTTCATTATTATTTTCAGCAAGGTTTTGGACTGATGTGTGTTTTTCTGCACTAACTTTTTTGTGAATTTTCATGTATAGTTTATGTTCTTGACTTTAACTTTAGACTTTAGAGATACAGTGCGGAAACAGGCCTTTCGGCTCCCCAAGTCTGCGCCGACCAGCGATCACCCCTTACACTAAACTACACACACTATGGACAATTTTGCAACTTACAATAATCAATTAACCTACAAACCTGAAAGTTTTTGAAGTGTGAGAGGGAACCGTAGCACCTGGAGAAAACCTACGTGTTCATAAGGAGAATGTACAAACTCCGTAGAGATAGCACCCATAGTCAGGATCGAACCCGGGTCTCTGGTGCAGTAAGCAGCAACTCTACCACTGTGCTACTGTGGTCGCCCATTTGCATGAGTCTACTTAGCTGTGATGCTGCCGCGAGAAAGAATTTCATTGTACCTGTACCTCACCGTACTTGTGCAAATGACGTTAAACTCGACTTGGCTTGACTAAAGAGATGAACTAAGAGGATGTAGGCTGTTGTGTGGTTCATAAGTGATAGGAGCAGAATTAGGCCATTCAGCCCATCAAGTCTACTCCGCTATTCAATCATAGCTGATCTATATCTCCCTCACAACCACATTCTCGTGCCTCCTCCTCATAAACCCTGACACCTGTACTAATCAAGAATCTATCAACATCGGCGAGACCAAGTGCAGGCTCGGCGATCGCTTCGCTGAACGCCTCCGCTCAGTCTGTCTTAACCAACCTGATCGCCCAGTTGTTCAGCACTTCAACTCCCCCACCTATTCCCAATCTGACCTTTCTATCCTGGGCCTCCTCCATTGCCAGAGTGAGGCCCAGCGCAAATTGGAGGAACAGCACCTCCTATTTTGCTTGGGTAGTTTACACCCCAGCGGTATGAACATTGACTTCACTAATTTTAGATAGCCCTTGCTTTCTCGCTCCTTCCCCTCCCCCTTCCCAGTTCTCCCCCGTCCTACAGTCTCCACCTACATCCTTTGTTTTTCCTGACACCCCCCCCCCCCCCCCAACATCACTGAAGAAAACATCAGGTCTCGACCCAAAACTTCCCCAATTCCTTCTCCCCATTGATGCTGCCTCACCCGCTGAGTTTCTCCAGCATGTTTTGTCTACCTTCGATTTTTCCAGCATCTGCAGTTCTTTCTTATACAAGAATCTATCAATATCTGTCTTAAAAATATCCATTGACAGCCTCCACAGCCTTCTGTGGTAATGAATTTCAAAGATTCACCAGCCTCTGACTCAAGAAGTTCTTCCTTGTCTCCTTCCTAAGAGTGTGTCCTTTTATTCTGAAAGCCCTGTCTCACGGTGCGAGTTCACCCACGAGTGACCCCAAGTGAAATAAAAAGACTTGTGGTTATGTACGAGATTCCAAGTTTATGTTCAAGTGTTGAACCGAGTTCCCACGGGTATGTCATTTCTGCGATGTTCCAAGTTCCTCTCCCGAGTTACCAAGTTCCTCTCCCGTTACTCTTGAGCCAACCGTGAATGAAGGTAAGTGTGTGAGGGTGTGAGAAGTCCATGCCGGGTGGCGGCCGGCCGGCCGCAGCCGCTGTTCTTTCACAACAGTTGCACATCAGATTGTTGGGAGACGGAGCTCAGGGTTCGCCTCCTGAGCTGCTTTGGTGCCCAGGCATAAGTTGAGGTGGAGGGAGGTTGGGGTGGGTGGGGGGGGGGGGGGGGGTGTGCGGGCGTCATTAATCGGTCTGGGGTGACAAGGCTCTTGGGTTAGGCTGAGATCATTCTCTGTGGTATGATCTTAGTGCGGGAGACATGTGTAGGAGAGGTGTACTGACTGTGTGGGCAGACACTTTGGTAGTGATTGCCCACTAGTCTCAAAAGCCGCTGTGTCTCCCTGTCCCTGGGATAGCAGGGGGCAATCAAACAGCACAATACCCCCCCTCCCCCTCCACGCCAACATGAAGGGCAACCATCCCAAGGCTTTAGGGTCAGAAACAGCGTGCAGGCGATAATCACCCGCCATAACGCGAGAGAGATCATGCGATTTTGGATTTGTCCATACTCAACTTAAAATTGTCCATAATCTATAACTTAAAGTTTTTTTAAAGCATTTAGTGAAACACTATCCCCCCCCCCCCGCCCCCCACCTTTCCCTCCCAGTCTAGTCCAGTCCCGTCCCGACCCCCTGGGAAACTGAAGGGAGCGACAATCAACTGGCACGGATACAAATAATGTCATACACAAGAAAGGGCAGATGCTGGTTGACAAAAAGTGAACACATGGTGCTGGAGAAATTTGGAAACGTCATCCTGCCACCCATTCCTTCTCTCCAGAGATGCTGCTTGCCCGCTGAGTTAAAGAGGTCCCACGGTAGACTCACGAGTCACTAAGGTAAACACACGGGCCACTACGTTATTACGAGTTTAAATGTTTCAATTTTTAACTTGAACAATAAATTTGACTCGTGGAAAACCTCAAACATGTTTGAATTTTTTCACGAGTTAACAAGTTTCACGGGTACCTGCCGTTAGCGCCACGAGTCGCTGAGTTGCTCGCGCGAGTTCCGATGTTCCCGCTACGTTAATTGTACGTGATTACCATGAGTGAAAACTCGGGGTCCCTCGTGGGTCAACTCGACCGTGAGACAAGCCTTTGAGGCTATGGCCTCTGGTCCTAGGTTCTCCCACTGTGTGAAATTACAGATAGGCCAGTGGAATTGATTATTTTTTTGTATATGAAACATTTTTATAATTTTATATCAGCGTAAATATATAAACACAGGTTTTAAATACAGGTTCACCACTGATTTTCCGGCACCCTTGGTTCCAGAGCCTTGCTGGATGATCCATTTTGCCGGACCATCGGCAGTCATGTTTTCCGAGAGGAGTTGAACAATACCAGAGCAGTCTGCCTAGACTGGTGGTCAAGATACCGGCCCGCAAAGTTAGCCTCGGAAGTCACTTCTGGGAACAGATCTACTGGCTCCAGCTGGGCTGGAGTTCCAGAGCCCCGGCTTCGGGGGGCAAACTTGACCCGCCAATTGGAAATTTGACTGCGGAAGTCCTGATGAGGTCGAGAGTGGATGCCACATCCGGCCTAGGTACCACATGTTCGAAGGGACTTCCAGGAGATTTCAAGTGTGCTCTCAAATTTCATCTGGATTGGAGGAGGTGCCGGACCATCAGTAGCTGGAAAATCAGTGGTGGACCTGTGCTTCACTAATTAGTGCCTAAAGATGATTCATATTGACATTAGTCTTTTTCATCGCCCTGGAGATTAGCTGGGTTTCAATGGCAGTAGATAGTTGGTGTCTTCTCCTAATTTATTTTTATTCCGTCAGACTTTTGCAATTAGTATTGCAATTAGTTAATAGGTGGCCTGATATCATGTCATGTGCCATGTTACATATAATTGCAAAGCATTCTTAATTTTTTTAATACCATTTATTTAGGACAAGGCTAGATACTACATTAGAAATCAACTGCATAATACTGTGAGATACTGACATCAAATCTCACCCTGGATTGGTTTGCTTAGGATGCTGACAAATTGGAATTCAGCTTTCATCACTGATTGTTTAGTTTAGTTTAGGTAAGAGATACTCCACGGAAACAGGCCCTGCGGCCTACCGAGTCCACGCTGACCATCGGACACACGTTCACACTAGTTTGCTATTATCCCACTTTCACATCCACTCCCTACACACTACGGGGCAATTTACAGATGTCAATTCACCTACAAAATCTGCACGATTTGGAGATTTGGGAGGAAACTGGAGCACCCGGTGGAATCCCATGTGGTCACATGGATAAATGTGCAAGCTCTGTACAGACAGCACCCGAGGTCGGGATTAAAGCTGACTTTGGATGCTCTGAGATTGCAGTTCTACCAGCTGGTACCACTGTGCCGCCCATAACAACAATTACAACAAACTGATAACAAAGATTACACAGAATTACAACAGTTGATTGCAACAGTATCTTGTAGTCAGTCAAATTTGACCCATCAGCCAAACATTAGATTATTCAACCATTGCAAAGGAACTACTTTCTTCCCCAAGGGACTACTCTGGAACATTAATCAGCTATACATTGGCATGTTTCAACATTATCTTCAAAGACAAGAGCACATAAGTTATCTGAAGAAGGGTCTTAACCCGAAACGTCACCTATCCATGTTCTCCAGAGATGCTGCCTGACCTGCCGCGTTACTCCAGCACTTTGTGTCTTTTCTTGTAAACAAACTTCCGTAGTTCCTTGTATCAACATCGCTGATGGATGAGGATAGACGATGTTTCGGGCCGAGACCCTTCTTCAGACTCATTAGATAGGTCGTTAGATAGACATTGTAGGTCAGGAGCCTTCTTCAAACTCATGGATGGACGATGTTTCTGGTTGGGATCCTTCTTCAAACTCATGGAAATGTAGACCCCAACTTTACATTTCACTCCTCCTCTCCTTATCTGACACCCTTTTGTTTCCTTTTCACCTTCAGCCTTTGTCAGGAGGCTTCACCCATCTTTCTATCAACCTAATTCCACACTTGTATCCACCTATCATCTGTCAAGGTTTGCCCCACCCCCAACTCCCTTTTCCAGCTTTCTCTGCCCCCCCCCCATATAATCTTTCTATTCCCTCCTTAGATGCTGCCTGACCCGCTGAGTTCCTCTAGCCTACTTATGTTCCTTAGGTTTACAGATACAGCTTGGAAACAGGTCCTTCAGGATCACACAGCACAGGATGGTCAGAATCATCAATCCATAAACACCAGGTTTTCCGGAGCTCAGGGGATGTGGAAATGTGACTCGGAAGTTCTGGGGGTAGAGAGGTTCAGTACATAAGGTCAACTCCCCCATCGCTCGAATTGGTACTTTTTGACATCGAGAAAGGAAACTGGATTCCTATTGACCTTATGAGCAGTATGTTACTGCAGTGTATCATCGTGCATGCAAAGACAAGCCAGAAGGAATATCCAAACATTTCAGTGTATGTCTTGAAGACAAAGCTTTCTTCTTTGTAATTTGCAATTTTCTCAGACAGACGATGAATCTTCACTTCGGAGGTAAACAGTATCATCACCATAAAACCACACGAACCTAAAGTGGAAAAAGAGAACCAGGCCAGTGTTAAAAGAATACTTGAAAGGAAAAGAGAGTCTCTCATAGAGGCATGGAATCACACAGCGTGGAAACAGGCCCTTCGGCCGAATTTGCCCATGCCGACCATCTAAACTAGTCCCACTTGCATGTGCTTAGCTCATATCCCTCTAAACCCTCTATTCATGGTATGGCTGCCCAGCCTGCAGCTGTTTGTTTTTCACTCTTTTCTTTATTTTGAGTGAGTTAAAGTGTTTTGTTTTGGAGTTCTATTCTTTTTTATGTGGGGGGTGGGGGTGGGGGGGGGGGGAGGGTGAGGGGGAAACTACTTTTCCTGATTTACCCAGTCTATTCCTCTCATGATCTTATACACCTCTATAAGATACCCCCTCATCCTCCTGCGCTCCAAGGAATAAAGTCCTAGCCTGCTCAACCTCTCCCTACAGCTCAGGCCCTCGAGTCCTGGCAACATCCTAGTAAATCTTCTCTGCACCCTTTCCAACTCGACAACATCTTTCCTATAACAGGATGTCCGAAACAGAACCAAAAACTCTAAATGTGGCCATATAACAATGAAGGAAATATGTTTCAGCACATATTTATATTTTAGAGAAGTCCAGAACATTATTTTATTTTCATTCTATTTTTTTGAAACAGGAGGTGAAGTGTCCTTTGATTTTTTTTTCCAAAGTAAAAATTCATACAACATGTTGGTGAGGCCGCATTTAGAGTATCGTGTTCTGTTTTGGTCATCCTGCTGCAGCAAGGATGTTGTTAAGCTGCAAAGAGTGCAGAGGAGATTTACGAGGATGTTGCCAGGTCTCGTGAGGCTGAGCTATAGGGAGAGGTTGATAGCTTAGGGCTTTATTCCTTGGAGCACCGGAGGCTGAAGGATGGTTTCACAGAGGTGTACACGATCGTGAGGCGTACAGGTAGGGTGAATGCGCAGAGTCTTTCACCCTGAGCAGGGGAATCAAGAACCAGAGGACATAGGTTTAAGGTGAAACATAGAAAATAGGTGCAGGAGTAGGCAATTAGCCCTTCGAGCCTGCACCACCATTCAATATGATCATGGCTGATCATCCAACTCAGTATCCCGTACCTGCCTTCTCTCTATACCCCCTGATCCCTTTAGCCACAAGGGCCACACCTAACTCCCTCTTAAATATAGCCAATGAACTGGCCTCAACTACCTTCTGTGGCAAAGAATTCCTCAGATTCACCACTCTCTGTGTGAAAAATGTTTTCCTCATCTCGGTCCTAAAATACTTCCTCCTTACCCTTAAACTGTGACCCCTTGTTCTGGACTTCCCCAACATCGGGAACAATCTTCCTGCATCTAGCCTGTCCAACCCCTTAAGAATTTTGTAGGTTTCCATATGAGGGGAAAGTGAGAGGGAAAAGGTTTAATAAGAACCCGAGGGACAATGTTTTTTGGTGGATGGTGGGTACGTGGAATGAGCTGTCAGAGGAGGTAGTTGAGGTTTAATAACATTTAAAATGCATTTGGATAGGTACATGGATAGGAAATGTTTAGAGGGATATTGGCCAAACACGGGCAGGTGAGGCTAGTGTGGAGGTTGGCGTGGGCATTGGGCTGAAGGGCCTGCTTCCATGTGGTATGACTCTATGACTTTCATCCAGAGAGTGATTCCATGTTCTCTTTCTCGATGTTGGGGTCCGTCACGTCAGGTCTCCTCTGGAAACCAGCCGTTTTATCCGTATGGACCAAAGCCGAGGAAGAGTTTGGAGTCAGCAAATATCAATAAACGCTCACAGGGATTATAAAACTAAAACATCTTGGGGTGAATATGTAATGTGTTGACTGTAAATGTGATTGCCATTACAGAAACTGAAAGAAACAACAACAAATTCATTTCCACAACCTGATAACCTACCAATAAGATACCTTACTAATAAAAAACAATATAACTTACCTTGATATAACATACCTTGTAACAATATATCTTTCCAATGTACCAAAAAAATAATAACTTATAGCCCTGTCCCACGGTGCGAGTTCATTCCAAGAGCTCTCCCGAGTTAAAAAAAATCGAACTCGTGGTAAGCACGGAGAATGAACGTAGCGGGTATGTCGGAGCTCGGGGACGTCTCTTAGCGGCTCGTAACACGAATGGCAGGTACTCGGGAAGACTCGCTAACGGCAGGTAAGCACGGGAAGACTCATGAAGATTTTTCAACATGTTGAAAAATGTCCACGAGAGCCCCAAGTACCGACGAGTGGCCATTAACGTAAATCTCCGTGTTGGAATCAGGGCAAACTCGGGAGAACTCTTGGAATGAACTCTTACCATTGGTCAGGGGTTTTATCAAGATACCAAAATCTTACCAAGATACCTTTTGCTTTTGTTGCTTGCTACCCAGTCAGCAGAAAGACAATACATCGAGCCATTCACAGTGTACAGATACATGATAAGAGAATAATGTTTAGTGCAAGATAAAGCCAGTAAAGTCCGATCAAAGATCGTCCGAGGGTCTCCAATGTGGTGGTTGGTAGTTCAGGACTTCTCTCTAGTTGCAGTAGAATGGTTCAGTTGCCTGACAACAGTTGGGAAGTAACTGTCCCTGAAACTGGAGGCCCTTCAACCCACCTAGCCCGTGCCGACCAGCTATCACCCATGAATTAGTTCTATCCTACACACTAGGGACAATTTACACTTTTAACAAAGCCAATTCAACTAGACAGCTGCACGTCTTTGGAGTGTGGGAGCAAACCGGAGTACCTGGAGAAAACCTGGTGGAGGCCTGGAACACATTGCCTCCAGGTAGTGGTGGAGACAGATGGGAATGGTGTTTACGAGGCTTTTCGTTAGGCACATGAAAGTGCAGAGATAGGGATTATGTATTTTTATGGCGGAGATTGATAGATACCTGATTTGTAAGTGTGTGTAGGTTTATGATGAGAAGGCAGGAGAATGGGGTTGAGAGGGAAAGATGGATCGGCCATGATTGAATGGCAGAGTAGACTTGATGGGCCAAATGGCCTACATCTGCTCCTATGATGTATGAACATGTATAGGCAGATTAAATCAGTTTAACTTGGCATCATATTCAGCCCAAACATTGTGGGCTGAAGGGCCCGTTCCTGTGCTGCACTGTTCCATGTTCCATGTTCCTGTCCCACTTTCATGACCTAATTCACGACCTCTGCCGAGTTTGCCCTTGAAATACTCGCCGCATGGTCGTCACGAGGTTGTAGGTAGGTCGTAGGTAGGCCGTGATGCTCGTGGCATCAAGTAGGTCGGGGCATTTTTCTAGCCTGATTAAAAATGTCCAAGAGTAAAAAAGGTCGTGAATTTGGTCCTGAAAGTGGGACAGGCCCTCAAGTCATTTGTAGTCGTGTTGTGTTTACCAACTAATTTCAGCTACATCACTGCCACTCAGTGCTGTGGATCAGAACAACACGAGTGATGTTATTACCATGTGAAGTGGCAATAATGCCAATTTCCCAATGAAGTGGCGCACTGGTGTGGTATCTCAAGTGGCTTTCATGGAACGTACTCAAAGAGAGAGACAAATTGAGTGGTTTATATAACATTATCAGGCCAAAAACATTTGCAGATGTTGTAAATCACCTTGACCGATTTAGCACTTGGTTAAATGTGTATCTTTCAGGGGTTTTAAGGGATAAGAGAAAATAATTAATTTATTTCCAATCTGATGACACACAACCAACCACTTGTTATTCAAATCAACTGGAGAGGTTTTCAAATTCAACCTTATCATTTTTTTTTTTGGTGTTACTCAATTCACTTGGAGTGCAAAATGTGATCAACAATTTTCAGCTCAGAGATACAGCATAGAAACAGACTATCGATCACACCAGTTCTACGTTATCCTATTTCCGCATCCCACATGCTAGGGGGAATTACACTACAAAAATACAGCAGCCAATTAACCTGCAAAACTGTACGTCTTTGGGGTGTGGAAGGAAACCGGAGCATCCAGTGGAAACCCACGTGGACACAGGGAGAACGTGCAAACTCCACACGGGCAGCATCTGAGGTGAGGATGGAACCCAGGTCTCTGGCACTGTGAAGCAGCAGCTCTACTGCTGGGCCACTGTGCAACTTTTGTACAATTCAGAATTGGATCCATCTGGGTTTGACCTGGTTGTGTTGACAATTGTCAGGCGATGTATGTTTTACCTCTGTTGCGAGCTTGAAGCCTTCACACCTGCTGAAGAAAGCCTGTACATCACCTGGCAAAGGGAGCAGCGTTATGTTGATCCCCAAGGTACTTACATGCAATGGCATTCCAGAGGTACAAGCCCACAGGACCGTGGAGGGTCTCGTAAGGTCTTCCAAAAGCATTGAACATGAAGAATCCAGTGGCCACCAGCGCAAACACAATGACGGCTGCAGCAAACAGTAGAACCAGTACGTGAAGACCTGCAGGTATGCCGTCCAAAACGGTTGGAAAAACTGCAAAAGAGACACCATGTGTTTAGGGAGCTGCATTGTTTTATTCCCTTCCCGATTGTGCGGGTACATATGCTGCTGAGTTAGTTGTACAGATATCCAAATCAAATTTACACCCCCCAATGCCTGAAAGATGATAGAGACTTTCTAAGGGCATCGCGGTGGTGCAGCGGTGGAGTTGCTGCCTTACAGCACTTGCAGCGCCGGAGACCTGGGTTCGATCCTGACTACGGGTGGTGTCTGTACGGAGTTTGTACGTTCTCCCCGTGACTGCGTGGGTTTTCTCCGAGATCTTCGGTTTCCTCCCACATTCCAAAGATATACAGGTTTATAGTTTAATTGGCTTGGTATAAAATGTAAATTGTCCCTAGTGTGTGTAGGATAGTATTAGTGCGTGAGGATCGTTGGTCGGTGCGCCGAAGGGCTTGTTTCTGGGCAGTATCTCTGAACTAAACTAAAACTAAACTTACTCAATTTCAATCATTCTATGAATCAATTATTCAATTCAATGATTCAATGATACTTTATTGTCCCATGTACCTAGGCACAGTGAAATGTTTTGCTTTGCATACAACCCAGTAAAATCACACAGCCGACCTCACCCAGGCAGTTTACAAGTGTCGCCACGTTTTGGCACCGACAAAGTTATAAAATGTCATCGAAGAGTCCTATCTACTGCTTCTCGCCACTCGCGATATATCGTATATCTAAAGTCTGAAGGAAAGTAAATCCAACAAATTTATAACGACACAGCTAACAAATATCCCTCCAAGCACCTTCAAGAAGCTGAAAGATGTTGAATGCCCTTAACACATTCACTCTTTGCAAATGTAGAACATGTGTTTAAAGATAATTACAGCCTTTCCCAAGGCAGCAGGTGGCCTTTGGAGACGAATCAGTGACCCAGAAGGAGGCTCAGATGAGCAACATTTACTATCAGCTGTTAATTAACCGTGACGCGTCGTTCTTTTTAAAGTGACTGCTTGTCCATTTTTCTCCTCGTCGGGCAAATAATCTCCCCAGTTTTAGTTTAGTTTGGTTTGGAAATACAGCGCGGAAACAGGCTCTTCAGCCCACCGAGTCTGCGCCCACCAGCGATCCCCACACAGCACTAACACTGTCCTAGACACACTAGGGACAATTTACAAATTTACCAAGCCAATTAGCCTTCAAACCTGTACGCATTTGGAGTGTGGGAGGAAACCTGGGAGGAAATCTTCTCTGCACCCTTTCTGGCTTACCATACATCTATCCCATAACAGGGTGAACAATACTGAACATAATACTCCAAATGTGCTCAGCAATGTCTTGTGCAACAATTCTTAAGGCAGAGATAAGTAGATTCTTGGTAAGTACAGGTGTGAGGGGTTATGGGGAGAAGGCAGGAGAATGTGGTTAGAAGGAAGAGATAGATCAGCAATGATTGAATGGTGGAGTAGACTTGATGGTCCAAATGGCCTAATTATACTCCTATCACTCATGGCCTTATAACAGTAACAAAACCTCCCAATTTCACTTTTGTTGCCATGTATTTCCAGTGTTTTTGGTTGAATTTCAGATCTCCAGTATCTGCTTTATTTTGTTTATGAATGACTAGTCCAGTGGGCTCAGTCAGTCATGTAGCACTTTGTGGAAACATTCCGTGTACAAATTGTCTGGCTCGCATCCAAGATGAATGAATGGACCAACTTCACTTCAAGTCTCATTGGGTGCAGAGGGCTTTGCGATGTGAAAGTTGAAATCTAAATGCAAGTCTTTGTTTTTGCAGAGCCTCCATCTAAAGAGTGGGAGTGGCGGCGCCTAACTGCAGCGGCTCGTCTACAGTCGTCTGTCTTTTTAAAAAAAATTTTGTCTTGTTAAATGTATGTCTTGAGTTTAGTTTTTTATATTTTTTAGCTGTGTATATGTGGGGGGGGGGGGGGGATTGTGGGGGAAAACCGTTAGTCTCTTCCCTGTACGGGGACCCGACTTTTTCCCGGTCGGGTCTCCGGTGTCGTTGGGCTTAACATCGTGGAGCCGGCGGCGGCCTCCGACCGGGACCAACCTGAGGGCTCCAGTCGTGGAGCCTGCGGACCTGACATCGTGGAGCTGGCCGTCTTTGGAGCGGGGAGAGCTGTGGTGGCGCTCGGCTGCGACCCAACTTTGGAGCTTCGGAAGCTCCGGCTGCAGGCCCGGTGGTCAGGAACATCGGGAGCTCCAGGTGCCTGGTGGGAGACGGCTCTTTGGAGCTCCCGCAACGGCAACTTCTCCCGCTGGAATCGCGGGGTTTAAGGACACGGAGCGGGGCCTAACCTACGCGGGGCCTAACATCGCCCGACGCGGGTTAGCAGCCACGGAACTTACCACCGTCCGCCGGGGGCTCTATCATCGGAGCCCCAGTTCGCCTAGACGCTGCAGTTGGACTGCTGGACAGCGGGTTTGACTGCTTGAACCGCGGGGTTTACAGGACACGGAGCCGGGGCCAAACATCGCCCGGCGTGGCTTAATGGCCACAGGACTTACCATCGTCCGCCGGGACTGCTGGACCGCGGGTGAAGACCAGGGGGAAGAGATAAGACTTTGCCTTCCATCACAATGAGGAGATGTTGGAGACTCACTGTGATGGATGTTTGTGTAAACTGTGTTAAGTGTGGGTCTTGGGTTGTTTTGTAATGTAAAACAAAAACTGTGGAAAATGCAATTTCGTTCAAACTTGTTTGAATGACAATGAATAGCATTCTATTCGATTCTATTCTAAAGGGCGGCACAGTGGCACAGCGGTAGAGTTGCTGCCTTACAGCATCAGAGACCTGGGTTAGATACAGACCCTGGGTGCTGTCGGTACGGAGTTTGTACATTCTCCGGGTGCTCCGGTTTCATCCCACACTGCAAAGACATACAGGTTTGTAGGTAGATTAGCTTCTGTAAATTGTCCCTAGTGTGTAGGATAGAACTAGTATACGGGTGATCACTGGTTGGCGCGTACTCAGTCGGCCGAAGGGCCCGTCTCTACGCTGCTTCTCTACACTAAACTTATTAGCAAGAGGGTGCTTTATTGCATGTTACAAATTCATCTGTTGGTACAGTTTTGCTGAGCCATCTGCTTGTCAAAAATACAACTTAACTTCCTTATTAATTATTTTAATGAACTCAACCTTTTTCACAGGCCATGTTAGATTCAGTGAAATGCCATAATGCAGGCATTGAATTACTGGGCTGCATTTAAATTAACGGATGAAAACACAATATGAATGGCAAAGGAAATGAAGCAGCAAAAATGAATGGAGGGCAGGGCTGGCTGTAGATGAAATGTAATTTCTGCTCAGCTGCTGTAGGAGGTACTTCTTTCTAAACTGTTTATCTGAAATCTCTTTTCTTTCTGGAGAAAGATAGTGAGAATTTAAAGCAAACTGGCGTCATATACGAATGGTGAATGTTAATGGATGACAGGCCCAAAAAAAATAGATTGTGATCTTCCTGGCCTTTACAGTAAATACCATTCTCTCAACATGTCCACTGTAAATGTATAATCAACTTCATTACTTTTAGCTTCTGGAGATACAGTGACAACAGGCCCTTCGGCCCACCGGGTCTGCACCGACCACTGATCACCTCATCCACTAGCACTATCCTACACACTAGGGACAATTTACAGAAGCCAATTAACCTATAAACTTGAAAATGGACACAAAATGCTGGAGTAACTCAATGGGTGGGCAGCATCTCTGGAGAAAAGGAATAGGTGACGTTTTGGGACTCAATTCGAAGTGTCACCTATCCCTTTTCTCCAGGGATCCTGCCTGACCCGCTGAGTTACTCCAGCATTTTATGTCTATTTTCAGTGTAAACCTGCATCTGCTGCTTCTTCCCTTACAACCTACAAACCTGTTAGTCTTTAGATTGTGGAAGGAAATTGGAGCACCCGGAGAAAATCCATGCAGTCACAGGGAGAACGTACCAACTCTGTATAGACGAACACCCATGGTCTGGATCAAACCAGGGTCTCTAGTGCTATGAGGCAGCATTCTACTGTGCCACCCTAAATCTTCTCATGAGGAAAAAAAGAATTCCCTGCAGTTGCCAGCAAGGATGGAGTGTATTGCTGCTGTGGTCATTAGTGCATCATGATACATGTTAGAAACAAAATGTCAGGAAATGGTACAGATCATTCTTGATGGTGGGCTGAAGGGCCTGTTTCTGTGCTGTATAACTCGATAATGTGTAATTGTTATAATTATCATAGAATCGTAGAAAATAGGTGCAAGAGTAGGCCATTCGGCCCTTCGAGCCTGCATCGCCATTCAATATGATCATGGCTGATCACCCAACTCAGTATCCTGTACCTGCCTTCTCTCCATACCCCCTGATCCCTTTAGCCACAAGGGCCACATCTAACTCCCTCTTAAATATAGCCAATGAACTGGCCTCAACTACCTTCTGTGGCAGAGAATTCCACAGATTCACCACTCTCTGTGTGACAACTTAACATCAGGGCTTTGACGCATTTATGTTTAAAGTACAAAGATCAGTGGATGATGCTGGATGCCCCGAATTTGTATCTTAGATGCTGTTCCAGTTTTAGAATGGCAGTAGCTCAAACAAAAATTGTCGATTCTCTAATTCAGAATTCATATGTGCATAGTTCATAAGTTCATAGGCTATAGGAGCTGAATTATACCATTTGTCCCATAAAATCTACTCCACCATTCAATCATGGCTGATCTATCTTTCCCTCTCAACCCCATTCTCCTGCCTTCTCTCCATAAGCCTGACACCCTTACAAATCAAGAACCTATCAATTCCCACCTTAAAATATCCATTGGCTTGGCCTCCACAGCTATCTGTGGCAATAAATTTCACAGATTCACCATCCTCTGACTAAAGAAATTCCTCCTCATCTCCTAAAAGTACGTCCTGTTATTCTGGACCTAGACTCCCACTAATGCAAACATCCTATCCACATTCCCTCTATCCATTTAAAGTGAGAAAATACTTTAATGCAATGTAAAATTCACGTGGGATGGAAAGTGAGGTGTTGTACACGACCAACTATGAACAAGCATGAATATTATAATCTGAATATCAAATCTTTGTCGACCTGCTGGCAAGATGGATCGATGAAACCAATTTGGAATATTGGTCTCATCCCATATAAATTGGTCTCAAATCAACTTGAAAACAGATGTAAAAGGTGCTTCAAAACATTTGGAACATACAAACTGCACTGATTCGAACCCGGGTCTCTGGCGCCGAGAGGCAGCAGCTCTACCGCTGCGCCACTGTGCCGCCCAATGCCGATGTCTATGTTTCTGACCAGATTAAATAATTTAAAACATCCATTCCCCCACCAATTCACGATGACTTGTCTAATCTGGAGGGAAGGCAGGTTCACGGATTGCACGACCCCACTGATTTCCTCTGAGACGTTAGTTAGCCAATTCATACATTTTGAGTGACGTTTCCTCTTCATTGAAAAACCATAAAGCTGGCCCCAGGGATCTGACTACAAGCGGTAAATTCAGCATCTTGTTTATGCACATCCAAACCTGATATCCTTTGACTGCCAGCAGCACTACATCACCCCAAAGGGAATAGCTGCCCCCAAGTGATATGAATTTCAATCACCCATTAACGCGTGCCTGACATGTTCAATGTAATCCATAGGCCAATTTGGTAGCTTCAATTTACAGAGATTTGTGCCTTGTAAACCATCCTGTTTTTTTTCCAATTATTCTTCCAACTTAATGATGTGATATAACAGCTGTCAATACATTATTTTACTGAGAGCAATTGTAATTTAAAGGAATGGTCCTTATTGATTAAGAAATTGGATTTTTTAATTGGTATACTAAGCATACTTTTATACGAAAGCTTTGTCTAATACAGTAACCCCTCGCTATAATGGGGGGGGGGGGGGGGGGAGATGGTATCCGTTATGGCCGATTATCTGCTATAACCGAGTGAGGGGGGTAAAAGTTTAAGCCAAGGCCAGGAGGAAAGATATGCGCTGTTGGGGAGGGAAGGTGGGGGCTAAACCAGCGGCTATTTACAGGCTGGGGAGTCACAGAGCCCTTGGCCCAACATGCAGTGCGCCAGATACGGGCCCGGTACTCACTCCGCCTCCCTGCTGCTCCCTATCTCCGCAACCCATAAATCCCGCTATGTGGCGCCAGCTCGCTGGGTAACTGGTGGAAGTTTTTGCCAGTCTCCCTAATGGTCGAAAGTGTTTTTTGTTTTAAAAATCGATAATTTTTTAGTCGGTTGCGATGCTAGTTGAAGGTGGTTGCCGGAGGACAAAAACCTCCGGGAACCGCACGGAAACCTTGGGTGGGGCGCAAAGTCTTCAGAGGTTTCCGTTCAGGTTTCCTAAGTGGAACAGGGGCATAAGGGGCGTGTAACGGGAACCTCGGTCCGCTATCACTTAAATCTACTACACAGGGGTACTTTTTTTGAGGGTTTACTGTATTCAGAGAATCGACAGCACAGATACAGACTCTTTTGGCCACCTTTCCCCATGCTAATTGTGGTGCCTATCCACACCAAATGTAGACAGAAGTGAAATCACACACACTTTGATGAAGATTTGAAATACATTTGGACAGGTACAGAGATTGAAGAATCAGAGAACAGAGATGATAAACAATGGACAATATCCAATAGGAGCAGGAGTAGGCCATTTGGTTCTTCAAGCCAGCACCGCCATTCAATTTGATCATGGCTGATCATCCCCAATCAGTACCCCGTTGCTGCCTTCTCCCCATATCCCCTGACTCCGCTATAAGAGCCCTATCTAGCTCTCTCTTGAAAGTATCCAGAGAACCGGCCTCCACCGTCCTCTGAGGCAGAGAATTCCAATCCCTTAATAATCTTATATGTATCAATAAGATCCCCTCTCATCCTTCTAAATTCCAGAGTATACAAGCGCAGCCGCTCCATTCTCTCAGCATATGACAGTCCCACCATCCTGGGAATTAACCTTGTAAACCTACGCTGCTCTCCCTCAATAGCAAGAATGTTAGCACAATACTCCAGGGCCCACTTTGCACCTATACGATGTAAGGTGAGAGGGGAAAAGTTAATAGGAATCTGAGGGACAACTTTTTCACACAGAGAGTGGTGGGTATATGCAACAAGCTGCCATAGTGGGTGGTTGAGGCAGAAATTATAACAATATTTAAAAGACATTCAGACAGGTACGAGGATAAGAAAGGTTTAGAAATATATGAGCCAAACGCGGCCAGGTGGGACGAGAGTGAACGTACCATCTTGGTCTGCATGGGCAAGCTGGGCTGAAAGGCTGTTTCTGTGCCGCATGGCTCTATGACTATGACAGGAAAGGTTTAAAGGGACAAGAGTCAAACACGGGCAGGTGGGACTACTGGAGATGGAACACCTTTGTCAGCATGGGTAAGTTGGGCCGAAGGGCCTATTTCCGTGCAACATGATTCTACGATAGGATAGGTTTAGAGGGATATGGGCCAAACGAGGCCAGGTAGTGCTAGTGTAAATGGAGCATGTTTGCCAGCATGGACATGTTGGACCAAAGGGCCCGTTTCCATGCCGTATGGCTCGATGACATTATCCATGTCTGAATTCAGTTTGTGATGTTTGTTGAGGATCTAATCACCCTGATTAGTACCATGCTTTTGAACAGAGTGCTCCAAATCCATTATAGACAGTTGCCTGCACCACAAACTGTTCATAAAGTTAGTTTAGTTTAGAGATACAGCATGGAAACAGGCCCTTCGGCCCACTGAGTGTACTGACCAGCGATCAACCGTACTCTAGCACTATCCTATACACTAGGGACTATACAATTTTAGCGAGGCCATTTAACCAACAAACCTGTACCCCTTTGCAGTGTGGGATGAAACCATAGCATCTGGAGGAAACCCACGCAGGTCACAGGGAGAATGTACAAACTCCGTACAGACAGCACCCGTAGTCAGGATCGAACCCGGGTCTCTGGTGCTGTAAGGTAGCAACTCTATCGCTGCAGCACTGTGCCGCACCCAAAATCTATCCCCAAAATCCCATAAATCACAGGCGAGCTGTCGGTTTGGCTTAGAAAGAACACAAGGAAGATGCGTTTGTGAAACAATCAATTTGTATAGTGAGGACATTGAGTGCAACTTTAGTTGATGGAACTGGGGCATGTTGTGGTACTGAAGAGTAAGGGGTGTAAATAAAGCTTTGAACCTTCAACACAGTCCCGGTACAACACAGGAACAGGCTCTTTGGCCCACAGTGTCTGCACCAAACTTGATGCCAAGTTAAACTAATCTCCTTTGACCGCACATGATCTACATCCCTCCATTCCATGCATATCCATGTGCCTATCTATAAGCCTCTTAAATGGCACTATTGTATCTGCCTCCACCACCCTTAGCAGCAAATTCCATGCATCCTCCACTCTTTGTGTAAAAGACTTGCCCCGCACATCTCCTTTAAGCTTTGCCCTTCTCACCTTAAAGCTGTGCCCTTGTGTCTTTCACATTTCCACCCTGGTCTATTCTGATCTGACTGTGTGTGGTTAATTAAAGTCCGCCTAGGTCACTTACCACCATCCTACCCTGTCCACCACAAGTCCAAACTATAAAAAAAAAAAGCTCTTGGATCTCATGGAGACACAAGGAACTGCAGATTGCGGTTTACAAAAAAAAAGACACAATGTGCTGGAGTAATTCAACCGCATCTTTGGAGAACATCAAAACATGTTTGGGGTCGGGAACTTTCTTCAGACAGTCTGATGAAGGGTCCCAACCCAAAACATCACCAATCCATGTTCCCCCGTGATGCTGTCTGACCTGCTGAATTACTCCAGCACTCCTTTTCGTAAACCAGC
The DNA here is from genome assembly GCA_963514005.1 of Raja brachyura. Next base: position 23,849,960 of record OY740794.1, read on the forward strand.
ACCTGCTGTTCTTTGTATCTCCTGTACTTGTCTATGTTCTGTGGTTTCTATGCACCACATATGCAGCATGAAAATAATCTCCATTTAATTGAACTTTCATCATGGATTTCAATCTCACATTAATTGTGATCCTAAAACGGATCTCAGTGACAGATAATAATTCACCTTTAATGTTTGCACCCCATTTGGGCAAAGATGCTCCAAGACTGATCATTGCACTAAATAGCTGTGGACTCAGCAGCTAACCAAAATTTCCCATTTTTATAATGTTTGAGTTCAGGAATTTTAATATATTTTGGAACTACAATCATCAATTTCCTTTCCCTCCCATAAAACTAGAGTCATAGTGTCATACAGCGTGGAAACAGGCCCTTCAGCCCAACGTGCCCACAGCGACCAACATGTCCCACCTACTCTAGTCCCACCTGCCTGCATTTGGCCCATATCCCTCTAAATGTGTCATATCCACGTACCTGTCGTACAGAGGAACATTTTCTCTAAATATTCCATTAAGCAGAGGTATCCACAACCCAGAGGTATGGATATTGATTTATCTAACTTCAGGCACCCTTGCATCCATTCTCTCTCTGTCCCTCCCCCACCCTAGTCGTGCTACTAATTTCACTGTCGTCCTGCTGAATTTCACTGATTGTATCACTGGCCCCACAGCCAACAATGGACCGTTGTGGGCTCCGCCTTTCCTTGATCATTGTTGCAGGCTGTAATTTGTCCTATTGCATACCCTTCATTCATTTGTTCTCTGTACCTTTTCACATCTCTCGTTTCCCTCTCCCCTGACTCTCAGTCTGAAGAAGGGTCTCGACCCGAAACGTCACCTAATCATTTTCTCCAGAGATGCTGCCTGACTCGCTGAGGTACTCCAGCTTTTTGTGTCTATGCTGCGGTATCCACAAATACACGTGTTTGGTGTCATATTCTAAGATGTTTCCACGCTAAGACAATTGTCAGAGTTAAGCGCGGAGGCACCGAGTCATCGTATTCCCCGATTGTACAGGATAAAGTAGTACAGATACTCACATGTAATTTGGAAGTGTCTTCCGCCGAGACCACATTCTCTGAGTCTCTGGCCGTGGAACATGCCGTAACTGATGGCCCCAATGAATTTGTGAAGCTCTGCTCCCGAGGCGTTGACAAGTTGCACGCCGGTCTTACACAGCAAGGTCCCTTCGACCCAGGACTGAGTGCCGAGAGCCACCAGGGCGGTCAAAACAGAGGCAAAGCTCAACAAAGCTCCTCCGGTGAAAATCACCCGCTTTTGCCTGTTGGCCATCTCACCCCCTCGCCTGCAAACTTTCCTAAACTCACTTTGCAGTTTAGTCCTCAACTGTATCGAATATCGAGCTCCCTCTCAGCCCGCTACAAGAAGTCATTGGAAGAACATCTTTAAGCTGCTGGGTGGATGATGGACCAATTAATTCAGTGCTGCTTGCAGACTTTCTAAACGAGTTTACTGTCGCTAATTGTCCACAAGATCTCCCGACCTTCACGGGGTAACAACACGAAGGCTTCAGGTTACACCGAGAAACCTCTCTCGTGTAATGTGACCATGTCGCTTTGTCCCCTGCCTCCTCCCCGTCCTAGTTTGCTACCGATCTGATTGGACCAGTAGACCAGAATAGAGAGCCCTCCTTGTTTCCACAAGAAATATATCAAGCGTCAAGAATATCTAACTGCCAAACCATCCATGGGGAAAGGAGCAATTACCATCTAACTCGCTGCAGCTTTGCATGCACAGTAATGCAACCACACAATTAATACAAGAAACATAAATGCAGTAAATGAAGATACAAAGTGTCTCTGGCGTCATGGTGGCACAGCAGTGTCTGTTGCTGCCTCACAGCGCTGGGTTCCATCCTGCATTTGTACGTTCTCCCTGTGACCGCATTGGTTTTCTCCGGGTGCCCCGGTTTCCTCCCACACTCCAAAGATATGCAGGTTTGTAGGTTAATTGGCTTCGGTGACAATTGTAAATTGTTCCCAGTGTGTAGTATACGGGGAGATCGCTAGTCGGTGCAGACTCGGTTGGCCGAAGGGCCAGTTTCCGTGCTGTGTCTATGAAAGTCTTTAAATGTCTAAAAACTGAGTATAGTTAAACTGGTGCGGCTTCAGATGATCTTCAGCTATGAGAATCCTCAGCTATGGGCTAATCCTTGATTGGTGTCATTTTAGTGGGGGTGGGGGTGAAGACACAAAGTCCTGGAGTAACTCAATGGGTCAAGCAGCATCTCTGGAGAACATGGATAGATGATGCTTCGGGTCTGGATCCTTCTTCAGTCTGAAGAAGGGTTCTGACCTGTAACATTACCTCTCCATGTTCTCCAGAGATGCTGCCTGACCCGCTGAGTTACTCCAGCACTTTAAGCATTTTTGTTGTAAACCAGCATCTGCAGTTCCTTGCATCTCATAATTTTAGTGGTGTTTTCAGTGGTGTGGGTGTAGGAACACGAGTGACTCACTCAGTGGCGCTGTGGGTGGAACTGCACCTCACAGTGCCAGAGACCCAGCCTCAAAGGTCTGAGGAGATATGCAATGTCATATATTCTAATTGTGGTTGATGAAGTAGGGGTCGGCTTTGCCCAGCGTGATGCCCTCGGCTCGCTCACGATTTGCTCGCTCGCCCAGATGCTGTAAGATCTCAGCCAATACCACAACCCCTGAACAACACAAACGTGCCTCCAGCAGCCACCCCTAAGATCCCGTGCATTAAGGCCATTACGCTTTGGTTTCTGAGCTGATTAACCCTGGGGCGCAGGAGGTGAATTCATCGATCAGTCACAGTCATCGACTTTCCCCTTCACCTTCCTCTGCTGCCATTTTGGACAACTTTCTTCTCTTCCCCACAGATGTGGCCTGACCCACGCTTTATCTTAGATTTCCAGCAACTGAAGTTATTTTGACTTTCGTCTTCTTTATAAATGTTGACTGAGGGATAACTGGCCAGGATGCATCACAACATGGATTGGGAACTGCTCCATCCAGTGAAAGCCGAGAGTTGTGGACGCAGTCCAGACCATCACACAAACCAACCTCCCTTCCATTGACTCCATCTACACTTTACACTGCCTTGGCAAGGCCACCAACATAACCAAGGACTGGTCTCACCCCGGGTCCCTCCCTCTTCTCCCCTGTCCTATCAGGCAAGAGATGCAGAAGTGTGAAAACGCACACCTCCAGGTTCAGGGGCAGTTTCTTACCAGCAGGCAAGTGAACCGTCCTCTCACCAACTAGAGTGCAGTTCTGACCTCATTGGGGACCTTTGAACTACCTTTAATTGAACTTTTCTGGACTTTATCTTGCGCTGAACATTAAACCCATTATCCTGTACCTATACACTGTGGATGGCTTGATCGCAATCATATATAGACACAAAGGGCTGGAGTAACTCAGCGGGTCAGGCAGCATCTCCAGAGAAAAGGCATAGGTGACATTTTGGGTCGAGGCGCTTCTTCAGGCTGATCTGCAAAATGATGGCTGAAGAATTATCAACACAAAGTGTCACCTATTCCCTTTCTCCGGAGATGCTGTCTGACCCGTTGAGTTACTCCAGCTTTTCGTCTCAATCTTCGGTTTAAACCAGCATCTGCAGTTCCGATCTACACTTGTAATCATGTATAGTCTTTTTGCTGACAGGGTAGCACGCAACAAAAAGCTTTTCACTGTATCTCGGTACATGTAACAATAATAAAGTTAAACTAAAACTAAAGTAGACCCTATCGGCTCCACTATGCAATCTTAACTGTTAGCCTGCGGGAGCAGGTGGGATCTCTGTCTGCATCTCTTCTGAAAGCCAAGGTCAAAAGGGCAACAACCAGTAATATGAAAAAGAAAATTGCATATCCTGAAAATTGATTTCTACACTATTGTTATGACATTATAAGTTTCCACGCCATTCATTCCGTGGGAATATGTCAATAATGCTAAATTATCGTGTGCTGCTTAAATCTTAATTTCAAGTGTAATTCTCACCAACAGTGTTGTTGGGTTTAGTTTAATTTAGAGATACAGCATGGAAACAGGCCCTTCAGCCCACTGAGTCCGCACTGACCACCGATCACCCATTCACACAAGTTCTATGTTATCCCAATTTTACATCCACTCCCAACACACCAGGGGCCAATTATCGTCTTTGAGATGTGGAAGGAAACTGGAGCACCTGGAGGAAACTCACACAGTCACAGGGAGAACGTACAAACTCCACACAGGCAGCACCTACCTGAGGTCAGGATTTAACCCGGGTCCCTGGCGCTGAGGCAGTAGTTCTACCAGCTGCGCCACTGTGCCGAGAACAGAGAGACAAGACGTTCATTCCATTGATCCTAACCAGCATCAAATCCAAATTCTGGGGGTTAGCTACACACATGGCTCCTTGAAATTTTCTAGGCCCCAATTCCCTCATCTTCACCATGGATGTCCAGTCACTCTGCACCTCCATCCCCCACCAGGAGGGTCTCAAAGCCCTCCGTTTATTCCTCAACTGGAGAACCAACCAATCCCCGTCTACTGATACTCTCCTCCGCCTAGCGGAGCTGGTCCTTACCCTTAATAACTTTTCGTTTGACTCCTCCCATTTCCTTCAAATACAAGGCACTATGGGCATGCGCATGGGCCCTAGCTATGCCTGCCTCTTTGTAGGGTACGTCGGACAATCCTTGTTTGAGCCGTACCGTGGCCCCATCCCCAAACACGACCTCCGCTACATCAACGACTGCATTGGTGCTACCTCCTTCTGCACCCATGTAGAACTCACTGACTTCATCCATTTCACCCCTAACTTCCATCCAGCACTCAAATACACCTGGACCATTTTCGACATTTCCCTACCATTTCTTGACCTCACTATCTCCATCGCAGGTGATAGACTACTGACTGACATCCACTAGAAACCCACTGACTCCCATGGCTATCTGGACTACACTTCTTCCCACCCTGCTTCCTGTAAGGGCTCCATCCCCTACTCCCAATTCCTCCGTCGATGCCGCATCTGCTCCCAGGATGAGGTGTTCCACACCAGGGCATCGGAAATGTCCTCATTCTTCAGGGAACGGGGGTTCCCCTCTTCTACCATTGATGAGGCTCTCACCAGGGTCTCTTCTATACCCCGTGACTCTGCTCTCACTCCCCATACCCCCACTCGTAACAAGGGCAGAGTCCCCCTTGTCCTCACCTTCCACCCCACCAGCCGTCACATACAACAAATAATCCTCCAACATTTTCTTCACCTCCAACGTGATCCCACCACTTGCCACATCTTCCCATCTCCTCCACTGTCTGCTTTCCGCAGAGACCACTCCCTGCATAACTCCCTGGTCAATTCGTCCCTTCCCACCCGAACCACCCCCTCTCCGGGTACTTTCCCTTGCAACCGCAGGAAATGCTACACTTGTCGCTTTACCTCCCCCCTTGACTCCATTCAAGGACCCAAGCAGTCGTTCCAGGTGCGGCAGAGGTTCACCTGAATCTCCTCCAACCTCATCTATCGCATCCGCTGCTCTATATGTCAGTTGCTCTACATCGGTGAGACCAAGCGTAGGCTTGCCGATCGCTTCGCCCAACACCTCCGCTCGGTTCGCAATAACAAACCTGATCTCCCGGTGGGCCAGCACTTCAACTCCCCCTCACATTCTGAATCCGACCTTTCTGTCCTGGGCCTCCTCCATGGCCAGAGTGAGGACCACCGTAAATTGGAGGAGCAGCACCTCATATTTCATTGGGCAGTTTACACCCTAGCGGTATGAACATTGACTTCTCTAATTTCAGGTAGTCCTTGCTTTCTCCTCCCCTTCTCAGCTCTCCCTCAGTCCTCTGGCTCCACCTCTTCCTTTCTTCCTCCCCCCCCCACCCCTCACATCAGTCTGAAGAAGGGTTTTGACCTGAAACGTGGCCTATTTCCTTCCCTCCATAGATGCTGCCTCACCCGCTGAGTTTCTCCAGCATTTTTGTCTATCCGTGAAATGCAGATGTTCACTTTTAGAGCATTAGTGTGAGACATGGGTGGAGTTCCAAAGGAGACAAAATAGGCATTTTAAAACACCTAATTGCTAAACTTGAAAGGATGAACAGCACTCCTACAGGGGGTGAGTAATTATCAGAGTGCTCACATGCCTCTCAATGAAGTTTAAGCAGTTCTCCCTGGTAATTGAAACTCTACCCAGACGTGACAATCACAGCAGGGGATGTGGTATAAATGTCTACACTGGTGCCTTTATCAACCATACATAACTCTCAATTTTAACAGTTGAATGCTCGCTTTGAAGAGAGAATATTCCCGATGCATGAAAGAATATAACAGCGCCAATGATGAATTGTATTTAAAATCAGATCCAGCAACATGTTCGGCTTTTTGATTTCCTCTCCACTTTGTACCAGTGTTTTCAAGTCTACAGTGCTAAAAGGGGTCTCAAAGTGGTCAATGGTCAATAACAGTGAAATTATTATTTTTTCAGTAAAGCATATATAGTTGCTCTCTGGGGAACATGGATAGATTACGTTTTGTGTCGAGACCCTTCTTCAGACCGATTGTAGTGGTGGGGTGGGGGGAGAGAAGAAAACTAGAAAAGGGGAGAGGAGGACAGACAATAACAGGTAATAGCACATTGTGTCTTTTTGTGTATTAAGCAGCATCTGCCAGTTTACGAAAAAAAAGACATAAAGTGCTGGAGTAACTCAGTAAGTAGACAAAAATGCTTGAGGAAGTCAGTGGGTGAGACAGCATCAATGGAGCAAAGGAATAGGTGACGTTTGGGTTGAGATCCTTCTTCAGACTGATGTGGGGGTGGGCAGGAAGAAGAAAGGAAGGGGCAGGATCAGTAGGCTGTGGGAGAACTGGGAACGGGAGAGGAAGGAGGGAGAAAGCAAGGACTACCTGAAATTGGAGAAGTCAATGTCCATATCGCTGGGGTGTAAACTGCCCAAGCGAAATATGAGGTGCTGCTCCTCCAATTTACGGTGGGACTCACTCTGGTCATGGAGGAGGCCCAGGACATAAAGGTCGGATTCAGAATGGGAGGGGGAGTTGAAGTGCTGAGCCACCGGGAGATCAAAGTCAAAGTCAATTTTATCCCGTAGGTGCAGTGAAATGAATTTGCCAGCAGCGATACACTTAAAAAGAACACCCAATACATAATAAGATTTAACACAAACATCCACCACAGCATTCTTCACTGTGGTGGAAGGCACCAAAGTTCAGTCAGTCCTCCTCCTTTATTCATCTGTGGTCGGGGACATAAAGCTTCTGTAGTTGTCGCTACGGATGGCCCAATGTACCGCTACAGACAGCCCGTGATTGGTTAATGCAAACTGTGCAGAGGTATTGGGTGAAGCGATCGCCAAGCCTGCGCTTGGTCTCACCAATGTAGAGCAGTTGACACCTAGAGCTGCGGATGCAATAGATGAGGTTGGAGGTGAACCTCTGCCTCACCTGGAAAGATTGCTTGGGCCCTTGAATGGAGTCGAGGGGGGAGGTAAAGTGACAAGTGTAGCATTTCCTGCGGTTGCAAGGGAAAGTACCAGGGGAGGGGGTAGTTTGGGTGGGAAGGGACAAATTGACCAAGGAATTGCGGAGGGAGCGGTCTCTGCGGAAAGCCGAAAGGGGAGGAGATGGGAAGATGTGGCCAGTGGTGGGATCCCGTTGGAGGTGGCGAAAATGTCAGAGGATTATCTGTTGCATGTGATGGCTGGGAGAGTGGAAGGTGAGGGGACTCTGCCCTTGTTACGAGTGGGGGGATGGGGAGTGAGAGCGGAGCGACGGGATATAGAAGAGACCCAGGTGAGAGCCTCATCTACAGTCGAAGAGGGGAACTTCCCCGTTCCCTAAAGAATGAGGACATCTCCGATGCCCTGGTTTGGAACACCTCATCCTGGGTGTAGATGCGGCGTAGAAGGAGGAATTGGGAGTAGGGGATAGAGTCCTTACAGGAAGCAGGGTGGGATGAAGTGTAGTCCAGATAGCTATGGGAGTCAGTGGGTTTAAAGACACAAAGTGCTAGAGGAACTCAGCAGGTCTGGCGGCATCCCTTGAGAACATGGATTGACGACGTTTCGAGTCGGGACCATTGGTCAAATGCTGCCTGACCTGCTGACCTCCTTCAGCAGTTCCTCATCAGTCTGAATACAGCCCCTGACCTGAAAAGTCACTTTTCCATGTTCTGCAGTGATGCTGCCTGACCTGCTGAGTTCCTCTAGCACTTTGTGTCTTTAAATAATAAACCTAAACCTATCTCCCAGCGTTACTCCTCCGCCCACATCCTTGCTGGACTCTCGAAAGTAGAATTGGAATGCAAAGGTTAATGAGTGCAAAGTTGGACGTCCAATGGTTAACATATAAATATTAATGCTACTTGATTTGCACTTTGAGAATGATGTCACCTTAATGAAACGTTTTTCCAGCAGATTTTTGTTTCTGGAACAATCAGGAACAACCCGCTGTGAAATTTCTCTTGCTTGGGTGCTACCAGTCAACTTTCACACTTAAATTCACAGCATCTGCTCCATCAGAGATTATCAATGCAGATTTATTTTCTCTAAAATCTCTGGTCTTATTAAAACTAGGATGAAAATCCAAAGATCCAAGGAATTGGGCTGAGCAGCAGGTAATTAATTTAGACATTAGACCTGGCATGCGGGGGCAGAGGGGGGGGGGGGGGGGGGGTGCTAAGAGAACAAAGAAGGACCATTAGGACCATAGTGAACACTTTGTAACTGTCTATGCCCTCTTTGCATTGAAGATAGACACAAACTGCTGGAGCAATTCAGCGGGGACAGGCAGCATCTCTGGAGCGAATTAATGGATGATGTTTCATAGAAAGATAGAAACATAGTTGCAGGAGTAGGCCATTCGGCCCTTCGAGCCAACACCGCCATTCAAAATGATCATGGCTGATCATCTAAAATCAGTACCCCGTTCCTGCTTTTTCACCTTATCCCTTGATTCCTTTAGCCCTAAGATCCCCTTCTTCAGACTCTTTGACGCCAGACTCTTTACATACTTTGTGCATGGTATGTAAAACAAAAAATGTCACTGACATCCCACTTGCGATAATAAAGTATCATTCATCATTCACAGCATGCAAACAGGCCCTTCGGCCCACCGAATCCATGCAGGCCATCGATCACCCATTCACACTAGTTCTAAGTTATCTCACTTTCTCGTTCACTCTCTACACACTAGGGGGCATTTACAGAGGCCAATTTACCTGCAAACCTGCACGTCTTGGGGATGTGGGAGGAAACTGGAGCACTCGGAGGAAACCCACGCGATCACAGGGAGAACATGCAAAGTCCACATAGATAGTTCCCGAGGTCAGGATCGAACCCGGGACTCTGGCGCTGTGAGGTAGCGGCTCTACCGGCTGCACCACTGTTACCTTTGAACAACCTTTGAACGTGCTTTGAACAGTGGAATTTGGATATAGATACTGCCTGATCAATACAACAAAAATTCCACCCCTTTGATTAATACAGGAACATAGAACAGTACAGTACAAGAACAGGCCATGCGGCCCACAATATCCATGCTGAACATGATGCCAAGGCCAACTCTTATCTACATGCACATTATCTATCCCTCCGTTCTCTGCATATCCATGTGCGTTATTGAATTGACCTTGGCTTAATATTTGTAAGGTCAAAAACCCCACTTGCCTACATTGACCTGACACCTGCCACGTTTTGTCCTGCCTCTCCCCTTTTTCAGCTTTCTTCTCACCCTTTACAATCAGTCTGAAGAAGGGTTTCGACCCGAAACTTTACCTATCCATGTTCTCCAGAGATGCTGCCTGATCTACTGAGTTACTACAGAACTTTTTCAGGAGAACATTACTGTTCTTCCCTGAGAACAATATTTGATCTTCCATCAACATCAAAAGCACATATAGTCATATAGTCATATAGTTATATAGTCATAACAATCCTATTTGTGTCCTTTTATAAATAGTATTGTTTACTAAGCTTTGAAGTAATTACAAACGCACACAGCCAACAAAGAAATGAGATGTAGACACAAAGTGCTAGAGTAACTCAGCGGGTCAGGCAGCATCTCTGGAGAAAAGGAATAGATGACATTTTGGGTCAAAGCCCATCTGCAGACTGAGAGTCAGGGGGAGGGAAACTAGAAATGTGAAAAGGTTCGGAGCCAGCACCGATGACCAAGAAAAGATGGAGCCCACAATGTTCCATTGTTGTCTGTGGAAGGTGATAACATAGGGATGTATGGATGCGAACAGTGGAACTAGCAGGAAGACTAGAGTGGGGGAGGGACGGAGAGAGAGGGAATGCTGGGGTTACCTGAAATGAGAGAAATCATTTAAATGGACCATTGTGTGTTCCACATTTCCTTGGTCATCGATGCTGGCTCTGATTGTTCTGAACCTTTTCATGGTGTGAAATGGCGCCAAAACATAGCCGCTCTTGCATGCGGGCTCAGTAGACTACATTTTGCTAATCGGGGATGTGTTTAGGTGTGGAAATACTGTACTGGACTGTATGTAAGAAAATAATTTCACTGTGCATTTACCCTTCACATATGTAACAATAAAAGCACCATTGAACCATTACCCATCAGGGCGTGGGCAGGTGTGATGATTTTTACAGCATGGTATCAAAGTTGAAATTAAAGTTTTGTCTTAATGTCTGCTAGTCCAACAAGATCACTGCAAAATGGTACATTCATCCAATTCTGAAGTTCTGTGCATCTCTGATTGCATCAATTTGCCAGGTGTCAGTTGCGAATTAGCTGTCTGGGTCCAATCCAGAGCTAGAAGTATGTTGATATGGTAGAGCAGTAAGATAGTCTAGTTTAGTTTAGTTTAAATTAGTTTAGTTTAGAGATACAGTGAGGAAACAGGCACTTCGGCCCACTGAGTCCGCTCCGACCAGCGGTCCCCATTATACTAGGATAGTGTAGGGTAGTGCGAGTGTTCCGCGCTGTATCTCTAAACTGTATCTCCAAACTAAACTAAACTCAACTAAACTAAACTAAACTAAACTAATCTAGAACACACTACACACTAGGGATAATTTAGAATGTTTACCAAAGCCAATTAACCTGAAAACTTGTACGTCTTTGAAATGAGGGATGAAACCGGAGCACCTGAGGAAAACCCACGCATTCATAAAGGAAGGCAGGCATATGTGGAGTTAAACAGTTTGTTGAAACAAGGAAGTGCAGTTGCTCGTTTATACCAAAGATAGACACAAAGTGCAGGAAGAACTCAATGGGCCAGGCAGCATCTCTGTAGAAAAAGGATTGGTGTTTTTTCGGGTCGGGACCCTTCTTCAGACTCAAGAAAAAGGATGGGAGACGTTTTGGGTCGGGAGCCTTCTTGACACTGAGGAAGGGTCCTGACCCGATATGACACCCATCCTTTTTCTCCTGTGATGCTGCCTGATCCGCTGAGTTACTCCAACATTTTGTGCCTATCTTTAGTTAAACAGGTTTTCTGGATTGTCTTCCATGCCACGTAGGTAAGCAAGTTAGAGACAAATGCCTTGAAATTGGATTCTTTGAGTAAACAAGTGTCTTAGAGCCATAGTCATACAGCATGGAAACATGCACTTTGGCCACACTTGCCCATTCCAACCAAAATGCCCATCTACACTAGCCCATCTGCCATCATTTGGCGCATATCCGCCTGAACCTATCCATGTACCTGTCCAAATGTATTTTAATGTCTTGTAAATGCTGTTATAGTATGCTATTATGCTCATATGAAATTCCATTGTCCACTGTTTCAATGGAGTTATCAATTAAACTATAGAAATCAATGGAACTCTATTGGCGACAAATACTCTTCCATGTTTTTAATTCTGGTAACCAAAAATACATTGTTGACTATATTGTTCATGTATTAAAATCCAGAGAAGAGAATTCAATGCAACTGCAGAACATTTGTTCATATAACTAGAGTTAAAGAGTCATAGAATTATACAGCGTGGAAACAGGCCCTTCAGCCCAACTTGCCCATACCAGCTAACATGTCCAAACTATACTATTCCCACCTGCCCGCGTTTGGTCCATATTATTCCAAACCTGTCCTATCCATGTACCTATCTAACTGTTTCTTAAATGTTGGGATAGTTCCTGCCTCAACTGCTTCCTCTGGCAGCTTGTTCCATACACCCACCACGCCTTGTGTGAAAAAGTTACCCCTCAGATTCCTATTAAATCTTTTTCCCTTCACCTTAAACCTATGCCCTCTGGTCCTCGATTCACCTACTCTGGGCGATATATTCTGTGCATCTGCCCGATCTATTCCTCTCATGATTTTATACACCTCTACAAGATCGCCCCTCATCCTCCTGCGCTCCAAGGGATGGAGGCACAGCCTAGTCAACCTCTCCCAATAGCTCAGCCCCTCTAGTCCTGGCAACATCCTCATAAATCTTTCCAGCTTGACAATATATTTCCTATAACATGGGGCCTAGAACTGAACACTATACTCTAAATGCGACCTCACCAATGTCTTATGCAACTGCAACCTGACCTCCCAACTTCTATACTCAGTACTCTGACCGATGAAGGACAATGTGCCAAAAGCCTTTTTGACCACCTTATCTACCTGCGACCCCACCTTCAAGGAACCATGCACATGCACTCCTAGATCCCTCTGCTCCACAATACTCCCCAGCGCCCTACCATTCACTGTGTAGGACCTGCTCATGTTAGGCTTCCCAAAATGCAACATCTCACATTTATCTGTATTAAATTCCATCAACCATTCCGATCAAGTTTCTGCTGCAATTTTTCACAACCATCTTTACTATCTGCAAAATCACCCACTTTTGTGTCGCCTGCTATGACTATTATTGGAAGCTGTAAAATTTATTATTAAATTAATTCCATTTTACATTAGGAAGATGGAATTATTTGGGTTTTCCACCATCAGGCAGTAATGACATAATGGGCTGAATGGTTCAGTTTGTAGTTCTGTGACCTGAGTGTTGCATAGCTAGCTGGAGAATAAACACAGACTGATTATATTAGTTTAGTTTAGTTTAGAGATAGAGCGTGGAAACAGACACGTTGGCCCACCGTGTCCGCTCCGACCAGCAATCCCCTTACACTAGCACACTAGAGACAACTTACAATTTTTACCGAAGCCAAGGCCTACTACAAGCCTGTACGTCTATGGAGTGTGTGAGGAAACTGGAGCACCCGGAGAAAATCCATGTGGTGACGGGGAGAACGTACAAACTCCATGCAGACAGCACCCGTAGTCAGGATCGAACCCGGGTCTCTGACACTGTAAGGCAGCAACTCTACCACTGCGTTAACATGCTGATATGCAAATATACATCTGATGGAAATAGTATATTAGATATAAAGTAATTGACATTAACCCAACATTAAAGATTCTGTTATATAACTACTACTCCTACGTGGTATTGTTAATAGTACTTGGCATGTCATCAGTGGAGGAGTACAGAGATTATGCAGGCTAGACCCTGGTAAATAAATAAAAAGAATCTGCACTGACTCACCTCAATGAACAAATAATACATTAGCATTTGAAGCACCGAGAATAGGTAATTAATCTGCTCTCAGCTTTGCATAGACTGAAACACAAAGACTTTGTTCATTGAAATTATTAAAAGGGAAAATAAGTGAAGGATAGAACATTTACAGTATAATGCAGCCCACCACAATCCCTAACCCCTTGATAACAGATTTTATTGACTTTCTCATCCTACCAAGTACACCATTCATTCAGGTGTTTCCTGAGGTGTCGTTAATCAAGGACCAGTCTCTCCCCGGCCACTGCCTCTTCACCCCTCTCCCATCAGGCAAGAGATACAGAGATGTACAAAACTCACACCTCCAGATCCAGGGCAGTTTCTTCCCAGCTGTTATCGGGCAACTCAATCCTATCACCAACTGGAGAGCGGTCCTGATCTACCATCCACCTCATTAGAGAACCTTGGACTATCTTTAATCAGACGACTGGATTTTATCTATTGTCTGCTGGATTGCACTAAACATTATTCCCTTTTTTTCATGCATCTCTACACTGTCGCGGCCTAATTGTAATCATGTATTGCCTTTCCCGCTGACTGCTTAGCATGCAACAACAGCTTTTCACTGTATCTAAGAAGGAACTGCAGATGCTGGAAAATCGAAGGTAGACAAAGTGCTGGAGAAGCTCAGCGGGTACAGCAGCATCTATGGATCGAAGGAAATAGGCAACGTTTGGGGCCAAAACCTTTCTTCAGACTGATGGAGGGTGGGGCGGGGGGTGGGGGGGGGGGGGGGGAGGGGGGGCGGGGAGAAGAAAGGAAAAAGGAGGAGGAGGAGCCTGAGGGCTGAGGGACAGCTAGGAAGGGGAGGAGACAGCAAGGGCTAACGGAATTGGGAGAATTCAATGTTTATGCCACTAGGGTGCAGGCTGCACGTGCGGAATATGAGGTGCTGCTCCTCCAATTTCTGGTGGGCCTCACTCTGGCCATGGAGGAGGCCCAGGACAGAGAGGTCGGATTTGGAATGGGAGGGGGAGTTGAAGTGCTGAGCCACCGGGAAGTCAGGTTGGTTAATGCGGACCGAGCGGAGGTGTTCGGCGAAACGGTCGCCAAGCCTACGCTTGGTCTCACCGATGTAGATCAGCTGACATCTAGAGCAGCGGATGCAATAGATGAGGTTGGAGGAGATGCAGGTGAACCTCTGTCACACCTGGACACTGTACCTCGGTACATGTGACAATATAGTAAACTTCAACTAAACGTCAACTTCAACTTCCTTCCTTTGAGGACCTGGACTACCAATGCCAATAGATATCATAGAGTCGGCAAAAAGCAGCCATTCTGCTCACTGTATTTGTAAACACTCAATTACACAAACCCAACATTACTCCCACTTTTTATTCTCCATGGACAAGCCATGGGCAATTGACCGTGTCCAACCAACATGCCTTTGCGATGTGGGAGGGAAAAGAAGCACCTTAGCAATATGCCCCATCTACACGTCCCATCTGCCTGTATTTGGCCCATATCCATCTAAACCAATCCTCTTGGGCATAACTTTAAAGTGCGAGGGGCAAAGTTTAAAGGAGATGTACGGGACAAGTTTTGTTACACAGAGTATGGTAGGGTTATGGGTGTAGGTGTAAGGGTACAAGGGTGGTGGTGGAGGCAAATATGATAGTGGTATTTAAGAAACTTTAGGCAGATAAGATTTGGTCTTGGCATCATGTTCGGCACAGACATTGTGGGCCGAAAGGCCTGTTCCTGTGCTGTACAACCCAGACAACTCACGAGGAGAACGCACATACTCCACACAGACAGCACCCATAGTCAGGATCGAAGCTGGGTCTCTGGCGCTGTAAGGCAGCAGCTCTACCACTGCGCCACCGTGCCACCCTCTAGAACTAGAGTGTACAGGTTAAAGATGAGAAGAGAAATTTAGAAGGGATCTGAGGGGTAGGTTTTTCACTCCGCGAGTGGTGATTCTCTGAAACAAGCTTTCAAAGGGGGTAGTGGATGCAGGCACAATTACAACGTTTAAAAGGCACTTACTTACACAGGTACTTGGACAGAGAAAGCATAGAGGGATATGATCCTGATGTGGGCAAACAGGATTAGTGCAGAACAGTCAGGATGAACAAGATAGGCCGGAAGGAAACAGTGCTGCTGTATGATTCTATTATTCTAAAAATATATATTTTTTTCCTTTCTTCTCATTACAATCTTTTTAACATTTTTTGTTGCAATTTTAGATTTACACCATCTACAATTTTTTCTATTGCCTGCTAAAAAAAGTCACCAGGTGGCGCCAGCAATGGCTGCCTTGCCAACAGTCTGTCTGTCCCTTTCTTCTTTGTTGTTTTTTTAGTATGTATTAAATGTATGTTCTTTAGCTTGTTTTATGTGGGGGGTGGGGGGAAACTTTTTCTAATCTCTAACCTCGAGGAAGATGCAATTTTTTTTTCGGTATTGTATCTCCGTCTGCGCTGCGGCATAACATTGAAGAGTTGGCGGCCTTTGCTGGAGACCGATTTCAAGAGCTCCACCGTGGGTGACCGCGGACTTTAACATTGCGGAGCCCGCGGTCTTTGGTCAGAGACTGACTTCGGGAACTCCAAGCTGCAGGAGCTACGACCGCCCCGATGCAGAAGCTTCTATCGCCCCGACGCGGGAGCTTCAACCGCCGGACGCGGGAGTTTTGATCGCCCCGACGGATGGTTCGACTACCCCGACCACGGGAGAAGAATGAGGGAAGAAGATTGCACTTTATTGCCTTACATCTCAGTGAGGAATGTGGGGAATCCACTGTGGTGGATGTTTATGTTAACTTTTATGTATTTATGTGTCTTGTTGCTTTTTTTGGTATGGCTGTATGGTAATTCGAATATCACTGTACCTTAATTGGTACACGTGACAATAAAAGACCTTTGAAACCTTTGAAATGAGAATATTTTTTCTGGTTGACTGCTTCTCAGAAAACATTAGGAAACATTCCCACATATTTTAAAATAATCATATAGGCCCAAGGATGTAATAACCTGTTAATTGAAGGAAATATGGATTTGCATGTGATGGGAGTAGTAAATAGTTTAGTTCAGTTTAGAGATACATGATAATTGAAATACAGATATTGGAGATACAGATATTAGAAACAGGCCCTTCGGCCCACCGAGTCCGCGTCGACCATCGATCACCTGTTCATACTAGTTCTATGTTTTTCCATGTTCTCATCCACTCCCTACACACAAGGGACAATTTACAGTGACCAATTAAACTACAAACCCGCATATCATTGGAATGTGTGAGGAAACCGGAGCACACGGAAGAAACCCATGTGGTCACAGGGAGAAAGTGCAAACTCCGCACTAACAACACCTGAGTCAGGACCAAACCTGAGTCTCTGGCACTATGTGGTAGTAGCTCTACCAGCTGCGCCACTATGCCGTCCTATGTGGTGAGCGCCAATGCAAGCAACAGCTTGAATTAATATAGTATGTATTTTAAAATATCCTTGTAGAGGTTGATCATCAAAGACACAAAACAAAACATTTCTGGACAGTAGGAAGGTGGAGGAAATTGAAATCATGCTTAAAGGGACTTATTTTGGAGACTATTGAACAGAAGGAGGAAGGGAGATGAACAGATAGACACAAAATGCTGGAGTAACTCAGCAGGTCAGGCAGCATCTCTGGAGAAAAGGGATAGGTGCCTTTTTGGATCGGAATCCTTCTTCAGTCCGACCTGAAACGTCGCCTATTCTTTTTCTCCAGAAATGATGACTGAGCCCATTAGTTACTCCAGCATTTCGTGTCTATCTTCAGTATAAACCAGCATCTGCAGTTCGTTCCTACACAGAGAGATGTGCAAGTTGAGTTCCACAGAGTACAGGGGCTCCTCTATAATCTTTGGGTATAACTACCCTCCGATGGTGCAACAGCAATACCAGAACATTGCAGAGGAGGGCGCATGCCCCCGTGAAATTCTTTCAGATGAACTAGTACAAGACCCAGGTAAACTTGAATATTCAGATGGAGGATGGTTCTCACTAACTTGTTGGGTGCATTGGCCTGTTAGAGAGGAGAGAACGGTGATCATAATGGGGACAGAGTTATACAGAGTTACACAGCATGGAAACAGGCCCTTCGGCACAACTTGCCCATGCCGATCTACATCTACACTATTCCCACCTGCCAGCTTTTGGCCCATATCCCTTGAAACCCACCCTATCCATGGACCTGTCGAAATGTTTTTGAAACGTTATGATAGTACGTGTCTCAAGTACCTCCTCCAGCAGCTCGTTCCATACCCCCACCACGTTTTGTGCAAACAAGTTGTCGCTCAGGTTCCTATTAAATCTATCCCCCCTCTCCTTAAGCCTATAATCCGACGGTTCTTGATTGCACTACTCTGTGTATTTACCCGATCTATTCCTCTCATGATTTTATACACCTCTATAAAATCATCTCTCATCCTCCTGTGCTCCAAGCGATAAAGCCCTAGGCTGTTCAACCCCTCCCTATAGCTCAGTCCCACGAGTCCTGGCAACATCTTCTCTGAACCCTTTCAAGCGTAACAACATCTTTCCTACAACATGGTGACCAAAACTGAATGTAAATGCAGCCTTCCCAACATCTTATACAACCGCAACATGACCTCCCAATTACTACATTCAATAATCAGACTGATGAAGGCCAATGTGCCAGAAGCCTTCATGAGGGGATAACGGGCTGCTATTGAGTTTTGATTTGAGAAAATAACTTCTAAGTAATTCCTATAACCCTTTGTCTATGGATGTCACACGACATTTGGAATTTCTGCCTTGACAGAACATGGTTGCCAGCCATTATCATATCACCAAGTCTATTTCCGGAGTGTCAGTTATGGAATATGCACAGTTTCAGGTCAGCCCATTAATTTGGCGTCACAAGGAACTGCAGATGCTGGCATCTAGTGTAGAACACAAAGTGTTGGAGTAACTCAGCAGGTCACGCAGCTTCTCTGGAGAAGATGCTTAGGCAACATTTGGAGCCTGAAGAAGTATCCCAACCTGAAACATCCTCCACAGGTAAGTTCATAAGTTCATAAGTTATAGGAGCTGAATTAGGCCATTCAGCCCATCAAGTTTATTCTGCCATTTAATCATGGCTGATCTATCTTTCCCACTCAATCCCATTCTCCTGCCTTCTCCCCATAACCACTGACATCCGCACTAATCAATAATCCGTCAATCTCTGCCTTAAAAAATATCCATGGACTTGGCTTCCACAGCCTTCTGTGGCAATGAAATCTACAGATTCACCACCCTCTTGTGCTGCCTGAGCCGCTGAATTACTACAGTACTTAGTGTTCTACTGCCATTAATTTTTTTAAATTCATTTTAGGGATGTGGTATTGTTGGCATGCAATAAAAAAATTATCGTGCATCCTTAACTCGATCCAAAATGGCGCCGGAGCATGGCGACCCTTTGACTGCCGGTCCCTGAAGAGGATCGGCGAACATCCATTACAGCCATTGCACTCTTTTAAATCTTTAATTATCTGGGCACTGTGGATGGCTATTCACGTATAGTCGTTTTTTACTGGATAGCAAGCAAACAAAAGCTTTTCACTGTGCATTGGTACACGTGACATTAATAAACTAAACTAATTGAGAAGGTAGATAAAAAAATATTAATTGAGTCAATGTCTAGCATTGCTGCAGTCCTGGTGTTAAAATCCCTCCCACGCTGTTGTTGGGTGAAGAACTTGCTGTATTACCTCTGTACATTTACATCTCCATTGGAGAGATGTTTGATGGAGTGAGCATTGCCACATTATTTAACTCCATGATCACAACTGAATCTGATCCTGCCCAATTCCAGAGCTCTATGCACTGGGATTCTTTGTCAATGTATTTATATTTATTTTGCAGAGTTTTCTTCTATTTCTTCTCTGGAGGTCCTTTGAGATTGTGGGTGATTTGCTTCCTACCTATTTGCTGGGTCCTGAGATGACCTATATAGAAATCATTAGCCTTACTTACCACGGGTGTGGCAGGAGATCTCAGTGGGGTGAATGGCTAGACAGTTTAGTTTAGTTTAGAGATACAGCGTGGAAACAGGCCCTTCGGCCCACTTATGTCCATGCTGACTAGCAATCACACATTCTATTCTACACACCAGGGACAATTTACAGAAGCCAATTGACCTACAAAGCTGCATGTCTTTGGAATGCGGGAGGAGCTGAGGTTTAGAGGGATATGAATCAAAGGGAGGCGGATGGAACTGGCTTAGATTGGGCATTTGGTTTGCATGGATGAGTTGGGACTAAGGGCCTGTATATGTACTGTATGACTCAATGACTCAAAGTGTGGAGATACAATAGATGTTGAAATGAAGATAGACCCAAAGTGTTGGAGTAAGGCAGCTGGAGTCAGCGGGTCAGGCAGCATCTCTGGAGAAAAGGAGTAGGTGGTGTTTTGGGTCAAAACCCTTCTTCAGCCTGGAATGCTGGATTCTGGAATCTTGAATAAAACGCAAAGTGCTGGAAGAACTCAATGGGTCAGGCAGGAGTTGTGGAGGGAATGGATGGGCTATGTTTTAGGTCGGCAGCCTTCTTCAGACAGAGGAGGAATTGCTCGAGGAACTTAGCAGGTCAGTCATCCAGTCTGATGCAGGATCTCAACCTGAAACATCAACCATCCCCTTTCCTCCACAGCTACTATTCAACCCACTGACTTCCTCCAACAGTTTGCTATTTGCTTCTTGGAGTGTGACTGGTTTCCACCAGAGTCATGGTTCCTTACAACCATCAGACTATTAAACAGTACAACTGCCAAATAAGCCGTGAACTACAGAGATGTGGGACGATTGTTTCTGTCTTTGCACTATGATTGTTTCATTATTTTATTATAAATACTGAAATCTTTTGGTCTTTTTTTAAAATTGTGGTGACACAGTGGCGCAGCAGTAGAATTACTGCCCTACAGCGCCCCTGACTATGGGTGCTGTCTGTGCGGAGTTTGCATGTTCTCCCTGTGACCGCGTGGGTTTCCTCCCACATTCCAAAGGCGTGCAGACTTGTAGGTTAATTGACTTCAGTAATTCGTCCCGGGTGTGTAGGATAGAACTAGTGTATGGGTGATTGCTGGTCGGAATGGACCGAATGGGCCAAAGGGCCTGTTTCCACTCTGCATCACTAAAACTAAAACCAAAACCCAAATATTATGGTATTTGCAGTGTACTATGTTTACATATCTGTTGTGCTGCTGTAAGTAAGAATTTCAATGTTCCATATCTGGACATATGACAATAAAACACTCTTGACTCTTGACAGTTTGAAAGGTGTAGAAGAGAGACGAAGGCATATTAGATTACAAATACATATCTTCTACAGCTCTTATGGTTAAAAAATCCGTGCAGGTTTATGAAGGAAATGTCAGAATTCTTTTTGGGGACGCTCCCTTAACCAGCCCCTTTTATTCCACTGCCATTATATTTTGCGAAATATTTTTCTGCCGACCTGATATGTCTGTTTCCTTTCCCTTTAATTGGGGGCTTGCCCTGACGAGCTGTTTTGTACCGGTATCGAGTCTGGCTTAATACGGAGGGTAGATCTGCGTTGAGGAAAAGGGCAAATGCATAGAATTTCTTATACAAAAGAGGAAACAAATTATCCTTTTAATTATCAGGAGAGCGAGGCGTTCTTTGCTGATAGGGGACTGTCACCAGGGTGGATTATGATCACCAATACACCATTGACTAGTTGACTGCACAGAATATAACCCTCCTTTCTACAAAGGTAAGGACAGCATAAAACAACCTGCGCCGGCCCTGTCACGTTTATTTCGGCTGTTTCTCTGCACAAGATGAATGAAATTCAAACATTTGCAACTGGCTTAATTTTCTGACCCTAATGTTAGCAAATGCAGAATCTCTGACTGATTAATTTAAAAGACAAACAAAAAGAGCTAAATCGTTCAGGGAAGCAGATAAAAAACGAGCGTTTGCCAGGAGTATGGTCATCTCTCTTTCAATCTTGCAACAAATAGTTTTATTTTCTCATATTATCTTATTTTTCAAAACCGACTGACAGATTGAGTAGATTTAAATAATTAATAGCCAACAGGAGGCAAAAAAAATGATAATTGATAGCAATAGTTTTTTTTACCATATTTTGAAATACATTGATCACAGTGGGCAGTGGATTAAGATGTATATAATACAACATTGTATAATATTCCTGGACGACTTTCTCTTTTTCCTCCCCCCTCCCCCCGTAAAAAAAGCTAACAAAAAAATTGCTGCTAGTGCAACTGTAGACACATTTCTATATAATGCTAGAAAAAGAATGTGGGAATTTATGAAATGAGTATGGAAAATCACCTCTCCTAAAGGTGTGCATAAATATAACTGCATGTAATGACAATTTTTATAAATCCTCTATATCTATATAATAGACAAGTATATCTCATACTGTATATCTATCATATACAATTATCTCATATATCTATATAATGGACAATTATCTAATTCTGTATGTCTATATCAAGGACATACTATTTCTCATACTGCATAATTTTATCACAGACAATCCTCTCATCATGTACATCGATATAATAGAGAATTATTTATCATACTGCATATCTATATCATAGACAATTATCTCTCATATATATGTATACATGTGTGTGGGCGTATAGAACACGTGTATATATTTATAGGACGTATATATCAGAAACTATTTTGTACATATATTTATACATATCTCTCAAATTTGTGCCTGACAAATATTGCAATGTAGATTTATGCATAATCTATATGACAATATTTGTGTATCTAAGAATACATTAATATTTACGTGTTTCTATATTACATTGATATTTGCACATGTTACAGTTATATAGGTTCACATTTGGTATGGGGTGCATCTCGGTGCAGGGGACTCTGTGGGGACTGTCATTTTTCTTGTTGCTATATTTGCGCCGTAATCGTTCTTTTGGTGCAATGCAGCCCTATTTCGGGTTTTCCATAATTTGAGTGTATATATTGTTAAAATGTGTGCCCCTTCTTTCTTTAATTAGCCGGGAGCGGGCTGGAGCATTGTGGGAAGCTGCTCTCCAAACTCTGCTCTGTTGCTGGGATGCAGGATGGCGGCGTTCGGTTTCTTGAGCTACGAGCAGAGACCGCTCAAGCGACCCCGGCTCGGACCTCCGGACGTCTACCCGCAGGACCCCAAGCAGAAAGAGGTGAGAGCGACCTCTGCTTTCTCAGGCCCGCTGGGCTCTTCTGCCCGCCCCTCTCCTCCCCTCCCTTCCCCCAGCGTCAGCCGGCAAAACAAGCTCCATCTCCTTCCAATGTCTTTTTTTAAAAACACAGTTATTTCCCAACGCCAAAGTGATCCCTGCAGTAACATCTGTCATCATTTAGATCTGCTGCACAGTTACTGCCCCTCTCTCCCTCTCTCGGGTGCTTGGAATGAATATTATTTTTCTCTCCATCCCACCCCCAACTCCTTTTTAGTTTAGAGACACAGCATGGAAACAGGTCCTTCAGCCCAACAAGCTCATGCTGACCCGTTCAAACTAATTCAATGTTATTCCATTCTCATCTGCTCCCTACACACTAGGGACAATTTACAGCAGCTAATTAACCCAGAAACCCCAACGTCATTTGGGATGTGGGAGGAAACTGGAGCACTGGGAGGGAACACATGGAGAACGTGCACACTCCAGGTATACAGCACCCAAGGTCTTCTTGAGAATCTATTTGGGGTTGGACGACAGTTATGGTATGGTTGGTGGCGTTCTCTCTCCAGCTATGAGTCAGCGTGATTCTCTAGGGGACTTGAGCACGGAAACCTAGCCTGCTGTTTCTGCGTAGTCTGTAGAAAGATCACAACTTGAAATGTCTTCTATTCATATTCTCTATAGATGCTGTTTGACCCACTGAGTTACTCCAGTACTGTTCAAGATTGGAGCATCTGCAGTTTCTTACTTGCATCCATACATTTCCTTCCATCCAATCCATCTTAACAATGCTTGGCATTAGGAAATTTGGATGTATATTCAAGGATTTAACAAAAAACCAAACTGCTTTTGAAAAGCGGGTCAGGCAGCATCTGTGGACGGAAATGGATAGATGATGTTTCGGGTCGGTACCCTTCTTCAGACTAATGATCCACTGAGTTCTTCCAGCAGATTTTTTTGTAAACTTGTGATTCCAGCATCTGCAGTTTCTTGTGTCTCCAGTACTTTCAGGCCTGTCGACCTAGGCACTTCATTTTTTCTCATCTACCTTCTGGGAGAAGATATCGGGGCTTGAATGGTCAGATATCCAGACATAAGAACAACTACTACCAATGGTTCAATGTTACTTTATTGTCACATGTACCCAAGTACTTTGATTTTTTTCTTTGCATTAGTTCAGCAACAATCTTGCGACTCATTAGGCTTAATCATACGAAGTACAATAGTGTAAGACTACACCACATTGAGTCAGGACACAAGAGTTGCCACGTTTTACGTACAATCTTCTAACCTTCAAGTACAATTCTTTTTTAAGGTGTGTGAGTCTTAACTTGGCCATAAAGGCCCGTTGTCCTTTACTACTATCCATGGTTCGGGAGTCTTTCACACTGCTTCTTAGATGTGCTGCCATGTGACTCTACCTCATTTCGTCATTCTCAAATATTTAGTTTAGAGATACAATGAAGAAACAGACCTTTCAACCCACCGAGTCCACACCGACCAATGATCACCTGTACGCTAGTTCTATTCTACCCACTAGGGACAATTTACAGAGGCCAATTGACCTACAAACCTGCACATCTTTGTAATGTGGGATAAAACCAGAGCACCTGGAGAAAACCCATGCGGTCACAGGGAGAATATAGAACGTACAAACTCCGTACAGACAGCACCTGTGGCCAGGATCGAACCCGGGCCTCTTGCGCTGTAAGGCAGCAACGCTACCGCTGCGACACTGTGCCGCCCCATTCTATTATTGTCCTTGAATATTCATGTTAATAAGTTATAGGAGCAGAATTAGGTTATTTGGCCCATGAAGTCTGTTCTGCCATTCAATCATGGACTACCTTTCCCTCTCAACCTCATTCTCCTGCCTTCTCCCCACAACCCCTGACACCCTTACCAATGAAGAATCTGTCA
This sequence comes from Raja brachyura, assembly GCA_963514005.1. Next base: position 23,874,576 of record OY740794.1, read on the forward strand.
ATCTCTGCCTTAAAAATATCTTTTGCACAAATTGGGTTTTGCAATATGATTTTGCACCATTCTGTTTTTTTTTCACTTGTACTTATTTTTGTAACTTATTATTACTGTATGTACCCGGCTTGCTCTGTGAGCTTAATCTCAACAAGGAATTTCAATGCACCCTGATGTATGTGACAATAAACTAATCTAATATTTACAAGTCTCCTTAGACTGTCTAATGCTTTTTTTACACAGTCCTTCAAAGCTCACCACTAATTTCATAACCTAGTTTTCAGGCAGTTAGACATATTACCTTTATACTCTGAATAATTATCAGATGGATTGGGATTGAGAATGAAAGGTTTGTTGAGTTTAGTTTAGAGATATGGCGTGGAAGCAGGATCTTCGGCCCACTGAGTCCATGCTGACCAGCGATCACCCGTTCATACTAGCACTATCCTAAACACCAGGGACAATTTACGGTTTTACCGAAACCAATTAACCTACAAACCTGTGCATCTTTGGAGTGTGGGAGGAAACTGGAGCTCCCGGAGAAAACCCACGTGGTCACAGGGCGAAAGTACAAACTCTGTGCAGATGACACCCTCAGTCAGGATTGCACCGGTTGTCTGGCAATGTAAGGCAGCTACTCTACCGCTGCGCCATTGTGCCATCCCTTGTGTTGAAAGGGGGAATGTTAGGTACTTCAATTCTGTAACAGATATTTTAAATTGAATAATGATCTGTTTGACGAATAACTTTATTACACTTTTGGTATCTAATGCTGTGTAGGAAGGAACTGCAGATGCAAAAATAGTCACAAAATGCTGGAGTAATTCAGCGGGGCAGGCAGCATGTCTGGAGAGAGGAATGGGTGATGTTTCGGGTCGAGACCCTTCTTCAGAATGGTGAAGTGTGTTGGTTCAAACCATGTAATTGTTTGCTTAACTTAAATATTCAAACAGTGACGGAATTACATAGTAAACAAGTGGTTGGCAAATGCAAGCCTGCTCTAATTGTGGCCGTGACAATTGAAATTGAGCAGTGTTCCCCACTCCTGTTCCTTTGTTTGATACTGATATCTATTAGTGCCCCATTTAGCTGGTGGAGGCAGGAGGCTTGTAGTTTGTTGAGGAGTTGGGTTCATGAAGAGGGGGGATGGGATGGACTACAAGAAAAAAGGGATGGGATTTTGCATGTGTGCATTTTCATGATCAAATGGCGGAATAGACTCAATGGGCCGAATGGCCTGATTTGTTCCCATGTCTTATTGTCTTATGGTCTTTTCAGGAGGATACATTAGCTGATAAACCTGCATTTTTCCCATTTCCTGACTTTTTTGTTACTGTTATAGGATTCCAAGAGCTCAATTTCATTATTTCAGTATAGACTATACGTCAATTATCTGACTAGGTTAATTTAGAGATACAGAATAGAAACAGACCATTTTCCCACCAAATCCAAGCTGACCATTGATCACCCAGTTCACACTAGTTTTATCTATCCCACATTCGCATCTGCTACTGCAGCACCCAGCGAAAACCACTCACGGTCACAGGGAGAACATGCAAACTTCACACAGGCAACACCCAAGGTCCGGATGTAACACGGGTCTCTGGTGCTGTGAGGCAGCAGCTCTACCAGCTACGCCACGTTGCTGTTCTTTGACTTTGATATGTACAGTTCATGTCCCTATTGATCCATGAACCCTGCACTCATACCATCGTCATAATTGTAGCAATTTATCAGTGGCTTCAGCGGACACGTGGCAGTCAAGAACTATCTCATTAAAGTGGCTTTGAAGTTGTATTTTGAAGGATGGATTCCAACTTCCTCTGTCTTAAAAGTTTAAAGCTCATTCGAATGTTTTTCTCATATCTAGCAGTCCCATTAAAACAAATCTTTAAAACAAATCTGGTTAGCAAGCAGCAAAAGCTTTTCACTGTCCCTCAGTACATGTGACAATAAACTAAACTAAATTTTGCTAAACTAAATGTTTTGATTAACTTTTTAATTTTGAGGGTTAAGATTAAAATGTATATTAATTTCTCTCATTGACGGTGATTAGTGCGTCACATAATGGAGCGATTGGACTGTGTGTCTGTGTCTGTCTGCTGAAGGAGACAGACGAATATAGATGTCCGTTTCACCATATATTTATATCTACATCGACTTGGTGGATTAATTTTAACTGGTGCATTGAGGCATTCTGATATCATGAGCCGTAGGGAAATGCAAGTCAAATTGTTCAAGATCATCAGTGATTTTCACCTGAAGACTAATGAGAGGTTTGGCAGAGGCTCTCAGCTAAATAGATTATATAAAAAAGCGATTACAGGTGCTTGCGAGGAGAAATAGCAAATTTATGGAGAACGGCAAGAACTGTAACTGCTGGAATCCCAAGCCAAACCCAAAGTGCTGGAGTAACTTTGTGTGTGGTGGGGGTCATGTGTCGGTGGGGGGGTGGGGCAGGGGGAGAGGGGAGGGGTATGGGGAGTGGGAGGTGGTGTCTAGGCAGCATCTGTGGAGGGAATGGGCAGGCGATGTTCCAGGTCAGAGACCCTAAATCATTGTCTGTCTATTCCCTCCACGGATGCTGCCTGACCCGCGGAGTTCCTGTAGTATTTAGTGCCTTAATGTAATCTATAGAGAACATTTAAAAATTATTGGTGGGTGTTCTGAATTTGTTGCTGCTTTGGATACAAACTTTTGTCAATTGCTGTTCCTGGTGGGGCCAAAGGTTTTTTTTTTGAAGGCTTTAATGGCCTTTGCTAATGAAAATAAATTTCAGACTCAGCTGAATATTGGTTCCTAAACAGAGGTGTTTGGAATTTAATAACCAATATTTGGCTCCGCCAGATGCGCGGCCTAATCCTAGTTTTATTTCTACCAGACTGTGAATGTTGTACCTTTTATAGTAAAATAATTGCCCTTTCCACTTCTGTATTGTTGTATCACGACTTTACAGTGATCTTCAAGCTCTGTCAACCAAAAGCCGTGTATATCCTTTTAATTTTACTCCCCTACCAAAAATAAGCTGATGAGCCAATGTATAAAAAAAAAAGCATGACCTTGACATAGGAGTACCAGATGTATTTCTTTCCCATTTCTTTCTCCATCAACAATCCTCATCCATTGTAAGAATGTAGTGAATATGGGCAGGGTGCAGACAATTTAGATATTGAATTGTGGCCCATCGTTAAGCGGTGGATTATTACTGTGCCGATTGTGAAATAACTCCCTCCAGAGCTAGTGCCTCTCTCTGGTTTCATGCTCTGGACTCGTGCTCCTCTCTTCTGAAGAGGGGCAGCATGGTGGCGCTGTGGTAGAGTTGCTGCCTTACAGCGCTTACAGCGCCAGAGACTCGGGTTCGATCCTGACTGCGGGTGCTGTCTGTACGGAGTTTGTACGTTCCCCCTGTGGGTTTTCTCCAGAACTTAGGTTTCTTCCCACACTCCAAAGAAGTGTAGGTTAATTGGCTTGGTAGAAATGTAAATTGTCCCTAGTGTGTGTAGGATAGTGTCAATGTGCGGGGATCGCTGGTCGGCGCGGACCCGGTGGGCTGTATCTCTGAAATCCAAACACTAAAAAAGAGAGTCAGCTTGCATGTTTGTGTACCTGCTTATGCATTTAATAGCCATTTGGATGACAATCAACCAATGCTGATAGAAATGTAAGGATTAGGTTTATTATTGTCACGTGTACTGAGGTACAGTGAAAAGCTTTGTATTATATGCTATCCAATCAGATGAGATAGAGAATTTCACTGTACCTAGGGACATGTGACAATAAAGTATAATTGAATAATACTATACATCACTACAATCAGGTTAACTATGGGTGATCGTTGGTCGGCGTGGACACAGTGGGCCAAAGGGCTTGTTTCCACGCAGTATCTCTGAACGAAACTAAACCAGAGATTGGTGGGGCGGATGATGTTCCTCAACTGACCTTCTGTTCAAAGCAGGCGGAGAATGCACTGAGTTTATCGGTGAGGGTCCTATTGTTGCAAGAGATGTTTTGCTTTGTAGCCCATTATAGTGGGCAAGTTTTGCAACAATCTATGAGCATCTGCTTCCTTACCTCAGGATTCCAGCTTGATCTGGAATTTCCTCTTGGCATTCTTAACAGCTCAGCGCCGATCAGTCCACCCCTATGGTGTTGAACTAGTGGCACATTAGCCTTCATCAGTCAGAGTACTGAATATAGAAGATGGAAGGTCATGTTGCAGTTATATAAGACGATGGTGAGGCCACATTTAGAGTATTGTGTTCAATTTTGGCCACCTTGTTATAGGAAAGATATTGTTGAGCTAGAAAGGATACAGAGAAGATTTATATTGCCAGGACTCGAGGGCCTGAGCTATAGGGAGAGGTTGAGCAGGCTGGGACTCTATTCCTTGGAGTGCAGGAGGATCTTATAGAGGTATTTTAAACACATGAGAGGAATAGATTGGGTGAACACACAGTCTTTTGCATAGAGTGGGGGAGTCAAGAACCAGAGGACATAGGGTTATGGTGAGGGGGGAAAGATTTAATAGGCACCTAAGGGGTAACTTTTTTACACAAAGGGTAGTGGGTGTATGGAATGAGCTGCTGGAGCAGGTGGATGAGGCAGATACTATTGCAATGTTTAATAAACATTTGGACAGGTACACGGAGAGGTTTAGAGGGATTTGGGCACAGTGCAGGCAGATGGAACTATTGTAGATGGGACATGGCGGTCGGCATGGGAAATTTGGGCCGAAGGGCCTGTTTCCACGCTATATTTCATAGTCTATCCGAAAGGAACGTACAACAGGCAGCATTATTTCTTCATTATTGCAGTGCTCTTGATACTTCCCTGACCAATAATATGGCTCACTGCTGTGAGGGTATAAGGATAATCACAATAACTAATCTATGATATTAATTTCATAGCAATAATACCAGGAAGTAACTGTGCCTTCTATGGGGTAAGTGAGCTTGCATGTCCAGTATTCCTTGAGTTGGTGCTTAATCTTTGTCACTAAGCGAGTTTACTAATTGTGACGCAGCTGGTAGATTTGCTGCCACACGGTGCCAGAGAACTGGGTTTGATCCTGACATCAGCTGCTGTCTGTGCGGAGTTTGCACGTTTTCCAATGACCGCATGGGTTTCCTCCTGGTGCTCAGGTTTCCTCCCACCTCCCAAAGACGCGCAGGATTGGAGGTTAATTGGCCTCTGTAAATTTCCCCTAGAGTGTAGGGTTTGGATGTGAAAGTTGAACAGCAGAACTTGTGTTCAGGGATGATCAATGGTTGGCATGAACGTCGGTGGGCCAAAGGTCCTGGTTCTATACTGTTTCTCTAAAACTAAAACACTAATGTATCATATGATGATCAGCCCCTTTCCATGCTGTAGGACTCCATAACTTCATTCTAACAACTTAAAAAAACATGCATGGTGAGATGTGTGATTGGCTTTAATTTTCCAAAGTTCCTTGCATTCATAAAAAGTTCCATTGTATTCAAAGTTGGTAGATGTAACACATTTCAATAAAAAGGCAAGGGATAATGTTGGAGATCGTTTATTGAAGAACATGGCCACAGAAATATTAGTACAGAAAGAAGGAAACTATATGTATAGGGAGGAACTACAGATGCTGGTTTACACCGAAAATAGACACAAAATGCTGTAGTAACTTGGCGGGTAGGCAGCATCTCTGAAGATGCAATTCCTTTTCTCCATTCCTTTTCTCCAGAGGTGCTGCCTTACCCGCTGAGTTACTCCAGCATTTTGTGGTTACCTAGGGAGGGAATTTTAGCCTGTTGGCTTAACTTCAGTCACAGAAGAATGTTGGAAATTGTTTCTTTAAAAGTTCATCAGTTCTATGAAGTTCTAAAAATTAGGCCGTTCGGCACATCAAGTCTACTCCACCATTCAATCATGGTTGATCTATCTTTCCCTCTCAACCCCATTCTCCTGCCTTTTCCTCATAACCCCTGACACACATACTAATCAAGAACCTGTCAATCTCCGCCTTAAACATTGGCTTGTCCGTCTGTGTCAATGAATTCCACACAATTCCACAGATCCTGACGAAAGAAATTCCTCATCAACTCCTTTCTAAAGGTAATTTTTATTCTGAGGATATGGCCTCTGGCACTAGGCTCTCCCACTAGTGGAAACGTTCTCTCCACATCCACTCTATCCAGGCCTTTGCAATTTGGTAAGTTTCAATGAGATCCCCCCACATTCTTCTAAACTCCAGTGAATACAGACCCAGTGTCATCAAACACTCATCATATGTTAACTCAATCATTCCTGGGATCATTCTCAGTCTAGACGTTCTAACGCTGCATAAGAAAAAATACTGTAATGAGAGCATGTGTTGTGGTTAACGGGAACAGGTGGAAGTGCTAAGAGTTCCAGAAGGCTTCTTATAAGGTGCAACATCAAAGATTGTTGCAAAAAATAAAATATCATTGTGTGGGAGGTAACATATTGCCGTGGGTAGAAGATTGGCTGCCGAACAGGGAGCAGAGAAGGCATAAATTAGACACAAGAAGCTGGAGGAACTCAGCGGGACAGGCTGCATCTCTGGAGGGAAGGAATGAGTGATGTTTACGGGTCGAGACCCTTCTTCAGACCGATTTGGGATAAGGGAAACCAGAGATATAGACGATGATGTAGAGAGATTAAGAACAATGAATAGAGATGCCTCCATAGATGCTGCCTCACACGCTGAGTTTCTCCAGCATTTTTATCTACAGCCCAGTGGTATGAATATTGATTTATCTCACTGCAGTTAGCCCTGGCATTCCCTCTCTCTCTATCCCTACCCCACCCAAGTCGTACTAGCTTCTCGTTTTTTACCCAAGAAACAGCTAACAAAGGCCTGTTTCCATTACTTTTTTGCATATCTTTTATTCATTGTTCTTTATTTCTCTACATCATTGTCTATATCTCTTATATCCCTTATCCCTAACCAGTCTGAAGAAGGGTCTCTTAGGTTTCTGCGCTTCATGGAACACAGCCCGAGACTGTCCAACCTTTCCTTGTAGCTCAGGCCCGCAAGTCCTGGCAACGTCATTGGAAATTAGGACTGCACGGTGGCGCAGTGGTAGAGTTGCTGCCGTACGGCGCCAGGGACCCGGGCTTGATCCTGACTACGGGTGCCGTCTGTATGGAATTTGTACGTTCTCCCTGAGACCACCTCTGGTTTCCTCACACATGCCAAAGATGTACAGGTTTGTAGGTTAATTAGGTTTGGTAAAATTGCCACTAGTGTGTAGGGCAGTATAAGTTTAGGGGGTCGGCGTGGACCTAGAGGGCCGAAGGGCCTATTTCTGTGCTGTACCTCTAAAGTAAAGTTTAAAGCCGAAATCTTCTTTGCACTCTTTCCAGCTTAACAACATCCTTCCTATAGCAGGGTGGCCAAAACTGTACTTCAAATGTGGTCTGACCGACATCATAACATAAATTTCCAACTTCTAATTCAGTACCCTGGCAGATGCAGGCTGATGTACCAAAAGCCAGTTTCACCACCCACTTTGCATGCAAAGCCACTTTCTGGGAACTCTGAGATCCCCCTGATGTGCAACACGACCCAGTTTCTTCAGGTTGAGTGACTGAGAGAGTGTCTTATCATGTCACAAGTGTCTTGTACCACTCCAATTAGTTGTATGATTTTAAAAGCCATCAAATGCATTAAGTTCGCATTAAATTCTGTGCAAATCCATGATTGTGGAATCTGCTAGAATCACATGCATGCTTTTGGCTGCAGCGGAATAGCATTGTATTTAGTGAGGGAGTGCTTCCTGTCAGAGGTACTGTCCTTTTGATGAGCTATTTAAAGCAAAGCTCTCAGATAGCTTGATCTAAAAGCTCCCGGGTAGGTTTTGAAACCTGGTCAATATGTGGCCCTCAAGCAATGACACCTAATGGATGGGGTGTTTGTTAGTTTAGAGATAAAGTGTGGAAACAGGTCCTTCAACCCATTGAATCCTCGCCGACCAGCGATCACCCGTACACTAGTTCTATGTTATCCCAGTTTCGCATCCTATACGCTTGGGCCACTTTTAGAGAAGCCAATTAACCTACGTCTTTGGAATGTGGGAGGAAACTGGAGCACCTGGAGAAAACCCACGTGGTCTCAGGGAGAATGTACAAACTCCATACAGACAGCACCCATGGACGGATTGAATACGGGTGTCTGGCGCTGTGACGCAGCAAGTTCAAGTTCAAATTCAAGTTAGCGGTTATTGTCACTTAACCAATTAAGGTACAGTGAAATTTGAGTTACCATATAGCCATACTAAGTGAAAAGCAACAATACACACAGCCACATAAAATAAAATTAACGCAAACATCCACCACAGTGGAATCACCATTCCTCACTGTGATGGAAGGCAATAAAGTTCAGTCATCTGAAGTTCGTTCACCCGTGGTGGATGGGGCCTTTGAACCCTCCGCAGTTCGCCGCTGGTGACGGCCCGATGTCCAAGCCCTCCCGTCAGGACGATGGAAACTCCGGCATCGTGGCGGGTCGGAGCACTCCGCGGCATTGCGCAACTCTACCATTGCGCAACTGTGCCACCCTGTTCTTTTTCTAGAAGCTTTCTGTGCACACATTGGCTGCCTCATCTTCAGCATTACACAATGGTTACATCTCAGTGACTCTGCAGTGACTTTGGCTAGGAAAGGGTTAGAGGGATGAGGGTCAAATATGGGCAGATGGGACTAGCTTAGTTCAGGGCATCTTGGTGGGTATGGACGGGTTGGACCCAAGGGCCTGTTTCCATGTTGTATCCCCAATGATCCAATGGTGTGAAAGATGCTACATAAATGCATGTCCTCCCTTTTATTGATCAAATACACCACAGTAGTTAGCTTTGGAACCCTGCTGCACCACATATAAACCTTTTGTCCTCTCATCATTGTTCTAAATGACTTGTTCCAGAACAATAAATTGAATCAACTATGGGAGATTAAAATAGGCATATTTTCTCTTGCAAGTACTTTAAGAGACAACAGTTTGTTTTTAACCATCTAATTGTGTATAAAATAATGAGAGGAATAGATCGGGTGGATGCAGGGAGTTTCTTGCCCAGTGGTGAATTAAGAACCAAAGGGCATAGAAGGTGAAATGGGAATCTGAGGTGTAACTTTTTCACACAAATGGTGGCGGGTGTATGGAACGATGGAGGAGGTAGTTGAAGCAGAGACTATTGCAACATTTGAGGGGCTGTCCCACTGCGGCGACCTAATCTGCGAGTTTAGACGAGTTTGCCCTCGACTCAAACTCGCAGCATGGTCGACACAATGGTCCTAGGAGGTCCTATGAGGTCACTGGAATTCTCCTTCATGCTCGAGGCAAGTTCCCGAATACTCGTGGCCTTAGCAAGGTAGCAGAAAAATTTTCAGCATGTTGAAAAATTTTCCGCAAGTAAACTTTGGTTGGCATGGTTCTTTTTAACTCGCAGTATTCGTGGGGTCACTGTATAGTTACAGGCTGTCGAGGGCAGCCGTAGGCATTCTCCTTCACTGACCGGGCATTTTGATTGGCATTTTGATTTGAGTTTTCAGGACCCAGGAAAACCGACTGGTAGGTAAAATGCTCGCTAAACGTTATTATACTTCTAATAATTGTCTCCTCTCCTCCTCTTCTCTCTCCCCCCTCTTCTCTCTCCCCCCCCCCCCCCCCGTGCTCTCTAAAGGACTTACCTTACACTGTGCAGCCGTCTTTCCTTCCTCTTCATCGTGGGTGTGAATTTCAGACAGCGCTCCCCCGCTTTCCCTGGCCCCCGCTTTTGCGAAGTGTTTGTGTTTGTGTGTGTGTGTGCGCGGCTGGTCGATCCAGCTCGCGGTTTCAACGCTGACGGTCTATCCAGCTTGAGATTTTCCAGGCGAGTGCCCTCGAGCTTGAAGGTTGAAGACACTCTTCTTAGATTAGGACGTCGCAGTGGGACAGCCTCTTAAAGAAGCAATTAGACAGATACATGGATAGGGCAGGTTTAGAGGGCCAAATGCAGGCAAGTGGGATTAGTGTAGATTGTTGTTCTCCAAATGTTTTGCATAAAAACATTAGCAGCAAAGGAATGATCCAAGGCAGTGTGTGTTAATCTGTAATTGGGCTAACAATGTAGGGATAAACCAGTTGGGCAGGATCATTCATATGGATTTGTGCTAAATATTGGTTTGTGAAAGAAAAGTAGGTCAACTTATTCATGACACCCACTGCGTCATCCTGCCTTTGAGCAGTCATGTGTGTTATATTTTCTCCTCGGCTAGCTACTAGAATGCAGAATAAGTTGGCTCAAACAGTCCGCTGAAGTCGCTTCACAAAGTGTTGCTCGCTTCCAGGTCTCCACAGTAATGCGTCGGGAGCACACTCGCCTTGGAATCAGAAGGTGGTGAGTTCAAGTCCCACAAAGGAAGGTGCATGGTTACATGGCAGTACATTGCTGGGAAAGCACTGTGTCATTGATGTGATACCTTTCAAATGTTGGCGCTCTTGGGAAAGAGGGAATCGGACCTACAATTTTGAAGGGACATAGAACACAGACCTGTACAGCACAGGAACGGGCCCTTCAGCCCACAATGTTTGTGCTGAACATGATAAACAAAACTAAGCGAAAGTTAAACTGATCTCATCTGCTTGTACATAATACATATCTCCTCATTCTCTACACTTCCATGCACCTATTCAAAAGCCTCTTGAACACCACTATTGTATTTGCCTCCACCACCACCCCTGACAGTGTATCCAGGCCCCCACCATTCTGTATTCTCAAAAAAACTGATCCTGCACCTCTCCATTAAACCTTCCCCCTCCCACCGTGGAGATATGCCCCTCAGTATTGGACATTTCTAGTAAAGGTTACCCTATCTATGCCTCTCATTGTTGTATATACTTCTACCAAGTCTCCCCTCAACCTTTGATGTTCCAGAGATCTTATTATTCCAAAAATAAACTTTGTTCAGAATAAAAAGCATGAACAAAAAAAAAGAATTGCAAAAATTCTTCCAACATTCTCAGCGGCTGTACACATATCTATTAGCGTTGCATTTGGTAGTGTTCATAGAATTATCGTCATACCCGGCACTCTTGCCACTCATGTGGCCCCATGGGATGATATCCCTTCCCTCGTTTAAGAAGCGTCTCCACCACACCCTGCCCCTAGAGACCTTGTGTACCTAAGTGACTACTTGCAGTATTGCATCTTTGCTTTCAAAGCATTGAAACAAGCAGATGGAATCTTCTACGTCCCAGTGAGATGAATTGACACTCTTTGGTTCGATACTGGTGATTGAGGAAGACGTGTCTCCTAGCAGATAGGGGCAGCTTCTTAAATTGTAAGGAACGCCGCTAAATGGCTTTTCACATCCATGTGACTCGCTGGTGGGGTGGAAAGAAAAATAAGTAGCTTTATAAATCAATGTGATTAGACAAATAGTTCGCTAAAACAATTTGCATCCTTTTGATACAGAGCACTTTACAGTTTCTTGCAAATGGGAATATCATTAAGTTTTTCAACCTCATGCATTTGGTTTGAATGTGTACGATAAAAAGATTAAGTCTACTGAAATAGCAACATGAGCACTTCAATTAGAGTTATATAGTCAGACTATGTCTCGCTTTCTCGCACTCCTGCAATCTTCATAGATATTTATCCAATTCATGAATTCCTATTGGGGCAGCACAGTGGTGCAGCTGGTAGAGCCACTGATTCACAGCGCTAAAGACCCGGGTTCTATCCTGACCTCGGGTGCAGTCTATGTTGAGTTTGCATGTTCTCCCTGTGATCATGTGGGTTTTCTCCGGGTGCTCTGGTTTCCTTCCACATAACAAAGATGTGCGGGCTTGCAGGTTAACTGACCCGTTGCAAATTGCCCTAGTGTGTTGGGACTAGATGCGAAAGTTGGATAACTAGTGTGAATGGTGGTAGGCGTGGGCCGAAGGGCTTGTTTCATGCTGTATCTCTCAATCAAACTAAATGTAATTTCTAATTTAGTTTGGTGTTGTTGAGCTCTGGATCCCAGAAGCCTTTCACAATCAAAGAACACGAAAGAAAGCCGCCTGCCAACAATGGCACGAGGGAAAATCGTCATTGTTCTCCTTCTCCATCCCACAGCTCTGCAAATTATGGAGCCATTGTGCAGAATTTGGCCCTCTGGTCCAACAAGTCCATCGGATATCCGTCTGCACTGTCGTAGTTTACTGTCACCTGTTCCTGTCTGCCGTGCCTAGGTGATTGAAGACCTCAACTCGTTTCTTGTTAGAGCTATGAAGAATGTTTGACTCCACCACTCCTTGGGTAGTGTTTTCATGATTGTAACCAGTAGAACCAAGGAACTGTAGCTGTTGGTTTACAAAAGAAACAAAACCACAGTGCTGGAGTAACTCAGGCAGCATCCCGGGAGAACATGCATAGATGACATTTTGGGTTGGAATCTTTCTGCAGAAGGCTCCCAACCTATCAAAGTTCTCCAGGGATGCTGCCTGACCCACTGAGTTAATGCAGCACTTTATGTCCTTTTGTATAAACCAGCATTTACAGTTCCTTGTTGCTAAATCATAATTTGACTTGTGTCAAATGTTTAATATGGGTCAGAGTTTCAATTCCCCCAAAAATAATATCATCATTAGACCTCTTATGGTAATGTTGTTCTTCATCTAGAAAATAGTTGATGTGCTCCTTCACTCCATATATCTTCTTGTGGTCCATTATCCCTTCCACAACCTACTGTAATTTAGCAAAAACCGGTTTTGCAATTTTAAATTGACTTAGCCTGAATAGCTTTTACTTGGTACTTTGAGATTTTGAGATATAGTGTGGAAACAGTCCCCTCTCTCCCCCCCCCCCCCCCCCCCCCCCGATCCTGGCTGCCCATTGATCACCCATTCACACAATAGTTCTATCTTATCCCACTTTCTCATCCACTCCCTACCCACTCTGGACAATTTACAGCAGCCCATTAACTTACAAACCCTCACGTCTTTGGGATGTGGGAGGAAACCATTGCACCAGGAGAAAACCCACGCGGTCACAGGAAGAACCACGCAGACAGCACCTGAGGTCAGGATCAGTTCTGGGTCTTTGGCGTGTCGCCCCGCTTAAGTGTGTGGTTTTGGTTAAGTCTATACCAGGTTTCCTCCACCTTTTGAATTGAGTTTAGTTTATTGTCACATGTTCCCAGGTACAGTGAAAAACATTTGTCGTGTGCTAACCAGTCAGCGGAAAGACAATACATGACTACAATTGAGCCAATACATGATAAAGAGAATAACGTGAATAACACTTAGTGCAAGATAAAGTCAGTAAAGTCCGATCAAAGATAGTCCGAGAGTATCCATTGAGGTAGATAGTAGTTCAGGATTGCCCTCTAGTTGAAGACTAGTGCTTTGGTCTGAAGAGGTGTGGTCCTTGGTCTGTCTGGATCTAACCTTGAAGGATTGGCCTGTTTTCCTGAACACCATCTGTACTATAATTGGTTCCTCTCTCTGTTTAAACCATTGAATCCTGGACCACAGAGTAGATTGTCCTTTAATCTTTCATGTTGAAAGGAGTGCAAGGCTAGTCCACACTCATCATTTCTTTCTTCTGATCTCTGTATTATTCCGTTGTGTCTGTGGTACACTCCATCCAAGGCCAGAAGCCTGTTGCTAGGGGACGGTGCTCAGTACCGAATACAGTGCTCCTGATATTGTCAATCTAGTGCTCTAAGCAAATTATAATGGAACTTCTTTCCCCTTGTGTTGAGACATGAAAGTTAGGTCATTAGGTTTGTGGTTTAGGCATATCTTTGTGTGTAATCCTGGAATCTTTCTACTTTTCCCCAGTCCCTGACTTTAATTTAGTTTAGAGATATAACGTGGGGTCAGGGTATCTCCTCACTAGGTACTCAATGCTAGCGCATTTTCAGTTGTAAATTCTGTGAGTGACTGATTTTAAGAAACCATCTCGTCCTTCAACTTTTTAAAAAATGAATGCCAATGGTTCTATGGTCCAATTACACAGAGTGTAGGGATAGTAGATTACACTGAGGCACTACAGAAGAGTCGCCACGTTTCTGGCACCTTCTTGTATTCTTCCAGTCCAAAATTGTTAAAGGAATGTAGAGTCTGAGCTTCATTTTAAAGGCCTGTCATCCTGGCACTGTGTTGCAGGGATGCGTATGACAAGGCGATATTGATGATGTTCAATTCAATTCAATTCAATCTTTAATTGTCATTGTGCAGTGTACAGTACAGAAATGCAGTTAGCATCTCCCCAGAAGAGCGAACTTAGAATAATGAACGGTAAAAAAAATATATATGTACAAACACTATCAGTAGTGCAATTATACTGGGGGAAGGAGTGTCCGGGGGGGTGATTGGCAATCACCCAGGTGCAGAGTTAAGTTGTGTAACAGCCGCGGGGAAGAACCTGTTCCTGAACCTGCTGGTCCGGCAACGGAGGGACCTGTAGCGCCTCCCAGATGGGAGGAGGGTAAACAGTCTGTGGCTGGGGTGAGACCAGTCCTTGACGTTGCTTCTCGCCCTTCGCAGACATCGCTTGCTATGGACAGACTCAGTGGAGGGGAGTGAGGAACCGGTGATGCGTTGGGCAGTTTTCACCACCCTCTGCAGTGCTTTCTGGTCAGAGACAGAGCAGTTGCCATACAATACTGTGATGCAATTGGTAAGGATGCTCTCGATGGTGCAGTGGTAGAAGTTCACCAGAATCTGAGGAGACAGATGGACCTTCTTTAGTCTCCTCAGGAAGAAGAGACGCTGGTGAGCCTCCTTGACCAGTGTAGAGGTATTGTGGGTCCAAGAGAGGTCATCAGTGATGTTGACCCCCAGAAACCTGAAGCTGGAATCACGTTCCACCTCCGTCCCGTTAATACGGATGGGGATGTGCGTGCATCCCCTAGACCTTCTGTAGTCCACAATGAGCTCCTTGGTCTTCTTGGAGTTAAGGGCCAGGTTGTTGTCAGCGCACCATGCTGCTAGGAGCTGAACCTCCTCCCTAGAGGCCGACTCATCTTTGTCGCTAATGAGGCCAATCACCGTTGTATAATCTGCATACTTGATGATGGTGTTAGAACCATGTTCAGGTGTGCGGTCGTAGGTGAAGAGGGAGTACAGGAGGGTGCTCAGTACACAGCCCTGTGGAACGCCGGTGTTCAGGGTGAAGGTTGAAGAGGTGTGGTTGTCCAACCTAACAGACTGTGGTCTGTTAGTCAGGAAGTCCAGTATCCAGTTGCAGAGGGAGGGGTTGATGCCCAGGTCACCGAGTTCGGTGGTCAATTTTGTTGGTATAATAGTGTTAAATGCTGAGCTAAAGTCAATGAACAGCATTCTCACGTAGGTGTCTCTGTTATCGAGGTGAGAGAGGGCGGAGTGGAGTGCCATTGATTCAAATCTCTTTAGACTGAGCGGCATTAGAGTGGTGCAGTGGTAGAGTTGCTGCCTCACAGCACCAGAGGCTTGGGTTAATTCCTGACTACGGGTGCTGTCTTTTTGGAGTTTGTATGTTCTCCCTGAGACCGCATGAGTTTTCTCCGGTTGTCCGATTTCCTCCCACACTACAAAGACAAGACGGTTTGTAGATTAATTGGCTTCTGTAAATTGTCCCCAAGGTGCATGATAGAACTAGTGTATGGGTGATTATTGGTTGGTGGGGACCAGCTGTATCTCTAAAGTCAAAACTAATGAGTTGTTGGTGGGGCATTGAACGACCCTCGGGATTGTAACTATCGATGATGTTAGGGAAGAGTTGCGCAAGGTCACCATTGGGAAGCAGTGATGTAAGGTTTGGTCAGTTTGGTCAGTGACGTGAAAACTCAGCTCTCAGGGGCACAGTTTATTTATTATTCTGACCCAGTTGCATGTATTTCAAGCTGTGTTGGTGAGTTAAGACACAGGTGTGGTGTCGACCTCTTTTTGTCAAATGGATCAGCAGAGCTTCGTGCGTTGCTGTGAATCCAGTGACATTTAAACCATGCTGCACCTTCCCAAGTAATTTATGTTGTTATCTACTGCTTTAACAGTGACGTTCGATCAACGTTTCCCACTAATATATCTTGTGAGGATCTTGCGTATGGAAACGCAAAGATGTAGAAGAGCAACTTTGCAAATGTCACAGTCAAAATAGAACACAGAGTAAGTCTGTTACGGCTGAGTTACCTATTTGAGGCACTAATCCAATTGTCTTTGCTGGTTGTGGGACTATGGGATTAAGTCAGGAGAGTCAAGAATGTTTTATTGTCATATGTCCCAAAACAGAACAATGAAATTCTCACTTGCAGCAGCACAACAACCTTTTAAACCTTCTGAGTTTTGTAGTCGGCAGGGCAGTACTCTGCATATCGCCAACTTAGACAATTTTACATTTTTATCAAGTCCATTAATCAAGCCAATTAATCTACAAACCTGTATGTCATTGGAGTGTGGGAGGAAACCGAAGATCTCGGAGAAAACCCACGCTAATCACGGGGAGAACGTACAAACTCCATACAGACAGCACCCGTAGTTGGGATCGAACCCGGGTCTCTGGCACTGCATTTTGCTGTAAGGCAGCAACTCTACCGCTGTACCACCGTGACTGCCCAACAGATAAGGAATAGTGTAAAATCGAGAATAATGCCTCCAAATCTATTTAGTTTGAGGTTATTTGGAGGTTGTAGTGTTTAACAGCCTGATGGTTCTAGGGAAAAGGCTGTTCCTGTGTTCCTGAACATGGACGTTACAGTTTTCAGTTCCTTCTTGATCGCAGGAATGAGATGAGAGTGTGGCCAGGGTGGTGTGGGTCTCTGATGATGCTGGCTGGCTGCCTTGTTGTTGCAGTGACTCCTGCAGATCCCTTTGGTGGTGGGGAGGTCAGTTCCCGTGATGGACCGGACAGGGTTCACCACTTTATGCAATCTTTGTTTTTTGTTTTTAAAAAAATTTATTTTATTGCTTAATATATTTTTATTAGAAGCGTAAACACTTAATAGCAACACGATTTGTTTATCAATTACATTCATAGAAGCTTCTGTTCTTTTTATAGAATTTTTAAAGAGATGGAACTGAAAAGAAAGATCTATAAACTAATAGAAGGGAAGGGATAATTTAAAAAAAAAGGAAAAAAAGGAAAAAAAACACAAACAAAAAAAAATTACCAATAACAGTTTTGGAGATAGGTCCGTAGATTATAAGGCATAGTTCATCCAATCCTGAGCTCGGTTTTCAGTTCAGCTTCTGTGTTGAACCAATTTACCTCTTTAAAAAATCGATAAATGGAGACCATATTCTAACAAATGATTCTGGTTTGTCAATTAAGACAAATCTAATTTTTTCCAAATGTAAGGTCTCAGACATTTCTGCAATCTACATTTTAATTCTAGGGGTTGTTGGATTTTTCCAAAATCTTAGTATTAATTTTTTTCCCAGTAATTACACTGTAATCAAGAAAATGTATTTGATTTGTTGAAAGTTTTATACTTTGTTCTGATATTCCCAATATTATTAATTTTGGATCGGGATCCAATTGAATATTAACAACTTCAGAAATAATTTTAAAAATATCCATCCAAATTTTAAAAAAAATTTATGCAATTTACCAAGGTATGAGCTAAGTTGGATTCTAGGTATTGACATTTATCACAGATAGTTGAGATATTTGGAAAAAATCTGTTTAATTTTGTTTTGGAGTAATATAATCTATGCAATATGTCTGGCGTTTAATGAACTGTAATGTATATGTTGTAAGCTTTCATCCCATATATCCTTCGTTATGGGTTGAGCCAATTCCTTTTCCCATGCTTGTCTGTGTGGCTCCGTCGACGGGACCTCGGTATCTAACAGGATATTATAAATGTAGGCTATTAATTCATCTGTGTTAGAAATCTTCGTTCTTGATCAGCAACTTTTCTCAAGCGACCAGAAAGCAATTGTCTGCTTCAATTCTTTGTGCTATTTTGATAGTGGTAAAGCAATTGATTGGTTTCTGCATTGATCTCTGCTTTGCCAATGGAATTCTTGGCTTAATCAGCCACAGGAGTTGGACAGAAAGACTCCTACGGACTCATCATTGTGGTGTTTCACAGTCACAATTTGATAGAACTGATCCATTGTCTTTTGTGTTGCAGGATGAGTTGACTGCAGTGAATGTAAAGCAGGGATTTAATAATCAGCCTGCCTTCTCTGGGGATGAACACGGATCGGCCAGGAATATTGTCATCAACCCAGCGAAGGTAAGAGATTGGGAGACGCAAGGAACTGCAGACAAATGCTAGCAGTTATCTCAAGACTAGAATATAAAAACAGGGATGTAATGCCGAGGTTTTATCAGGCACTGCTCAGACCGCATTTGGAGTGTTGCGAGTAGTTTTGAACCCTATATCTGAGGAAGGATGTGCTGCCGTTGCAGAGGGTCCAGAGGAGGTTTACTGGAATGATGCCAGGAATGATTGGGGTAACATATGATGAACTTCGATGGCACTGGGCTTGTACTTGCTGGAGTTTGGAAGAATCAAGAGGGACCTCATTGAAACTTACCAAATAGTGAAAGGTGTGGATAGAGTGGATGTGGAGAAGATGGTTCCACTGTTGGAAGAGTCTAGGACCAGAGGGCATAGCCTCAGAATAAAAGACTTATTGTTAGAAAGTAGATCAGGAGGAATTTATTTCATCAGAGGGTGGTGAATTTGTGGAATTCATTGCCACAGAAGGCTGTGGAGGCCGTCAATGGATATTTTTAAGACAGAGATTGACAGATTCTTGATTAATAAGGGTGTCGGGTAATGTGGTGAAGGCAGGAGAATGGGGTTGAGAGGCAATGAAAGATCAGCCATGATTGAATGACGAAGTAGACTTGATGGGCCGAATGGCCTAATTCTGCTCCAATAATTTACTAACCTGAATTTATACTGGAACATTGTGCAATAAACACACGGTGCTGAAGAAATTCACTGGATTAGGCAGCATCTGTGGAAGACATGGATGTTGATGGGTGACCTTTCTGGTTGGGACCCTTCTTCAGACTGATTGCAGAGCGGGGGGAGGGGGAAGAAAGCTGGAAGAGAGGTAGGGCAAGACATGGTCATAAAGTCATGGAGTAATACAGTGTGGAAACGGGTCCTTCAGCCCAACTTGCCCACACCGGCCAATATGTCTCATCTGCTCACATATGGTCCATATCTCTCCGAACCTGTCCTATCCATGTGCCTCCCCAACTGTTTCTTAAATGTTGGGATAGTCACTGCCTCAACTATCTCCTCTGACAGCTTGTTCCATACACCCACCACCCTTTGTGTGAAAAAAGTTACCCTTCCGATTCCTATTACATATTTTCCCCTTCACCTTAAACCTATGTCCTCTGGCTCCCAATTCACCTACTCTGGGAAAGAGACTCTGCGCATCTACCCGATCTATTCCTCTCATGATTTTAAACACCTCGATGAGATCACCCCTCATCCTCCTGCGCTCCAAGTAATAGAGTCCCAGCCTACTCAACCTCTCCCTTGAACTCCGACCTTCTAGCCCTGGCAACATTCTTGTAAATCTTCTCTGTACCCATTCCAGCGTGACAATGAATTTTCTATAGCACGGTGGCCAAAACTGAACACAATCTGGCAGGTTATTAGGTTGAGGGGACACAGAGTGATGGAATAGTTCAATGGGGCCAGGCAGCATCTGTGGAGGATGTGGGTTGGGACTTTCTTTAGATTGATTGTCGAATGGGGCAGAATGCTGGAAGAGAGGTGGGGGGGGGGGGGGTGGGACGAAGCCAGGCGAGTGATAGGTGGATACAGGTGAGGAGGGTTGGTTTGATTGTCAGATGAGTGGATAAAGGGCAGTGATAATAAGGAGACGAAAGGCTGTGAGATCAGGAGAGTAGGGGCATGAGGCCAGAGGAAATGATATAGGTAGAAGGGAGAGGAATGGGAAAGGGAGGCAGCGTAGTGGGAGAAATGGGTGCACATCCAGGTGGTGTACAGGAAAAAGATTAATTTGATGATACAGCAGGCCCTTTGGCCCAACTTGCCCATGCCGACCAATGTGCCCCATCTTAACTTGTCACACCTGCCCGTGTTTGGCCCATATCCCTCTAAACTTTTCTGATCATGCACCTGTCCAAATGTCTCTTAAATGTTGTCATAGTATCTGCCTGAACTACCTCCTCTGACAGTTCGTTGCATATCCCACCATCCTCTGTGCGGAAACATTTGCCCTTCAATTTCTTATAAAATCTTTCCCCTCTCACCTTAAACCTATGTCCTCTGGTTTTTGATTCCTCCACTCTGGGTAAAAATACTCTGTGCATCAAACCTATCTATTCCCCTCTTGATTTTGTACACATCTAGGAGATCACCCCTCATCCTCTTCTGCTCAAAGAAATAAAGCCCTGGCCTGCCCAACCTCTCCTTATAGCTCGGAGCCTCATGTCCTGGCAACATCCTCGTAAATCTTCTTTAGATTTGAGATAAAACATGGAAAAAGGCCCTTCGGCCCACTGAATCCGGCCGACTAGCGATCACCCCGTACGCAAGCACTATCCTGTACACTAGGGACAATTTACAATTTACAAACCTGAACGTGGGGGAGGAATCTGGACCACCCGGAGAAAGCACACGCGGTCACAGGGAGAACATGCAAACTCTACAGGCAGCACCTGTAGTCAGGATCGAACCTGGGTACCTGGCCCTGCGAGGCAGCAACTCTCGAACATGCTGGATTCAATGTCAAGCATTTAACGAGATGTTGCTACCTTGTGTGAACTTTTCTAATGAATTCTGATGATTAAGCGTTAGAGGGCACTGGGCCTGTACTCACTGGAGTTTAGAAGACTGAGGCGGACCTCAGTGAAACATAAGAATAGTGAAAGGCTTGGATAGAGTGGAGGTGGAGAGATGTTTCCACTTGTGGGAGAATCTAGGACTAGAGGTCATAGCCTCAGAATTAGAGGATGTTCTTTTAGTAAGGAGATGAGGAGGAATTTCTTTAGTCAGAGGGTCGTGAATCTGTGGAATTCTTTGCCACAGGCTGTGGAGCCTAAGTCAGTGGATATGTTTAAGGCAGAGATAGATAGATTCTTGATTAGTATGGGTGTCAAGGTTATGGAGATAAGGCAGAGAATGGGGTTAGGAGGGAGAGAGATTCAATAGAGAGAGGGATTGAATAGTGGAGTAAACTTGATGGGCTGAATGGCCTAATTCTACTATCATTCATGATCTTATGATAATGCATGCCTTAAATGCTCCACACTTTAATCATCTGCCTATTTTTCTTTGCAGAGCAAAAACAAAATTTGTCATGATTGGGTGTTGGAAATTGTACTAGTTGGGGTAAAGGAATCTGTTTTTAATATTAAACATGTTTCACTGGAATAATGCAAAAAGATTGCTGTGATCTTGACATTATTGATGCTTTATTTCACTTTCTGTTGTTTGAAACAAACTGCTTTATCTCCCTCTTGACTTGGCCTAATTGAAATCTTGCACCAATTGTTGGTTCAGGTGTTTGAATCCAATGGGATGTCTTTTCTGAGATGGGGGTTTTCAGTATTTTCAGCCTATTATGCACATTCTGTACATCCTTGTTGCCATGGTGGCAAATGTGACTGAAGATCCTGGCACGAAGCATGTTTTCACTTTTGTTCTTTTTGCTCATTGTGCAAAGAATAAAGGTTTCTTTGCGATGGATTGGTACATTAAGGATGTCTTAACATTGTTGACAAGCGGGGCCACTAGAAATAATTTTGTTCCCAGTTTTGTGGAGGTAAATGGCAAGTGATTCACCTATTGACTTTGCAAAACTTTTCACCACCTTGCAAGTGGAAGTTGGGAGTGCAATGCAGCATTCTTGCCTTGCCGAATAAAAGCAGCTTCAACAACACTCAAGAAACCTGATGCCTTCCAGGTCGAGGCAGTTGACTTAAGTAGCAGAGAGACACAAAATGCTGGAGTAACTTAGCGGGTCAGGTAGCATATATGAAGAAAAGGAATAGGTGACGTTTTGGGTCGCCATCCTTCTTCAGACTGGAGTCTGAGGTCTGAAGAAATTTGGGTATTCAACTGCCAAAGTGGTTCAGGCCAATTGTGGTCTGGAGCGTGTGCAAACTCCACATAGACAGTATAACAATATTTAAAAGACATTTGGGCAGGTACATGGATCAGAAAGGTTTATAGGGATACGGGCCTAATGCGGGCAGCTGGGTTTAGTGTAGATGAGGCCTCTTGGTTGGCATGGATGGGCCAAAGGACCTGCTGTATGTCTGACAGAATTCAAGGTTAGGATTGAACCTGATTCTCTGGAGCTGTGAGGCAGCAGCTCTACCAGCTCTTTTTTTTTGTGTGTTCTTTGAGATGATTTTTATTTTTAGAAACTCTCCAAAGCCAATAGGAGTAATAATTGCCTTCCTTTGTCATTAAGAATGTTAACTTTTTCTGATATTAAAAGCTAAAAATACTGCAGACACTCAGCAGGCCAGGCAGCATCGGTGGAGAGAGTACAATTAATGTAGCTGGTTGAAGATTCTTCGTCAAATTTCTCTGTATTGACCAGATTCAGGGACAGTTTCTTCCCAGCTGGTATCCTGCAACTAAACCATCCTTTCACCAACTGGAGGGCGGTCCTGACCTCCCATCTACCTTATTGGGTACACTCAGACTATCTTTAATTGGTCTTTACTGGACTTTATCTTGCCCTAAACATCTATACAATTACTAAAACTCATCTTGATCACTTCCGGTCTGCATTGTATTTAGATTTGCGCGAAAACGCTACACTATATCGCTAGGATTACGCGCCACCTTATTCGCCGTTCTCCTCTGCTCCACGCCACCAAGTTTTGTTCCGATCGGTGGAAGATTACAAAAGTTATGAAGGTTTTAAAAACCCAGCCCAGCCAGTGCCGAGTCGGAGATGGTGCCAATGTCGCCAAACGGAAAGCGGAGATTCCTGGCGGAGGAAAGTGACCAGCAAAGCGATCAGAGCCTGCTGTGAGTCCCCATCGCACCCCTAACCCCTTCCCCCTTCCCCTCTGGTCCCCCTCGCTGGCTCCTGCCCCCCTCCCCTGTGATACCGTATCTCCCCCCCCCCATAGCTCTTCCCCCGTCTTTTCTCCGAGCCCTCTCCCCCCCCTGTCCACACACCCCTCCCCCCACACCCCAACCCCCTCCACACACCTCTCACAACCCTCCCCCTACCTACACACACCCCCTGACCACACACACCTCTCCCCCAAACGCCCCCTGCCCACACAAAGCCCCCCCACAAACCCCCCTCTCCCCCACAACCACCCCTCTCCACCACAACCCCCCCTCTCCCCACGACCCCCCATCTCCCCCACAACCCACCCTCCCCCCGACACTCCTCCCCATCCACAAACCCCTCCTCCACAACACCCGCTGCCCATAACCCCCCACAACCCCCCGTCCACACACACACCCCCTCCCCTCCAAACACCCCGGCCGCACATACCCCTCCCCCAAACCACCTCCTCCCACATCCTACATCCCCGCCCACACCCCCACCTCCCCCCCCCCACATCCCCCCTCCCTCCGCCCCCCCACTCGCAAACCCCTCCAGCCCACGTACACACTTACTCTCCCACACCCACACCCCTCCCCCCCTCCAACCACACACCTCCCGTTTTGACTTGGACCCAATGGGTCCCACTTAGTCTAGTAATTCCATTAACCCTGTATCTGTATTCTGTGGATGGTCTGATTGTAATTGTGTATAGTCTTTTCGGTGACTGGCTTACATGCAACCAAAAAGCTTTACACTAAACCTCGATACACTTGACAATAATAAACAAAACTAAACATATCTTTTTTTCTCAGTAAAGGGAAGATCTCCCCAGTTCTTTGCATTTGGATTGCTGTAACCCTGTGCTTAAACCTTCCTTGTATAAAGTTTTTGATGGCATGCTTAACTATTCTGCATCTGTAAGGAATAGTTGTCATTGTGTGGTTAGGATTGGATTTTGCATTTCTTGGAAATGAAGTGTCTGCACTGTTGATTTCACTTGAAAGTTATGCATGAAGGATTAGTCCAGCTGCTGTACAGATGTCTTGGCCTTGAGTTTCAGCGAGCAACTGCAAAACCTGAAGCAACTTCTGTGGGGCCCCAAATACAGAGAAATTAATAGCATATATATATAACATCCTTTTGGACAGGGAAATACCAACAACAGAATCATTTCGACAAATATGGGAAAATGAAACTGGTTTACCGATATTAAAAGATTTTTGGGAAGAAAGCTTACAACGTATACATCATTGTTCGTTAAATGCCAGACATACTATGATACAATTCAAAGTATTACATAGATTACATTACTCAAAAAAGAAATTAAATAGAATTTTTCCTAATATATCACCATTGTGTGATAAATGTCACCACATAGAAGCTGATTTAACTCATAGTTTTGTAATATGTACAAAACCTAATAGTTATTGGACTGAGATTTATAAAGTTATTTCTATAGTTCTTAAGATTACATTAAATCCTGACCCAAAGCTAATAATATTTGGTGTTTTAGATTCAAATCAAACATTAACAGCAAATCAAAGAAATTTTCTTGATTATTGTTTAATCATTGGAAAAAAATTAATATTAAAATTTTGGAAGGGACCATTATCCCCTACAATCAAAATGTGGACAGTGGAAATGTTGGAGACGTTGCAATTGGAGAGAATTAGGTTTATCCTAATGGATAAACACGAGCTTTTTGAACAAATATGGTCTCCATTCACTGATTATATGAAGGGGTAGCTGGGCTCAGCATTGAAACTCAACAAGGACCCGGTGGTAAGATCAAATGAAAAGGTTTAATCTGAGATTTATATACTTGTCTCTATATATATATATATATATATATTATTAGAAATTGTTCCATTCATTGTTAAGATGTATACTGTTTTTCTATCTTTAAGTATAATAATTGTTTGTTAGTTATATGGATTTTGAAATTTTTTTTGTTTTTGTTCTTATTTATTTATTTATTTATTTATTTATTCTCTCTCTTTTCTCACATATAATCAAAATTATAATCACACTTTTTAAATTAAACATCTATTCTTTCTTTACTCTTTTTCTCTTCACTATTAAAAAAAATTGAGGCATATATATTGCTTTGTAATACTCATATAAGTTTGGAAATATGTAATATGCATATCTGAAAAAATTATTATATTATTTGTAATACGTATGGCCTCTGATAAAAATATATACAAAAAAACTTCTGTTGGGCTAAAAAGGCATTCTTGATGCAGGAGCGGAGAATCTGGTGAACACTAAACACAGAAACACAAATGGAAGTGCTCAGCAAGTATATAACATCCAGGGAAAAGAGTCATTCTAAACACTGGAATTACACTGACAAAGGAGACCAGTCGGCCCGTTATGTTGACGATGTAACTGATCGCTCACACTTCTACTGTTATGTATCGTCTTTTCGTTGACCGGATAACACGTAACACAAAAGTTTTTTACTGTACCTCAGAACATGCGACACTAACTTAAACTAAACCTCTTCACCACACCCAGGTGGGATCCAGACACCTGGGTGTGATCCTGACTACTGTGCTATCTGTACGGATATTGTACGTTTTCCCTGTGCTCGCATGGGACCTCTCCGCATTCCTCCCACATCCCAGGCATGCAGGCTGGTAGGTTAATTGGCGTCTGTAAATTGTCCCTAGTTTTAGTTTTAGCGATACAGTGGTCCATCAAGACCAGGCCACTGGGGGACAATTTGCAGAAGCCAATTAACCTACAAACCCACATGTCTTTGGGATGTGGGAGGGAACTGGAGACCCAGAGAAAACCCATGCGGTCACAGGGAGAACGTGCAAAATATGTACAGACAGTACCCGCAGTCGGGATCGAACCCGGTGTCTCCAGCGCTGTAAGGATTCAACTCTACCGCTGTGCCACTGTGCTGCCTGGTGTAGGATAGAAATAGTGAATGAGAGATCGTTGGATGGCGTGGACTCGATGGGCCGAACTCGATGTTTCTACGCTGTATCGCTAAAACTAGGGACAATTTACAGTTTAATTAACCTACCAACCTGCACATCTTTGGGATGTGGGAGGAAAGTGCAGAAATCCTACGCGGTCACAGGGAGAATGTACAAGCTCTGTACAGACAGCACTGTAATCGGGATCAACCCCGGGTCTCTGGGACCCTCCCGGGTGGTGGAGAGGTTTCGTTTGTTTATTGTCACTAAATCTAAACTACAAACCTTAAGAGCAGCCACTAAATTGGAAGCATAATGTAAAACAGAGTAGCTTTGGCTCAATGTTCTCACTTCCGGAACAGTAATTGTGATGCGATTCCATCTGAACCCGAGTTGCAGAAACATATCCTCTCCTTGCCAGTGTTGGTTTAAAGATACTGAAGCTGTGGATAAATATTGGATCATTTAATAATCCAGTTCCTTCATCACCATCCATAGGCCAGCAGCCAACCTGGGCAGTACCAGTGAGCCATGGGGGCTTTGGGCTCGGGTTGATAAATGGAGGAGAATTCCTATTATATAATTTTTGTATTGGTTGTGAGTACGATTGCTATAACATATAATACAATATTGGCCATAAATTGCATTAATGTTAAAATAGTCATAGTCAAATAGGCATAGTCATACAGCCCTTCGGCACAACTTGCCCATGCTGACCAAGATGCCCCATGTCCCACCTGCCCGTGTCGAACCCATATCCCTCTAAACCTTTCTCCTCCATGCACCTGTCCAAATGCCTTTTAAATGTTGTTATAATACTGTCCTCAACTACCTCCTCTGGCAGCTGTGTGAAAAAGTTGCCCTTTAAACACATATTACATCTTTGCCCTCTCACCTAAAGGCAGCCAACATCATTAGAGACTCGCACCACCCTGGTCACACTCTCATTTCACTTCTGCCATCGGGAAGAAGTTACAGGAGCCTGAAAACTGTAAGGTTCAGGAACAGATTCTTCCCGACAGCCATTAGGCTATTAAACGCTACAAACTCAAATAAGCTCTGAACTACATAGACTATTATTGTTATTATTGCACTATTATGGTTTTTGGTATGTGTATATATGTGTATTTGTGAGTATGTGTATGTATACACACACTGAACATTTTTTTCCTTTGTTTAGTATTGTTTGCTAAATTGTTGACGTATTCTGTTGTGCTGCTGCAAGTAAGAATGTATTTTTTCTATCTGGGACATATGACCATAAAACACTCTTGACTCTTCATCTCGGGTTCTTGATTCTCCTACTTTGGGTAAAAGACATTGTGCATTCACCCTAACTATTCCCCTCATTACATTATACACCTGTATAAGATCACCCCTCTGTCTCCTCTGCTGCAAGGGGCAAAGTCCTAGCCTGTCCAATCACGCCCTGCAGCTCAGGCCCTCAAGTCCTGGCAACGTCATCATAAACCTTCGCTGCACTCTTTACTATTTAATGACATCCTTCCTATAGCAGGGTGACCAAATCATAACACAATACTCCAAAATGTGGCCGCACCAATATCTCGTACAACTGTAACAGCCCAGCTTCTGTACTCAGTACCCTGGCAGATGAAAGCTAAAGTACCGAGAGCCTTCTTGAGTACCCTATCCACAGGTGATGCCATTTTCAGGGAATTATGTATCTGCACTCCTAGAGAATGATGTCCATTTCCAGGTTTGATCCTGACCTGGGATGCTGTCTGTGTGGTAGTTTGCACATTCTCCTTGTGACCACTCCAGTTTACTCTGGGTGCTCCGCTTTGCTTCCACACCTCGAAGACTTGTGTGTTAATTGACCGATGTTACTTGCCCCCTAGTGTGTAGGGAGTGGATGAGAAAATGTGATAACATAGAACTAGTATGAACGGGTGATCGCCGGTTGGCAAGGACTGTCGGACAGATAATCCGTGCTGGATTTCTCCACTAAAAGATGATGGTGTTCTTGCGACAGTTTTAAGAAATTATTGTGTAACTTAAATCTTGTTGTGGTCTTTTTCCTTTGTCTTTACACTTATAATACTTGTACCCAGGCTCGACTGTTAGTTTTTTTTCCCCTGTGGTTTCTAAGTTTAATGGGCATCCCATGAGAGACCATGAAATTTAACACACATGTTAAAATACAATTGTTAATCCCTTGCAGAATGCAAGCCCACGAGGAATTTCAGCACACAGATGCATGTATAAAGAAAACGCAGTGATTGGTGGTGTGGAAGATGCATCAACAAAAGTAATTGGGTCATAAAGCAGGGAAACAGGCCTTTTGATCCGACTTGTCCATACATCAAGATGCATTTTTTAACTGCACCCATTTTGTGGAGCTGGGAACCCACCCGGAGAAGAGTCACGGCCCATCCTGATGGCAGGCCTGGCTCGCCCACTGGGGAACCCAGAACCTGCCCGGAGAAGAGGATGGAGGGAGACGGCAGCAGATGCTGCACAAAGGGCCCTAGCGAGCTGTGGCTCATCCCAACTACAGGCCTGCCTCGCCCACTGTCAGAGGAGGATGGAGGGAGGCAGACAATTGACAAATTATCCAAATGTAAGAAAACCCAGGGACCTCAAGGTCGTCTGCGGGAGATGGGCTGTTGTGTACATTCTGTACTAACTGGCGGATTGTGCTTATGTATAATGATAGTCTTGCTGAGTTGTATGCAAAAACCAAACTTCACTGTCTCTGGGTACACATGATAATAAAGAAACTATTGACCATTTGCCCATGTTCGGCCCATATCTGTCCTGTCCATGTGTCTGTCCAAATGTCTTTTAAATGCAGTTATAGTACCTGCATCAACCACCTCCTCAGGCAGCTCGTTCTGAATACCCTCCATCCTCTCCATGAAAAAAGTTACTCCTCTGGGTTCCTATTAAATCTTGCCCCTCTCATCTTAAGCCAATGCCCCCTGTTTCTTAATTCCGCCTGACTCTTAGTAAAAAACTGTGCATTCCTCCTATCTATTCACGATGTAATTTTATATACATGTATAAGATCATCCCTCAGCCTCCTGCACTCCAAGGAATAAAGTCCTAGCCTGCCCAAACTTATAGCTCAGGCCCTGGGACCCTGGCACCATCCTTGTAAATCTTCTCTGCACTTTTTCCAGCTTAATGACATGCCTCCTATAACAGGGTGACCACAACTGAACACAGGACTCCAAATGCAGCATCACCACCATCTTGTAACAACTGGAACATTATGTCCCACTTTATTAGGTAAAACAGCAGTTTCATGCTATGTGGATGGAATTGATGGATGTTCTGCATACAGTAGGTAACTTGCCAGACTTGTATTTGGTGGCATTGGTTACAGATCAGTTCCATAGGATCTTTATTGATCCAGTAGAAATAGTGTCAAGACTTTAATTAAACCCCATCTGAAGAATAACGCCTCTTTAATAATGGAGACGCATGTAACTGAAGATGCCGGAATCTTGAACAAAAAGAGAAGTACTGGAGGAACTTGGAGGGTCAGGCAACATCACTAGAGGGAATGGACAGACCTTTTGGGTCTGAAGAAGGGTCCCAACCCAAAATGTTGCCTGTCCATTCCCTCCACAAATGCTGCCTGACCCGCTGAATTCCTCCAGCACTTTGCGCTAGACAATGGACAATGGACAATAGACAATAGGTGCAGGTGTAGGCCATTTGGCCCTTTGAGCCAGCACCACCATTCAATATAATCATGGATGATCATCCCCAATCAGTACCCCGTTCCTGCCTTCTCCCCATATCCCCTGACTCCGTTATTCTTAAGAGCCCTATCTAGCTCTCTCATGAAAACATCCAGAGAACCTGCCTCCACCGCCCTCTGAGGCGGCGAATTCCACAGACTCACCACTCTCTGTGAGAAAAAGTGTTTCCTCGTCTCCGTTCTAAATGGGTTACTCCTTATTCTTAAACGGTGGCCCCTGGTTCTGGACTCCCCCAACATCGTGAACATGTTTCCTGCCTCTAGTGTGTCCAAGCCCTTAACAATCTTAAACGCTTCAATGAGATATCCTCTCATCCTTCTAAATTCCAGATTTTACCTCTTTAATAACGCAGCACTTGCCCGAGATTTCACTTGCCATTGATCCCAGTCTGGTCGAGCCCCTGGTGTGCAGGTCAACTTTGTGATGGGAAGCAGCAGTTGCTTTCTACGCTGCCAGTGGTGAGTACTTTGGGGTAGAATAACACCTTTCGAGATGAACTCGAGTCACACCATCACAATTCTGCCTGATTGATGATCTTAAAATTAAAAAAAGGTATTTTTCTTTCCATTTGTCATGAATTGTATGTGACATCTTAGTCTGGTCCAAAGATGGACACAAAATGCTGGAGTAACTCAGTGGGTCAGGGAGTATCTCTGGAGAAAATGAATAGGTGACGTTTTGGGTCGTGATGCCACCTGACCCGCTGCGTTACTCCAACGTTTTGTGTCTATCTTTGGTGTAAGCCATCTTCGGTGCAGTTTCTTCCCACACATTTGGTCTGGTCCGAGCCTGTTTCCAAGAAGAAAGAATTCGATTTCTATGGTGTTTTCATAAAAACGTAGAAACATAGAAACATAAAAACATAGGTGCAGGATTAGGCCATTCGAGCCAGCACTGCCATTCAGTATGATCATTCTGATCAAGTAAAATCAGTACCCGGTTGCTGCTTTTTCCCTATGTCCCTTGATTCCTTTAGCCCTAAGAGCTAAATCTAAAGGGTGTGTCCCACCAGCATGCGACTCGAAGCGGTGAGCCCGACCAAACTGGAAGCGGGGGTCGCGCGGAGGTCGGGTGATCCCCTTACAGGGCCCATCCCACCAGCATGCACCTGCATGCGGAAAGCGCGACCAAACTGGCAGCTGGGGCCGCGCAGAGGTCGGGTGAGTGGCGCGATGTGGTGCGAAGTTGGAGCGATGTCCGCGGTAAGTTCGCAAGGACAGAGAGAGAGAGAGAGACGGAGGCACACAGAGAGGGCCACAGAGGCACACAAATAGAGGGTCACGCAGGCACATATAGAGAGGGGCACGACATCGAGGCGGTGCGTAAATGTGTCAAGGCGGCTGCAGGCCGACAGAATTTTTGAACACGGTCAGTTTTTCGGAGCCCTGCGTGATGTCGGGACCAGCTCCGCACAATTCCACACGGCTCCGGCGATTGAAGTGGGACCGGCCCCGCGAGGCCGGACGGCTCAAGCGACCACGTTAGGTCGCGCTCACTGCATGGAGTAGCATGCTGATGGGACAGGCCCTTTACTCTCTCTGTCTTCACAACCTTGACCTATGACATAACACTTCATAATCAATTAAGCTCATGAGTGTAATAACTCCTGTAGAGTAGGAAATGCAGTCATCTATTTGTGAGCAACAAGGTCACACATATAGGATTGGATTTATAACTACCGCTATATAATTATGGCATCTGCACTTTTGATGTTGATTAAAGGTCAAATATTGATCTCAGGGAAGAACAGTAATGTTCTTCTGAAAAAGACACAAAATGATTGGGTAAAAGTGCAGGACGATGAGGGGTGACCTTATAGAGGTATATAAAATCTTGAGAGGAATAGATTGGGTAAACTCTCAGTCTTTTGCCCCGAGGAGGGAATCAAGAACCAGAGGACATAAGTTTAAGATAAGGGGGGAGGGGGGGTGGTGCTAATTGGAATTTGAGGGGTAGCTCTTTTACACAAATGGCAGAGGGTATACGGAACAAGCTGCCAGAATAGGTAGTTGAGGCAAGTATTCGCGCTATGTTTAAGAAACATTTAGGCAGGTACATGGATGGGATTGATTTAGATGCATATGGGCCAAACGCAGGCAGGTGGGACAAATGTAGATGGGGCATGTTGGTTGGCGTGGGCTAGTTGGGCCAAAGGGCCTGTTACCACACTCTATGACTACGACTGTATTCAGACAACTTTGCCACGAATGCACTTCTATTTTCTCTTAAGTACACACTAAGAATATTATTATAAATAACAGAAAATCCACTTTACCTTTGAACATAAGCACCCAACATTCATGAGTTGTAATTCTGGAGATGGGTTGGACACTAAAATTATGATCAATTATGTTGTGAGCTGTGGTTTAGGCTATTGACTTGAAGTCACTGAATAAGTTAAATACTGTTTTCATTGCCTTGGTTTTTGGTATTTTTATTCAGAATTGATTTCAGTTGAAAGTAAAATTATCGCCTTTTGAAGCCAAGTTACTTCAATGGCATTGCAAAAATGTAATCGTTTAGAAAATGAAAATGAAATAAGACCAATACTGTACTGGTGGAAATAAGACCAATTGGAATTTGGTATTGCATGTACACTTTTTAGTGTCAGATGATGAACACCTTAAGTATTGGAGTCAGACAGAATTGAGTCAGAAGAAGGATCCAGATACGAAATGTCACAATCGCAGTAATACTTTATTAGCTAAGTATGTTTTGCAACATACGAGGAATTTCATTATACAAATAAAAAGCCACGGAACACATAAAACACATTTTAACATAAACATCCACCACAGTGACTCCTCCACATTCCTCACTGTGATGGAAGGCGAAAAAAAGTTCAAATCTCTTCCCTTTGCTCTCCCGCGGTCGGGGGCTTCGAGCCCTCCGTTGACGAGATGATCTTGACTCCCGTAGCCGGCGGCGTTTTGGCCCTCCATGTTCTCTAGAGATGCTGCCTGAACTGCTGAGTTACTCCAGCACTTTGTGTCTTTCCTTTAGAATTGGAGATTCTGGCAATCAGTATATTGCTGAGGAAAGCTGGGTTTTCTCGGTAGACCTTTGGTCATTTTGGACTTCCAGAAGGAAAGGCAGGTTGAAATTGCCTGTAAGGCGCATTTGGATTCTACAAATTGCTGTGTGTTACTTGTGGCACAGTAAGCGTCACAGTGGCATATCTACTGGAGCTGGTGTCTCACAGTGTCTGAGACCCGGGTTTGGTCCTGTGTGGGGTTTGGATTTTCTCACTGTGATCATGTGGGTTTCATTTGGGTACTTCGGTTTCCTCTCACATCTCAAAGACATGCAGGTCTATAGGTTCATAGGCCATTGTAAATTGACACAACTTTATAGGGAGTGGATGCAAAAGTGGGAAAACATAGAACAGGTGATCAATGAGCAGGTGATCAATGATTAGCATGAACTCCATGGGGTGAATGGCCTACTTCCAAGATTCAAGATTTAAGAGATTCAAGAGAGTTTATTGTCATGTGTCCCAGATAGTACAATGACATTCTGGCTTTGCTTCCGCACAACAGAATATAGTAGGCATAAATAATACAGAACAGAACTGATCAGTGCGACCATATACCAATGAATATATATATATATATATATATATATATATATATATATATATATATATATATATATATATATATATACACACATAAATAAACAGATAAAGTGCAATGGGCTATTAATAATCAGAGTTTTGTTTGAGTTGAATTGAATAGCCGGATGGCTGTGGGGAAGCAGCTATTCCTGAACCTGGATGTTGCAGATTTCAGGCTCCTGTGCCTTCTACCTGAAGGCAGCGGGGAGATGAGTGAGTGGCCAGGATGGGTCCTTGATGATGCTGGCAGCCTTTTTGAGGCAGCGACTGCAATAAATCCCCTAGATGGTAGGGAGGTCAGAGTCGATGATGGACTGCGCAGTGCTTACAACTTTTTGCAGTCTTTTCCCCTCCTGGGCGCTCAAATTGCCAAAACAAGCCACGATGCAACCAGTCAGCATGCTCTCTACTGTGCACCTGTAGATGTTTGAGAGAGTCCCCCTTGACATACCGACTCTCCGTAATCTTCTCAGGAAGTAGAGGCGCTGATGTGCTTTCTTTATAATTGCATCCGTGTTCTCGGACCAGGAGAGATCTTCACAGATGTGCACGGCCAGGAATTTGAAACTCTTGACCCTCTCCACCATCGACCCATTGATATAAACGGGACAATGGGTCGCCATCCTACCCCTTCCAAAGTCCACAATCAGTTCCTTGGTTTTGCTGGTGTTGAGAGAGGTTGTTGTGCTGTCACCATTTGGTCAAACAGTCGATCTCACTTCTATACTCCGACTCATCTCCATCAGTGATACGTCCCACAACAGTTGTGTCATCAGTGAGCTTGATGATGGAGTTCGCACTATGACCGGCTACTCAGTCATGAGTATAGATTGAGTACAGCAGGGGGTTGAGCACGCAGCCTTGAGGTGCTCCTGTGCTGATTGTTATTGAGGCTGACACATTTCCACCAATACGGACAGACTGTGGTCTGTGAATGAGGAAGTCGAGGATCCAATTGCAGAGGGATGCGTAGACACCCAGTTCTGAGAGTTTGGTAACCAGCTTGGAGGGGATGATTGTGTTAAATGCCGAGCTGTAGTCAATGAACAACAGCCTGACATATGAGTTTTATTTTCGCTATATTTAAGAGGGAGTTAGATGTGGCCCTTGTGGCTAAGGGGATCGGAGGGTATGGAGAGAAGGCAGGTACGGGATACTGAGTTGGATGATCAGCCATGATCATATTGAATGGCGGTGCAGGCTCGAAGGGCCGAATGGCCTACTCCTGCACATAATTTCTATGTTTCTATGTTTTCGTTGTCCAAGTGGTCCAGAGCGGAGAGGAGAGCCAGCGAGATCTCATCCACCGTTGGTTGATCTGTTGTGGCGGTAAGCGAACTGCAGTGGGTCCAGGTTTTTGTCGAGGTAGGAGTTGATTTGCTCCATGATCAACCTCTCAAAGCACTTCATCACCACAGGCGTTAGTGCCACTGGTCGATAGTCATTGAGGCACGTCACCTTACTCTTCTTGGGCACCGGTATAATTGATGCCCTTTTAAAGCAGGTGGGAACCTCAGACCTCAGAAGTGAGAGGTTGAAAATGTCCATAGAAACTCCGGCCAGTTGGTCCGCACAGGTTTTTAGAACACGACTGGGTATGCCATCAGGTCCAGGCACTTTCCGGGGGTTCACCCCTCTGAAAGATTTCCTGACGTCGACCTCAGTGACCGAGACTGAAATACCATCACAGCGAATTGGGATTGAGAAGGCACATCAGTGTTCTCCCTATCAAAGCGTGCGTAAAACGCATTGAGCTTGCCAGGGAGGGAAGTTTCACTGACATGTGTACTGCCTCCTGATTTCGCCTTGTAGGAGGTGATTGCATTCAGGCCCCGCCACGGCTACCGAACACCTGTCTCGTCCTCAAGTTGGAGCAGAACTCCCTTTTGGCCTTTTTGATGACCTTACTAAGGTCGTATCTGGTCTTCTTGTGGTCCTCGGCAACTTCAGACATGAATGCCCGGTGTCTGGACTTCAGAAGAGTGCGGATCTCATAGTTCATCCAAGGCTTCTGGTTAGGAAACACTTGGAAGGTTTTTGTTTGATGCAGTCCTCCACACATTTCTTTATGAAGTCTGTAATGACTGTGGCGTATTCGTTCAGGTCTGTTGCCGAGTCCCTGAACAGACTCCAGTCGACAGACTCCAAACAGTCTGATGCATCTTTAAACTTAAATTCCATGATGCATCTTTAAACTTAAATAACATTGAAGCACTTTTTATACATAATGGAATACTGCAACCTAAAGGTTGCATGCAAAGTATTGTATCTATTATGCTTCCAAAATGCTGGAAATGAATTTTCTTAACGAAGGTCCACTCTGCTAAAGAAATGAAAGGGAAAGTGGGAATGTGTGCAAGGTGAATCTCTGAAATTTTCTTCAGGTTTCAAAGCAGTTCATACTACTCCGATGATGCACCATTTTGCTATACCGCCACGTCTGCCACATTGATCTCTGAATATGTCCCCAAAACATCAAATTACTAGTTTGGTGGTGAGGTTAAATCGTAGGCTTGCTGGCTTCACTTGAGACAAGTAAGACCGGCATTTATGTGGCTTTCTGGGTCAATGCAAAGTGCATTACAGCCCAAATGGACCGTTCCCTTTGAGATGACTATTTAAAAGCAGCTGAGCTGTGTACAGCAAGTTCCTGCAAACATCATTGTGATAGCAACTGATAAGAATTTGTTGTGATGTATGTGATGTCTAGGGACACAATCCATCTGTAACTGGTTGGGGGGGGGGGGGGACAGGGGGTGAGGGAGGTGGTTGTTTGCAATGTCATTCTTGCATCATCTGTGTTTAAATTCTAGCATTCCTTGCTCAACAGTGCGATGGGAATTCCTTTACCATTTGGGGAAGGCTGTCCACTATCCTTGTGCAGTCTGGCTTAAATGTGACTTCAGACCCATTGCGATGTGGACAACTATTACCTCTGTTTACAAGCTCTGGGTAAAAGACTGTACATTCACCCTATCTATTCCGCTCATGATCTTATAACCTTTAAATAATCACCTCTCATCCTCTAGCATTCCAAGGAATAAAGTTCTAGTCTGCTCAACCTCTCCCTAATCTCAGACCCTTGAGTCCTGGCTATATCCTTATAAATTTTCTCTGCATTCCTTCCTATAGCTGAGTGACCACAACCTCACCACGTGTCGTACACCTGTGACATAACGTCCCGACTTCAGTACGCAATACCCTGATTGATGAAGGCCATTTACCAAAAGTCTCCTTGATCACCCTATCTAACTGTGACACCACTAAGAGAGAACTACCTACCTGCATTCCTGGATCGCTCTGCTCTATGACACACCCCAGAGCCCGGCCATTCACTGTGAATGTCTTGCATTAAACGCTGGACTATCCAGTAAAACCCAAGTCCTTAGAGAAATGAATATCAAAACTGCTGGAGTGGAGACAAAATGGAGGTGAGAGTTTGATGGTGAAGTGTGCTCCCATTTCTTCTGCCCACACAGGATATCTCAACTCCTCTCACTCCCTCCCTTCTCTGAACGAGCATTGACGACTACAACATTGAGCTGCATGGTGACGCAGCGATAGAGTTGCTGCCTTACAGTGCAAAAGACCCAGGTTTGATCCTGACTACAGGCTCTGTCTGTATGGAGTTTATCCATTCTCCCTGTGACCGCGTGGGTTTTCTCTGGCTGCTCCTACATTCCAAAGACGTACAGGTTTGTAGGTTAATTGGCTTCTGTAAATTGTCCCTGGTGTGTAGGATAGGGCTAGTGTAAGGAGTGAACGCTAGTTGACATGGATTCAGTGGGCCGAAGGGCCTGTTTCCGTGCTGTACCACTAAAGTCTAAAGCCCACACAACCTTTCCCTCCGTTGTAAAAATGGCCAACTGAGGATAGTCAGGGCAATGTGAGTGAGTGCTTAGAGGCTTCTTGGCCCTTGCACTACCTTGAAACCAATGCTTCCAATTACTGCGTAAGTGCTAACTCTGCAGATGTCTGCTTTGGCACTTCCAGGCACATATAAATCACAGCAATCAGCAATTAACCCTATAATTCCAGGTTAAATCCAGACTTCCAGTCAAGTGTGTCATATTGGCACAGCATCTACTTAGAGTTGGTTTCACCCAAAGAAGCTGCCTGCTGTTAGATATAGTTGAATTATGACTTAACCGTTGTTGATCTTTGAGCTAACAGCGGTAGTGAGTTGGTCACCACCACCTCCTGGGTATTGTTGCCACGCCTTCTAGATACGATTTCAATAGAACCCTTTCGACCAAAATATTCTCCTGTGAATATCATTTGAAAGTGTGAAGGTTTATTACATAAGTGTACCTCTTAAGAATTAATCGTGTTGGCACAATCTGGGAGGGAAAGTGTTCACGTTCACAAGTTATAGTAGAATCAGGCCATTCGGCCCATGGAGTCCACATTCAATAATGGCTGATCTCTGCCTCCTAATCCCATTTTCCTGCCTTCTCCACATAACCCTTGACACCCGTTCTAATCAAGAATTTGTCTACTCTGCCTTAGAAATATCCACTGACAGCCTCCACAGATTAACTACCCTCTGAGGTAAAGAAGTTCCTCCTCACCTCCTTTCGAAAAGAGCGCTCTTTAATTCTGAAGCTATGACCTCTGGTCCTAGACTCTCCCACCAGTGGAAACATCCTTTCCACATCCACTCTATCTATGTCTTTCATTATTCTGTAAGTTTCAATAAGGTCCCCCCTCAACCTTCTAAACTCCAGCGAGCTGAGGCCCAGTGCTGTCAAACGCTCATCATATGCTAATCCACTCATTCCTGGAATAATTCTTGTAAACCTCCTCTGGCACACATCCTTCCACAGATATGGGGTCCAAAGTTGCTCACAATACTTCAAATGTGGCCTGACCAGTACCTTATAGAGCCTCAGCATTACATCTCTGTTTTTGTATTCCAGTCCTATTCATATAAATGCTAGCATTGAAATTGCGTTCGACCCAGGTTTCCTGTTAAGAAACTAAAAATGACGAGCTGTAAGAGTTCCATGGAAGAAAATATCAGGAAGTAGAACTCTGTTGGGAATATGCTCCATGTTTTTTTTAAATGATTGATGATTTGGATCTGACTTCTAAACAAACTGGCAAGATCATATTGGAACTGTCTTGCATGTGAGAAAGAGATGGTCGGGCATTGTCAAGATTGTTTTATTGTCATATGTTCCGAACAATTAAATTCTTACTTGCAGCAGCACAACCACAAGGTGAAATGAGAGTGTGGCCAGGGTGGTGTGCATCTCTGATGATGCTGGCTGCCACTTTGAGGCAATGACCCTTGCAGATCCCGTCAATGATGGGGAGGTCAGTATTCATGATGGACTAGGCAGTGTTCACCATTTTTCCAGTATTTTTCTAATTTTTTGATGGGAGCTTTTGATGATGAGTTACGAGGGAGTATGTTTCTGTTGCCCGGAAGCTCGGACCTGGCTTACGTTCACGTTGAACTAGAATATGAGTTGGGAGTATATCACTCATAGAGGAGCAGCAACAGCATGGGGTTGATGAGATAGATGTTGTCTAGAGCAAGATTGAGAGTTAATCCTGCAAAGCCTTTTGTTTAGTTTAGAGATACAATGCGCAAACAGGCCCTTCGGCCCACCGAGTCCATGCCAACCATTGATCACCCGCACGCTAGAATTTAGACTTTAGATATACAGTGTGGAAACAGGTCCTTTGGCCTACTGAGCCTGTGCCAACCAGCAATCACCCCTTTTACTAACATTATCCTACACACGAGGGCCAATTTTTACAGAAGCCAATTAATTTACAAAATCGTATGTCTTTGGAATGTGCGAGGACCCATTGTCAGAATCGAACCACAGTCTTTGGCGTTGTAATGCAGCAACTCAGCACTACATACACTAACACTATGCTACATGCTAGGGACAGTTTTTACTGAAGCCACATAACCTACAAACCTCTATGTCTTTGGAGTGTGGGACGAATCTGAGCACCCAGGGAAAATCACACGGTCGCAGGGAGAACATACAAACTCCGTACAGACAGTACCCGTGGCCACGTTGAGACCCGGGTCTCTGGCGCTGAAAGGCAGCAACTCTATTGCTGTGCCACAGTGCCGCCCTTATGTGCAATATTGTTCAACAAGAACACAGGATACCATAAACAAAGTGCTGGAGGGATGGTGGTCAGGCAGCATCTGTGGAGGAAATGGACACTTAATGATACCAGGAGCACGTAGGCCCAGTCACATTGAATCTGAATGTTTTAGCACTATTTAGATTCTTTCGAGTTTGGGTCAGGTCAAGGCAGATGAAGAATATAGTTTGTTCAGTCTCCTTGTTGTCGTGATTCAATGTTCGTCAATGAATGAATGATGCCTAAAGTCAATAGAAGTGTAATTAGAGCACTTTGCAATACATTTGTGCCATTTTGATCATTGATAATGTATTAATTTCCAAGTCTTGTGCCAAAGTTTTAGATTGCATTGAATGAATTATAACCACATTGGCTGACTTAACCCTGCTTTACTTTAAGGTCAAACATTGCTCATAGACTTCAGTCTTTACTTTAGACTTTGGAAATGCAGCATTTGGCCCATTAAGTCTGCGCTGACCAGCGATCACCCCTTACACTAGCACTATCCTACACACTATGTGGGAGGAAACCGGAGAACCCAGAGAACACAGTCACAGGGAGCATGCACAACCTCTGTATAGACAGCACCTGTAGTCAGGATTGAATCCGGTTCTCTGGCTCTGTAAGGCAGTAACTCTAGCACTGTGCCACCCAGTTAGTGACGGAATGTTTTGTAACAGATTTCTCTTTGTGCTGGGGTGTTCTCGAACTTTTCCTGGGGGTTTGGTTCTCCGGGAGGGTTTGAGCACCGAACTGTGGCTGGAAAGGATTGAAGGTCCCGATCCAAAATGTCACTTATCCTTTTCTTGCAGTGATGCTGCCTGACCTGCTGAGTTACTCCAGCACTGTGTCTTTTTGTGTAAACCATCATCTGCAGTCCCTTGTTTCTACGTGGTGTCATCAATCAGCTGAAGAGTGAAGGAAGGAGCAGCAGATGCTGGTTTATACCGAAGATGGACACAAAATGCTGGAGTAACTGAGCGGGTCAGGCAGCACCTCTGGAGAGAAGGAATAGGTGAGACCCTGAGATAGCAGCTTGTTGTTTGGGTGGGTTGTGGATGAAGTGGGCAGTCAGCTCTGAGGTTCTGCTTATCATTCCAGCGAGTGAAGGGAAAAATGGGTCACTTGGCCGCTGGCTGTTTTGTACCAGGCTAAGGGAGGACCACCTAAAAAGTGTTGCACATCTTGCAATGTACACTTGAACACTTCAGAAGCAAAACTAAGTCAGCAGCACAAGATGTCCTGAACTACAGGATGAGGTTGAACAGGCCAGGAATTTATTCCTTAGAGCCCAGGGGGGTGAGGTGTGATATTATACATGCGTACAAGATCATGAGAGGAATAGATCGGGTAAACGCATAGAGTCTTTTGCCCAGAGTGGGGAATCAAGAACCAGAGGACAGGTTTAAGGTGTGAGGGGAAAGATTTAACTAACTTTCTTGGCTTTGTCTTGGGACAGATTGGTGCCTATTTCAGCAGCATCTTGGCAGAGAAGCTGAAGGTCAACACTTTTCAAGACACAGGGAAGAAGAAACCTCAGGTGAATGCCAAAGACAATTACTGGCTAGTGACTGCCCGGTCCCAGAGCGCTATCCACAACTGGTTCATGGATCTTGCAGGGAACAAACCTCTGACTGTGTTAGCCAAAAAGGTAGGCTGCTGATGAATTTGTAAATCTTATCTGAATGGAGAATAGGGAATCATCCACCATTAACTCTAGTTCGTAGACTCCTGTTATTGCCATGTGTGAACATAAAACCTGGGTACGAATGCCATCTTCCTCTTCAGATTCAGATTAGTTTCTTTTCAGCTGTTATTAGGCAACTGAACTGTCCTCTAACCAACTAGAGAGCGGTCCGAACCTGCCATCTACCTCATTGGAGCACCTCATATGCCACTTGGGCAGCTTACAATCCTGTGGTATGAACATTGATTTATCTAATCTCAAGTAACCCTTGCATTCCCTCTCTCCCCGCCCCTCTCCCACCCCAGTCATCCTGCTAATTCCACTATTTACATTCATATATTCCTCCATTATCATCCACATCATACTAAATGTCGGCTGTAATTTGTTCTGGTTGATACCTTCCAGTTTCCCTCTTCCTTGACTCTCAGTCTGAAGAAGTCTCGTCCCGAAACGTCACCTATTCCTTCTCTCCAGAGATGTTGCCTGACCCACTGAGTTAGTCCACCATTTTGTGGCTATCTTTAATCTGAATTGGTCTGAAGAAGGGTACTGACCCGCAACTTTGTGTCGAACTATCTTTAATTGGACTTTACTAGATTTTATCTTGCACTGAACGTTATTCCCTTTATCTTGTGTCTCTACATTGTGGACGGTTTGATTATAATCATGTACAGTCTTTTTGCTGACTGGATAGCACGCAACAAATATAGCTTTTTACTGTACCTCAAAACCTGTGACAATAATAAACTAAACTAAGCTAAAATATTCACTGGGGGTGCAATGAAATTCTTTGTTGAAATGAAGGTGTTCCCATTTATTTTTCTTCACTGTCATTCCCTCAACCTCCTTCCCATGGTAGCACCATGCTGAAAGTCATGAGACTCCAGATGAGCTTCCAAATTGTCTGCAGCATTTTTCCCAAGGACATCTGCTGCCATCTTTGTGTCAGCCCATCTGATGTTGAAACCATCAAGCATGCTTTGGTTGCATCCTAGTCTTCACTGTTTCACCATTTACCCAACCAGCCTTCCATTTGTTACCTTGCCAATACTTAACACAATCCACTATCGATATCCCAGCCTCTGTATACTCCTGATTTTGCTCACTGTACCATTGAAGGCTATATTTGTAGCTGCTTAAACCTTGAGACCAGACATTTCTCCCTAAGGCTCTTATATAGTCATAGTCACACAGTGTGGAAACAGGCTCCTTGGCCCAACTTGCCCACCATGCCCCATCTACACTAGTTTTACCTGCCTGCATTTGGCCCATATATCGCTCCAAACCTATCCTATTCATGTACCTATCTAATTGTTTCTTACTTACGTACTTGATTCTTCTTGTAAGATGTTCCTTTCAAACTTTCCGCTCTGAGAAAGTTGTTTTAAATTGTCAGCTCTAATCCCCTTTACTGACTCATTGCTAGTTTTATTTGGCCGTGCACCTTTGAATCATTATTAAGTTGTTTTACCCCGTCAAATGTGTTTCATAAAAACAGTGCATCTTTGTTAGTTGGTGTACAGTCACTAGATTAAACTTTTGTTTTGATAAGTAAACCAAAGGCAACATTTTGATTGTAAATCTTATAATAAAAGTAAGCAGATTGTTTCTTTTTTTAAAAAATGGGATATCTTCTCACCTAGTCATAGTCTCATGGGTTCTAGGAGCAGAATTGTGCCATTCGGCCCATCGAGTCTACCCTGCCATTCAATCATGGCAGAGCTATCTTTTCCTCTCAACCCCATTCTCCTGCGTTCTCCCCATAACCCCTCACACCCTTACTAATCAAGAATAATCAAGTATGATCCCTTCCCAATAACTTTCCTGGATTCTATACAGGAGTTGCCAGTAATCCAGATGTTGGCAAACCTGTCTGGTTTTAGTAATTTCTTTTAAAGAATATCCAGCACTTATCTTTTATGTTGCATTATTCAGATATGAACATGCCTGAAAAGTCTCCAGAGATGCTGCCTGAGCCGCCGAGTTACTCCAGCACTCTGTGTTAATCTTTTGCATAAACCAGCACCTGCAGTTCTTTGTTTCTGCACTGAAGGTATATTTTGCTCTTCTGCACAGGTGCCGATTCTTAGCAAGAAGGAAGAAATCTTCGTCTATTTGGCCAAGTATTCAGTGCCGTTGTTGCGGGGTGCCTGGCTCATAAAGATGACCTGTGCCTACTATGCCGCAGTTTCTGAAGCCAAGATTAAGAAGCGGCAAGCCACGGATCCCAACCTAGGTAACAATGAAAACACCTGCTTCACTATCGCAATGTTTAAGAAACTTTCAGACAGGTACATGGATAGAAGGAATAAATACTTTGTCGTCACATGTGACAAGTCACAGTGAAATTCTTTGTTTTGCATTCCCAAGGTATGCAAATAGCTGCCACATAAAGGTTGCTTGCTATCAAAGGTACAAAGTATTCCGTGCCAGGTCCTCCTTTGTTCTCTCCTCCCCCCTTCCCTCCCTCACTGGGTTGGTGTAGAGTGATATGGGCCAAAGGCAGGCAGGTGGGCCTAGTGTAGATGGGGCATGTTGGTCGACATGGGCAAGTTGGGCCAAAGGGCCTGTTTCCACACTGTATAACTCACTATGACTCTACCTGTCCATGATTTTCATAACCTTATGTATATCTATCACGTCGTTCCTCTACCTACTTCGCTCCGGGGTAAAACAATCCCTGCTACTCTGATATCTCAACGTTACCAGAGTCCTCCCATCCTGGCAATATCCTGATGAATTTCCTCTGCTGTCTCCTCAACACAATCGCATAGAAAGGACTACAAGCATCCCACTCGTAGTGTGGCCAGTAGAACATCTAGCACACATCTAGCACGTCTGAAGACTGGTCCCGATCCAAAACATCACCTATCCATGGTCTCCAGAGATGCTGCCTGACCCGCTGAGTTACTCCAGCACTCTGTGTCTATGTTTTTGCACCCAACCAGTGTTTTGTAAAGTTGCAACCCATCATCCCAGTTTGTATTCTATCCCCCAACTCGTGAGCTAAATGCCACCTTCATATCTGTATTGACCCGTGTTGCCATTTTCAGGGAGCTAAGGACTTGAACCCCCACAATCTTTCTGTTCATCCACGTTCCTCAGTGCTCTCCCATTTACAAAACCTACCCTGCTCCTATTTGACTTCACCAAATGTGTCGCTTGTTGGGATTAAATTCCATCTAACAATGCTCCACCCAACTTTCTCTCTGATTTATATCCTGCAGTTGCCTTACGCCTAGTGATGAAACCAATTGTAAACTGTTGGCTATGAGACAATGACATCCATCTAAAGAAGGGTCCCAACCCGATGCATTTCCTATCCATGTCCTCCAGTGACACTGCCTGACCCGCTGAGTTACTCCAGCACTCTGTGTTCTATGCAAGGTTCCAGCATCTGCAGTTCTTTGTGTTGTCATGAGAATCTCTGTCGCTTTATGGAATAATCCTCCT
The DNA here is from genome assembly GCA_963514005.1 of Raja brachyura. The sequence goes on from OY740794.1 coordinate 23,919,061, forward strand.
TTGAAGATATGATTTTGTTTTGATAATGGCGCAAGCAAATTTTAATCATTTTTTGATGGTCAGGCCTAAAATGGAGCTTAACAGCAGCCTAGTCCTTTGTGTTTGACACCCCCGAGTAAATGGTAGAGGCAGCTTGTCTCTGGATGAAGTGGAATCTGAAAATTAAATACAAGGATCCCTTTAAAGGTTATATAATTTGGTTTATGGGATCAAAGGCTTACTGTGGTTTTAACGCAGTTAATGATCTCGGATAAAGTGTTTGGACAAGATCGGAAAGAGGGAATCGTATGTTCTTCAATGGCTCAATGATTCTTTGTTGTCACATTTGCTGAGGTACAGCGAAATTATTTTTTGCATATAATTCAGCAAATTATTACGAAACATGAGCCCAATCCCAGATTAAGCACAAAGTGTTCAGGAACAGTCCACCGTGACAGGATTTAGCTCCATTTACATATCCCAAGTTGCTGTCAGCCATGATCATATTGAATGGCGGTGCTGGCTCGAAGGGCTACACCTGCACTTATTTTTCTGTGTTTCAAAGTGCAGCTGGCCATAAGGTTAGTTGTCCTGGTGGTTTTGCAGGGTTGGCCTGGCCAAACAAAGTTGTCCTCCAAGACTGCTCGACCGCTCCGTGCCGCTGCGGGCCGTGTCCGTTCCGCATGCTCTGTATCCTGGAGGGGCGCCCCCTCCAGGAGAGTTCCAGACTGCTCCCCTCTCGCCTTAAATCTATGTCCTCTGGTTCGTGATTCCCCTACTCTGGGTAAAAGACTGTACGTTTACCCAATCTATTCCCCTCATGATTTTGTACACCTTTGTGAGATCACCCTTCATCCTCTGCGCTCCAAGGAATAAAGTCCTAGCCTGCTCAACCTCTCCCAATAGCTTAGGCCCTCAAGTACTGGTAACATCCTCATAAATCTTCTCTAGCTTAAATCGACCCTTTCTAGCTGACATCTTTCCTATAACATGGTGACCAAAACTAAATCCTCTTGGAAATCACTGCTAAAAATGATTTACTGTTATTCATCAATTACTATTTAAGAGGCAGTAAAATAAGGCACATGGTAATTTAAATAACTTGCATTCAAAATCATCCAAAGTGCTAACACGGTGCTACATAAATGCAAGTGTGGATATCTATGCATCTACCCTGTCTATTCCAAATGGATTGTCTTAACAGCCCATGCCATTTGGGGGAGGCAGGCCACCATTCTTGTGCAGTCTGACTTCAATGTGATTTCAGACCCATTGATACCAACTATCACCTGCATTTACAAGCTACAGAATTCAATAGTAGCGCAATTCAAGCGAAACACAATTAGCACGGGTATGGTGATGCAGCTAGTAGAGCTACCTCGTGGCCCAAGAGACCTGTGTAAAGAGTTTGTACGTTCTCCCCGTAACTTCGTGGGTTTTCTCTGGGTGCTCTGGTTTCTTCCCACATTCCAAAGATGTACAGGTTTGAAGGTTAATTGCCTTTGGTAAATTTTCCCTAGTGTGTAGGATAGTGTTAGTGTACAGGGATTGCTTGTCAGCGCGGACTCGGTGGGCCTGCTTCCGCTTTGTATCGCTAAACTGAACCTGCGTTCAAACCAGATTTTGGATGCTGTCTGTGTGGAGTTTACACGTTCGTCCTGTGACCCACTTGAGTTCCTCTGGGTGTTCCGGTTTCCTTCCCACGTCCCTGAGATTTGCGGGTTTGTAGCCTTTGTAAAATTGGGTCTAGTATGTAGGAAGTATATGAGAAAGTGGGATTACATAGAACTAGCGTGAATGGGTGATTAATGGTTGGCGTGGACTCGGTGGGCTATCGGGCCTGTTTCCATGCCGTATCTCTAAACTAAATGTGACTCCATAATTTATCGGAGCAGAATTAGGCCATCCAGCCCAAGTCTAATCCACCATTCAATCATGGCTGGTGTATCTTTCCCTCGCAACCCCATTCTCCTGCCTTCTCCTCACAGCCCCTGACACCAGTACTAATCAAGAATCTGTCAATCTGCGCCTTAAAGATATCCATTGACTTGGCTTCCACAGCCTTCTGTGTCAAAGAATTCCACACCCTCTGACTAAAGAAATTCCTCCTCATCTTTCTCAGGGTACAACATTTTATTCGGAGGCTATGGCCTCTGGTCCTAGACTCTCCTGCTAGTGGAAACATCCTCTCCACATCCACTATATCCAGGCCTTTCAGATTCCATCTCAGCTTGCCTGGAGACTGTCGGACTCCAGACCCATTGCTATGTGGTCAACTATCACCTGGCACTTCAAGCACTTAGTGTTTTACTCAAGATTCCTGCATCTGCAGTATCTTATGTCTGCATAGACCATCTTTTGTTCTGAATGCTCCTTTTCCTTTCTCCCAACTTAAAACATGTTTTACCTCTAAATCTTCTCACTTCTGATGAATAGCCGTTGACAGGTAATGTTAAGGTGTGTAGGAAGGAACTGCAGATGCTGGTTTAAACCGAAGATAGACATAAAAAGCTCAGTAACTCTGTTGGTCAGGCAGCATCTCTGGAGAAAACGAATAGTTATCATTGTCCATATATCTCTACATCACCGCCTATATCTTTCTATATCACTGTCTATATCTTTTGTTTCCCTTTCCCTTGACTCTCAGTCTGAAGAACGGTCTTGACCCGAAATGTCACCTATTCCATTTCTTCAGAGACGCTGCGTGACCCGTTGAGTTACTGCAGCTTTTTGGGTTTATCTGACTGGAAATGTTAGTTCTCTTTCCCTCTCCAGAGATGCTGCCTGACCTGTTGAGTATGAGCACCATTTTCTATTACAGAAAAAACCCAGGTTCGTTCCTGATTACTGGTGTGGTCTGTTTGTACATTCTTCCTGTGACCATGTGGGTTTTCTCTGGGTGCTACGGATTCCTCCCACATCCCAAAGATGTGCAGGTTTGTAGGATAATTGGCCTCTGTAAATTGCTCCTTGTGTGTAGGGAGTAAATTTGAAAGTGGAATAACACCAAATTAGTATGAACAGGTGATCGATGGTCGGCGCTGACTCGGTGGGACATAAACATAAATGGATCATAACCAGAGCGATCACAGAATCCTCACTATGAAAGAAATCCATTAATTTGTGCTGTTTGCTGCTCAATTGGATGATGGATAACAAGCTAAATAATATTACAGCTGTTGTTCATAAGAATGAGAGAGGTCTGTGAGATGGCCCTGAAACATATAGAAGTCCAGCATAAAGCCCCTGTCCCACTAAGGAGACCTAAACAGCAACCTCCGGTGCCCTTGCCCGCCACCCAAAAAAAAAAATCAAGGTCGTGGTGACCTGCAACCTCCTACCACCTCCCACGCATATGTTGAAAACCTTCCTCGACTATGATGAAAATTGGCTTCGACTAGACCTGCGACTAAAAAATAATCCATTTTTAAAACGCCAACCTATTTTTAGTCGTGGCCGGTTTTAGTCATGATGAAAAAATAGCAGCAACCTCGATGAAGCCTCGACCAAGCGGAAACCACTTTCAACCATTAGGGAGAGTGACCAAAACCTCCGGTGACCTCATGGAAACCTTGGGTAGCGGGCAAGGTCACCAGAGGTTGCTGTTTAGGTCTCCTAAGTGGGGCAGGGGAATTACTGTGGCAAGTGTAGTGAAGGATATGCTTATGATCTGACCTCCGAGCTAAACCAAAAAGGAATAGGAACTGGATAGACTTTGGTGAAAAAATATAAACAAAAATAACTTCTGTGGTTTTTCAGATCCTGAACTACAGATAACCTGTGGTTATGATCCATTTATGTTTCTGAAACAAAAAAGATTAGTTTAGTTTAGAAATACAGCATGGAAACAGGCCCTTCGGCCCACCTAGTCTGCGCCGACCTTTGATCACCTGTTCATACTAATTTGGTGTTATTCCACTTTCACATTTACTCCCTACACACAAGGAGCAATTTACAGAGGCCAATTATTCTACAAACTTGCACGCCTTTGGGATGTGGGAGGAATCCGTAGCACCCAGAGAAAACCCACATGGTCACAGGAAGAATGTACAAACAGACCACACCAGTAATCAGGAACGAACCTGGGTTTTTTGGCGCTGTGAGGCAGCAGCTCTATCGCTGGCCAGTATTTATACCATGAACAGCCTGACACTTTAAAATAAATACATTATCTGTTCATTACCATATTGCTGTCTGTGAGAGTTTGCTGCCTACACCACTTTAGTGTTGTTTTGTGATGAAAGAGAGACAGCACTTCAGAAAACGCTTCCGACCCTTGGACTGTCCTAAGACCAATGAAAGCAGATGTGTAAAAGCTAAGGTGCAGAGACAATGGTTAATACACAATAAGACACAAAGCGCTGGTGTAGCTCAGCGAGTCAGGAAGCATCTCTGGTTAGGTGACGTTTTGGGTCGAGACCTTCCTTCAGTCTGAAGAAGAGTCTCGACCTGAAACGTCATCTATCCGTGTTCTCCAGAGAATACTTTATGGAGCAGCTAATCTTTCCTTGTGTATCTCAAATGATTTAACGCATTTAGCGAACCTCTTTCCGAATGCGACCTGGTGATCATTCCCAGATGTTACAAGCCCCTCATTTTAAACACCCTTGCTAACAGTCTATAAATATCTTTTTTTTTCTTTTTGTAAACCACCAACAGAGCAGCTGTGTGATAGTGATATAGAACAGGGGAATTCCTTTGGAGTTTATCTATTTCTTTTTATTGGTAACTCTCTGATTCCGTGGGTTTTATTTGTACGAAGAGCAGTTTGCCCTGAAATGTATTGTAGATATTCTGAGAATGGATAAAATATACGGGAATCCTATATTTGGGCAACTTTATTCTGATAAAGAATTCTGCAACTTCATTGTTGCATATCCTATCACTGAAGCTCCCTTTTAAAACACTGAAATTATATTCTGTTCATCCAAACCACGACCTTTCTACAAATGCCTCCTTACTTTGCAAATCTGTTTACTAAATGTGCATTCACCATGTCGGGTACATCTGTTTTACCAGACACCTGCCCCATCGATATTTAATTGACCTTCACTGGTTGTGCACGCGTTTCCTTTGCAAAACTCTGTGCTTTGAGGTATTGGAGATGAACGTAGAACAGCACAGTCCAGGAGCCAGCCTTTTGGCCTATAATGTAGCAATGTTACCAAATTTTGAGATTTTAAAAATCAAGTCTGCAATCTATCTCATCAGATAGAGCATAAAAATAAGTTTAATTTGACACCTAATTCACTTTCATATCTTCAGTATTAAAAACGTTATGGCCATTATCATACACAGAAATTAGCATCTTGTTCCCTATTGCTTTTCCATTGACTTAACACAAAAGCTGTGATCGAGGACAGTCAAAAGCCCATAACATTCTTAAAAAATAAGAGAAATGAATGATATTTTCATTTATTATAGATTGAAGCATTCTGAAACAAATATAAAACATCTTACTTGGATGACCTGGAATTAAAGCATATAATTAGTTAGTTACCTAATTGTAGCTAATTACAAAATTGACCGTTGTGACAGAAATAGTATAAACACCCAGACTGCCTTGAAAATTCAAAAATGTGATATTCTCAAGATCAGCTTTAATATTATTGTATTATATACTGTAAGTTCATAACAGATAGGTAAATAAATTACAATTTCTAGCAATAGACCAAGTCTTTACGGAGAAGATCAGTTGCTTGCTGGTACATTGGCATATCATAATCAGTAGCATCATCATACGCCTCAGATTGTAACCAATAAGCAACTCTATACACCTTGTTTTTCCTCAACTTTTCAATGTTGGCATTGTAAACTACAAGTTTTTGCTCTTCAAACCACACATGGCTTGCCTTTCTGCCTACTACTTTCCCATTAACAATGTCCTGTAGATTCCACTTCTTAAGAAAAGGATAATTTTTAAAAATAGCCTAAGTATCCAAGTAACAAACTAATCCCATTCACACAAGAATTCACAATATAACATGATTTTTAAATCTCACTGTCATGAATTTATATGCCAGATGGAAGGAATTTAATGTATAATTCCCATAAATTAATCCACAAACATCTCTCAAAATATAATCAAAATTATTGTTTTTTGCACAATACATGTGACTCAAACTGTTGTGAATATTTAGTTTAAAAATAATGATCATGGAGGGAGAATAACACAAAATATAGACAATTTGGACGGCTTATGACATGATTGTCCAAAACAAAAGGGCATTTTAATCATCTTGCTTCTGGAACGTGATCGATTGGAACGTTGCATTTGCAGTGAATTTGAACCCCATATCAGCAGGAAAAACACTGCCGGTTTGTATGGGGCTCAAGTCACATTTTCGCAAGGTAAAATTGGATTAAGGCTATCCCAAGAAGCAAGATTATATGTAAAATATACGACTTATACTTTGTTTCGTCCCGTTCTTGCGCTCCGTCACGTTGTAGGCGTTGAGGGCGTTCAAAGTCGCCTTTTATTTTAATCTAAATATTAAATTGCCCAACGATTTAAAAAATATATATATAGCACCAACGGGAGTCAGATCGATTTTTCTTCAGCAGCTAGCAGCCCGAGGAAGTCTATTCCCTGCACATCCATGTACATATCTAAAAGCCTCTTAAACGCTGCTATCATATCTGCCTTTACCACCTGGCAGTGCGTTCCAGGACCCCACCACCCGCTACAAAATAAATTGTCCCGCACATCTCCATTAAACATTCGCCATCTCAACTTATAGCTCTGCCCCCCCAGTGTTGGACACTTCCACCCTGTTTGCCCTGTCTATGCTTCTTATAATTTTATATAGTCCTGTCATGTCTCCCCTGTACCTCCGACATTCCAAAGAAAACAATCCAAGCCCAATGCAACTTGTCACTGTAGTTGAAACCCTCTAATCCAGGCAGCATTCTGATAAACCTCATCTGCACCCTCTCCAAAGCCTCCACATCTTCCCTGAAATGCGGCGACCTAAACTGCAACAAGACTTGGGGGCGGCAAGGTGATGCAACCGTAGAGTTGCTCGTTGCAGGGGACGATCAAGAACGCGCAAACGCCAATGCACGTGACTGCGAAAAGTCTTCAACCTGAAATGTTAGCACTGTTTGTCTTCCCACACCTGTGACTGAAGTGTTTCCAGCGTTTCCTGTTTTTATCGATTTCAGCGTCTGCAGTTTAAAAAAAAAATCACTTGCATTGTAATAAGACTTAAAGAGTCATAATTCATTGCTCAAGGGAAGGGAAGGTAGCGAGTTTAGGTTTGTTATTGTTATGTGTATTGAGGTACAGTGAGAAGCTTTGTTCTGCATGCTATCCGAGCAGATCAGATATACTGTACATAAATACAATCTAAATCAGACTCGAGTACAATAGGTCGAGCAAAGGGGATGACACAGAGTGCAGAATATAGTTCTCAGCATTGTATTGCATCAGTTCCATAAACAAAGTTCAATATCCACTATGGACAGTATCCTAGCTTATGGAAGGACCATTTTGATGCCTGGTAACAGAGGGGAGAAGCTGTTCCTCAGTCTGGCGGTGTGCGCTTTCAAGCTTCTGTATCTTCTGCTTGATTGGTACAGGGCGAAGAAGGAATGACTATGATGGGACATTGGATGTGATAAATTGCAAGGGGGTTGAACTGGTGTCAACTGCATAGAAGTCCTGGGAGGAAGATCCATTTATATGATGGATAGTTTGTTTAGGAGAAATTTGTTTCTCCTGAGAATTGAGAGTATGTAAGACTCCCTCTTGGAGAAGTAAAATGGAGACACAAAAAACATTGAGGTGGCACAGTGGTAGAGTTGCTGCCTCACAGCGCCAGAGACCCAGGTTTGATCCTGACTATGGGTGCTGCCTGTACATTGTACATTCTCCCTGTGACCACATGGATTTTCTCCGGGTGCTCCAGTTTTCACCCACACTCCAAAGGCGTTCAGGTTTATAGGTTATTTGGCTTCTGTAAATTGTATGCCCCTGGTGTGTAGGATAGTGTTAGTATACGCTGGTTGGCCGAAGGGCCTGTTTCCGCGTTGTATCTTTAAACTAAACTACATAGTATGTATTGCTGGTCTGTGCTTACTCGATGGGCTGAAGGGCCTGTTTTTACGCTGTTCTAGATTCTAAAGAACTGCAGATGTAAGATTCCCTGCTGTGAGGTCAAGTGGAAATGTATAGGATTGGTGCTATTTGGAGGAAGCTGGATAAATACATATACGAGAGAAAGAGGAAGTATAAACCCAGACACAATCTTCTACTGAATATAATCGCATCACCCTTTCTGGAACTGTTGCACATAATATCAACGGTTCTAGAAAACAATGTTGTTAGTTTTCAATGAAGAGAATGGATTTAGAAGTGAAAGTTTGCAGATACGTGGGGTTGGCCGACAAAGTTGTCTCATGTGAAGGAACTGCAGATGCTGGTTTGTACCGAAGATAGACACAAAATGCTGGAGTAACTCCAGTATTTTCACTTTAATTTCATGTTCCATGTATTTTGTGTTTTATGACTGTTGGCAGATCAATTTCCCTCCTGGGATAATAAAGTTATATTGTATCGTATTATATTCCCTCCTCCCCACCCCCAAGTTATCCAACCAGTTCCATTGTTGGCATCCTAGTTTCCCTCTTGTTATCACACCTTCCCCAGCCAACAATGGGCCATTATGGGTTCCACCCTTCCTGAGGTCATCTGTTTTAGAGTCAGAGGGTCATACAGCGTGCAAGCAGGCTCTTCGGCCCTACTTGCCCACAGTGACCAACATGTCCCATCTACACCTGTCCCACCTGCCTGAGTTTGTCCCAAATCCCTCTAAACCTGTCCTTTCCATGTAACTGTTTAGTTTAGTTTAGAGAAACGCCACAGAAACAGGCCATTCGGCCCACCGAATCCGAGCCAACAAGCGAACCCTGCACCCTAATGCTATCCTTCACACACATGAATGATATTAGAGAAATAGCATTCATAACCGCTAGGTTATAAGCTTCCCAAGCAGAATATGAGGTGCTTTTCCTCTAATTTGCGTACAGTCTCACTTTCTCATTGGAGGAGGCCCAGGTCAGAAAGGTCAGCATGGGAATGGGGAGTTGAAATGTTTAGCAACAGGGAGACCACGTAGATGTCTCTTTGTGTCCAATTGGTTATTTAAATTTTCATCTTGAAAATTGCTATTTATATTTATGATGTCAAGATTGTTGTCATTGGCCACTGTTCCATGAATTATGTATTTTCTCTCGGGGGACAAATTGGCAAATTCATGATGCAGCTGTAAAAACTAATACTTTCAAACACGGGTTAGTTTGAACTGGAACATTGGTATAAGTAACATGATGACATTTTGATTGGTTGAGAGTCCCATCCACTCGGCCCGATAAACCGAAAGCATTTTGCAAAATCACGCACCTTTCCCCAGGGGGTTCCTATATTTAGGTTTTAGTTCTGAGCTGTCTTTTACCCATTGGTTGATTTATTAATGTCGCAGAGGAAATTGGTAATCTCTGTGTAATTAAGTGTCGACTGTGTGAAAAATTTAAAAAAAAATTGACTTGGAAAGCTCATCAAAAATTTAAAAATGTTGCATTTGTCTAAAGTGACTCAATTATGTCAGTGAAGTTTCAACATTAGGAATAGTATCAGAAACATAGAAACATAGAAAATAGGTGCAGGAGTAGGCCATTCGGCCCTTCGAGCCTGCACCACCATTCAATATCATTATGGCTGATCATTCAACTCAGTATCCCGTACCTGCCTTCTCTCCATACCCCCTGATCCCTTTAGCCACAAGGGCCACATCTAACTCCCTCTGAAATATAGCCAATGAACTGGCCTCAACTACCTTCTGTGACAAAGAATTCCAGAGACTCACCACTCTCTGTGTGAAATAGAAATCAGGGGAGTATCCAGCATGTGTTGCCGGTACTATGTTAGTGCAAGAGTTTTGCCTGCTTCTTGTACTCTTTTTCCACACATTTGCTTCCTTTCAATGGTGCTTTATTTGTCATGTGTGAAACTGTGCAGTAAAATTCTTTTTTGCATATATTACACATGCAGGCGCCGCCATTTTTTGCGCCATTATTCAAAGTCCAAAGTTCGGCCTGTGCGGTCGATGTGCTGGAGCAGATCCCGCGAACCGGCATCCCTCTTCTCTCCTTTCCTGGCCATCTTTATGTCCCGGCGGTGATTCCTGCAGCCGACCTTGCAGTGCAGGAGTCATTACTCCCGGTTCACCCTCCTCCCAGCTCTTGCTCCTCGTGCCTGACATCTCCACCTCCCTCCTGGTTACACCGGCTGATGAGCCCTTCGGATGGGTTCCCGGTCCCACCGACCAGCGGGACTTTGGGCGGTTTCCTCGTCCCGTCGACCAACAAGCCTTCGGGTGGGCCCCGCCGAGCAGATGTTGCAGGATGAATTTGGAGTTGAGAGCAAAGGAATAGTTTTTGTCCTATTCAACCCATTGTGACTCTTCTCTCCAAAACTTGGTCAGCTCTTCATTCATTGCGTTTTGAGTATTCCTCTATGATCATTGAGTCACAGAGTCATACAGTGTGGAGACAAGCTCTTCGGCCCAACCTCCCCATACTGACCAACATGTCCCATCTACATTAGTCCGACCTCCTTGCATTTGGCCCATATCCCTCTTAACCTATCCTATCCAAGTACCTGACTAAATGCTTCTTAAACATTGTGATAGTATCTGCCTCAACTACCTCCTCAAGCAACTCGTTCCATACACTCACCATGCTTGTGTTTTTTTAAAAAAGTTACCCCTCCAGTTTATATTAAATCTTTCCTCCCCCCCTCACCTTAAACCTATATCCTCTGGTTCTTGATGTCCCTACTCTGGGCAAAAGACCCTGTGCGTTTACCCGATCTATTCCTCTCATAATTTTATACACCTCGATTAGATCACCCCTCATCCTTCTGCACTCCAAGGAATAAAGTCCTAGCTTGCTCAACCTCTCTCTATCGCACAGGCCCCCGAGTCCTGCCAACATCCTCGTAAGTCTTCCCTGCACCCTTTCCAGCTTGACAACATCTCTTCCACAACATGGTGACCAAACGGAACCTAATACTTTAAATGTGGCCTCACTAACGTCGTATATAACTGCGACATGATCTCCCAACTTCTGACTGGTGATAGCCAGTGTCCCAAAAGTGTAAGGCCATGTCTGGTACAATTTTTCAGTCTGAAGAACTATTACCGACCACGCTTTGTCCTACCTGTCCTCTCTTCCAGCTTTCTTTCTCTACCCACCACCTCCCCGCCCACTCCTCTCTACATTCATCCTGAAGAAGGGTATAGACCCGAAACATCACCTATCCATGTTCTCCAGAGGTGCTGCCTAACCCGCTGAGGCACTTTGTGTCTTTTTCTTCTAAACCAGTATCCACATTTCTACATTATTCCAGGTATTCATCATTTAAATGAATACATCTTTGTAATATATATGGACTCCTGTTCCCTTCTGCAGCATGATTGATTTTATCTGCATCTTGATGAGAATTTCTTCACAATGTGGCGTTATATTTCTCAAGACCTTGTATGTTTAGATTTGTTATTGAGGAGATTCAGTGCTTTGTTCAATGCAAACAATGTAGGCTCATTAATGTAGAAGATTGAAGCACATGGTGCTGTTAAACCTTCGGATGCAAGGACTACCCTTCCACAGACCATTACAAAGCCACTCTTACAAAGGGAATGAATACCCTGCCATTGAAAGGGGGAAATTTGGATGTGAAGTAGAAGGAATAGTCTTGATCTTACTGAATAACTGAAGGCATTACGCTTACTGCAGTCTTCATTTCAGACTGACTACATTATATAATAGAATCAAAAAACTGCAAATATTGATTTATACCAACGATAGACACAAAGTGCTGGAGTAACGCAACTGGAGTAACTAAGTCTGAAGAAGAGTCCTGACCCAAAAGTCCAGTTACTCCAGCACTTTGTGTCTGCAGTTCCTCATGTCTAGATTACAAGTATATCATACACCTTGTGTTATCCAGATAATTTCAAAGCAGCAGTGTAACGTCTTAATCTGGGTTTCATTCTAGCCCAGAGTAGGGGAATCGGGAACCAGAGGGCATAGGTTTAAGGAGAAGGGGAAAAGATTTTATAGGAATGAGAGGGTTAACTGTTTCACACAAAGGGTGATGGGTGTATGGAACGAGCAGCCAGAAGAGGTAGTTGAGGCAGGGACTATCGCAACGTTTAAGATGCACGTATGCACGTACATGGATAGGACAGGTTTAGTGGGATATATGGACCAAATGCAGGCAGGTGGAGGTAGAGTAGATGGTACATGTTGGTTGGTGTGGGCATGTTTGGCTGAAGGGCCTGTTTCCATGCTGTGTGACTCTACGACCTAGACTCTGCTGCTCTATGGCTCTAAGACTCATTGTTCTATTTTCCCCATTATTTAATTTGCTCTTTTAATATCAGCTAATTTTGGAGCTGTGAGGCAACGGCTCTCCCAGCTGCGCCACTGCACCGCCAGTTTAATCAATGTAATTTGGCACAAACATTATGGGCCGAAGGACTCGTTCCTGCGCTGCATTGTTCTATGTTGTTTAAGTACCCCAGGAAAGCAATCAATGCGCCTAAATTCATGCCACAACCAAAAATAAATATGGGGGAACACCAACTTGCCGTAGAACAACAACCTATGCTGTACTGTTCTATTCTATGTTCTATAAAAAGACACTTGTTCCATTATGCTGGGATATTTCTCCTGCCATCATTGAAACTTACAACATTCTTAAGGGGTTGGACAGGCTAGATGCAGGAAGATTGTTCCCGATGTTGGGGAGGTCCAGGACAAGGGGTCACAGCTTAAAGATAAGGGGTAAATCCTTTAGGACCGAGATGAGAAGGACTTTTTTCACACACAGAGTGGTGGGTCTCTGGAACTCTCTGCCACAGAGGGTAGTTGAGGCCAGTTCATTGGCTATATTTAAGAGGGAGTTAGATGTGGCCCTTGGGGCTAAGGGGATCAGAGGGTATGGAGAGAAGGCAGGTACGGGATACTGAGTTGGATGATCAGCCATGATCATATTGAATGGCGGTGCAGGCTCAAAGGGCCGTATGGCCTACTCCTGCACCTAATTTCTATGTTTCTATGTTTCTATTTTGTGCCTCCTCTCCCCTCTTTACAGAATGGACGCAGATTTTGACGAGGTACCTCCGTGAGCAACTGGCCAAAATAGCTGAATATTATCACGGTTCTGGAGGCCAAATTCCAGCTCCCACAGCACCGGTGCCTCCTGAGGTGGAGCAAGCAATAAAACAGTGGGAATACAATGAGAAACTGGCCTTTTACACATTCCAGGTAGGTTGTGTTGATGTCTTTGGTTGGATGTGTGTTTCTGGAGGCGGTACTGTTCTCTTGCATCTATTTCATCCCTCCCTTCCAAAAACGCTTGCCATTAAATGGGTGCGAAGGTGGCGCAGTGGCAGAGTTGCTGCCTTACGGTGCCAGAGACCCAGGTTCGATCCTCACTGCAGATTGACTGCAGAGTTTGTACGTTCTCCCTGTGACCACATGGGTTTTCTCCGGGTACTCCGGTTTCCTCCCACACTCCAAAGACAAACAGGTTTGTTGGTTAATTGGCTTCGGTAAAATGGTAAATTGTCCATAGTGTATAGGATAGTGCGAGTGTACGAGGTGATCGCTGGTCGGCGCAGTATCTCTAATTTAACCTAAACTAAACAAAACTAAATTTGAAATGAAGCAAAAATATTCAAAGGCAAGCACTTTGATTTTATCATATTTTGCTTGGGAGGGTACAACTCGGCTATATGAATGTTGGATTCTCAAATTTTAACTAACTTCGACTAATACTTTGAATTTATCCCTCTGAATCCTGGACAGTGTTGCTTCTTAGTTTAGAGATAGAGATACAGAGAATCAGGAATCAGGCCGTTCAGCCAACCGAGTCCATGCCAAACATTGGTCACCCATTCACACTAGTTCCAATTTATTCCACTTTCTCATCCACTCCATGCGCTCTTGGGAGCAATTTTACAGAAACCAAAGCGCTGGAGACCTGGGTTCGATCCTGACTACGGGTGCTGTCGGAATAGAGTATGCACACACTCCCTGTGATCTCGTGGGTTTCCTCCGGTTGCTACGGTTTCCAACCACATCCCAATGATATGCAAGTTTGTAGGTTAACTGGCTGCTGTAAATCGTCCCCAGCCGGTAGGATGGGGTACGTTCATGATCGTTGGTCGGCAAGGCCTTGGTGGGCCGAAGGGCCTCTTTCCATGCTGTATCTTTGAAGAAAAATTCTAAAGGTCAGGCAGCATCTCTGGCGAACATAGATCTGAAAAAGGGTCACGACCCGAAATGTCACCTATCCATGTTCTCCAGAGATGCTGTCTGACCCGCTGAGTTACTCCAGCACTTGGTGACTTTAATTTTTTTTTACTTTCAGAGTACACATGGTTGTATAATTTTGGCAGTTTCCTTTTTTTTTGCCCTGCGTATGGAATTTAATTAAGCTGGCTAACTATTCAATGGCACACAAAGGTGTCACTGGGGAAAGATTCTCGCCTGGTAACTGGGATTTTAGGAGGGAATGGAGTGGTTAAAATGGAGAGAGCATGCCCCTTTGCGCGGGCGTCTTGCCTGTAAATCCAAAATAATTTAAAATGCAAATATGATTTTATTCACCTCCTGTCTTTTATCTTCTGTATTGTCACGAATCTGTGATCAAACCATGGCAACCTAGTCTGCTCTGACGGAGTACTTGCATAGAGATGGTACGGGAATCGCAGAAGATTTCGGACATATAAAGAAGCCATGCAGCCTGTCGAGGCTGGACTAGTTACTGCCCATCCCAATTCAACACTCCAGTGCTTTAATAAGAGCCCTGTGAGTGAGATGGTTTATATTTTGTATTAAACACAGTGCTGGAGTAACTCAACGGGTCAGGTAGCATCTGTGGAGGACATGAATAGGCGACGTTTTGGATCTGGAATCTTCCTCAGGCCATTCTTCAGTTCTATCTCCGCCCACTGTGGGGTCTGAAGAAAGGTTCCATCCCGACACATCGCCTGAACATTCCCTCCAAAGGGATTCTGTGGGCGCTGCCTTTATTTGACCAGCTTAGTCTCTGGGACTTTGTCAAAAGCTATGTTACAATTTGCATTGACTACAATAGACAATAGGTGCAGGAGCAGTCCATTCGGCTTTTTGAGCCAGCACCGCCATTCACTGTGATTATGGCTGATCATCCACAATCAGTACCCCGTTCCTGCCTTTTCCCCATATCCCTTGACTCCGCTTTCTTTAAGAGGTCTATCTAAGTCTCTCTTGCAAGCATCCAGAGAATTCCCCTCCACTGCCTGCAGAGGCAGAGAACTCCACAGATTCACAACTCTCTGGATGAAAAGGTTTTTCCTCATCTCCATTCTAAATGGCTTACCCCTTATTCTTAAACTGTCCCCTCTCATCTTTCTAAATTCCAGTTTATACAAGCCCAACCGCTCCATTCTATCAACATATGACAGTCCCGCCATCCCAGGATTTAACCTTGTGAACCTACGTTGCACTCCCTCAATAACAAGAATGTCCTTCCTCAAATTTGGAGACCAAAACTGCACACAATACTCCAGGTGTGGCCTCACTAGGGTCCTGTACAACTGCAGAAGGACCTCTTTGCTCCGATACTCAACTCCTCTTGTTATGAGGGCCAACATGCCATTAGCTTTCTTCACTGCCTGCTGTACCTGCATGCTTACTTTCATAGACTGATGAACAAGGACACCCAGATCTTGTTGTACTTCCCATTTTCCTAACGACACCATTCAGATAATAATCTGCCTTCCTGTTCTTGCCACCAAAGTGGATAACCTCACATTTACCACATTAAACTTCATTTGCCATGCATCTGCCCACTCACCCAACCTGTCCAAGTCACCCTGCCTCTTCATAGCATCCTTTGCGCAGTTCACACTGCTACCCAGCTTTGTGTCATCTGCAAATTTGCTGATATTACTTTTAATCCCTTCCCCTAAATCATTAATGCATATTGTAAATAGCTGCGGTCCCAGCACCGAGCCTTGCAGCACCCCACTAGTCACAGCCTGCCATTCTGAAAGGGACACGTTAATCCCTATTCTTTGTTTCTTGTCTGCCAACCAATTTTCTATCCATGTCAGTACCCTACCCCCAATACCATGTGCTCCAATGTAGCTCATTAATCTCCTATGTAGGACTTTAACAAAGACTTTCTGAAAGTCTGGGTGCACGTAGTCCCTTGTCCATTTTCCTAGTTACATCCTTAAAAAATTCCAGAAGACTAGTCAAGCATGATTTTCCCTTCGTAAATCCATGCTGACTCGGACCAATCCAGTTACTGCTATCCAAATGTACCACTATTTCATCTTTTATACTTGACTCCAGCATCTTCCCCACCACCGATGTCAGGCTAACTGGTCTATAATTCCCTGTTTTCTCTCTCTCTCCTTTCTTAAAAACTGGGATAACATTAGCTACCCTCCAATACACAGGAACTGATCCTGAATCTATAGAACATTGGAAAATGATCACCAGTGCGTTCACGATTTCTAGAGCCACTTCCTTAGGTACCCTGGATTGCAGACCATCAGGCCCTGGGAATGTATCAGCCTTCAGTCCCATCAGTCTACCCAATACCATATCCTGCCTAATGTGAATTTCCTTCAGTTTCTCTGTCACCATAGACCCTCTAGCCACTAGTACATCTGGGAGATTGTTTGTGTCTTCTTTAGTGAAGATAGATCCAAAGTACCTGTTTCCTTGCTCACCATAATAAATTCACCTCTTTCTGTCTTCAAGGGACCCACATTTGTCGTAACTAATCTTTTCCTCTTCACATACCTAAAGAAGCTTTTACTATCCTCCTTGTGCTCTAATGTTGCCCACTAATCTCCTATGTGGGACTATATGCTTGAATAGCTTACCTTCACACCTCATCTTTTCTCCCCATATTTCCTTTTTAGTTATCTCCTGTTGCTCGTTAAAAGTTTCCCAATCCTCTGGCTTCCCGTTCATCTTTGCTGTGTTATACTTCTTCTCTTTTATTTTTATAATGTCCTTGACTTCCCTTGTTAGCCACGGTCGCCTCTTACACCCCTTGGAATCTTTCTTCCTCTGGAATGAACTGATCCTGCACCTTCTGTATTATTCCCTGAAATACCTGCCATTGTTGTTCCAGTGTCATCCATGCTGGGGTATCTTTCCAGTCAACTTTGGCCAGCTCCTCCCTCATGCCTCCATAGTCCCCTTTGCTCAACTGTCACACTGACACTTTCGATTTTCCTTCTCCCTCTCAAATTGTAGGTTAAAATGTATCACATTATGGTCACTACCTCCCAATGGCTCCTTTATCTTGAGTTCCCTTATCAAATCCGGTTCATTACACAACACTAAATCCAGAATTGCCTTCTCCCTGGCATGCTCCAGGACAAGCTGCTCAAAGAATCCATCTCGGAGGTACTCCACAAACTCCCTTTCTTGGGGTCCAGTACCAATTTTCCCAGTCTATCTGCATGTTGAAATCTCCCATAACCACTGTAGCATTACATTGGCGACATGCCAATTTTAACTCTTGATTCAACTTGCACCCTATATCCAGGCTACTGTTTGGGGGGCTGTAGATAACTCCCATTAGGGTCTTTTTACCCTTACAATTCCTCAGTTTGATCCATACTGATTCAACATCTCCTGATTCTATGTCACCCCTCGCAAGAGACTGAATTTCATTCCTTACCAACAGAGCTACCCCACCCCTCTGCCCACCTGTCTATCTTTTCGATAGGACGTATACGCCGGAGTATTCAGTTCCCAGCCCTGGTCCTCTTGCAGCTATGTCTCTGTAATTCCCACAACATCATACTTGCCAATTTCTAAATGTGTCTCAAGCTCATCCACTTTATTTCTTATACTTCACACATTCATATACAACACTTTAACTTTGGTATTCAAATCCCATCTCACTCTACTGGGTGGCATGGTGGCGCAATGGTAGACAGTGTCAGAGACCAGGGTTCGAGCCTGACTACAAGTGCTGTCTGTACGGAGTTTGTACGTTCTCCCCGTGACCTGCGTGGGTTTTCTCCTGGAGCTCGGGTTTCCCTCCACACTCCAAAGACATACAGGTTTGTTGGTTAATTGGCTTGGTATACAGTGCATTCAGAAAGTATTCAGACCCCTTCACTTTTTTCACATTTTGTTACGTTACATCCTTATTTTAAAATGAATTAAATTCATTTTTTTAATCATCAATCTACACACAATACCACAGAATGAAGAAGCGAAAACAGGTTTTTAGAAATGTTTTCAAAGTAACTAAAAGGAAATCACTGAAATATCACATCTACATAAGTATTCAGACCCTTTGCTGTGAAACTCAAAATTGTTCCTAGACCTCCGAGACAGGATTGTGTCAATACACAGATCTGGGGAAGGGTATAAAACTATTTCTGCAGCATTGCAGGTCCCGAACAGCACAGTGGCCTGTGCCATTTTTAAATGGAAAAACCTTGGAACCACCAGGACTCTTCATAGAGCTGGCCGCCCGGCCAAACTGAGCAATCGGGGGAGAAGGGCCTTGGTCAGGGAGGTGACCAACAACCCGATGGTCACTCTGACAGAGCTCCTGTTCCTCTGTGGAGATGGGAGAACCTTCCAGAAAGTGCTGCAGATATAGTTATATCTGCAGCACTCCACCAATCAGGCATTTATGGTAGAGTGGCTAGACGGAAGCCACTTCTCAGTTAAAGGTACATGACAGCCCACTTAGAGTTTGCTAAAAAGCACCTAAAGGACTCTCAGACCATGAGAAACAAGATTCTCTGGTCTGATGAAACCAAGATTTAACTCTTTGGCCTGAATGCAAAGCGTCACGTCTGGAGGAAACCAGGCACCGCTCATCACCTGGCCAATACCATACCTACAGTGAAGCAAGGTGGTGGCAGCATCATGCTGTGGGGATGTGTTTCAGTGGCAGGAACTGGGCGACTGGTCAGGATTGAGGTAAAGATGAGCAAAGTACGGAGAGATCCTTGATGAAAACCTGCTCCAGAGAGTTCTGGACCTCAGACTGGGGCAGAGGTTCACCTTCCAACAGGACAATGACCCTAAGCACACAATCAAAGGCAACGCAGGAGTGGCTTCATGACAAGTCTGTGAATGTCCTTGAGTGGCCCAGCCAGAGCCCGGACTTGAACCCGATCGAACATCTCTGGAGAGATCTAAAAATAGCTGTGCATCGACACTCTCCATCCAACCTGACAGAGCTTGAGAGGATCTGCAGAGAAGAATGGGTGGAATTACCCAAATACAGGTGTGCCAAGCTTGTAGCTTCATACCCAAGAAGACTTGAGGCTTTAATCGCTGCCAAAGGTGCCTCAACAAAGTACTGAGTAAAGGGTCTGAATACTTATGTAAATGTGATATTTCAGTTATTTCTTTTTAATTACTTTGCAAAAATTTGGAAACACCTGTTTTCGCTTTTTTTATTTTGGGGTATTGCGTGTAGATTGATGATTTAAAAAAAAATAATTTGATCCATTTTAGGATAAGGCTGGAAACATAACAAGATGTGTAAAAAGTGAAGGGGTCTGAATACTTTCTGAATGCACTGCAATTGTAATTTGGCCCTAGTGTGTGTAGGATAGTATCAGTCTGTGCTGGTCGGCACTGACTCAGTAGGCCGAAGTGCCTGTTTCCGCATTGTATCTTTAAACTAAACTATATAGACAGCGCACAGTCCTCATGAACCATCCTTGTTAGCATCTCCTCAAATGCAGTAAATCTATTCTTTACTTTAGACTTTAGAGATACAGTTCGGAATGGAATAATGGGTATATGGAGCAAGCTGCTGGAGGAGGAAGTTGAAGCCGGTACTATCACAACGTTTAAGAAACATTTCGGCAGGTACATGGATAGGGCAAGTTTAAATGGCTACGGGCCAAAGGTAGGCAGGTGGGACTAGTGTAGATGGGGCATGTTGGTCAGTGTGGGCAAGTTGGGCCAAAGGGCCTGTTTCCAGGATGACTGACTATATGACCTCCTTAGCTTATCAGAAATCTGTTTGAGTCTGATAACAGCGGGGAAGAAGCTGTTCTTGATGCCTCATGTAGCAGTTCCTGTGTTGCGTAAAATGACACGCATTACAAATCAGTTGGAAATTCACAGCTGTCGAGCAAATGGGACTTTAAGTCGGAGTTTTGGCTTCAGTTCCCCTTTTCAAACTGTTAACATGGACTTATTATTAACACCCTAGCTGTTTCTCTTTTTTCGATTAGTTTTTGCCAAAACGCATTCATCCGAGTGGTACTTTGCTGATTTGCCGTGATGTTAGCTATGAGGGAGGATCTGCTGGCCAGAGTTCCAGAGCCCCGGCCGCAGTGGGTAAATTCGACCCATCGATCGGCGTTGAAGTCCCGATGAGGCCAAGATCAGCCGCCTCACACAGCATAGGTGCCTCGTTTTTGGGGGGACTTTCCTGGGGGATTTCAAGTGCACTATCGTAATTCTGTCCCGATTAAAGGAGGCAGTTACCGGAAAATCGATGGCGGACCTATATTATATAATTGCTGATCGAACATACTTTTTAAAGATTTCATGGTTCATGGATTACAATCCTTCATTGTTCACACTTGTCTAAATTTGTCTTTGAGCGAGCAAGCAGGCAACAAACTTTCTTTCATCCCACCCCCTCTCAGTAGCCTTTGGCTGTGATTCAGTTAAGGACACAGTATGGTCATACCAGTATTAAACATGACCTAATTCTTCTGCGGAGCTTGGTCAGTGATATTGCTCAGTGAAGTGAAAATTAGGGAACTAACCGGCCACCTCTTTGCACAATGCCAGATTGGTTTGAAAGTGGAGATGCAAAGAACTGCAGATGCTGGAATCATGTGCAAAACACAAAGTGCTGGAAGAACTCAACGGATCAGGTGTCGATCGGCAGCGCTTCAGGTCTGAGCAACCTAAAGGTCTGAAGACTGACCACATCTGAAGAAGGTTCCTAACCCGAAGCATTGTCTATTCCCTCCAGCACTTTGTGTTTCAGTTAGCCGAATATTTGTGCGTCTCAGCGGAGCAGGAAACATTTCTGGAGAACGTTGTCATGTGACATTTTGGGTCAGCAGCCTTCTTCAATCTAGAAGGAGGAGCCTGAAGGAGGCTCCCAACCCGAAAAGTCACCCGTCCATGTTCTCCAGAGATGCCGTCTGACCCGCTGAGTTACACAAGCATTTAATCTCTTAAAAAAAACAGTTTTCTTTCCTTGAAGGGTCATCAACATGAAACATTAATCCTGCTTCATTTTCCACAGATGCTACCTGACCTGCAGAATATTTTCATAGTTTTTGTTTAAATCATATTGTATTTATTGATAAATGGTCTGAAATGTGCAGAGTTGCTGCTGCTGTTAAAGTTTGCAAAGCTGACAGAAAACCATTGAACCATTCTACATTTCACCACCATTTATGGAATTGGGGTGTAAACCTTGATAGTCCATTGTTGACCTCACAGCATAGCGAGATATTGATTGAACTATTAACGTTACAACGTTCGTGTAGTGTGGGCCATTATTTTCTTGTCAATGCTTGGCTTAACACCTGGGTGGCGCAGTGGGAGAGTTGCTGCTTTACGGGTCCACAGACCCAGGTTCGATCCGGACTACAGGTGCTGCCTGTACGGAGTTTGGACGTTCTCCCCGTGACCGCGTGGGCTTTTTCCGGAGTCTCAGAGGGTGCTTTTTACACAGAAGGTGATGGGTGCCTGGAACGCGATGCCAGGGGTGATGGTGGAAACAGATATGATAGTAGCATTTGTGAGACGCTACGACTACCCCCTAATACAGGCACCAGAGGGCGGCACAGTGTTGCAGCTGTGGAGATGCTGATCTCCACGTGACCGCATGGATTTCCTCCGGGTGCACATCTTTCCTCCCACTTGATGAGCAGACTTAAGCCATTCGGCCCATCACGTCTACTCCGCCATTCAATCATGGCTGATCTATCTTTCCCTCCCATCCCCATTCTCCTACCTTCTCCCCATAACATCTGACACCCCCCCTACTAATCAAGAATCTCAATCTCCACCTTAAAAATATTCAATGACTTGGCCTCCACAACTCTCTGTGGCAATGAATTCCACAGATTCACTACCCTCTGATTAAAGAAATTCCTTTCTCATCTCCTTTGTGCGTCCTTTTATTCTGAGATTGCGCCTTCTGGTCCTAGACTCTCCCACTAGTGGAATCATCCTCTCCACATCCACATTTCTGGTGTCGAAACAGGCCCTTTTGCCCACCGTGTCTGCGCTGTCCAGTGATCCCCATGCTCTAGCACTGTCCTACACAGTAGGGACAATTTACAATGTATACTAAACCCAATTAACCTACAAACCTGTATGTCTTTGGAGTGTGGGAGGAAACTAGAGCACCCGGAATAAACCCACGCAGGTCACGACGAGAATGTGCAAACTCCATACAGACAGCACCCGTGGTCAGGATTGAACCGGATCTCTGGCGCTGCAAGGCAGCAGCTCTACCGCCGTGCCACTGCGCTGACTAAATTTGTGAAGTATTTGTTGTGGTCCAAGTTTCTTGTTGTAAGTTGTAAATGACCACTAGTTATTCAAGAAAGGCCCGTTTTAACCTGTAGCCACATCTTGTTTCAGGACGGGATGTTGGAAAGACACGAGTATTTGACCTGGATCCTGGAAGTTCTGGAGAAAGTCAAACCAGCCGATGATGAGCTGCTGAAGCTACTACTGCCTCTGATGCTTCAGGTAAACGGACTGCGGGTTTGCTCTTTCTCCGTGAAGCTGAGTCTTGCATAATAAAGTAGAAGAACGAAAGATGATTTAACGTAACCAGCTGGCCCTCTCAGCTCCAGGTTATTTACCAAGCTCCATTTGTCTTTAGGGACGGCACAGTGGCGTAGCGGTAGGATTCATTTTTTGAGGATTCTTCTTGTGTCCATTCACAAAGTGATAGATCTTCTCATTGACGGTACAATGAGGTGGCCTCGGCAAGATCAAAAGACAAAGGACATAGGATGAGACATTGGGGTGGGACAGTGGTGCAGCAATTTACAGAGGGCAAAACAAGCTACAAACCCGCACGTCCTTTGGGATGTGGGAGGAAAGCCACGTGGTCAAGAGGAGAAGTGAAAACTCAGCCCAGGCAGCACCCAAGGTCGGGATCGAACCCGGGTCTCCGACGCCGTGAGGCAGCAGCTCTACCAGCAGGAGGTGAAAATAATCAAGTCAAGAGAGTTTACTGTCATTTGTCCCAGATCGGACAATGAAATTCTTGCATTGCACTATAATGCAGGGAGAATGTCATGTCAAGTCACATTTATTTATATAGCACATTTAAAAAACAACTCTCGTTGACCAAAGTGCTTTACATTTGTTATAAGAGTAGTACACACAAGCAGGCTACATACATATATACAAATAGCCCTCGCTCAGAGGACGTCAGGAAAGGCTTGGGAGAACAGATACATTTTTAGACTAGACTTAAAGGAGTCGATGGAGGGGGCAGTTCTAATGGGGAGGGGGATGCTGTTCCACAGTCTAGGAGCTGCGACCGCAAAGGCGCGGTCGCCCCTGAGCTTATGCCTAGACTGCGGGACATTCGGCAACCCCAAGTCGGCCGATTTGAGGGACCTGGAGGTGGTGTAGTGGGTGAGAAGACTTTTAATGTAGGTGGGTCGATGTTACTTGAGAACTTGATGTTTCTTGCCCAGAGTAGGGGAAACGAGAACCCGAGGACGTAAGTTTACGGTGAGAGGGGAAAAGATTGAATAGGAATCTGAGGGGCAATTTTTTTACACAAAGGGAATTGTGTGTATGGAACGAGTTGCCGGAGGAGGTTGTTGAGGCAATTACTATTGCAATGTTTAAGAAGCATTTAGACAGGTACATGGATAGGATAGGTTTAGAGGGATATGGGCCAAACGCAGGCAGGTGGGACTAGTAGATGGGGCACATTGGTCAGCGTGGGCAAGTTGAGCCAAACAGCCTGTTTCCACGCTGTACGCCTCAATCATTCTGTGACTCTATAAAAGATGATCAACCACTGACTGACCACTTTCCTTTGTTTCAGTATTCAGAAGAGTTTGTCCAGTCGGCCTACCTGTCCCGTCGCCTTGCTTATTTCTGTGCCAGGAGGCTCTCGGCTCTTTTGAGTGAAAGCTCCTCGAATCTTGTTCCCGCACATTCACCACATATGATCATTGGCTCCAATAACCCAGCCCTGGCTGCTCCCAGTCCTGCCGCTCCCACCACCGCCATGAGTCCGGTCCAGCCAGCCCTCTCGGACTTCCACTCCTGTCCACAGCATCGCCCTTTAGTTTACGGTCTCAGTTGCATGTTGCAGGTGAGTGATTGTTCCCTCCAAACTTCAGAACTCTGTCGCAGCATTGCAACTGCAAGTTTTTATAAGGTTTTGCCTGTCCGGGCGTTTTGAGTGTATTTTTGAATATTTTTGCACTAATGTCATGTTTTTCTTTGCTTACTTCTTCCTTCCACTGAAGATAGACACAAAGTGCTGGAGCAACTCAGCGGGTCAGGCAGCATCTCTGGAGAGAAACGATTAGTGATGTTTAGGGTCCCAATCCGAAATGTCACCTCTTCTTTGGTCATCTTATTCATGAATTAGTCATGTTTTGGGTCGGGAGTCTTTTTCAGACTGAAGAAGGGTTTTGGCCCGAAACGCCACCTATTCTTTTTCTCCAGAGATGCTGCCTGACCACTGAGTTACACCAGCGTTTTGTATCTATCTTTGATATAAACCAGCATTTGCAGTTCCTTTCTACACTTTTCTTTCCACTGATGTGTAGTACATTGTTTGTATAATTGGTGCGTTTGTCTGAGTTTATGAACCTATATGCTGCTGCTGCAAAAAAGATTCCTTTCTCCCCGCTAATGGCGGTCGGAAGAAGGGTCCCGACCTGAATCCATTTTTCCCACTGCAGTTGCAAGAAATATTCCTTTGTTCCCCAACTTTACCAGTCTCATGTATTTAAGTTCTTAAACTTTGTATAAGGAGGTGATTTGGGCAAATTTAAAGAGCAATGGATCCTGATCTTGAAATGTGTACTGATTCCTGGTTTTAATAACCAGATTAGAGTCTCCTTGCGATTTTAATTGTCAAAGTCTTTTCTGGATAATTTAGAGTGGCACAGTGGCACGACTGGTAGAATTGCTGCCTCACCGTGCCTGAGTCCCGGGTTCAATCCTGACCTTGGGTGCTGTCTGTGTGGTGTTTGCAAGTTCTCTCTGTGACCGCATGTGTTTCCACCCACATCCAAAAGAGTTTGTAGGTTTGTAGGTTTATAAGCCTCTGTACATTGCCCCCTGTGTGTAGGGAGTGGATGGGAAAGTGGGATAACATAGAACTAGTGTTCAAAGATTATCGCTGGTCAGCACGGGCTCAGTGGTACAGAGGGCTTGGTTTCCACGCTGTATCCCTAAACTAAAACTAATTGAGTTTGAGTTTAGTTTATTGTCACGTGTACCGAGGTACCGTGAAAAGCTTTTGTTGAGATTTAACCAGTCAGCAGAAAGACTATACATGATTACAATTGAGTCATCTACAGTGTGCAGATACATGATAAGAAATACTGCTGTTGGAGTGGAGGTTTAAAAGAGTGAAGTAATTGAAATGTGTGATTGCAGATCTACTTCTGTGACGAGCACACAAAGACTAGGCTGGGTTGGGCGCCTACTATCTAAATGGCGTCAAGTTGGGAAAGGGGGAAGTACAACGGGATCTGCGGGATCCTTGTACATCAGTCTATGAAAGTAAGCATGCAGGTACAGCAGGCAGTGAAGAAAGCGAATGGCATGTCGGCCTTTATAACAAGAGGAAGCGAATATAGGAGCAAAGAGGTCCTTCTGCAGTTGTACCGGGCCCTAGTGAGACCACACCTGGAGTATTGTGTGCAGTTTTGGTTCCCTAATTTAAGGAAGGACATTCTTGCTATTGAGGGAGTGCAGCGTAGGTTTACAAGGTTAATTCCTGGGATGGCGGGACTGTCATATGCTGCGAGAATGGAGCAGCTGGGCTTGTAGACTCAGGAGTTTAGAAGGATGAGAGGGGATCTCATTGAAACATATAAGATTGTTAAGGGTTTGGACACGCTGGAGGCAGAAACATGCTCCCAATGTTGGGGGAGTCTAGAACCAGGGGCCACAGTTTAAGAATAAGGAGTAAGCCGTTGAGAACGGAGACGAGGAAACACTTTTTCTCACAGAGAGTGGTGAGTCTGTGGAATTCTCTGCCTTAGAGGGCGGTGGAAACAGGTTCTCTGGATGATTTCAAGAGAGAGCTAGATAGGGCTCTTAAAAATAGCGGAGTCAGGGGATATGGGGAGAAGACAGGAACGGTGTACTGATTTGGGATGATAAGTCATGACCGCATTGAATGGCGGTGCTAGCTCGAAGGGCCAAATGGACTACTCCTGCACCTATTGTCTATTGTCTATCTTTAAATAAAGGGTGACTCTGCATTTCTGATCTAGTAACACGATGACTGATAATATGTCATGTGTACTGGGGGTGAGATATTTGAGAGCGATGTTCAGATCGTGTCTTACATTGGGCCTCGAGTCTCACTCACGTTGAGAGTTGGGAGTTGTGTATCAATCAGACAGGGCATAATCTCCACAAAAGCTATTATTTAATTATTTTGGTTTATGCAAATTATGATCAAGTTTTCTCATGCTGGAATATTAGGAATGCAAATTTAATTAATGACCGTTATTCCTAAGAAAAAAGGAACTGTAGATACTGTACATAGATACGTTCTACGTTCTCCAGAGATGTTGCCTGTCCTAGTTGTAATGGCAAATTTCCAATTCCTCCAGTGTCCAACTTTCCGTTGCCAATACTACACAGGTCAGTAGGAGTGATCATACGCAGACCAAATAGAACAAATTTACCAGCCGTTATGTCCATTGGTTCTTTATTGAAGTAGTTGTACAAACAAAGAGATGAACATACCAGGTTGTCCTTATTCTGCATACAAGTTGTAAAGTCTGTTCTCCCAGTCTGGTGAGAACTGTATACTCTCAACCCCAGTGCCTGGTCTGCCACTCCCTGTCCACTATGTCCACATGTATACACTCCTCTGTGCATCTAATGACCGCCCCTAAGTCTCCAAAATAATACTGCAAGATATATCTAGACAAAATAATCTAATATGGCAACAG
Organism: Raja brachyura; assembly: GCA_963514005.1. The sequence continues at coordinate 23,946,270 of OY740794.1, forward strand.
TAGCTAGCATAAACATAAATGGCCCCTGCACATGTTATAGAGTTTGAGTTATACAGCGTGGAAACAGACTCATTGGCCCAACCTGCCCACGCCGACCAACATTGCCCCATCTACACAAGTGTCACCTGTCTGCGTTCGGCCAATATCCCTCTTAAACCAACCCTCACCTGCGTTGAGTTGTTTAAGAAGGAACTGCAGATGCTGGAAAATCGAAGGTAGACAAAAATGCTGGAGAAACTAAGTGGGTGAGGCAGCATCTATGGAGTGAGGGAAATAGCAATGTTTCGGGTCGAGACCCTCTTCAGAATCTATACCTGCGTTGAAATGCTTTTTAAACGTTGTGATAGTAGCTGCCTCAACTACCTCCTCTGGCAGTCCGTTCCATATGCCTACCACCCTTTGTGTGTAAAAAACGTTGCCGCTTGGGTTCCTCTCAAAATCTCTCCCTCCTCACCTTAACCCTATGTCCTTTGGTTCTTGACTCCCCGAGTCTGAGTAAAAGATTCTGTATATTTACCCAATCTATTCCATGTTTTCCAGAGATACTGCCTGACCCGCTGAGTTACTCCAACACCTTCTGTCTTTTTAAAAAAACGTTTTCAATTAAACTCCTTGTTGCTTATCTTTGGAATTCGAGGATTCCCTTTGTTTGAGGATTCTCCTTGTGCCCATTTACAAAGTGGTCGATCTTCTCATTGATGGAACAATGAGGTGGCCCAGGCAAGATCATAAGACATGGGATGTAGGAGGAGACATATGGTGCAGCACAATGGCGCAGCGGTAGAGTTGCTGCCTTACAGTGCCAGAGACCCGGGTTCTAACCTGTCTACGTGTGCTGATTGTACAGTGTTTGCACGTTCTCCCTGGGACCGTGTGGGTTTTCTTTGTGTGCTCCGGTTTCCTTGCACACTCCAAAGATATAACCATATAACCATATAACAATTACAGCACGGAAACAGGCCATCTCGGCCCTTCAAGTCCTTGCCGAACAACTTTTTTCCCTTAGTCCCACCTGCCTGCACTCAGACCATAACCTTCCATACCCTTCTCAACCATATGCCTATCCAATTTATTTTTAAATGATACCAACGAACCTGCCGCCACCACTTCCACTGGAAGCTCATTCCACACCGCTACCACTCTCTGAGTAACGAAGTTCCCCCTCATGTTACCCCTAAACTTCTGTCCCTTAATTCTAAAGTCATGTCCTCTTGTTTGAATCTTCCCTATTCTCAAAGGGAAAAGCTTGTCCACATCAACTCTGTCTATTCCTCTCATCATTTTAAAGACCTCTATCAAGTCCCCCCTTAACCTTCTGCGCTCCAGAGAATAAAGATCTAACTTATTCAACCTATCTCTGTAACTTAGCTGTTGAAACCCAGGCAACATTCTAGTAAATCTCCTCTGTACCCTCTCTATTTTGTTGACATCCTTCCTATAATTGGGCGACCAAAATTGTACACCATACTCCAGATTTGGTCTCACCAATGCCTTGCACAATTTTAACATTACATCCCAGCTTCTATACTCAATGCTCTGATTTATAAAGGCTAGCATACCAAAAGCTTTCTTTACCACCCTATCTATATGAGATTCCACCTTCAAGATGTGCAGGTTTGTAGGTTAATAGGTAAACAAGAAGTCAAATTGTCCCTGGAGTGTTTGTATACAGGGCAATCGCTGGTTGGCGTGGACTAAGTGGGCTGAAGAGCCTGTTCCCACGCCGTAACTCTCAAGTCCAGGGTTGGAAATCCCCCCCTCCATCCCACGCACACGCACACGCACACAATTTCTTATTCATCTCCCTCTTTTTTTTCACTCCTTGCATGGATATAAGTAATATTTTAACACATATTTCCACTAATTTCTTGAGCAGCTGCTGTAGTGCCACTTGGTATTTTGAGCATTATTTCCATAATTTCTGTTGTGAAGACTTTGCTGCAAAGAATGGTGTGGACCCCTGGGGATGGAGGTGTGGGAGGGAGGGGGGGGGGGGGGTTGCTTTATAGTGAAATGAATCACCCATTTCATAATCCTAAAGAAAGACACATAATGCTGGCATCTCAGCAGGTTAGGCAGCATCCCTGGAGAACATGAATAGGCGGCATTTCGGGTCAGAACCCTTCATCAGACTGATTGCAGGGGAGTGGGAAAGGAGGAGGGGCAGCACAGAGCAAGGCCGGTAACATGTAAACGCAGTTTTAGATTTTGGTTTTAGAGATACAGCATTGGAAACAGGCCCTTCGGCCCATCGAATCCCCGCACACTAACACTATTCTACATGCACTAGCGACAATTTACAATTTTATAGTTATAGTTTCTTTATTGTCATTGTAACATGAACCATGTACAACGAAATTTAAAAATGTCAGCCAGTCAGTGCAACATTCAAACCATAAAAGCTAACGATACATACAAGGTAAAATATTAAAAAAGATGATAAACAACAAAAATAAATATGAAATATAAAAACAGCACGCACAAACACCCAACCCTACATCCTTCTGTCGATTTCACAGTGTACCAACCACAGTCCCTTAGTCCCTGCGTTCCTTGGCGGCTACATTTAGTGCCTTTATAGCAGTGAGGTAAAAACTGTTTTTAAGTCTGTTTGTCCTTGTCCTTGTAGATCTGTACCGTCTGCCTGACGGCAACAGTTCAAACAGGGAGTGTCCGGGGTGGGAAATGTGTCCGGGGTGGGAAATTACCTCGCCAATTAACCTACATAAGTTAATAAGTGATAGGGATAGAATTAGGCCATTCGGCCCATCAACTCTAGTCTGCCATTCAATCATGGTTGATCTATTTCTCCATCCTAACCCCATTCTCCGACCTACTCCCCATAACCCCTGACACCCTACAAACCTGTACATCTTTGGAGTGTGGGGGAAAACCAGAGCTCCCGGAGACAACTCACATAGGTCAGGGGTAGAACATATAAACTGCACAGACAGCATCCGTAGTCATGATCAAACTCTGGTCTCAGGCGCTGTAAGGCAGCAACTCTACCTCTGCGCTCTCGTACCTCCCACAGACGAGGGAGATTTATGACCGGCAGATTGTTCGACAAAGGCCAAGATTGAAAAGGCTGGTGTGAGCACGAAAACGATAAAGTGTTGATCCTCTGTTCCAGCTTTTTGTGTTCAATTGCAGAGTAGTTTTCAATCTTATGAAAAAACCTGTCGTCATTCGTCAACAATGCCTGATTTTGTTCTTTTCACAGACAATAACTTTATGTTGCCCCAGTGCCTTGGTGTGGAATTACTCCACAAACGAAAGCAAAAGCAACAATCCTGGCTCACCGCTTGATCTACTCCAAGTGGCTCCTTCGTGTTTACCCATGCCAGGGGGAAGTTCCACCTTCAATCAGCAGGTAACGATGGGCAGAACGGCCTGGCACGCTGGTTCGATTTCCCACCCGGTATATTTAGCATTACTCGATGGATTGTTGGATGGGTATGGATGAGGAAGGACATCCTTGTGATTGAGGCAGTGCAGCGTAGGGTCACGAGGCTTGTATTCACTGGAGTTTAGAAGGATGAGGAGGGATCTTATAGAAACATATAAAAATATAAAAGGACTGGACATGCAGAAAAAATATTCCCAATGTTGGACAAGTCCAGAACCAGGGGCCACAGTCTTAGAATAAAGGGGAGGTCATTTAAGACTGAGGTGAGAAAAAACTTTTTCACCCAGAGAGTTGTGAATTTATGGAGTTCCCTGCCACAGAGGGCAGTGGAGGCCAAGTCACTGGATGGATTTAAGAGAGATAGTTAGATAGAGCTCTAGGGGCTAGTGGAGTCAAGAGATATGGGGAGTAGGCAGGCACGGGTTATTGATAGGGGATGATTAGCCATGATCACAATGAATGGCGGTGCTGGCTCGAAGGGCCGAATGGCCTCCTCCTGCACCTATTTTCTATGTTTCTATGATGAACGAAACCGGAATTGTAGGGTCAAGTATGCACGGAAACTGCTTTGTTTTTTTAGTGTAGTTTAGAGATACAGGGTAGCAAGAGGCCAATTGGCTCACTGAGTCCGTGTGGACCAACGATCACCTGTTTACTTGTACTATCCTGTACACTAAGGACAATTTACAGAATCAATCTACAAAACCGCACGTCTTTTGAGTGCGGGAGGAAACCTGAGCACCCGGAGAAAACCCACATGGTCACAATAGAATGTACACACAAGCATACACACACGTACCGTATATATGTGTGTAGACACATTTAAATGCCTGTACATATACACGCACTGTGTTCACACACAATACATGCTTAGAAGATAGACGCAAAATGCTGGAGTAACTCAGTGGGTCAGACAGCATCTCTGGAGAAAAGGAATAGGTGAGGATTTGGGTCAAGTTCCTTTTTCTGACCCGAAATATCATCTATTCCTTTTCTCCAGAGATGCTGCCTAACCTGCTGAGTCACTCCAGCATTTTGTGTCTATCTTCAGTGTAAACCAGCCTCTGCCCATACATACATACATGCATAAAGTGTGTACACACACAGATACACTGTGCCTGTGTTCTCTCTTGATCACTACTGAACCATCTTGCTTCAATGTTTCAGGTCCGAGCCAAGATCTACGAGGTGGAACAACAGATCAAGCAGCGGGGACGAGCGGTGGAAGTACGGTGGTCTTTCGACAAGTGCCAGGAGTCCACTGCAGGTAAACTTGTATTTTGCACATTGGAAAATATACGGCGTAAGCGGAAAGTTTGTGGCTATCTCAGCTTCCTCTGAATGATGCATCATTGTCTCAATGGCCACCGAACAAAACTTAATGACTTGTCTTTTGGTAGCACTGCAGAAGACCACTCGGCCCTTATGGATAAACTGGCCCTTTTCTTGTAAGTTTTCTGATTCCCCTTAAAGTTTAGTTTATTGTCATGTTTAGTTTAGTTTTTAGTTTAGAGATGCAGCGCGGAAACAAGCCCTTCGGCCCACTGAGTCCACGCCGACCAGTGATCCCCGCACACTAACAGTGTTCTACAGACACTCGGGACAATTTATAATTTTACCAATGCCAATTAGCCTACAAAGCCTGCACGTCTTTGGAGTGTTGGAGGAAACCACAGATCCCTGAGTAAACCCACGCAGGTCACGGGGAGAACATACAAACTCCGTACAGACTGCACCAGTAGTCAGGATTGAACCCGGGTCTCTTGCGCTGTAAGGCAGCAACTCTACTGCTGCGCCACCGTGCTGCCCTGTCAGGTGTACCGAGGTGCAGTGAAAAGCTTCTTGGTTGCGTGCTATCCAGTCAGCGGAAAGACTGTATGTGATTGCAATCAGGTAGACACAAAATCAGGGGGGCAGGCAGCATCCGTGGATGGAAGGAATGGGTGACGTTTCGGGTCGTGACGCTTCTTCAGACTTAGTCAGGGGAGAGGGAGATACAGAGATAAAGAAGTGTAAGATGAGAAAAGGAAACAAAGGGCGGACAGCTTTAGTTTAAACCAGCAACTGCAGTTCCTTCCCACAACATTACAGTCAAGTAGTTTATAGTTTAGTTGTATAATTGCCACATGCACTGTGATACAGTGAAAAGCTTTGTGACGGTTTTACACTGAGGCCATTTGTGGATGGAAAATTTGTTTTAGTGTATTAAAAATCAGCCAAGGTACTCAGAATAACCCGCTGGCTTCTTTTCGAGATAATGGAATGTAGTGCTTAATGTTTGGTTGGAAGAGCTAGCAGAGTGCCATGTAAAGTGCAGCACGTTGCAGGCACCTACCATTCTCTGTGCAAAAAAATAAATTTGCCCAGCCCATCTTCTTTAAAGATGGTGCAGACAGATATGCTAGTGGTGTTTAAGAGGCATATAGAGAGGCACATGCAGGGAATGACGAGATCTGGATCAAATGCAAGCAGGTACAGTGGCTTGCAAAGTATTCATACCCCTTGAACTTTTGCACATTTTGTCACGTTACAACCACAAATGTAAATGTATTTTATTGGGATTTTATGTGAGAGACCAACACAAAGTGGCGCATAATCGTGAAGTGGAAGGAAAATGATACATGGTTGTCAATTTTTTTTACAAATAAAAAACTGAAATGTGTGGCGTGCAAAAGTATTCAGCCCCCTTTACTCTGATACCCCTAAATAAAATCCAGTGAAACCAATTGCCTTCAGAAGTCACCTAATTAGTAAATAGAGTCCATGTGTGTGTAATCTAATCTCAGTATAAATACAGCTGTTCTGTGAAGACCTCAGAGGTTTGTTAGAGAACATTAGTGAACAAACAGCATCATGAAGCCCAAGGAACACACCAGACAGGTCAGGGATAAAGTTGTGGAGAAGTTTAAAGCAGGGTTAGGTTATAAAAAAATATCTCACGCTTTGAACATCTCACGGAGCACTGTTCAATCCATCATCTGAAAATGGAAAGAGTATGGCACAACTGCAAACCTAGCAAGACATGGCCGTCCACCTAAACTGACAGGCTGGGCAAGGAGACCATTGATCAGAGAAGTAGCCAAGAGGCCCATGGTAACTCTGGAAGAGCTGCGGAGATCCACAGTTCAGGTGGGAGAATCTGTCCACAGGACAACTATTAGTCGTGCACTCCACAAATCGGGCCTTTATGGAAGAGTGGCAAGAAGAAAGCCATTGTTGAAACAAAGCCATAAGAAGTCCCATTTACAGTTTGCCAAAAGCCATGTGGGGGCACAGCAAACATGTGGAGGAAGGTGCTCTGGTCTGATGAGACCAAAATTGAAGTTTTTGGCCTAAATGCAAAACGCTATGTGTGGCGGAAAACTAACACTGCACATCACCCTGAACACACCATCCCCACTGTGAAACACTGTTGCAGCATCATGCTGTGGGGATGCTTTTCTTCAGTAGGGACAGGGAAGCTGGTCAGCGTTCATGGGAAGATGGATGGAGCCAAATACAGGGCAATCTTGGAAGAAAACCTGTTGGAGTCTGCAAAAGACTTGTTCACCTTCCAGCACAACAACGACCCTAAACATACAGCCAGAGCTACAATGGAATGGTTTAGATCAAAGCACATTCATGTGTTAGAATGGCCCAGTCAAAGTCCAGACCTAAATCCAATTGAGAATCTCTGGCAAGACTTGCAAATTGCTGTTCACAGATGCTCTCCATCCAATCTGACTGAGCTTGAGCTGTTTTGCAAAGAAGAATGGGCAAACATTTCAGTCTCTAGATGTGCAAAGCTGGTAGAGACATACCCCAAAAGACTTGCAACTGTAATTGCAGCGAAAGGTGGTTCTACAAAGTATTGACTCAGGGGGGCTGAATAATTTTGCACGCCACACTTTTCAGTTTTTTAATTGTAATAAAATTTGGAAACCATGTATCATTTTCCTTCCACTTCACAATTATGCACCACTTTGTGTTGGTCTATCACATAAAATCCCAATAAAATGCATTTACGTTTGTGGTTGTAACGTGACAAAATGTGGAAAAGTTCAAGGGGTATGAATACTTTTGCAAGCCACTGTAAGAGCTGGTCTTGGCATCGTGTTCGTCACAGACATTGTGGGCCCTAGGGTCTAGCTGTGTAGTCTTTATGCTGACTGGATGGCATGCAACAAAAAGCTTTTCACTATACCTTGGTACATGTGACACCAAACTAAACTAAGCCAAACTGAACCAAACCAAACAAAACCAAACCAAACTGTTCCTGTGACGTACTGTTCCGTGTTCTATAATTTATTTCAGCAGCATTCTTAAGTCACAGAAAGACCCGGTCATCTGTCCCTATCTATTGCAGCACCATGGAAACACAAGCGATTGCAGATGCTTGAATCTTGAGTAAAAAAAAAATTGCTAAAACACCATCTGTCTATTTTCCTCCACTGACGCTGCCTGATCTGTGGAGTTCCTCCAGCACATTGTTTTTCCCTATTGCACCGTCAGATGTTCACAGAGTCATTGAACCAAGCCTGCACCCAGCGAGACCACAAGCACCCATTTATTCTAAGCATATGGTCATCCCATTGTTTCTCTGTACATTCCCATCAAACCTGCCAGATTTTACCCATCACCTACACGCTGCGGACAATTTACAGTGTACAGTTAACTTATTCACCTGCATATCTTGGATATGGGAGGAAACCGGATCACCCGGCCCTCTCCATTGCTGGAGTGAGGCCACACACAAATTGGAGGAACAGCACCTCATATTTCACTTGGGGTGCTCACAGTCCAGCAGTATGAATATTGAAATCTCTACTTTTAAGTAACTTTATCTTACACTCCCCTCCACTCCCACCTCCCTCCTTGCCCCCTTCCTCCACCCTAGTCATCTTACCAGTTCACAGTTCTACACCTTGTTTCTCTTGAGATCACACCTTCCCTAGCCAACGATGGACCTACCAAGCACTGCCCTGCCTGAGGTCAGTAGACAATAGGTGCAGGAGTAGGCCATTCAGCCCTTCGAGCCAGCACCGCCATTCAATGCGATCATGGCTGATCATCCCCAATCAGTACCCCTTTCCAGCCTTCTCCCCATATCCCCTGACTCCGCTATCTTTAAGAGCCCTATCTAGCTCTCTCTTGAAAGTATCCAGAGAACCTGCCTCCACCGGCCTCTTGGGCAGAGAATTCCACAGACTCACAACTCTCTGTGTGAAAAAGTGTTTCCTCACCTCCATTCTAAATGGCTTCCCTCTTATTCTTAAACTGTGGCCCCTGGTTCTGGACTCCCCCAGCATCGGGAACATGTTTCCTGCCTCTAGTGTGTCCAACTTAATAATCTTATATGTTTCAATGAGATCCACTCTCAATCTTCTAAATTCCAGCCTATACAAGCCCAGTCGCTCTGTTCTCTCAGCTTATTACAGATCCGCCATCCCGGGAATTAACCTTGTATACCTACGGTAATTAACCTTGTAAACCTACGACAGCAAGAATGTCCTTCCTCAAATTAGAGGACCAAAACTGCACACAATACTCCAGCTGTGGTCTCACTAGGGCCCTGGACAACTGCAGAAGGACCTTTTTGCTCTTATACTCCGCTCCTCTTGTTATGAAGGCCAACATGCCATTCGCTTTCTTCACTGCCTGCTGTACCTGCATACTTACTTTCATTGACTGCTGAACAAGGACCCCAGATCCTGTTGTACTTCCCCTTTTCTCAACTTGACACCATTTAGATAATAATCTGCCTTCCTGTTTTTGCTACCAAAGTGGATAACTTCACATTTATCCACATTAAACTGCATCTGCCATGCATCTGCCCACTCACCCAACCTGTCCAAGTCACCCTGCATTTTCATAGCGTCCTCCTCACAGTTCACACTGCCACCCATCTGCAAATTTGCTAATGTTACTTTGAAACCCTTCGACTGTACACGGTCATTTGTACCTGGCCCTGAATGGTTTGGTCTCTTCTCACCTCCAGCTCTTCAACCTCCCCTCCCCCCCCCCCCCCCCATCCTACCTCTACTTTCAGTGTGAAGAAGGGTCGCGATGCAAAACGTAACCCAGCCTTTTTTCTCCAGAGATACCGCCTGACCCACTGTTACTCCAGCACTTTGTGTCTATCACCCAAAATAAATGTTTGTGGTCACAGGAATAGAGAGAGTGTGTTTGTCATACTTACTGATAACAGAATAATGAAATTATTTCTTGCTGCAGCATACCAGGCCTGTAAATGCACAGAAATAGCACAGAGATAATATGTATATAATAATCAAAAATACAAAAATAGATAGCAGTAATGCTATGTAATCATAGTTTTCCAAACTCCAAGCGGAGAGCACCGAGGTCAGGATTGAGAGTGGGGTGGCTGGGATTGTGAAGCAGCAGATTTACTAGAACGGTCATTGTGCCGCCCTGTTGCAACCCTCGGAATCTGGTACTTATTAATTCCTAGGAAGTTATAGACAATAGACAGTAGGTGCAGGAGTAGGCCATTCGGCCCTTCGAGACAGCACCGCCATTCAATGTGATCATGGCTGATCATCCCCAATCAGTACCCCGTTCCTGCCTTCTCCCCATATCCCCTGACTCCACTATCTTTAAGAGCCCTATCTAGCTCTGTCTTGAAAGTATCCAGAGAACCGGCCTCCACCGCCCTTTGAGGCAGAGAAATCCACAGACTCACAACTCTCTGTGAGAAATGAATCTGATGAACCCTGAATTCCATACTCAAGGGTTATTTTGACTGGCAAAGATAGACTAGTGTAGGAAGGAATGTAGATGCTGATTTAAACCGAAGATGGACACAAAAAGCTGGAGTAACTCAGCAGGTCAGAGAGCATTTCTGGAGAAAAGGAATATGTGATGTTTCAGTTGGAGACACTTCTTCAGAGTGGATAGACTAGTATTTATGTCGAGAGGACTAGAATATAAAATCAGTGATGTAATGCTGAGGCTTCCTTCATAAGGCATTGGTCAGACCGCATTTGGAGTATTGTGAGGAGTTTTAGGCCCCATATCTGAGGAAGGATGTCCAGGAGAGGGTCCAGGAATGAGTGATCTCAGGAGAATGCTCCCAGGAATGAATGGTTTAAAATATGATGAATGTTTGACAGCCTTGGGCCTGTACTCGCTGGAGTTTAGAAGGATGAGGGGGAGCCTCATTGAAACTTACTGTAGATTGGCTATTGCATGTCAGCCAATCCGAATGCTTAGTAATTATAACTCTGCCTAATTATATGATTTATAGTGTAAGAACTCGCCTACTGTCTAGCAGTAGCTGCAATAGACTGAACATGTGATGTACTGCATATGTGATGATGAACTAGACAATAAAGATGCTTGTGCTTCAACCTGTGTTAGACTACGGTATTTACATGGTGTCAGAAAATTGGTTCTAGCCCGCGTCTGTTTACCACGATTTATTTTGTTTATCAGTTTTTATTTGTGAGTGTTTTGATGACATGGCTAATTCCTGTCAAAAGCCAAGCCCGCTAACATAGCGGATTCTGACATAGCCGAGCGCTGGCGAATGTTTGCGCGAGACTACGCTCACTATATCCACATCGTTCACCGAAACGATCTCGATGATCTGAAGCTAGCGGGTCCGGAAGCAATGATCCGCGCAGACACATTTGAATTCGCCGCAGCACACCTCGACGCCACCGGCTGGTGCTGGTGCCAGCTGAAACTATCGAAAACCCGACGGTCCTACTGAGGAAGTTTAGCGAACTTTGCGACCTGCCATCGAATGGTATACTCGAGAGAACAAGATTTGTTGCCCAACAGCAACGGGCTGATGAGCCTGTCGAATGATTTATAAGCGACATACGACACATGAATTCACGGTGCCGCTTCGGTAGGTTGACAAATGAGCTCATGCGTGATAAGATTGTGGGAGGAATGAGTGATCACAAGCTAAGAGCTGAACTGCTTCGGAATGATTAACTGACTTTAGAGCAAGCCATTCATGCATGTCGAATGGCAGAGACTGTAGCCCCACTAGCTGATTTTGCCCCACCAGTCCTCAACAGCAACATAACGTAAATTTAGCTAACTATTGTCCACAGAAGTTTTTAAACGCGTTCCGCAAAGGTCCGAACATGCCTTCCATGGGATGCCCAAACTGCAACTATTTCCAATCTAAGGGGCGCCAATTCTGCGTTGCCCATGAGGAAGTTTGTCACTAGTGCAAGAAACTCAACCACTTTGCTACTTGTTGTCGGTCGCGTGGGAACACTGCTTCAAGGACAAATCTGCACCTGATTCATCAAGAACTGTCTGATTCTGATTCCCAAGAACAAGATGATGCTTCCCACGGGAATGATTCCGATAAGACAGACACTGACTCAACTGTACTTTCCCTTAACCTGCGCTCCCCAGGCAAACTGATGGATCCTGCGATGACCATGCTAATCAATAACAAGGCTTTGAATGCCAAAGTCGATACTGGCGCCAGAGTGAATGTAATGTCACTCAAAGAGTTCAACAAGATAAGAACCACTGAACTTATGAAAAAAGACTCCTCCACCCTACATGCTTACGGGGGGGGGGGGGGGGGGGGGAATGTTCTTCCCCTGTTGGGTAAAGCTGATTTAAAATGCACTGTCAATGAGCAGACGAAAAACCTGATCTTTTACATTGTGCAACTAAACTTGGAAACCCTGTTTGGCATCAATGCGTGCCATGACCTAGGTCTGGTTTATTTTGGGTGTGCTGTCCACAAATTCTGTTTGACAGAAGAACCAACACAGCAGATGCTATCCAATTATAAAGACTTATTTGACGACAAACTTGGCAAATTGCCTACGATATACAAGATCACTGTCGATCATGCTGTCACCCCAATAGTTCGTGCACGTCGCCTTGTTCCCCATGGCATGCAGGAGAGAATACACGCCGAACTCAAGCACATGATCTCCATTGGAATCATTGCCGAGGTCAGTGAATCCTCGGACTGGCTCTCCACCATGGTCGTCACCACAAAAAAAGACAAGAAAGAATTACGGATCTGCATTAACCCTAAAGATTTAAATACAGCAATTAAACGCCAACACTATCCGATGAGAACCACTGAGGACGTAGCGGCACAGATTGGCAATGCCACAGTATTCTCAGTCCTCGATGCCAAGAACTCTTTCTGGCAAATACCACTGGACCGAGCATCGTCTGCCTTAACAACCTTTGCAACACCATTCAGCCACTACAGGTTTTTAAGAATGCCCTTTGGCATGAACTCTGTCAGCGAAGTCTTTCAGCGCGCATTGGAACAATTATTTGCAGAATATCCGTGTGCCATCATTGTTGACGACATCCTAGTATACGGCCGCGATGTGACTGAGCATGATGCCAACCTGAAAAATATACTGAACCGTGCCGGAGACATTAATCTGAAACTCAACCCTCTGAAATGCAAGTCCAGAGTTTCTGAAGTCACCCATGTCTGTCATGTATTCACCAGCAACAGATTAAAACCTGATCCATTAAAGACTGCAGCCATCAATGAGCTGCCGGTCCCAACCGTTGTCACCAGCTTGCAGCGATTCCTCGGCATGGTCAACTATATGGGTAAATTCATTCCCAACCTCAGTGAACTTTCTGTTCCCCTACGACAACTGACCCACAAGGACAATGCATGGTCTTGGACCGGCAACACCAAAGAGCCTTCGAGACTTTAAAACTGCAGCTCGCCAGTGCATCTACACTGGCATATTTCAATCTCAACCTGCCAGTCACTATCACCTGCGATGCATCCCAGTATGGGCTAGGTGCAGCATGCCTACAAACAGCCATTGACGGCGACGTGATGCCTATCTCTCACGCATCACGCACCTTGACTGAAACTGAGCAACGCTATGCCCAGATCGAGAAGGAACTGCTCGCCGTTGTTTATGCCTGCTCAAAATTTAAAGACTTTATCTTTGGCAAAACCTTCACGGTCGAAACAGACCACCAGCCACTAGTTACCATCCTGAGCAAGCCCATCCATGCTGCCCCTGCCCGACTACAGCGAATGATGATGCAGCTTCAACGGTTTGACTTCCGCATTATCTACAAGAAAGTTAAAGACATGCACATCGCGGATACTCTCTGCAGAGCCCCGCACACCACCATCGAACGCTACCCCTTTGAACAGGACGAATTCTCGGTCCTGAAGGTCTTGTTTGTGCCCACCGATCGCCTGCGCCACCTTGCCGAACACACAGCTGCAGACGAAACCTTACAGCTGCTGACCTCCGTCATAAGAGGTGGTGATCAAACAAGCAGTCAAGTGCCCCGGTTGAAATACGACCTTACTTCCTGGTTCGTGACGAACTGGTGTTACAGGACAGAATAATCGTCAAGGGTCACAAGGCGGTCATTCCCCCAACTCTGCGGGACGAGTACTACGAGGAAATCCATGGAGGCCACCCCGGCACGGAGACCACTCTGAAACGAGCCAAGGATATGATCTACTGGCCCGGGATGACCAAGTACATATGAGATAAAACAGAATTGTGCGCAATCTGCAACAGTCAATCACCGCATCAGCAGAAGCAGCCCCTTTTATCCCAGCCAGCTCCCTCCCTACCATGGTCATCACTGGCTGCCGATATCTTCGAATGGCACGGGAAACACTATGTTGTTTTAGTGGACTCATACTCTAACTGGTTCGAACTTGACTTTCTGCCAACAATCACTTCAAGAAACAGTGATCCAAAAGCTGAAATTACACCTTTCCGTGCATGCGGTACCCATTCATCTTCAGACTGACAACGGAACTCAATTCACTAGCCAAACGTTTAAGGACTTCGTAAAATGGTGGAACTTCCAACATGTCATCAGCAGCCCAGAGTACCCACAGTCCAATGGACTTGTCGAGCCTGCGGTTCGGAGCGCAAAACAACTCATGGAGCGCTCCCATCTAGCCAAATCTGACGTCTACCTGGACCTGCTGAACCTGCGAAATATTGCAAGGGACAACATTCTCGGCTACCCAGCCCAGCGGCTGATGTCCCGCCAGACACGTCCTCCACCGCCTGTCTCCCAGCAACAGCTACAACCTAAAGTCTGCCCCGCTGCTGTAATACAGAAGTGCGTACAGTTTAACCGAGACACGCAGAAGCGATTCTATGACAAGACCAGCAAACCACTTAAACCATTTATACAAGGGCAAGTGGTACGACTGCAAACAGATAAAGGACATACTAAACTGGGACACATTGATGGTCCATCTAAGGAACCACCCTTCTACCTCGTCGAAGTCGATGGTGTCCTCTACAGACGCAGCCGTCAACATCTCCTTCCTGTGAAGGAACGTCATCCGGCATCCCAAGGTCCTGATGCCCCACCGCTCGAGTTTAAACCGTTCCAGCACCTGTCGTTACCGGGTCCGCCCACTCCCCACGTCGGTCTGTCACTGCGTCCCCTGTTGTAACCGGCACCCCGGGGTCCCTGCGTCGATCCACTCCAGGTTCCCCCATGGCGGCCTCCCCCCACAGACCCATTGGGTCTCCCGCGGTTCTACCTACCCCAGCTCTCATATTTTCGGAGGAAAAGGTTGATGCAGTCCCATACCGTATTAGGACCGGGCGGGTTAGCAGGCCACCTATTAGATATGGTGATTTTGTTTAACCCCATTATTATTTACTCGACTTATCATTTGAAATGCTTTAGTTGCTTTTTCATTTCTGCTTAGTAATTATAACTCTGCCAACTATGTGATTATAGTGTAAGAACTCGCCTACTGTCTAGCAGTAGCTGTAGTACTGAACGTGTGATGTACTGCATATGTGATGATGAACTAGACAATAAAGATGCTTGTGCTTCAACCTGTGTGAGACTAAGGTATTTACACTTACTGAATAATGAAAGGCCTGGATAGAGTGGATGCGGACAGGATATTTCCATTAGTGGGAGTGTCAGGGACCAGAGGCCATCAGACGTAACTTTATGATGAAGGAGATGAGAAGGAAATGTTCTTTAGTTAAAGGTGTTGAATCTGTGGAATTCATTGCCACAGATGGCTGTGGAGGCCATCAATGGATATTTTTAAGGCAGAGATAGATAGATTCTTAATCAGCACTGTCAAAGGTTATGGAGAGAAGGCAGGAAAATGGGATAGAGGGGGAAAAATAGATCAGCCATGATTGAATGTTGGAGTAGACGAGATTCTGCACTAGAACTTAGGAAACTAAATCACATGGTATTGTGCATCTGAAATCTCATTCCAGTGAAGGCACTGGAGCTAAACACAAAATGTAGCAATGTTACAAAATTTTGAAATTTTAAAAATCAAGTCTGCAATTTATCCCATCAGATAAAGCATAAAAAGAAGTTTAATTTGACACCTAATTTACTTTCATATCTTCAGTATTAAGAAAGTTATGGCCATTTTCATACTCGGAAATGAGCATCTTGCTTCCCATTGCCTTTCAATTGACTTAACTCAAAAGCTGTGATCTGGAAAAGTTAAAAGTCCATAACATTCTTAAAAATTAAGAGAACTCAATGAAATTTTCAGTTATTATAGATTGAAGCATTCTGAAACAAATATTAAACAATCTTACTTGGATTACCTGAAATTAAAGCATATAATTAGTTAGTTATCTAATTGTAGCTAATTACAAAATTCAATGAATAGATCTAAACATCTATCAATTTCTTAAGAAAAGATAAACTTTTTTAAAATTGCCTAAGTGTCCAAATAACATTCACACAATAATCCACAATATAACATAATTTTTAAATCTAATTTTCATGAATTTCTGGGCCAAATTGAAGGATTTTAGCGTTTTATGCCTGTAAATTAATGGCCATTTAAATCAACTAGCGAGTGGGTTTTAGTGGAATGCGGTGGATTGGAACGTTGCGGTTAGCGGTGAAGTCGGGGGGAAAAATATTGGGGGTTCATACATTTTTTGGGGACCCCATTTCGCAACATGAAAATATTATTAATGCCTCCCGAAAAACCAACTTTTAATATAAAAATAAAGTATTTACCTTTTTTTCTCCCCTACGCAAAATGCTTCCGGTTGTCTGCGGTCACGGCTTTTGAAGGTGATTTTTAAATTACTCTAGTTAATAAATAATCTAGAGTAATTTAAAAATACCACCATTCATTAAATGTCGGAGCGATTTTTCTTCAGCAACCAAATCGCCCGACATTCATCGATTATCCAGGCCTGTGGAAAAACGGCACTTTAAGCCCGCCCCCCTCTGCAAGGCGCGAAAGTCGCGCACACGGGGAGCGGCAGAAGTGCAGCGCCGCTAAAGGTAAGTTTTGTAACATACCTACAAAATGCTGGAGTAACTCAGCAGGTCAGGCAGCATCTCTGGAGAAAACAAATAGGTGATGTCTCAGGTCTAAACCCTTCTTCAGACTGGGTCAGGGGAGAGGGAAACTAGAGGTATGAAAAGCCGGCACCGATGACCATGGAAAGATGGAGCCCACAATGGTCCATTGTTGGCTGTGGAAGAAGTGATGATGAAGGGATATATTAATACGAACAAAGGAACTGACAAGACAACTAGGGTGGGGGAGGGGGGGAAGAGAGGGAATACAGGGGTTACTTGAAATTAGAGACATCTATATTCATACCACTGGGTTGTAAGCTGCCCATGTGAAATATGAGGTGCTGTTCCTTCAATTTACATGTGGCCTCACTCTGACAGTGGAGGTGGCCCAGGACAGAATGGTCAGTATGGGAATGGGAAGGGGAGTTAAAATGTTTGACAACCGGGAGATCACCAAACACTGGAACGACAGGTCTGAACAGGTTTTGATTTTAGAAAGCTGTAAAGTAACATCCTGCCATTAGATGGCGCTATTGAATGCTCTGCTGTTGACAACTTGCTGAAATCTCATTTTGTAATGAAGGAACCTCTTTAAAGGCCTGTCCCACTTGTGATTTTTTTGATGACTGGCGGCATCATTGACTGACGTATCAGGTCACCGAAAAATTTGTGGCGTGATGCGGCGTGACATGGCAGTGACGCCGCGTGATGATGTGTTGACGCGCGGTGTTTTTTCAAGTGTCGCAACATTTTTTGTTGCCACTGGATTTTGAAATGTTCAAAATCTTTTGGCGACACTGATATGACGCCGGCAGTCACCGACAAAATCACCAAGTGGGACAGACTCTTAAGTCTTATAGCGCAGGAATAGGCTGTTTATCCATCATGCCTGTGCTGGCTCTATAATAAAGCTCTCCAATTATTCCCCTCAATCTCCATGGTCCTCAAAATATCAGTATTTCAAGTTTTTATCCAATCTGATTTGGCGGTTTCAAAAGAGTTTAATTTATTTTAATTTAGTCTGAAGAAGGGTCTTGTCCCGAAACGTCACCTTTTCTTTCGCTCCATAGATGTTGCATCACCTGCTGAGTTTCACCAGCAATTTTATCTACCTTTAATTTAGTTTACTCTCACTTGTACCGAGGTACAATGAAAAGCTTTTTGTTGCATGCTATCCAGCCAGCCATCCTCTCTGGAACTCTCTGCCACAGAGGGTAGTTGAGGCCAGTTCATTGGCTATATTTAAGAGGGAGTTAGATGTGGCCTTGTGGCTAAGGGGATCAGAGGGTATGGAGAGAAGGCAGGTACGGGATACTGAGTTGGATGATCAGCCATGATCATATTGAATGGCGGTGCAGGCTCGAAGGGCTGAATGGCCTACTCCTGCACCTATTTTCTTTGTTTCTATGGAAAGGCTATACATGATCGCAATCAAGCCGTCCACAGTGTACAGATACAGGATAAAGGGAATAATGTTTAGTACAAGATAAAATCCAATTAAAGATAGTCTGAGGGTCTCCAATGAAGTAGATGGGAGTTCAGGACCACTCTATAGGTTGTGAGAGGACGGTTCAGTTGCCTGATAGCAGCTAGGAAGAAACTGTCCCTGAATCTGGAGGTGTGTGTTTTCAAAGCTACGAGTGAGCTGCAATCTATTTGGACAAGTGAGGTTTGGTATATGAATATTAATTAGTTTATGCTGCTCGCTTTCTGTCCTTCCCATAGGTTTTACAATCAGCAAGGTCTTGCACACGTTGGAAGTACTGGATCGCCATTGCTTTGATAGATCTGACTCCACCAACTCTCTCGACAGCCTCGATCACAAGATATTTGGTTCCAGCCAGGGCAAGGAGAGCCAAGAGGTGAGTGGTTTCAATGCCTTTTGTGTCCACTGCTCGTAAAATATGTGGAAACAAGGAACTGAAGATGCTGGCCAATATGCAAAAGGACACAAAGTGCTGGAGTAACTCAGCGGGTCAGGCAGCATCTCTGGAGAACATTGACATGTCTGAAGTGTATAAAATGAGAGGTTGTCGGAAGGAACTGCATATGCTTGTTTAAACTGAAGATAGACACACAATGCTGGAGTAATTCAGTGGGTCAGGCCGCATCTCTGGATAGAAGGAATGGGTGACGTTTTTGCATCGAGACCTTTCTTCAGATGATTGCTAGTCTCTTACCCAGAGTAGGGGAATCGAGAACAAGAGGACAGAGGTGTAAGATGAAGGGGAAAAGATTTATAAGGAATCTGATGGGTAACTTTTTCACGCAAAGGATGGTGGTGTATGGAACGAGCTGACGGAGGAGGTAGTTGAGGCAGGTACTATCGCAACGTTTAAGAAACAATTAGGCAGGTACATGGATAGGACAGGGTTAGATGGATATGGACCAAACCCAGACAGGTGGGACTAGTGTAGATGGGACATGTTGGTCGTTGTGGGCAAGTTGGGCTGAAGGTCCTTATTCCATGCTGTATGACTTTATGATTGGTTAGCTGTGTGGCTCTGGCAACGGTCGATTCTGTTTACTGCATGGAAATCTCTCCTTCAGATTGTCTGGCTGATTGACATTACTGCTCACAAAAACTAACTGAGCAGTTTCTGTATCTGCTCTCCTTCCTCTGAACAGTGGAGGCTTTTTGGTGTATTTTCCGCTTGTGTTTCTGCCAAGCCTTGATGTTTTTCTTAGTCATGCACGCATCTAGAGAGGCAAAGGGCAGACAGGAATTTCCCCCTGAACTCTTGAGTGAAAAGGAGATTATGTACCTGAGCTGTGTAAAGGTCATTTTGTTTGGTACATTCCTGAAAACGCTGAGACATCAATAAATCTGCTGTGGTTTGTCAGATAACGTTTTTACTTAATATAGAGTAATACCTCCAGATTCAGGGACAGTTTCTTGTTATTAGGCAACTGAACCATCCCAGCACGAACTAGAGAAAGGTCCTGAGCTCCCATCCACCTCATTGGAGATATTTGGACTATCTTTAATTGGACTTTACTGGGCTTTATGTTGCACTAAACGTTATTCCCTGCACGTGTAGGAAGGAACTGCAGATGCTGGTTTAAACTGAATATAGACACAAAATTCTGGAGTAACTCAGTGGGTCAGGGTGCATCTCTGGAGAAAAGGAATAGATGATGTTTCAGGTTGAGACCCTTCTTCAGACTTCATCCTATATCTGAAATGCAGATCTGTGGATGGCTTAATTGTAATCACCTATAGTCTTTTCACTGACTGGATAATACGCAACAAAAAAGCTTTTCACTGTACCTTGGTAAACAAGACAATAATGAACTAAACAATATCACTAACCAGGCTTTGTCCCACCCCACCTTTTTCCCAGCTTTCACCCTCCTACTATGATCAGTCTGAAGAAGGGTCCCAACTCAAAGCATCACCTATCCATGTCCTCCAGAGAAGCTCCCTGACCCGCTGAGATACTCCAGCACTTTGTGTTCTACGCTGGATGGCCTCTTGTGCAGTTCCTTGTGTCTACATGTAAATTAAGATAAGACATGGTTCAATGGCTTCTTTTCAAAACAAAAATTGGAATATAAACTATCAGTAAAGGTGATAGATGTAAAAACACAAGGGCGGCACAGTGGTACAAATGGTGGAGTTGCTGCCTCATAGAGCCAGAGACCTGAGTTCAATCCTGACCTTGGGTGCTGTCTGCGTGGAATTTGCACATTCTCCGTGTGACCACGTGGCTTTCCTCCTGATGCTCAAGTTTCCTTCCACGTCCCAAAGATGTGCGAGTTTGTAGGTTAATTAGCCTGTGTAAAACTTTTTTTTTAATCGCCCCTAATGTGAAGGGATAAGAACCCATATAGTATCTAAGATGTTTCCACAAAACTCCACTTAACCAATTAACTAAAACAGATTAGCTTCATGTAAAGCTTTCTTTCTTTCTGTAACTTACAGAAACTTTTTTCCATTGTATTTTGCTTTAGTTTAGTTTAGAGATACTGCGTGGAAACAGGATATCCGAACTATCGAGTCCGTACTGACCTGTGGTCACTTATACATGAGTTCTATGCTACAATCTAGGGCCAATTTACAGAGGCCAATTAACCAACAAACCTGCACGTCTTTGTGATGTGGAAGGAAACCGGAGCACCCAAAGAAAACCCACGCAGTCACAGGGAGAACGAACAAACTCTGTACAGGCAGCACCCGTAGGCAGGATCGAACCCTGGTCCCTGGCACTGCAATGCATCAACTCTACCACTGCACTATTGTGCCGCCCATGACCATGTCCTCCCACATCCCAAAGATGTGTGGGTTTGTAGCTTAATTGACAGTAATTTACCTGTTAGCAGGGTTTGAAATCCGAATAATGAAAACTATTATGGCATGCTGCTATGCAAAGATCCTATAGCGGAGCAAGATGGACTACCACGAAAAACGTGTAGTACGGTCATGGGCAGATTCATGGGTAATTATAGGACCCATTTCAGCAACCAGCCTCCGCCATCTTGCTTCCGCCATCTTGCTCCGCCATCTTACTTCCGCCATCTTACTTCCGCCTCCGTCTTCGGGGTTGAGGCCAAAGATCCTCCGCTATAGGATCTTTGCTGCTTTGGTAGAATGGGAACAAATTATTTGGGAAGGAAAATGGGAATAAACAACGTTTAACCTTTAAAGAATTGCATTTGTAGTCTGTGAGTAACAAGTATGAGATTTATACAGCCTGACCTGCTGAGTTACTCCACTACTTTGTGTCATAGTCGTAGAGCGTAGAAACAGGCCCAACTTGCCCACACCGGCCAACATGTCCAATCTACACTAGTCCCACCTGTCTGCATTTACCCCTCAGGTTACTATTAAATATTTCTCCCCTCAACTTAAACCTATGTTCTTTGATTCTCTATTTCCCTGCTCTGGGCAAGTGTCCTTTTGTGTGTTAAACATCATCTGCTGTTCCTTGTTTCTAGTCTATGTTGTGGGTTGAGACTCGTTTCTAGTCTATGTTTCTTCAGACTGAAGGAGCCAAATTGAAGGTGTGTGGTTTTTATTTCCCTCCTTCACTATATCCTGTAACTCTTTCCACTTTCCTGGACTCCACAGCAAATCGCACCAAATGATGAGGCCGTTGTGACGTTATTATGCGAGTGGGCAGTCAGTTGCAAGAGATGTGGGAAGCACAGAGCTATGACTGTGGCGAAACTGCTGGAGAAGAGGCAGGCTGAAATCGAGGCAGAGGTGAGTCACGTTTCTGAGTATCAAATGTGAACTCCCAGAGACCAGCATGAAATGGCGTGAAAGTTAAATTCCATCAATTCCTAGCTTAAACTGGGGGGAGGACATGGTGGCGCAGCGGTAGAGCCGCTGCCTCATAGCGCCAGAGACCCAGGACCGCGTAGGTTTTCGTTGGGTGCTCCATTTTCTCCCCACATCCCAGAGACGTACAGGTCAGTAGGTTAATTGGCTTCTGAAACTTGTAAATTGTACCTAGTGTGTAGGAGAGAACTAGTGAATGGGGTGATAGTTAGTTGGCATGGGCTCGGTGGGCCGAAGGATCTGTTTCCACGCTGTATCTCTAAAACTAATATGAAAACTGATGAGAGAATTGTGTTGGGTTGTTCATTTACACTTAGAAATACAGCATGGAAACTAGTCCATGCCGATCATTGATCATCCCTTCACACTTTCCCATCCACTCCCTACATAATAGGGACCAATTTACAGAGGGACAGTTAACCTACAAACCTGCTAGTTTTTGGGATGTGGGAGGAAACAGGAGCATCCAGAGGAAACCCACGCAGTCACAGGGAGAGCATGAAAGCTCCACACAGACATCACCTGAGGTTAGAATCGAACCCGCTGCGCCACTGTACTGCCGCAAGTTACTGTAGGTTACTAGTGGTGTTTCAACAGGCAACATTATTAATTTTATGTCCAAATCAAAAGTCTTACAAGGAAGAGACTTCCAAGGGTTACTCATATTGCAATCAATTTGTACATCCTCAACTCATTCAATTTTACAGTTTCTAAAGGGCCTGTCCCACTTTCACGACCTAATTCACGCCCTCTGCTGAGTTTGACCTTGACATACTCGGAGCATGGTCGTCAGGAGGTCGTAGGTGGTCGTAGGCAGGTCCTGGCAGGCCGTGATGCTAGTCGTAGGTACTCGTGGCATCAAGTAGGTCGGGGTGTTTTTCAGGCATGATGAAAAATGTCCACGAGTAAAAAAGGTTGTGAATTAGGTCGTGAAAGTGGGACAGGCCCTTAAGGCAGTTAAGGTCTCACATTACTGTAGCGGCACCAAACATGGTGAATAAAGGTGAGACGTCAGGCCGGTTCAAACAGTCGTTTATTCAGTGGTGACACGTTAGGTGGGTGCGCTAACTATATTACTGTGTTGCTGTAGCTGAGCGAGATTGTTCACTCGGGCTCAGCTACCGGTTGACTACCTTAAGGTCTCGAGGTGAAATGACCTTAAGTACCAGGACACTCCCTCTAGCCCATGACATCATGTGCCCGACCTCATATTTCCTGACGAGGGTTCGAGCATAAGTGGCCCGTGTTTAGGTTGACGCCACAGGACCCCCACCCCCAGAACCGGAGGAAGGAATAGCATGGTCGAGGACGGCTCCTACATGTGGGTCTGGGACACCCCGGGCGTGGGCGGGACGGTGGGCTCCACGGGCGCAGTGATGCTCTGCGTGGGCGATCCCGAGGTACCGAGGGGTGCGAGGAGACAGATGCAGAAGCCGCCGGACGAAAGAGACACGGTCGCATCTCCTCGACCAGCTAAGGGAGAGTGTCCTGTGATATACGACCCCCAGCAACGATGAGGGGAAATAAAAATAAATAAAATAAACAAACCCATTTCTGAACCGGGCGTGGAAATGCAGTGAACACAAAATGAACAATAACAAGACAAATTACAGTGCAATCAGTGTCCAAAGTTCAAATTGTCCAGTGTTCATAGTGCAGGATAGTTTCGCAGTGACAGCCTCCGGCCTGAATGAAGCGTTGTTGCCGTTGGTCAGGCTGCAGGGACTGCATCCGGCTGCAAGGTGGCGCTGTGGACGGTGGTGAGGCTGCAGGGACAGCATCCGGTCGGAAGGTGGCGCTGTGGACGGAAGGTTCTAGCTTCTCTTCCGGCTGGCTGCGGCGGCCATCTTGCCGGCCGGCTGAGGCGGCCTTCACCAGCGATTGAATCCCTGGGCCGGACAGGCAGCCAGCGCCCAGGGATCTTCGGAGTCCATGCCGGTGAGCAGAAGAAAGACGTCTTCCGCAGGCACCCTAGGTAAGCCCGCCCTATCGGGTGGCTAGGCCATGGGGAGCGGCCGGCGGTGCCAGGTGCGGTGCAGGGTGTGGAGCCGTGTCCGCAGTGGGGCCCGGTGCGGTGCAGGTGAGGTGAGGCCGGTGCAGGGCCTGGAGCGGTGGGGCCCGGTGCAGTGCAGGGCCTGGAGCCGTGTTCGTGGTGCGAGGCCGGGCCCTGGTCTGTTTTCGGGAGCGGGAGTGCGGCAGGTACTCTCTCTCTGCTCCCAGGGCCGTCGGGCGGGTGTCGGCGTTGCTGTGAGCAGGAGGCTGCTACGCTCACAGCTCCTGCAGCAGCTGGTGGGGCAGCGGCTTCTGGTACAACCTCTCCGCTCCGGTGGTCAGCTTCGGGCAGGTCGTGCGGAGGAGCTCGGCGGCCGTAACACAAGGCGGCTTGCCCCGTTGCCGGGAGCGGGAGAGCGGTGAGCAGCAGCTGGTGGGGAAGAGGAGGCATCCCAGATGTAGCGGCATACCTCACTGCAGGGCCGGGTTGGCGGCAGCGTAGTTCTGCAGGGCTGGGCAGCCGGCTACAGACATCAGGTCTCCCGAGGCTACGTGTTTCAGGAGAGTCCAAATTTCAATTAGGACAGTCGGGGGTCACCAATGTAGTGGCACCAAACGCGGTGAATAAAGGTGAGACGTCATGCCGGTTCAAACAGTTGTTTATTCAGTGGTAACACGTTAGGTGGGTGCACTAACCATATCACTGTGTTGCTGTAGCTGAGCGAGATTGTTCACTCGGGCTCAGCTTAAGGTCTCGAGGTGAGATGACCTTAAGTACCGGGACATTCCCTCTAGCCCATGACGCCACGTGCCCGCCCTCGTATCTCCTGACGAGGCTTCGAGCATAATGGCCCGTGTTTAGGCTGATCCCACACTACAGTGTTTTGTTCTCTTGAGCACACTTTCTGTAAGGATCCCACAAAATGCAAGATAGATAGGACATGATTTTGTCAAATGTGAGGGATATCAGGGTTTGAAATTGCCGATGACCACAGAAAGTGTCGCTGGGCAACCTAAACGCCGACTCATTTTGCCCGGCTTGGCACACAAATACTGGTTTATCCCGGGAGACGCAAAAAACTGTATTAACTCTGCGGGTCAGGCAGCATCTCTGCCGAATAGGAGCTGACGTTTCGTGTCGGCGGCTGTATTCTTCTAGTATCTTTGATTGCGGGGCAAAGATACTAGGTGCAGGGTGACGAAGGGTCGGAGTGAATGACGGGCCCGAACAGCGGCGGCAGCAACCGCGACAGCGGCTCTACCACCTCCTCCTCCCGCACCCCGCCCGGCGGAAGGAGACCTCCCTCCCTCCCTCCCGGCCTCGGCGTGCGAGAGGGGTTGCTTTGAAAGCGCCTTTTGCGGATTTGCCATCAGCGGTCGCTATCGCCCTGATAACGGTCACTGCTTGCGCTTTCAAAACAACCCCTCTCGCACGCCGAGGAGGGAGGGAGGGAGGGAGGTCTCCTTCCGCCGACTGAAGCAGCTGCACCTATATAGCTGTAGGCTCTTTGAGCTGCACCGCTCGGCCCCGCACCTTCCTGTCGACTGGCGGACGAGGGGAGGCGGTGGCGAGGAGCTCCCAACCGCCACCCCCTCTCTCTCTCTCTCTCCCTCTCTCTCTCCCTCTCCCTCTCCCTCTCCCTCTCCCTCTCCCTCTCCCTCTCCCTCTCCCTCTCCCTCTCCCTCTCCCTCTCCCTCTCCCTCTCCCTCTCCCTCTCCCTCTCCCTCTCCCTCTCCCTCTCCCTCTCCCTCCCCCCCTCCACCCCTCTTATCCAGGGACCCCTCCTCTCCATCCTGCACTGATCCCCATTCCCTCTTCTATTCAGTCCTCACTGACATCCCCTGTGCTCCCCTCCCCATCTACCCCCTCCCTCCCCAATCTATTCATCATCCTACCCACCTCGCATTGATTCTCCTGCCACCCCCCCCATCCATCCTACACTGGTCCCCCAATTCATCCTGTACTGACCCCCCCTTCCCATCCATCCTGCACTTCTCCCCCCATTCTTACTGCACTGAACCACCCATTCATCCTTTACTGACCCACCCTCCATTTACCCTGCATCCATCCTGTAGTGATCTCCCCATTCGTTTTTTACTGATACCCCATTCACCCTGTACTGATCTCCTCATGCATCCTGTACTGATTCCCTCATGCATCCTGTACTTCATGTGATTCATATATCTCCATATCCTGCGTATCCCTGTGCAAAAAATCAAAGCCTCCTAAATGCCACTGTCGTATTTGCCTCCACCACCACCCCTGGCAGTATGTTCCAAGCACCCACCATCCTTTTGTATCAAAAATCTTACCCCATACATCTGCTTTAAACTTGGCCCTCTAACATTAAAGCTATACTCTCTAGTCCATGACATTTTCACCCTGGGGGAAAAGCGCTCTAACCGGCAACCATACCTATGCCTCATAATTTTACATATTTCCATCAGCTCTTCTAAAAGGTCACTAAAATGCTGGAAATTGATCCATAGTTTGATTAAAAATGCTCCAACTGCAGTCCTTCTTGGATTTCGTATTATCTGACCGATGTCCAGTGAAGCGTTAGGGTTCCCGGCTGTCATCAGGCGGCTGAACCATCCTACCAACAACTAGAGAGAAGTTCTGAGTTACTTTCTGGAGACCCTGGGACTATCTTTGATTAAACTTTACTGGACTTGATCTTGCACTGAAAGTTATATGTTATTCCTTTTATCATGTATCTGTACACTGTGGATGGCTCGATTGTAATCTTGTATTGTCTTTCCACGGAGTGAACTCAAACTCAGAGATGATACTACTAAAGCAGGAGGTGGTTTGAACAAAATGAGATGTGCTGCACAAATCCTTCTTGCTTTATTAATTTGTGCCTTGTCTTTTCAGAGATGTGGTGAGTCTGAAGTCTTGGACGAAAAGGAGTCCATTTCCTCTGTGTCACTTACTGGCTCAAGCCTGCCTGTTTTCCAGAACATTCTCCTTCGATTCCTTGACACCCAAGCTCCTGTATTAAGTAAGTATAATTGTTTTTGTGCCTGCTCTTGTCCCTGTTGACCTGCCAGTAGGACTTTTAGTTCCAACACACCAACACTGTTCTGGGGCAGACCATTGGGAGAAGAGAAATGCTCTGGGTTGACTCTTTTTCCTTGGGGACCAATTTCTCCATAATTCTCTTGCAAGAAATTGGCAGTGACTCCGGATAAAAATGGAAGAAAATTCTTGTTGCTCCGATCTTTCTTGCTTTCCCACATTAACCATCTGAGCATCTGCTCAAGGACCACTCACCCCAGTCACTCTTTCTCCCCTCTCCCATTAGGGAAGAGGTACAGAAGTGTGAAAACGCATACCTCAAGATTCTGGGACAGTTTCATCCCGACTGGTATCAGCAACTGAACCATCCTCTCGCCAACTGGAGGTTGATGAGAGGATGGTTCTTCCATCTACTTTATTAGAGACCTTCGATGTGGGAGGAAACCCACAGGGAGAACCGAGCAAATTTCACATTGACAATACCAGAGGTCAGCTTTGTGTCTGAGTCTCTCGAGCTGTGAGGCAGCAGATCTACGAGCTACTCTTCCCAGCTGTTATCAGGCAAGTGTACCATCCTATCACCGACTAGAGAGTGGTCCTCAGCTACCATCCACCTCATTGGAGATCCTTGAACTATATTTAATCAGACTTTACTGGACTTTATCTTGCACTAAATTATATTGCCTTTATCATGTATCTGTACACTGTGGAGGGATTGATTGTAATCATGTATAGTCTTTCCATTGACTGATTAACACACAACAACAACTTTTCACAGTACCTCTGTGTATATGACAATAAACTAAACTAAACATCATTGTTTTCGACAAAGCAGGAAAGGACAATTGGTAGATCTCACCGGGACTTGGGTTTCGTACACAATAGGCATCAGTCAGTGATTAGAAATTTGGCTTTGAATTAAATGAATGATCTTCCATTCTGTAATATAGAAACATAGAAAATAGGTGGTGTTGACCGTTTGGCCCATTTAGCCAGCACCGCCATTCAATGTGATAATGGCTGATCATCCAAAATCAGTACCCCATTCCTGCTTTTTCCCCATATCCCTTAATTCCATTAGCCCGAAGTGCTAAATCTAACTCTCTTGCAAACATCCAGTGAATTGGCCTCCACTGCCTTTTATGGCAGAGAATTCCACAGATTCACAATGTTGATGTTCCATGCAAGTCTTTAGAATGTGCATTTCCAATACAACAGAAAACTGTATAGCACAGGAACAGGCCCTTTTGGCCTTGCTATGTCCATGCCAAACATGATTGCAAGTTAAACTAGTCTCACCTGTCTACATGTGATCCATGTCCCTCCATTCCCTGCATATCCATAAACCTCTATAAAAACATCTTAACTGCTACTATCGTATCTGGCTCCTCCGCCCTGTGCGTGAAAAAAACACTTGATCCGCACATCTCCTTTAAACTTTGCCCCTCTCACCTTAAAGCTATGCCCTCTGGTCTTTGACATTGCCACGTTTGGGAGGCAATGTCTTGGGAGGCAATGCTGCTTTTTAAGGTGAGGAGGAAAATAAAGATTTAGTTTAGTTTATTGTCACGTGTACTGAGGAACAGTGAAAAGCTTTTGTTGCATGCTATCCAGTCAGCGGAAATATTATTATTGAGCCATCCACAGTGTACAGATCGATGATAAAGGGAATAACATTTAGTGCAAGATGAAGTCCAGTAAATTCCAATTAAAGATAGTCCGAAGATCTCCAGTGTGGTAGATAGTAGCTCAGGATTTAATAGGAATCTGACAGGGGTATATATTTTTTTTAAATGGAGGTGGATATATGGAACAAACTGCCAGAGGAGGTAGTTGAGGCAGATACTATCATAACATTTATGAGACAATTTGATAGGTACATAGATAGGACAGGTTTAGAGTGTTATGGATGAAGCGTGTACAATTGGGACTAATGTAGCTGGGACATGTTGTTGGTGTGGGTAAGTTGGGCTGAAGGGGTCTGTTTCCATACTGTATGGGTCTATGTGCTAAAGAAAAAGATTGTGAATGGCACTTTGCTGCATGTAGGTTACATTTGAGTTTTTACATGTTATTGAAGATGTGCCTTTGACCATCAGCTGAAGAATTCTGGTCCTCAGTATACATTTTATGTTTGTGTCTACGTGTGCCAGCTGACCTCGACAATGAAAACGAGAAGGCAGAATTTATAAACCTGGTGCTGCTGTTCTGTGAATTCATTCGCCACGATGTATTCTCGCACGATGCGTACATGTGCACGCTCATATCCCGCGGAGACCTCACCTCCGTCAGTGCGGCGAGCAGGCCTCGGTCGCCCACCGCTGACAATCCTGAGGAGCACTACAGCAAGGAACAAGACAGGAACCACCTGGAAGTTAAACTGGAGGTATGTGCGGCAGTGGGGGGGAGGGGGGAGGGGGGGGGGGGAGGGGGGGGGGGGGGGGTGGCGATGTTAATGCAGCCATTTCTTTTATACAGTAGTGCAGCTGTAGAGCTGCTGCCTCAGCGTCACAATGGCCAAGACATTGGGTATTTTTAAAGCGGCTAGCAACAGATTCTTGATTAGCACTTGTGCCAAAGGTTATGCGGAGAAGGCAGGAGAATGGGGTTGAGAGGGAAAGATAGATTAGCCATGATTGGATGGTGGAGTAGACTCAATGGGCTGAATTCCTTAATTCCTCAATGGTCTGATTGGACTCTGTGGGCTGAAGGGCCTGTTTCCATGTTGTATCTCCAAACTAAACTAAATTTTGCCCATTTAACATGGAACATAGAACATTAAAGTATTCATTAATTCATTCATACAGCACAGAAATAGGCCCTTTTGCCCATTTTATTTGCGCTGAGCATGTTGCCAAGTTAAACTAATCAGCATCAGTCTGAAGAAGTGTCTCGACCCAAAACGTCACCCATTCCCTCTCTCCAGAGATGTTGTCTGTCTTGCTGAGTTGCTCCAGCTTTTTGTGTCCATCTTCGATTTAAACTAATCTGCCCTCCCTATGCATGAACCATATCCCTCCATTCACTGCATATCTATGTGCCTGTCTAAAAACCCCTTAAACGCCAGTATCGTATCTGTTGCCATTACCTTCCCTGGCAGCGTGTTCACGTTCAAGTTCACATATATTGTCACATGCACCAATTATGGTACAGTGATATTTGAGTTGCCATACAGGTAAAAAAGTACACAATACAAAATAAATTTAACATAAAGATCCACCACAGTGGAATCAATATTCCTCACTGTGATGGAAGGTAATAAAGTACAGTCATCTTCCTCCTTTGTACACCCGCGGTGGTAGGGGCTTTTCCAGGCACCAACCATCTCGGTGTAATAAAAAACAGCCCCTTTTAAAAGTTTGGAGTGATTTATTTTCTGAGAATAGTAAAGGGCCTGTCCCACTTGGCTGTCATTTGCGTGTAAATTACGCGACATAATTTATGCGTCCCGACGCACGAAGCATGCGTTGTGACACGCACGTGATGCGCGCATGGTGCGCATTACTTGTGCATGGTGCGTGATGACATAGGTAGTGACGCGCGGCATCGCAGGATTTTGTGATGTACAAAATCTTTGCACGCCATCTGCGTGACGCGCAAATGATGGCCAAGTGGGACAGGCCCTTAAATCTTGCAGATAGCTGTGAAGTTTGAGGCTTTGAATATAGTCAAGGTTGAGCAATTTTTTTAGGCGGTGTGGAAAAGGTGGGAAATTGGTGCTGAGGCAAAGATCTGTTTAGCCATCATGAGCAGGGCAGGCATAAAGAAACATAACACACACTTCTGCTTCAGTTTCCTTGTTGTCTTACAAATGGTGTGAACTTTACAAAATGTGATCTTCTATTTGTAGGATCAAGGGCTGGGAGAGCACATGGATATAGACACAGGACCCACAAATCTATTTGATGAAGTGGACACAAATGACTTCAAAGCAGATTTTGGACCCGAGTTTGCAGTAAGTTGAAAACTTCTGTTTACAATTTCTTGCCTTTCTTCGTTGTATGAAGGGGAAGTTAGTAATGAGGGGGCGATGTGCAATAAGAGTGAATTATCTGGTATCAGTTCCGAAAAATTGGGAATTTTGTTCCCTTCATTTTCGTCTCTTCCACAGCCAACAATGGACCATTGTGGGCTCCACCTTTCCTTGGCCATCAGTGCCGGTTCCGATTTGTCTGAACCTTTTCACACCTCTAGTTTCACCTCACCCCCTGATTCCTAGTCTGAAGAAGGGTCTCGACCCAAAATGTCACCTATTCCATTTCTCCAGAGATGCTGCCTGACGCGCTGAGTCACTCCAGCATTTTGTGTCTATCTTCGGAAAATTGGGATGTGTTCTGAAAGCGTCAAAAATGAAAATGGGAGATTGATGGATGAACTGTTGAACTGCCTGTTCCCTCAGAGGAAGGCAGAGCGATCCTGTGGCAATAATGAACATAGAACATGGAACAGTACAGCACAGCAACAGGTCCTTCGGCCCACAATACCTGTGCCGAACATGATGCCAAGGCCACCACTAATCTGCATGCACATCCACGTTTCTCCAATCTCTCTTTGCAGCTAATGCCCTCTAATCCAGGCATCACTCTGGTAAACCTCTTCTGCACCCTCTCTTAAGCTTCCACATCATGTAATGGGGCAACTAGAACTGCGTGTGGAAAACCTCACTGATTTACAGGGATGTGTAATGATGATCGGAATAGGAGTTGTTAAGGATTTCACCCCCAGTAAAATGGTGCACGTGGATCCGATTTTTATTTTTACAAGTAATCTTGTACTGAAATACTGGAAATATGTTGGGCGGGCACAATCATAGCAAGAGGAATGGTGTGGCGATTTTTCATCAGAACGGAAGGGTCAGGTGACAAGTCATCAATCTGAAACTTTAACTGTGTACCCAACTGCATTCTGCATGAAGAAAAATAGCCTAAACTTCCTCTTGCTAACTATATTTGGCAACAAATTTCCCCACAAACTTTTAGAGAACATTTTATTTCCTTAATTAACAAGTTCTTGCAAGAACTGTAACTTCCAGCACAAGAACTTCTCGTCAAATTTAAAAATAAGCACAAGACCGGAAGAGCCGATATCGGATTGTCTGATTCATTATGCCCCTGCAGAGCAGATTTTTTGATTTGTTGATTGAAAGATACAGCACGGAAACAGGCCCTTCGTCCCTGCAGTTCGTGCCGCCCATCGATCATCCGTTCACACTAGTTCTACGTTACCCACTTTTGCACCCACTCCCTACACACTAGAGGCAATTTACCGAATTAGCCTGCAACCCCGCACATCTTTAGGCTGTGGAAAGAAACCGGAGCACCTGGAGGCAACCTATGCTGTTACAGGGAGAACGTGCAAACTCCGCGCAGGCAGCACTAGAGGTCAGGATCGAACCCAGGTCAGTGACATTGTGAGGCAGTGGCTCAACCAGATGTCCCACTGTGCAGCCTTTCTGGTGAAGGGTGTATGGAGGCGGCACAGCGGCGCAGCGGTAGAGTTAGTGTCCTACAACGTCAGAGACCTGGGTTTGATCAGGGCTGCGGGTGCTGTCTGTACGGAGTTTGTACATTCTCCGTGCGACCTCATGGGTTTTCCCTTGGTGCTCCATCCACACTCCAAAGACGTTCAGGTTTGTAGGTTAATTTGACTTGCATAAAAATTGTATTTGTCCTTAGTGTGTAGGTTAGTGCTAGTCTACAGGGTGATCACTGGTCAGCGAGACTCAGTGGGCCTAAGGGTCTGTTTCTGTACTGTATCTTTAAACTAAATCTCCAAACTAAAAAATGAGCAAAGTTCCTTACTTAGAGATTTTATGCATATTGTAAATGCATTCACGTCCGGCTAGAATTTGTTTTCATTGTTGAACACATGAATGATGTCAGGCAAATAATTCACTCACACACCCTAGGGACCTTCTTCAGAAACTTGCTGTGATTAAAAATCTATTTCTGTACAATGCTCTTTCTCAGACATCTGGGGATTGACCATAAACCACACAAGAAGCTGTTAATCTGGAAGTTAGTTACAATATTTAGTTCCATGTCACATTACAGGCAAGTGTTAAATAGACTGTGGGGTTCTTATGTAATTTGTTCTGAATTCCATAAGTGCTATCAAGTCAAGTTCAGGGACCACATCAATGTGTTTCAAAGACTAGGAACTGTTTGAACAAGGATCCCGACCCAAAATGTCTCCTATTCATGTTCTCCAATGATGCTGTCTGACCTGCTGAGTTACTCCAGCACTTTGTGTCTTATTTGTAAACCAGCATCTGCAGTTCCTTGTATTTACATCTCTGGGAACTATTCACCAGCATTTTCCAGACAGTGCTTTGCTGCTGGACTTTAAGCATTTAATATACATTCCATGCTGCTTTATTGTGACACATGCAAAACACAGTGAAATTATTTTCTGAAATTTTGTGCCATTTCTAAAGTCTGGCCTGCGCATTAGGTCTTATGGAGCGGCGCCCGATCCATGACTTTTCTGCCAGCCTTGCTCCTCGCGACTGTCATTGCCGGCTCCCTCCTCTTAGATTCTCCGGTCTTCAAGGGATGAGTAGAGGCCGGGCTCAGAGACTTCCCCCGCTATGCCAGCGGCCTACTGGGTCTAACTGCGTCCAACCGCACAACTGTTGGCTCTCTCTGGGTGGGTGGGTTCCCGGTTCTGCGGTGGACTAGCCAGGCCTGTTGTCGGGTATGGACACGGCTTGCCGTGATCCTCCTGCGGGCTCACCGAAATCGTGTATATATTATACACATCAACCCCGAATTCTTGAATGTAGATTAGTGGTTATCTACCTCTCGGCTGCCTGAAGTTTGCACTGGTCTATGTGATAGGACATTTAAGCTCATGGGGAAAATACAGTTAGGGAGGACCCAGATAATTTGGTGCCAATTTGCTAATTTCTATATTTCTGCACATGAAGGATATCTTGCATTTCATGTTCTAACTCTTGCCCTTAGATGACCGAGGGAATGTTTACCAGCCACTCCCACACTCCAAAGACGTACAGGTTTGCAGATTAATTGTCTTTGGTACAATGTAATAAATGTCCCGTATGTAGGATAATGTTAGTGTATGGGGCGATTGCTGGTCGGTACGGACTCGCAGGGCCAAAGGGCCTGTAACCGCATTGTACTCTAAAGTGTAAGGTCTACAGCTTATCTCAGTGAAACGGGATGGATCACGAGTGACAACTTGAGCAATGATGCCCTCATAGCCAGACCTAATTTTATATCAAACATAGATACAAAGTGCTAGAGAAACTCAGCAGGTCACACAGCAACATCTCTGGAGAAAAGGGTAGGTGCCAGAGAGAGGAGAGCTGTTTCAAAATAGACAGTTGGAGAGAGGAGCTCAGGTGACTGGAGCTATATATTGATGCTGTCTGATCGATCCCATTCTCTGCCTTCTCCCCATAACCTTTGATGCCCTTCCTAATCAAAAATCTTTTAATCTCCACCTTAAAAATACCCAATGTCTTTGTCAATGAATTCCACAGATTCACTCCTATACTCAAATCCTCTGACTAAAGAAATTCCTCTTAATTTCCTTTCTAATGGTACATCCTTTTATTCTGATGCTGTGATGCTGTGACTTTGTGCCTTTAGACTTCAGAGATACAGTATGGGAAATGGCCCACTGAGTCCGTGCTAACCAGTGATCACATTGAAACATAGAAACATAGAAAATAGGTGAGGGGAAGGCCATTTGATCCTTCGAGCCTGCACTGCCATTCATTATGATCATGGCTGATCATTCACAATGAGTAACCCATGCCTGCCTTCTCCCCATACCCCTTGATTCTGCTAGCCCCTAGAGCTCTATCTACCTCGCTTTTAATTCCATCCAGTAAATTGGCATCTACTGCATTCTGAGACGGAGAATTTCACAAATTCAAAACTCTCTGGGTGAAAACGTTTTTTCTCATCTCAGTTTTAAATGGCCTCCCCTTTTATTATTAGACTGTGGACCCTGGTTCTGGACTCTCCCATCATTGGGAACATTTTTCCTGCATCTAGCTTGTCCAGTCCTATTATTTTTTTTACATTTCTATCAGATCTCCTCTCATCCTTCTAAATTCCATTGAATACAAGCCCAGTCTTTCCAGTCTTTCCTCATATGACAGTCCCGCCATCCCAGGGATTAACCTCGTGAACCTACGCTGCACTGCCTCAATAGCAAGGATGTCATTCATCAAATTAGGAGACCAAAACTACACACAATACTCCAGATGTGGTCTCATCAGGGCCCTGTACAACTGCAGAAGGACCTCTTTACTCCTATACTTAAATCCTCTCGTTATGAAGGCCATGCCATTAGCTTTCTTCACTGCCTGCTATACCTGCATGTTTACTTTCAGTGAGTGGTGTACAAGGACACCCAGGTCTCGTTGCTTTTCCATTTTTCCTAATCTGACACCATTGAGATAATAATTTGCCTCCTTGTTCTTGCCACCAAAGTGGATAACCTCACATTTATCTACCTTATACTGCAGCTGCCATTCATCTGCCCACTCACTCAACCTGTCAGTCACCCTGCAACCTCCTAGCATCCTCTTCGCAGTTCACACTCCCACCCAGCTTTGTATCATCTGCAAATTTGCTAGTGTTACTCTTAATCCCATCATCTAAATCATTAACATATATTGCAAATAGTTGTGGCCCCAGCACCGAGCCTTGCGGCACTCCACTCGCCACTGCCTGCCATTCTTACAGGGACCCATTTATTCCTACTCTTTGTTTCCTGTCTGCCAACCAATTCTCTATCCATGTCAATACCCTACCCCCAATACCATGTGATCTAATTGTGCCCACTAATCTCCTGTGTGGGACCTTATCAAAGGCTTTCTGAAAGTCCAGATACCCTATATCCACTGGTTCTCTTTCATCCATTTTACTTGTCACATCCTCAAAGAATTCCAGACTTGGACTAATCCATTTGACTTGGACTAATCCATTTACTGCTATCCAAATGCGCTGTTATTACTTCTTTAATAATTGACTCCAGCATCGTCCCCACCGCCGATGTCAGGCTAACTGGTCTATAATTCCCCGTTTTCTCTCTCGCTCCTTTCTTGAAAAGTGGGATAACATTAGCTGCCCTCCAATCCACAGGAACTGATCCTGAATCTATAGAACATTGGAAAAATGATCACCAATGCGTCCACAATTTCTAGAGCCACCTCCTTGAGTATCCTAGGATGCAGACTCAGGCCCTGGGCCTTCAGTTCGATTATCAGCCTTCAGTTCGATTAGTCTACCCAATACTATTTCTTGCTTAATGCAAATTTCTTTCAGTTCCTCTGTCTCCCTAGATCCTCTGTCCTCTAGTACATCTGGGAGATTGTTTGTGTCTTCCTTACTGGACAGAACCACTGACATTCTTGCTAGGATCCTTTTCCAGTCGACCTTGGTCAGCTCCTCTCTCATGCCTTCATAGTCCCCTTTGTTCACCCCGTACTCTAGCTCTGTCCTACACATTAGGGACAATTTACAATATTACTGAACCTTAATTAACCTACAAACATGTACTTCTTTGGAGTGTGGGAGGAAACCAGAGTGTCTGGAGAAAACCCACATGGTCACAGGGAGAATAGAAAGATTAAACGAGAACTTACCGTTTGAAGTTTGATCTTTATTTTATGAGAAGTTGAAATGAGGGACTACGTGAAGAGCCCGCCAGCCCACATGTGTGTCAATCTCAGAGCAACTGTATGAAACCACAAACCACTTGCATGAACTTAAACTATAGAAAGATTAATAGCCCTCGATTTACCGAATTATCTTTATGAGATTCAAGGTTGGGAGTGGAGGCCACGTAGTTCCTCACTTCAACTTCTCATAAAATAAAGATCAAACTTCAAACGGCATGTTCTCATTTAATCCTTCTATTTTACATCAAAGTCATGTAAGTGACTACGTGAAACTTTCAAAGCTCTGTGGTTTCATGCATTAAACCAATCTGTGTGTGAAACACTTAAACAGATAACCATAAATAGTAGAAAAGACATAGATTATTCACAACATGATGCGAACTGACATACATGTCCCTTGCCCTTAATTGGACCACAGTCCCAATTGGCTTTGAGTTAGACAATAATTCATGAAACACTGTTCAGAGTTCTATCTGCAATCATCCAGACATATTCAACCAACTTTCATAACTTCTGAAAGTGCACTATGTAAGCATCCTACTGTTGTAAGATGATCAAATGGAAATATCCATTCTATTGGCTGCTAATGAGCCAGCCCCCTTGGAAAAGTGAGACTTGAAATGATTTGAATGCACCCCCGCTATTAGCTGCTTATCCTCTATTCATGTTGAGGTAGTCTGTACCAGCAATCTCTTGAGAAAACTATTAAATAACAATGAAGAAACTATCCTTCATCTCATAGGTACTAGTAAGCTCATTGTACCTGTATGGATAATAACACCCCCAATCTCTGATCTGATGGGTTTGCTGTCAACTCGAAATTGTACCCAACTGTGCCTGGTTTACTTGCTTGAGATGATTCCCATAACAAGCTGCCCTCATGTTGGTTATGACCCAGAGACTGAGCTGGAGATTGAGTAAATTCTGTGTTCTTTGTGCTGAAATCAGTTGCTAAAAGCATAATTAACTTAAAAGGTATTGCTCCCATTAGGAATACAGTAGATGAATATCTGCATAATAATTTTACTGATACACATTCCACACTACTATGAGTCTAGGCTTTAGAGTGTTCAGAAAAAACACCTTGCATAACGTTAGTCAACAGTGGGTGAATAGCCAATCATTTATGGTCCCACTTATAGTACTAGAGAGAAGGAAAAAGCAGCACGAGCAGTGTCAATTGTGCTAGAACAAAATCGCGTCTCTAAGCCCAAACTGAAAGAACCACAAACTTCTGCTACTTCTGTTTAAAAGTTGCTCACATGTGTCTTATTCACAAACTTTCCGTACAACCATGCAGAGCGAGCTGCACGAGAAATAGGCTGAACTGGCCATCACTCGTGACTTAGAGTAAGCAGAAGCTTCTTTCAGCCGCCTTTACATGAACACCCTGAATGAGTAGGCCATATTGGCACTATTAAAATTCATGTCACCTACGGATAAAACCCCTGAGTCTTATCAGCTACAAAAGCATGTCGTCTGTAAACTTGATGACACAATGCCCTTTTGATCTGAGTAGGGCAGCATTAGCTTAGAATCTTGTAAATAGCCTCGGCCTGAAGCCAACCCCTAGGTGAAGCCTAAAATTTCCACCACTGGCTTGTCCCAAAAAAAAACCCACCAGATATATCTATGCCTCTCGTGTATAGATATGGAAAAGTATGCATCTTCAAGATCGATTGAGGCCCTAAATCCTCTGAATCAGCTAAATTGCTGAAAGGCAATTATCCATCTTAAACTGGTTAACCAAACACATGATCCGACTAGCCAAATCTTAACCTGATTTGGCATGCTCCACTTTCTTCAACCTTGAGAAAATATTAGAACTAGATGCCTCTTGTTCTTGAGCAGACTACTCATCCTTTGTGAGATATCTCTGTTTCCACTTGGATAACCATAGTTTCTATTATTGACCATAAGGACGGAAATGTTTTGACTTTTCTTGCCGTGGAGGAATAATCAGCCAGAAAATGAACCTTATAATTCAGTGTGATTTGTAAACTGGAAAAGTTCCAGAGGTTATCTGTCCCCACCTGTTTGTCGAACCCTGACTTAAATATCGACAGCAGCTGTCATGTGACTAATGTAATAACATTCACATACTCAAACCACCTCCAGCTCAATGTTGCTTTGCTGTCCATGAGAAGACACACGATGACTGAAGATGAGATCATGGCAGTTCCTGAGTAGGCACTTGCTGTAACATCCACCAAGAAGATCCTTGGCCTCAGACAGAAGACTAACAGTCAGCTGATCCTAGACTTGCTCTGTCCCTTTGCACATACATCATGACTGCTGGGGACAGTACTGAGTATGAAGAAAGCACAGCAACCACGGTGAGCGCTGAACCTGTGGATAAAAGTCCTCTGGCTTTGATAGAAAAGTAGGCCTGGTGCTCCAACTAGCCTCCATGAATCGTATCCTCTTACTCTTGAGACATTTTTGTATAAATTGGATAGGCCTCAGGCCTGTACCATCCTTGTCAAATTGAGTTTAGACTGTGTATAACACAGAAGACCCTCTACTGACCTTGTACAAGGTGAATCCTTCCCTGAGAAGTCTCAAAACGTTCAGGGTTAAAGCCTTTCGACTTAGATTTTGTCTTAACTGATGGCATTAACCTACAACCTCCAGTGTCTGTCTGAATCAGAACATACATCAATTCCTTACGTGACTAGAATTGAAGCGTAGCATCCGCTTGGTGTGGGAATACAAGTTCCCTGTCAACTCGTCACAGTCAGAGTCATCCACAGAGTGGAAATATCATAATGCCATCCTGAACCAGGAATTGCTGCTGCAGTCCTCTGCCAGGAACGAACTATCTCAGTCGCCAGAGAGCGCAACACATTCTTTTCACCAAGGTGAGTGCGATGGCCCTGGCCTAACAAAGGCCTCTGGCTAGGGGCTGAATTTAGTACGCCTGGTATTCCAACCAGCCTCAGAGCAGCGCTTCCAGCCATTAGTTTATATATAGAGGTGATATGCCAATGGAGCCCTACCGACATAGGATGGTTCTACCACCCTCGCAGCCGCCTAAAATTCTCCCTACAAGTCTTAACCTTGCTAACATCTCTCCTCTCCGAAGGATACATTGCAGGCTGCATGTTACTGGCCCGGCATATGGGAATTAGCTCAGGTCTTGTAGCATTTAAAAAAAATTTTTTTTAAAAAAAAATTATTAGAAGCAATGCGTATTGTCCACAGTATAACAGTTCTTCAAATACATATTTAACTTGTTTCAAAAATTATACAAATATTACGAAATGATGTATGTATGCTTCTGTTTTTGTTTTTTTTCGAAAGCAAAGAAATTTGTAGCATTTTGTGAAGGCAATTTAGCTCCAACTGTGTATTACATATTAGTGCTAAAGCATTTTCTGCACTATCGCCCATCTACTACCCTTGCAAATGCCGAAATGACATCAGTTAATAGTCTTTGAATACGCTGACATTTAATTCTTGCCCACGTATCACCACTGAGATATCCCAAATGGTGATCATCCAAAGTCTTGCAGTTCATTTGGACTGGTATATTTCCCAGCCGTATCCAACACATACCTCCTTAGCTGATGAGGAGTTAAATCACTGATGCTCTTAGCCAGATCTCCTCCAGTGCATCTCCTATCCTCGAAGGGGTGGCAAATTATGTGACAAGAGCCGGAACACCTTCATGGATGCGGCGGTGCGACTCACGTTGCAGCGGCCCCTACAGCCTGTCTGCCTTTTTAAAAAATCTTTTGTCTAGTTAAATGTAATTGTTCGTGCATTTTTTGTACTGTTTCTAACTGTGTATATGTGGGGGTTGCGAGAGGGAGGGGGAAACTTTGGCTTCAATGGCCGCGGGACTTTCCAGCGCCTGCCGGGGGCTCCAACTGTGACCTTTGGGCCTAGAGCAGGGCCGTACATCGCCCGGCGTAGCTTCAATGGCCATGGGACTTAACATCGTCCGCCTGGGGCTTGAACATCGGGAGAGAAATGGTGCAGGGGAGAGAGACGACTTTACCTTCCATCACAGTGAGGAGGAGATTCACTGTGATGGATGTTTGTGCAAATTGAATTGTTTGTATGTTTTGTAGGAATTGTTTTGTTTATACGGCTGTAGAAACAGAGTTTCGTTTGAGCCTCTCTGAGGTTCGAATGACAAATAATAAAATCTAATCTATGATTAAATGCAGCAGATCCTCCATAGGTTCAGGGGATTCAAATTCCTTGATGATATCCCCATAGTCGGAGTTACTTATGTAATAATCTCCAGTACTCCCATCTACTGAGCGGGAGGTAAAATGACGCAACCCTGAACCAGGTGTTGCTTCCCTTATGAGCAGGAAATATATAACACAACCTTGAGCCAGGTGGTGCTTCCACAGTCATCTGACAGGAGCTTCCTGCACGTGTCTCCTGAGCGAGGAGCACAATTCTATTATATACACATTGGATAGATCGTGCCTGCTAATGACTCTGAGTCCGGGCTTGCTCCCTTCTGGAGCCTCAATGGAGTCTAGAAGGGAGGAATATAACGCGCCCCTGGGCCATTTGTTGCTTCCTTCAGGCAGCTGGCTGGCTCCCTTTGAGCCTCAACCAGTCGCCTGCTCCCTTGGAGTCCCAAAACCTGCTCCCTCTCGGAGCCTCAATGGCGGAGCCACCGACTGTGCCGATTGAATCCCGCTGCCAGCTCCCTCTTGGAGCCTTAAATGCCGATAGCTGCACTGGCTGAGCTGTCAGCCTAATGAATGAAGCTGCCAGCTTCCTCATTATTTATTTATTTATCTATTTATTTATTTATTTATTTAATAAATGAAATTTTAAAAAAACAAACCGAAAAACACAACAAAAATTTATATATTTATTCATTTAAGAGCCTCCACGGCGGTTGTTCCGGCTGAGCCACCAACTGATTAAATTCCAGCTGCCAGCTCCTTTACGGAGCCTCTGCGGCGGTCGCTGTCCCGACCAAGCCGTCAGCCGAAAATTTACACAGCGAGCTCCTTACGGAGCCTCCACGGCGGCAGCTGCACATGTTGTGCCAGCTTCTCCGGGCTCGCTGCACTTATTTTTGGAGCAGCGGCCCGTTCCTGAAACAAAAAAAAACCCTTACCTGCCGGAGCAGTTTCAAACTGCTCCGATTCTCGCGCCATGCCTCAACGTATTGACGCGCATGTGGGCTGGCGGGCTCTTCACATAGTCACTCACGTGACTTCGATATAAAATGTACAAACGCCACACAGACAGCACCATTAGTCAGGATTGATTCTGGGTCTCTGACACTGCAAGGCAGCAACTTTACTGCTGCGCCACCATGCCGCCTTCTGTATCATCCTAGACATCAATCTACCACTGACATCTATCTACCACTGCATCCAGGCCTTCATGAGGCATCCATTGTGTTGAGAGCATATTTCATTTTTCTCAGATAATAGCCAACAAGTTCAATTATTGTTCACAATTGTCTATGCAATCTGACATGACATATGGCTTTAATCGTGTAGGTTGGTTATTTAGGTCCGCCACTGATTTTTCAGCACATTTAGTTCCAGCGCTGTTCCAGAAGTCGGTAATGGGAACAGATGTGCTGGCTCCGGCTGGGCCGGCGAACTAGAGCCCTGGCCGCAAGGGGCAAATTTGACCAAGGATGACGTAGAGATCGCCGCTTCTCCCGGCCTAGGCGCCAAATTTTCAGCGGGGGAGGGGGAGAATTTCATCTGAATTAAAGATGGGGGTCGGACCACCTGTTGCCATTATATCAGTGGTGGAGCTGTATTATTGAAAGCCGTAATTTCCTTGTTCAACTATTCTGCCGACAGATCTTCTCTCCGATGGCTGGGGATTCGTTGACCTCTGAGCACAATGCAAGTCTTTCTTTGGAACAAAATGCCACAAGAGATGAAAAACCCATCAGGAAAGAGAGGCAGAGAGAGCTGATCTTCCCATGCACTTACAAGCACCCCCGACATCTACAATATGCCACTCACTTCCCCATTCCCCAGGTAAGCAGGCAATGTCAAAACTCAAAAGGAAAATGTTAGCCGGAGTTACGGTTGCAAAGGACCGATGGCAAATGAACAACAAAAAGTTACCTGAGCCTGTGATCATTGCTTTGATTGTGGAGAATATTTTGTTGAGAATCAGTGATGAATTTCATTGTGTTAAATTCAGATTTTGCAAAGCAGGTTTGTGTAGCAAAATCTATTTAATTGTTTGAAAGCTAACAGAAAACTTTACGCTGTTCTGTGTTTTTCTTGAAAGCAATTGCTCCTTTAATGTGATGAATGGTTCACCTAGTGTCTCTGTATATGGGGGTGTACAGGATTCAAATCTCATTTGTTCATTTTTAATAAACTACAGCATAACTGTGGAAAAGTCCTAAAATCAACAGGCTAAAACTATTGATGGTTCAAAATAACATGTTTGGAGCAAGATATCTGACTTATTCCAAATGTTCTTTAAAATAACCTGATGAACACAGTCAGTGGAAGTAACCAATGAGATTCTTGTTGTGAGTAATTTTCACTTGGGATGTTGTTCTTTTTGGAGGGAGTGGGGACACATATTTGGTCGTTGGCACGCTTGTACCCCGGGAGTGTTTGTCGCGAGGGTGTAGAGAAACCTTTGTTTTATATCTAACTATGGTATTTTATGGTACAGGTTAGGGTAAAAATTAATCAAAGAACTGCCCACATCACACAATAAATAGTTCATTTATGACTCGGTGGGCCGAAGGGCCTGTTTCCACACTGTGTCTCCAAAGTCTATACAACATTGAGCTCTTTGATTTCTCAAGGTCAAATGTCTGCAACAGGACGCATAGAGGAGGTAGCTTCAGAAATTGCACCTTTGCATTTCCAAACAGCAAGTTTTAGAGATAGCTGAGCATTACTTAAGAAGGGCACAGCTGATCAAGCTGCACCACACCATAGTTTTCCAAGCTGAGATCAAACGCATAAATACACACCTCCCCCTCTTTGTGGTCACTGACGACGGAAGCTGCCAGTGCAGATGTGTGTCAAGCACCTGCCTATTAATGTGGTGTCGATTAAGTTGTACAAGAAGTTCATATAATACAAAAAGTTGATTGATCATGTGGGCTGAAAGAAAATTATTAATTGCAGATGATTATTTAGTTTAGTTTAGAAATACAGTGGGGAAACAGGCCCTTCGGCCCAACGAGTCCGCACTGACCAGTGATCACACGCATACTAGTTCCATCCTACACACCAGAGACAATTTACAGAAGCCAATTAACCTACAAACCGGCACGTCTTTGGAATGTGGGAGGGAACCTGACGAGCC
This sequence comes from Raja brachyura, assembly GCA_963514005.1. The sequence goes on from OY740794.1 coordinate 23,990,194, forward strand.
TCTTCTGCCTTCATGCGATCCATATCCTTGTATTCCTTACATGTCCAAGGACTTGTCCACCCAGAAGCTGCCTAAACACTGCTTTTGTACCTGTTTCCACCACCGTCCCTGGCAACGCGTTCCAGGCACCCACCACACTGTGTAAAAAAAAGGCACCGCGTTTATTCCCAGCATGTTCTCGGTTCTTCCCTTATACCAAAGGTGTGCAGATTGATAAACCACCGAAAATATCTGCTTGAATTGTCGCCTGCTGGGACAATTTGGGGCAGCACAGTGGCGCAGCGCCACAGACCCGGGTTCGATCCTGACAATCGGCGCTGTCTGTATGGAGTTTGTATGTTCTCCCCGTGACTGTAGGTTTTCTCCGGGTGCTCCGGTTTCCTCCTACACTCCAAAGTCGTGCAGGATTGTAGGTTAATTGGCTTCGGTAGAAATTGTAAATTATCCTCAGTGTGTAGGATAGTGCTAGTGTTAGGGGTGATCGCTGGTCGGCAACTGAACCATCTTATCAACAATTAGAGAGTGGTCCTGAGCTACTATCTACCTCAATGGAGACCCCCAGACTATATTTAATTGGAGTTTACTGGACTTCATCTTGCACTAAACATTATTCCCTTTATCATGTATCTGTACACCGTGGACGGTTCCATTGACTGGTTAGCAAGCAACAAAAAAGCTTTTTGCTGTACCCCCGGTACATGTGAGAATAAACTAAACTAAACTAAACCAATCAAAGTGATATAGGTTACTGGGCCAGAAGTTGGAGGTCCATTTATCCGGGGCCATGGAGAATTTAAATTCAATTATAATAAAAAGCTAGTTTTATTTAACATAAGCCATGTAACTCATCAGGTCTGTTCATCTGCTATACTTACTGGTCTGGCTACTATGGATTATGCACAAAATGTAAAGCACCACGGGGGGGGGGGGGGGGGGGGGAGACAACTTGGAAATACAAGGATGGAGTTAAAGAGAAAGAGAGTATAGGAAAAGTTAAGAAAGTCACCAGAATTAACGGGACAGAAAGCTCACGAAGGGATAGGAGAATATGGCCAAGTGAAATAGGAATCGATGTGAAAGGTGAGCTGAGTAATGGATTAAAAGTATTATATATGAGTGCGCAAAGTATAAGAAGTAAAGTGGATGAGCTTGAGGCTCAGTTAGAGATTGGTAGATATGACATTGTGGGGATTACAGAGACATGGCTGCAGGAGGATCGGGACTGTGAACTGAATATTCAGGGTTATATGTCCTATAGAAAGGACAGGCAGGTGAGAAGAGGAGGTGGAGTAGCTCCTTATGAGAGTTGGTGAGGGATGGAATTCAGTCCCTTACAAGGGGTGACATAGGGACTGACGATGTAGAGTTGCCATGGATAGAATTGAGGGATTATAAAGGTAAGAAGACATTAATGGGAGTTATCTACAGGCCCCCAAACAGTAACCTGGATATAGCGTGCAAGTTGCACCAGGAGTTAAAATTGGCATTTAACTGTAGTTATGGGAGATTTCAATATGCAGGTAGACTGGAAAAATCAGATTGGTTCTGGACTCCAAGAGAGGAAGTTTGTAGAGTGCCTCTGAGATGGATTCTTAGTGCAGCTTGTACTGGAGCTTACCAGAGAGAAATCCAGAACTAATTCTGGATTAAGTGTTGTCTAATGAACCAGATTTAATAAGGAAACTCTAGGTAAAGGAACAGCTAGGCGGTAGTGACCATAATATGATAAGTTTTAATCTGCAATTCGAGAGGGAGAAGGTTAAATCAGAAGTGTTCGTGTTGCAGTTGAACAAAGGGGACGATGAAGGCATGAGAGAGGAGCTGGCCAAGGTCGACTGGAAAAGGATCCTAGCAGGAATGACGGTGGAACAGCAATGGCAGGAATTTCTGGGCATAATCCAGAAGATGCAGGTTCATTTCATTCCAAAGAGGATAAGGGGATAAGGAGATTCTAAGGGGAGTAAGAGGCAACCGTGGCTGACAAGGGAAGTTAGGGATGGAATAAAACTAAAAGAAAAGGTGTATAACATAGCAAAGAGTAGCGGAAAGCCAGAGGATTGGGAAACTTTCAAAGGACAACAGAAGGTAACAAAAAAGGCAAATGGGGTGAAAAGATGAAGTACGAAGGTAAGCTCGCCAAGAATGTAAAGAAGGATAGTAAAAGCTTCTTTAGGTATGTTAAGAGAAAAAGATTAGTGAAGACAAATGTGGGTCTCTTGAAGGCAGAAACAGGTGAAATCGGGCAGACTGATGGGACTGAAGGCTGATAAATTCCCTGGGCATGATGGTCTGCATCCCAGGGTACTCAAGGAAATTGTGGACACATTGGTGATCATTTTCCATGTTCTATAGACTCAGGATCAGTTCCTGTGGATTGGAGGGTAGCTAATGTTATCCCACTTTTCAAGAAAGGAGCGAGAGAGAAAATAAGGAATTATAGACCAGTTAGCCTGACATCGGCGGTGGGGAAGATGCTGGAATAAATTATTAAAGAAGTAATAATGGCGCATTTGGATAGCAGTAAAAGGATTAGGCTAAGTCAGCATGGATTTATGAAGGGGAATCTTGCTTGACTAATCTTTTGGAATGTTTTGAGGATGTGACAAGTTAAATGGATGAAGGAGAGCCAGTGGATGTAGAGTATCTGGACTTTCAGAAAGCCTTTGATAAGGTCCCACACAGGAGATTAGTGGGCAGCACATGGTATTGGGAGTAGGGTATTGACATGGATAGAGAATTAGTTGGCAGACAGGAAACAAAGAGCAGGAATAAATGGGTCCCTGTCAGAATGGCAGGCAGTGGCGAGTGGAGTGCCACAAGGCTCGATGTTGGGGCCGCAACTATTTACTACATATATATTAATGATTTAGATGATGGAATTAAAAGTAACTAGCAAATTTGCAAATGACACAAAGCTGGGTGGCAGTTGAATGGCAGATGCAATACAATGTAAATAAATGTGAGGTTATCCACTTTGGCGGCAAGAACAAGGAGACAGATTATTATCTCAATGTTGTCAGATTATGAAAAAGGGAAGTGCAACGAGACCTGGGTGTCCTTGTACACCAGTCACTGAAAGTAAACATGCAGGTACAGCAGGCAGTGAAGAAAGCTGATGTCATGTTGGCCTTCATAATGAGAGGATCTGAGTATAGGAGTAAAGAGTTCCTTCTGCAGTTGTACAGGGCCCTGGTGAGACCACATCTGGAGTATTGTGTGCAGTTTTGGTCTCCTAATTTGAGGAAGGACATCCTTGATATTGAGGCTTTGCAGAGTAGGTTCACAAGGTTAATCCCCGGGATGGCGGGACTGTCATATGAGGAAAGATTGGAAAGACTGGGCTTGATTTCACTGGAATTTAGAAGGATGAGAGGCAATCTTCAAGAAACGTATAAAATTATAAAAGGACTGAACAAGCTGGGTGCAGGAAAAATGTTCCCAGTGTTGAGGGAGTCCAGAACCAGGGGCCACAGTCTAATAATAAAGGGGAGGCCATTTAAGACTGAGATGAGAAAAAACGTTTTCACCCAGAGAGTTGTGAATTTGTGGAATTCTCTGCCTCAGGCAGTAGAGGCCTATTCACTGGATGAATTGAAAAGAGAGTTAGATGGAGCTCTAGGGGCTAGCGGAATCAAAGGATATGGGGAGAAGGCAAGCACGGGTTACTGATTGTCGATGATCAGCCATGATCACAATGAATGGCGGTGCTGGCTGGAAGGGCCAAATGGCCTCCTCCTGCACCTATTTTCTATTTCTATGTTTCTATGCAACTTAAAAGCTGTAGTTGCAAAATTACCCGATGTCTGCTTCAAAGGTTATTATTTTCAGGAAGCACAGCAGTGCTGTCTCAGAGTACCCAGGTTCAATTCTGACCTAGGGTGCTGTCTGCATGGAATTTGCACGTTCTCCCTGTGACCTCCTGGGTTTCCTCGGGGTGGTTTAGTTTTCTCCCACTTCCCAAACACATGCGGGTTTGTAGGTTAATTTGCCCTCTGTTAATTGTCTGAGTGTAAGGAGTGCATGAGAAACCTGGATAGCAGAGCTAGTGTGAACGGATGGTCGAGGGTTGGTGTGGACTCGATTAATTTGTGTTTTTATTGTCACATGTGCCAATGCACAGTGAAATTATTTCCTTACATACAGTTCAGTACAGTATTCCCATATCTAAGCACATCCTCAATTAGTAAAGTGTACAAAAATGTACCACAGGCTGCTAGCATCTCTAAACCAAATCAGTTTTTCTATATTTGGATTTAGATATTTTCTAACCTACAAACTGCACGTATTTGGGATGTGGGCGGCATAGTGACACAGCGGTAGATTTGCTGTCTCACAGCGCCCAAGACCTGGGTTCGATCCTGACTGCGGTTGCTGTCTGTATAGAATTTATCAGATCGTTAGTCTAGGCTTTTGGATTATAGTCCAGTTAAAAAGTGGGCCCTTGTGCAGCACCAAAGTCCATTGTTGAGCAAATTATTTTATTTGGGGCAGCATTTTGGTGCAGCGATAGAGACCTGGGTTCGATTCTGACTACTTGTGCTGTCTGTGTGGAGTTTGTACTTTCTCCCTGTGGGTTTTCTCCAGGTGCACCGGTTTCCTCCCACATTCAAAGACGTGCAGGTTTGTATGGCTTCTGTAAAGTGCCCCTAGTATGTCGGATAGAACTAGTGTACGGGTGATCGTTGTTCAGCGCAGACTTGGTGGGTAATAAATAATCTCTAAACTAAACTGTATCTCTAAACTAAACTAACGTAGCCCCCTTGGGTCACTGACCTCCATTAATACATTTATCAAAGCATTTTGGTTCACTGCTGCAGAATATTTTCTGAATTGAATGTTTTAAAATAATGATTTAATTAAAATATAATTATTTCACACACTTTTGCAATTCTGATTATCAGACACGATTAAAGAGATAGTAGGTAGAGCTGCTGCCTCATAGTGGGTTTGATCCTGAATATGCTGCTGATTTACAAATCGAGTAGTGCAGTGGTACAACATTTAGTGCCGTCGCCTTTACTGCTCCACGGAACCAGGTTCCATTCTTGCCTTGGATACTCTCTGTGTGAAGGTTACACACACGGACCTGGCCGAAGGAAGACCAGGTGGGTCGTGGCTTCTAGGGGGGACCCTCGGAAGCTGCTAAACTCAGACCCAAAGAGCGGAGAGTCGAGGAGGAAGGAGTCGCTGATAGGTGGAAGATTGCCACCTTCATGTGGTCGACTAATGCAATCAACTCGACGTGCACAAACGGAAGACCAAATAGAACAAGTTGTCCTACAACTTTAGGCAGTGCACTCCACACGAAAGAAGAGTCGCTGGTGATGAGCGAGGGGTGGACTGGTAGGAGAGGGAAAGGTCGCCTGATGGAGGCCCCCCCCAGGACACAGGCAGTCGGGCAAGGAGAGGGACGTTGGTTCGCGGGCCAAGCCGGTAGAGGGTGACGGAGGAGGCCCTGCAGCAGCCTGGGGCTTAGCTGACTCGGGAGCCAGTACATTGAGTGCATGGACCAGGCTTTGGACTTTAAATAAATGGCGCCAAATTATGGCGACTCGTGTGTGATCTTGGGGAAAAAGAATTTCACTGTACAGTTCACACATGACAATAAAGCACCATTGAACTATTGAATTGAACCATAGAGACATGTGGGTTTCCTCAGATTGCTCCAGTTTCCTTGCTCGTCTCAAGATGAGGCGGCGGGCCACTTTGAAAAAGTTGGCTCATGTGCCAAAGGTGTGCAGGTTGATGGGAGTAAGAGGGAGAAATTGTGGCAGCGTGAGGGGAATTGGACTGATGGAATCACTCTGCTTTGAGCCAGCATGAACCTAATGGGCTGAATGTCCATCGTCCAGGACATAGAGACGTGAGATACCACAGCGGTATCTGATGCTCTTTAAAATGTCAATGAGAGTAAAGGATTTGTTGTACATAATGACATTTGGCATTGTTTACAATCATTTGTCTAACCAAGATTAAAAACTTGTTTAATTAAATAATATAAAATATATAAAATAATTCCAATAAACATTGAATGCAGAGAAATGGACACCTAGTTGACTTTGTATTCGCATGAATGAAAGACCTGGATAGAGTGAATTGGACAGAAGATGTTTCCACTAGTTGGAAATTCTAGGACCAGAGGCCATAGGCTCAGACTAAAAGGACGTACCTTCAGAAAGGAGATGAGGAGGTATTTCTTTAGTTGAAGGGTGGTGAATCTGTGGAATTAATTGCCACAGACGGCTGTTTAGGCCGTCAGTGGATATCTTTTAAGGTGGAGATTGACAGATTCTTGATTAGTAAGGGTGTCAGGGGTTATGGGGGAGCAGGAGAATGGGGTTGAGAGGGAAAGATAGATCAGCCGTGATTGAATGGTGGAGTAGAGCTGATGGGCTGAGTGGCCTAATTCTGCTCCTATAACTTATGAACATGAATTACAGTTAAACATGGAATCTATGTCTTGAGTATATTTATAATTTAAGGATTCTCGATTTTGCAACCTTCAAAACAAAATGCCGGGATATACAGTCGGGCGGATTTATTTCAGCTGCATGGAGTTAAGTTAGTCTCTGCATCCTCCTTTTCAGCCTCGGTGTTTTTCTTTCCTCTGCCCTCGTTAGTTGATAAAAAGGTTTGTGTGATTTTTGATCGGAAAGATTGGCAGAGATAAAAGTACAGGATGGGATCAAAGCAAAGGTTGAGAACGGCCAGAAGAAAGGTGGACTCCTTGGCCAGATATAGGGCTTGCTGCACACTGCAGTCTGCCTTTGGTTTGTATTGACTGAGAGTGTACGGAATCCGAATGACGTGGTAGGGCACAAAGCAAACGATGTAGATGCCAGTCAGTATCAGAATGTGCCTCAGAGCCCTCCTCACGTCATTGCGCGTCTCTCGGTCCTTGTTTCTGCGGAGCTTTTTCACCAAAAGAAAGTTGGATGTCAGGAGGACAGCTGAAACGTTCATGAATATGGCGATGGAGATAAAATTGCTGAATACATGCCAGTGAAGTCCCAACGTCCCCTTGATCTCCGCGCATTTCAATAGAGGCTTGGGGGCGATGGTTTTGAATGGGATTGCCATGTTTGGTATCATAAGGGACAGCACCATGATCCATACGATGGCAGACATCATCTTTGCAAACCCTGGTTCCTGTATCCTCTCGAACCTTGAACTCCCAGATAGCTGGACATACCGATCTATGCTCACGAATCCCAGAAATATAATGGACGCATACATATTAACGTACATGAGACATGCTGTAACTTGGCAATGGAAGATCTTCACACTCCAGGGAGCAATGCCCAAGCTAACCACTATCTTGAAAGGGAGGGCCAAAGTCAGCAGAAAATCGGCAGTCAGAAGGTTGATCAGGTAGATATTGAGGCATTTTTTTGCTTTCCTCTGTTTACTGAAAGCCCACAGTGCGACACAACTCCCAATGATGCCAATCAAGAAGATTAAATAATAGAAATAAGTGAAAGATTCCATACTCTTGTTCATCGAGCATCGAGTCGAAGAGACATTTGACGATATGGTATTCATCGTATGTCCTTTGAAACACAAATGTCCAGCCCGCCTTTAGGTTCTGAAACAAGAAGAAAGGAAAACCTGAAAATTAAGTTCAGGAAAATAAAAGACACATTGTTAGAGTAACTCAGGGGGTCAGGCGGCATCTCTGCAGAACAAGTATAAGGACCCTTCTTCGGACTTCCAGATTTCTTAAGTCAAATGAAAGACATTAGTTATATAGGTATCTGGATTATGTCTGTTTACCCTGAGATACCTAATGAGGTTTCTATAGCCAAAGGTGAGAATGAATCTTGAGCAATAAATGTTGACAATTGCAAATAAATATTTGGGGGGAAGATACTGTGTTCATGATTTAACATGACAAAATGATTTCATGTTTGCACCAGCCTATGTCTGGGTCAGGTAAATTCTCACTAGCGTGGAATTGCTGCTTTTGTTTCTAATGGGGTACAGTAACAGTTATAGGGTTAGGTTTATTATTGTCACGTTTACCGATGTACAGTGAAAAGCTTTGCAAAAGCTTTTTAAAAAGCAAAGTAATTACTTTGTTTAATATTTATTTATACTAAATAGAAAGCAGCTTGTAGATTGATTGATTGATTGACTGAAAGCTTTAGCATGGAAACAAGCCCTTCGGCACATTGAGTCCATGTCGACCATCAATCTTTCGCTCATTCTTGTTCTATGTTATACCATTTTCTCATCCACTCCATACACACTAGGGGCAATTTACCGAGGCCAATCAGCCAACATCCACACGTCTTTGGAATGTTGGAGGAAACCGGAGCATCTTGAGGAAACCCACGCAGTCACAGGGAGAACGTGCAAACTCCACACATTCATTGCGATGGGATTTGAGTATAGGAGCAACGAGGCAGTTGTACAGGACCCTGGTGAGACCACACCTGGAGTATTGTGTGCAATTTTGATCTCCTAATTTGAGGAAGGACATTATTGCTATTGAGAGAGTGCAGTGTAGGTTCACCAGGTCAATTCCCGGGATGGCGGGACTGACATATGATGAAGGAATGGGTTGACTGGGCTTGTATTTACTGGAACTTTGAAGGCTGGGAGGGGATCTTATAGAACCATATAAAATTCTTAAAGGATTAGACAGGCTAGATGCAGGAAAAATGTTCCGGATGTTGGGGGATGTCCAGAACAAGGGGTCACAGTTTAAGAATAAGGTGTAGGCCATTTAGGACTGAGATGGGGAAAAAAAATTTCATCCAGACAGTTGTGAATTTGTGGAATTCTCTTCCACTGAAGGCATTGGAGGCCAATTCACTGAATGTTTTTTCAAGAGATAGATATAGCTCTTAGGGCTAGGAATCAAGGGATATGGGGAAAAAGCAGGAACGGGGTACTGATTTTGGATGATCAACCATGATCATATTGAATGGCGGTGCTGGCTTGAAGGGCCGAAGGGCCTAGTCCTGCACCTATTTTCTATGTTTCACACACAGACAGCACCCAAGGTCAAGATTGAACTCTGGTGCTGTGAGGCAGAGGCTCTACCAGCTGCACCACTGTGCCACCCCAGATACCTGGTCAAAAACTGGATTACCTACAATTTCATGCAGTGGTATCAACGATCGTTTCACATTTAAACACCATCCTGTCATCGATCAAATTTTAGTACGCAAACCACACCGTGCATTTCCAGTTGCAATAAACACATGGAACTTCCCCCATTACTCACGCCCTTCATAATCATTTGTCTCATTTCAGTTTACCAGAAACATGAGCTGTAGCAATGGCTTTTCTGATGTTCGATTAGAAGGGCAATGTTAAGTCATCCTCGACTTCTTGTTAACAAGAAGATCTTCTGTACAAGCCAAGTCTTTGGTGCTCCAAGTCAGAGTTCCTGCCGTAAGCTATCCCTGTGTATATGGATCACAGATCTTGTCTCCTGACTTTGGGAGCGTGCACCGCATCAGCACTTCATCTGGATGTTTTTTATTTTTCTTGCCCAAACCAACATTACTCAGAGCCTTTTTAAAGGAAGTCAGCAAACTAGAAATAAATGTTGAGGTCACAGCTTTTTTGAGACTGTAGCATAGATCAGGCTTCAGATAGCTGTTTTGTGGTTGCAAATGCGTGAAAGCAGGAAAAAAATTCAAGTGAGGCAAAATGGTTTTGTTTGTTTAATGGTTTAATGATTATGGAGAAAGTGATTCTATTAGTTTTGCTAGGCACTGCTGTTCTTAAAGATAATTAAAAACACTGAAATTGGCCCTTCTGCCCATCACATCCATGCCATCCATTCTGCTCGTCACCTTCATGGCGAATCAGAGCTTTTGGAAATGGAGACGCGAGGAACTGCAATGCAGGTTTACTAAAAGAAAACAAATGTGCTGGAGTAACTCAGCGGGTCAGGCAGCATCTCTGGAAGACACAGATAGGTGACATTTCGGGTTGGGGCTCTTCTTCAGATTGACTGTAGTAGAGGGGTTGGGAGGGAAAGCTGGAGAAGAGATGGGAGTGGGGCAAAGCCAGGCAAGTTTTTTTTCGTTTTGGTGATGCAGCGCAGAAACAGGCCCTTTGGAGGGTTACTTAAATTTAGAGAAATCATTATTCAAAGGCTGACTTGTAATTTGCCCAAACAAAATATGAGGTGCTGTTGCTCCAATCTACCCACTCTATCCAAGCCTTTCACTATTCTGTACATTTCAATGAGGTCCCCCCTCATTCTTCTAAACTCCAGCGAGTAGAGACCTAGTGCCGTCAAATGCTCATCAAATGTTAACCAACTCCAGGGCTTGAAGTTGCCCGGGTGCCAATGGCAACTTAAGTCCAGCCGGGCAACCTAAAAGCCATGCCATTTTGACCGGCTTGGCTAGCAACCGGGACACCCGCCCACCATCTGTGTCCGGGTCTCGGCTCTCCGCTCGGAGCTCAGCGCTAGCTCTCGGCTCTCGGCGCTAGCTCTCGGCTCTCCGCTCGGCGCTAGGCTCTCGGGTCTCCGCTCGGCTCACGGGTCTCCGCTCGGCACGGCCGGCCGGCCGCCGAGCACATCATCGGTCGTAGTTGTGCGCATGTGCGGCCCTGCACATGTGCACTGCCACGGCAACTGGTCGGCGTCGGCCACTTTCTCCCTCCCTTTGCATTGTGGGAGATCTGGCCGCCATTGCTGTCCGGTCGTTGCCTCACCGTGACCGTTGAAAAACAATCAGAATCACTGCCTCGAGCTGCAGTAGCTCCCTGGAGTAAGTCTTGCTTCTTGGTTTCCTGGTCCTTTAAAAATATTCCAAATGGAATTTAAACTGGTGGACCCGCCACCACCAAACTCCAAACTCTGGTAAAATAACAGCCTATTGCATTTTATCTGTTTATTTATTTATTGTGTATATATATGGTCTATAGTATATAGACACACTGAACTTTTATCTCCTGTTCCGTATTATGTTTACATATTCTGTTGTGCTGCAGCAACCAAGAATTTCATTGCCCTATCTGGGACACATGACAATAAAACTCTCTTGACTCTTGACTTGGACAAGCAAAAAAGGGTTCTTGGGAAAAATAAAGTTACCTTAAATTTAGTTGCGTCTGGTTGGTACCTATGGTAGGGTGAAGACCATTCCATGTTTTAATTATGCGGGGGAACTGCATGGAGCAGCCAGCATCTCTGGATAGAAAACATTGGGTGACGCTTCGGGTAGAAACCCTTCTTTACATTTCCTCTGGTTTTAGTGTTTTTAGTTTAATTTAAAGATACAGCGTTGAAACAGGCCCTTCGGCCCACCGAGTCCACGCCGACCACCGATCGCCCGTACTCTAGTTGAATTTGCACATTCTTCCTGCAAGCGTGTGTGTTTCTTCCCACATCCCAAAGACGCATTGGCTTTGTAGGTTAACTTGTCTCTGTAAAATTGCCCCTAATGTGCAGCGAGTGGGTGAGGAAAGTGGGATAACAGAACTTGTGTGAATGGGTAGACAAAATGCTGGAGAAACTCAGCAGGTGAGGCAGCATCTATGGAGCGAAGGAAATAGGTGACGTTTCGGGTCGAGACCCTTCTTCAGACTGATGTCGGGAGGGGTGGGGAGCGGGAAAAAGAAAGGAAGAGGCGGAGAAAGTAAGCTGTGGGAGAGCTGGAATGGGAGGGGAAGGATGGAGAAAGCAAGGACTACCTGAAATTGGAGAAGCCAATGTTTATACCGCTGGGGTGTAAACTACCCAAGTAAAATATGAGGTGCTGTTCCTCCAATTTGCGGTGGGCCTCACTCTGGCCATGGAGGAGGCCCAGGACAGAAAGGTCGGATTCGGACTGGGAGGGGGAGTTGAAGTGCTGAGCCATCGGGAGATCAGGTTGGTTATTGCGAACTGAGTGGAGGTGTTGTGCGAAGCGATCGGCAAGCCTGCGCTTTGTCTCACCGAGGTTGATCATACGCTGAATAACCATATTTTTGTTTGGAAGTGGAAAGAGATAATAGAAATTGCATTCATTACAACGTGTAAAAAGAGATGAGATACTGTATTGTAATTTTGCTGCATGTCATTGTGGTATATATCATGTCTTGATTGGTGAATATGTTTAGTTTGTGACTTTATTTGAAGCAGAAATAATATGTGAATGCTTCATTGACCATAATTCCGACTGGTAACTATGCACTTCGTCCGAGCACGTTATCGCACGCATCATGCAAGCCGTCTGAAATGACCACCTAAACTGGAATTTGGCAACCTAAAAAGCTGCAACAGGGGAAAAAAGTTAAGCAAGAGCCCTGTTAACTCATTCCTGGTATCATTCTTGGAAACCTCTGGGCCCTCTCCCAAATTTGCCCACAATATTCCAAATTCAGCCTAACCAGCTCCTTATAGATCCTCAGCATTACTTCCCTGTATTTGTATGCAAGCCCTCTTGAAATAAATGCTAGCAGTGCGTTTGCTTTCTTGTTAAAGAAAATAACATTGTGGGTTTACACTTAAATACAGTGTATTTGACTGTTGGCCTTAAACAGCGATCGATCTATGGAACCAAGTATCAGGGCCAGATACAACACTGAAGTCTGAAGAAAGGTCCCGATCTGTAATGTCGCCTGTCCACGTCCTCCAGAGATGGTTCCTGACCCACTGAATTACTCCAGCACTTTGTGTGTAGGAAGGGACTACAGATACTGGTTAATACCGAAGATAGACGCAAAGTTCTGGAGTAACTCAGCGGGTCATGCAGCATCCCTGGAGAAGAAGGACGGGTGACGTTTCGGGTTGGAACCCTTCTTCAGACTCTTTGTGTTTTCTTTTGTAAACTGGCATCTGCAGTTCCTTGTATCTACAACACTAAATGGTGTTTGTATACTTTGCACCTGGGATCACTGGTAGATTTCTTACCCCTATGCTGAACATTCATAACGTGGCTTGTAAAACAACTGTTCCTGGCACCTCAACAGATTACAGTCCAAAATAATGTTAACACCTTCAAGGAAACACAAGAAATAAACTTCGTACCTGATTCTCGAAGCAGACTATTTTGTTTCTGAACACATTCAGTTATCCGGGTTTGTTAGTTGCATGCGAAGCGTCTGGCTGTTTGCGCAGAATACGCTTGATAAAATCGTGCAGAAGTCACGCAGCTATACTCATGTTTTCCTGCAGCTTACAGCCGGGTTTGTTGTGGGATGTGTGGTCTTTTTGAAAATTAGGTGATTGACGTTGATGAAACCTGACTTTAAAAGCCTTTACACGGTTGCATATCTACTGCTACAATATCCCTCTGCACCAACAGTGCTTCAGACTGATTTAGAATTGACGCTTGGCGACTCCTTTAAACCACTTTTATTTAAAGAAACTTTGGAGACTTCTGAATTGTATTTTTGTAAGAGGCTTTTCACTGCTTGTTTCAGTGACATTTTCTGTTGATGGCTGATTTTTGGATCTGATAATCTGTGATGTCATTGTAATCTCTTGCATCTGTTTAAATTTCCACTCCAAGTGGTCAAACTTTCTTCTTGTTTCCTGCCCCTCCTGAAGTATGGCTTTGTGGTTATGTCTGTGCCAGTTTCGCTGTTTCTCCACTGTCCCTCCTGCTTTTGTCCAATCCGCCCTCTGTCTACCTTTTCTCTCTCCCCCATCCCCCCACCCCCCCCCTCTCCCTACCTCATTCTCTGACCCTCCTACTCTTCTCGTTTTATCTTTTGTCTTTTCATCTCTGGCCTTTGTCTATCCATCTGCCAATTAACCCCCCTCCTACCCCCACCTGTATCCATCTATTACTTGCCAGGAGTTATTCCTGCCCCCATCTCTTTTCTCAGCTCTTTCCACCACCTACTTACTACAACTGGTCTGAAGAAGGGCCTCGGCATGAAACGTTGCCTGTCCATAATTTCCAGAGATGCTCTCTGACCCGCTGAGATACTCCAGCACTTTGTGTCTGTTTTAGTGTGGTATGTTCAACGTCTCCCAGAGAAATGTGGTGTGGCTCTGCCTTCTACCCTCTCTTTACAAAAAAATAAAACATCTTGTGCACCTTCTAAGTTAACAAAATGGCTTTGGCATTCTTCTCTTTTTAATGATGTGGTCCTCTCCCTGGCCACAGAACCATTTGCACATATTGTTCAATGTAAACTGTATGTGCACTGAATATTGTAAACCCGTTATTATGGACCATACAGTGTACATTGAACAATATGTGCAAATGGTTGTGGCCAGGGAGAGGACCCCATAATTAAAAAGAGAAGAATGTTAAAGCCGTTTATGATGGGATTTTGTTATAGCGAACTGCCTCTTTAAGATCATAGGCTGCTGGTTATACTGTGGAGGCATGGCAAGGCAATAAAATTGACAAGGCATGGAAATTGATAAGCAATCGATCCGATCGGCACTTAACTCTATTAAACAATGTAACTAACAGCCTTTAGTATTTTTAGCTTGCTGCAACAAAAGCACATTTTTAGCTGTAAAAACCATTTGTAATTGAAAACAACAGCTATCTTCACGGAGTGACTGCTAAGTGGTTGGGGCGAACCCCTTATTAGTTCATAGCGGACAATCGACAATAATGGACACCGTCCCCTTTCCTGTGGTCCATTATAACGAGGGTTTACTATACTTCAAGCTACTCCACTGCTATACTGCCTCAATCAACTGGGCCAATAACTGATCCTTGCCATGTGAATGGTGATATTAGATATAATCTCCCATTCACATGCTGGTGGTTCTGCAGTTAGCGAAAGTGAAGATGATTCCTCTACCAGTCATCTCTGATTAACATACATGATGACTCATTTTATGCACATTTGGATGTTTAATTACCCTTTAATTCCTATGTTTTACAGAAAAACTAGCCTACTTGTGCGGAAAATTTCCCACAGTTTGTTTCCTCCTTGAATTGGTGTTGGTATTGGTTTATTATTGTTACATGTACTGTGGTACAGTGAAAAACTTTGCTTGCGTGCTATCGTCAAATTATATTATACATAGTAGAATCAAGCTGTACACAAGTACACCAGGTTGTGTAAAGAGAAAAATATCCAGAGTGCAGAATATAATGTTACTATTGTCCATTTATTTGTCTGTTTGGTTTATTTACTTATATATGTACTGAACCTTTGTGTTGTTTATTATGGGTTTTACAGAGTAGTATGTTTACATATGTTCTGCTGCTTCAAGTAAGAATTTCATTGTTCTGTTTTTGGACATGTGACAATAAAACACTTGATTATAGAGAAAATGCAGAGTAAATTTTAAAAAAGGGCAGAGGCCAAAATGAGGTAGGTTGGAAGATCAGAACTACACCCTTAAGTTACGAGACTTATCATCATCCTATAGTCTGATTACACTGGGGAAGAAGCTGCTCTTATAGATGTATGTACAGTGGCTTGCAAAAGTATTCATACCCCTTGAACTTTTCCACATTTTGTCACGTTACAACCACAAACGTAAATGTATTTTATTGGGATTTTGTGTGATAGACCAACACAAAGTGGTGCATGATTGTGAAGTGGAAGGAAAATGATACATGGTTTCCAAATTTTATTACAAATAAAAAAACTGAAAAGTGTGGCGTGCAAAATTATTCTGCCCCCCTGAGTCAATACTTTGCAGAACCACCTTTCGCTGCAATTACAGCTGCAAGTCTTTTGGGGTATGTCTCTACCAGCTTTGCACATCTAGAGACTGAAATTTTGCCCATTCTTCTTTGCAAAATAGCTCAAGCTCAGTCAGATTGGATGGAGAGCATCTGTGAACAGCAATTTTCAAGTCTTGCCAGAGATTCCCAATTGGATTTAGGTCTGGACTTTGACTGGGCCACTCTAACACATGAGTATGCTTTGATCTAAACCATTCCATTGTAGCTCTGGCTGTATGTTTAGGGTCGTTGACCTGCTGGAAGGTGAACCTCCGCCCCAGTCTCAAGTCTTTTGCAGACTCCAACAGGTTTTCTTCCAAGATTGCCCTGTATTTGGCTCCATCCATCTTCCCATCAACTCTGACCAGCTTCCCTGTCCCTGCTGAAGAAAAGCATCCCCACAGCATGATGCTGCCACCACCATGTTTCACAGTGGGGATGGTGTGTTCAGGGTGATGTGCAGTGTTAGTTTTCCGCCATACATAGCGTTTTGCATTTAGGCCAAAAACTTCCATTTTGGTCTCATCAGACCAGAGTACCTTCCTCCGCATGTTTGCTGTGTCCCCCACATGGCTTGTGGCAAACTGCAAACGGGACTTCTTAAGGCTTTGTTTCAACAATGGCTTTCTTCTTGCCATTCTTCCATAAAGGCCCAATTTGTGGAGTGCACGACTAATAGTTGTCATGTGGACAGATTCTCCCACATGAGCTGTGGATCTCTGCAGCTCCTCCAGAGTTACCATGGGCCTCTTGGCACCTTCTCTGATCAATGCTCTCCTTGCCCGGCCTGTCAGTTTAGGTGGACGACCATGTCTTGGTAGGTTTGCAGTTGTGCCATACTCTTTCCATTTTCAGATGATGGATTGAACAGTGCTCCGTGAGATGTTCAAAGCTTGGAATATTTTTTTATAACCTAACCCTGCTTTAAACTTCTCCACAACTTTATCCCTGACTTGTCTGGTGTGATCCTTGGGCTTCATGATGCTGTTTGTTCACTAATGTTCTCCAACAAACCTCTGAGGCCTTCACAGAACAGCTGTATTTATACTGAGATTAGATTACACACAAGTGGACTCTATTTACTAATTAGGTGACTTCTGACGGCAATTGGTTGCACTGAATTTTATTTAGGGGTATCAGAGTAAAGGGGGCTGAATACTTTTGCACGGCACACTTTTCAGTTTTTTATTTGAAAACCATGTATCATTTCCCTTCCACTTCACAATTATGCGCCACTTTGTGTTGGTCTATCACATAAAATCCCAATAAAATACATTTACGTTTGTGGTTGTAACGTGACAAAATATGGAAAAGCTCAAGGGGTATGACAACTTTTGCAAGCCACTGCACATTCAAGCTTTTGTATCCTCCACAATGGGAGAGGGATGAAGATAAAATAACTAGGGTGTGAATTGTTCTTGATTATGTTGGCTGCTTTCTAGGCAGCTTGAAGTGTAGATGGAGTTGAGGGAGTGTGGGGAGAGAAGGCTTATTTGTCTGATGGACTGGGCTGTGTCCACCACGCTCTGCAATTTCTTGTCATCTTGGGCTAGACCGGAATATGTTCTCCTCTCCCATATATTGGTGAGACCAAGAGCAGACTGGCCGATTGTTTTAATGAACATTTACACTCAGTCCACCTTGGCCTATACGATCTCCCAATTGCCAAACAAGTTAACTCCCCTTCCTATTCCCATACTGACCTTTCTATCCTGGTCCTCCTCCACTGTCAGAGTGAGAACCACACGAACAAGGAATAGCACCTCTTATTTTGCTTGGGCAGCTTAAAACCCAGCGATGTGAATATTGATTTCTCTAAATTCAAGTAACCACTGCAATCCCTTTCTCTCCCCCTCCCCGATCCTAGTCATCCTACTAGTTCCACTGTTCGCATCCTTCATTTTCACCTCTTCCCCAGCCAACAACGGGCTATTATGGGCTCTATCCTTCCTTGGTCATCTGTTGCCGGCCCTGATTTGTTCTGGCCTTTGCTTACCTCCAATTTCCTCCACTCTACTTTGAGTCTGTGGAAGGGTCCCGACCCGAAACGTCACCCATCCTTTTTCTCCAGAGATGCTGCCTAACCCGCTAAGTTACTCCAGCTATCTTCAGTTACTTTGAGACTATCTTCAGAATAGGCTTTTATCTACTGAACAATAGAAGTGCAAACTTTGGCGTACACCTGATCCCACCTCCAACTTAGCAATTGACACTCCTGTCAACACATAGTGTCAGGCTTGTAACATCTTGTTGATGCGCATATTGATTTATGCATTGGATGTGAACATGACTGTCTATGCTGATGTATCTTGCCCTGGACCAAGGGGAACAATTGTGAATCCGTGGTTATATTGAGGCTGCATTGCGTAGGATTGCATTAGTCCCTAAAGGGAACCAATGTTTTCCTTTTTAGCAGCTGATGAGTAGTTTTTGTTCCACATTTATTTATTTACTTGACTTTAAATGCTTTTGCCTCTATGGGGAGTTGAAAGGTCTATCTTTCAATCGGTGCTCGAGAACTCTGCCTTGTAGTCCATTATGCTACCATGCCCTTCCAATCCATGAAGATAGATCCTTTAGTCAGAGGGTGGTGAATCTGAAGAATTCATTGCCACATACAGTTGTGGAGGCCAAGTCAATGGATATTTTTAAGGCGTAGATTCACAAATTCTTCATTCGCAAGGGTGTCCAGGGTTATGGGGAGAAGGCAGGAGAATGGGATTGAGAGGAAAAGACAGATCAGACATGATTGAATGGCGGAGTAGACTTGATGGGTGAATGGCCCAATTCTGCTCCTATAATGGTTCAAGCCCCTCTCCATAGCTTAATAGTAAGATTGTAACGGCTTGCATAAAGGGAGGATTATATTGTTGGAAGTACCTTTCTCCCAAGCAACAATGCAAAGGTCAGTGGGTTAATTCTGGTCTGTGGGTGGAATTGTAGATGGCAAAGATGGTTGTTAAAAATTGCAACAGTATCTTGATTGGTTGGGCAGGTGAGCTGTGGAATGGTTATCAGAGAGAGGAGTGTGAGGTGTTGTACTTTGGGTAGTCGAACCAAGGTAGGACCCACACAATGAATGGCAGGGTCATGAGGAGTGTTGTAGTGCAGAGGGATCCAGGAGTGAAGGTAACAGTTCCTTGAAAGTTGCATCACAGATAGAGAAGACGTTCGACACATTGGCCTTCATCATTCAAAGTACAGAAGTTGAGAGATCATATTACAATTGTACACATCATTGGTGAGGCCACATTTAAAGTATTGTGTTCAGTTTTGGTCACCCTGTTATAGGTAATATACTGTACATAGGAAGATGTCTGAAGGAGAGTTCCGACCCAATACGTCCCCTATTCCTTTTCTCCAGTGACGCTGCCTGACCCGCTGAGTTGCTCCAGCATGTTGCAACTATCTTTGGCATAAACATGGGAAAGATGTGATTAAGCTGGAAAGGGTGCAGAAAAGATTTACAAGGATGTTGCCAGGACTCAAGGGCCTGAGCTACTGGGTGAGGTTAAGCAGGCTAGAACTATTCTTTGGAGCAGAAGGATGAGGGGTGATCTTATAGACGTGTATAAGATCATGAGAGGAATAGATTGGGTAAATGTACAGAGTCTTTTACCCAGACCACGGGGAATTGAGAACCAGAGGGCATAGGTTTAAGGTGAGGTGGGGTGGAGGAGAGGTGTGTGTGGGGGGGGGGGGGGGGGGGAAGGGAGGGGGGGGGTGAGATTTAATAGGAAGCTGAGGCGCATTTTTTTTATACAAAAGGTGGTAGGTGTATGGATCGAGTGGCTCGTGGAGATAGTTGAGGCAGGTACAATCACGGCGTTTAAGAAATATATAGACAGGCACACATATAAGATAGGTTCAGAGAGACAAGGGCAAAACGCAGGAAGGTGGAATTAGGGTCGATAGGGCATGTTGGTCGGCATGAGTAAGTTGGGCCGAATGGTCGGTTTCCACGTTGTTTGACCCTGTGACTCTATGAATTCATGTCCTACAATAGCATTGCTGAGAACATTGATCCGAATGTCATTGCTGAGCTTGGCAGTTTGGAAAAAACAATGACCATGCAAGGAAGTAAACCTCTGACAGCAGGCAGTGAGGTGTAACATATCGCAGAGCAGGAAGATTGAAGAAGTGGGGGATGATGATGTGGTAAGACAGTGAGTTGTGGAACAGCTGCAATTAAGTTAGTAGTCTCTCTCCAGTGAGTCAAATGTTTGAGGTTCAATACCCATTGCTATTTTGAAAATCCCACTAATATTTAAGTGCAGTTTAACAATGATACAGTGTGGAAACAGGCACTTCGGGTCCATGCATACTGTCAATCACCAATTCACAATAGTTCTACGTTTTCCACTATCTCATCCACTCCCTACACAGTAGGGGTAATTAACTGAGGCCAATTAACCTACAAACCCGCACGTCTTTCAGAAATGGCAGAAAACCGAGGAACCTGGAGGAAACCCACGTGGTCACAGGGAGAACGTGCAAACTCCATGCGGACCGCTCTCGAGGTCGGGATCGAACCCAGGTCCCTGTTGCTGTGAGGCAGCGGCTCTACTGATTGCCCACTGTAAAGGTCACATAATCAAGTAGCTGGTTGTGCTGTTCCGTGAGATTTACGGACTGTGGTGGAGTGGTAGTCCTGTGTTGTTGTTGGTTTACTGCTTCTCGAAGGACTCCCATTTTTGTTCTGCCAGCCCTCTTCTAAAAGTACCTTCCTTAATGCAGTGGTAATGTCACCTATTGTGGGTGAGGATATCCTCGATGTTTTGGGCCAATATGTTATCTATTTTTTGAAACCTTGGTGGTAATTCAAATATACAAACGCTTGCCGTCTTGTTTGTGGTGGAGACATGGAGGTATAAGGGACTTTAAATCATCTTGTGGTTGCGTTACGACAATGCAAACGATGAATGCTATATTCCTGCAAGAGCAAAGAAGCATGCTGGTAGGTTTTAGTGGTCTGTGTGTAAGCAGGTGATTATTGTTGCCAGAAATTGGGGCGGCAGTGTGGTGGAGTGGAAGAGCTACTGCTTAGCAACGACAGAGACCCGGGTTCGATCTTGACCTTTGGTGCTGTCTATGCGAAGTTTGTAGGCATTCTTTGGGTGCTCCGGTTTCCTCTCGCATAAGTTCATAAAGGGCCTGTCCCACTTGAGCATCATTTGCGCGCGCGTCACTGCCTACGCCACGACGCCTCACCACGCGCCATGTGTGCATCACCACGCGCACGTCGTGCGTCGTGATGCGGAAATGCTGTCGCGTAAATGACGCGCAAATGACCCCCAAGTGGGACAGGCCCTAAAGTAATTGGGGCAAAATTAGACCATTTAGCCCATCGTGTTTACTCCGCTATTCAATCATGGGTGAACTATCTGTCCCTCTCAACCCCATTCTCCTGTCTTTTCTCCATAAACCTTGACAGCATTACGAATCAAGAATCTGTCAATCTCCGCCTTAAAAATACTCAATTACTTGGTTTCCATAACCGTATGTGGCAATGAATTCTTCAGATTCACTGCACTCTGGCTAAAGAAACTCCTCATCTTTTTATTCTGAGGGTATGGCCTAGAGACGTGCGGGTTTATAGGTTAATTGGCTCTATAAATTGCCCCTATTGTGTAGGGATTGGATGTGAAAGTGGGATAACACCGAACTAGTGTGAACAGGTGATTGATGGTCGCCATGGACTCGGTGGGCTGAAGGGCCTATTTATAAGCTGTGTCCTTCAACTAAACTAAACTAAACCCTGAATATAATACTGTTTGAAATCTTCTGCAAATCTGTGGTGTGGGAAAGAGGGCTAATGATTCAGTTCCGTGACAAATAGTTTAACAATATTTCTCTGCATGTTTGATCTGCAAAGTTTTTCCTGCAGTTTTATTTTATTTATTTTAATGATATGAATAGTTGGTTTAATCTACCTATATATTACTAAAACTCTCATCTTGTTTGTTATTATGTCTTTGTGTCTGTTTGTGTGTATGTCTGGCCGGATGATCCTGAAATAAACCTGAAATTACTCCAACACGGTACATGATAGTGCTACATTTTTTGGGCCAACTTACTCACCATTGTCTTGGGATGTGGTGTATTAAGTTTTGTTTGGATTGATGGTATATTTTACAAATTATTCACATTTTAACCGTAAATCCAGTTTGATAAAAATCACTTGAATTTGCACTGGCAGTTTGCAGCATATGACGTCACTATGGGATCTCATTTACATAAACTGCCCATCAGCAATGTTCCACTGGCAGTTAGCAGCATATGACGTCACAATGGGATCTTATTTACATAAACTACCCGTCAGCAGTGTTCCACCCCACAATGACATCATAATGGGATCTCATTTACATAAAAGTAAAAACTCCGTTTTCAAAACCATAACAGCGTTCCATTCAGATTGATGTCATATTTTACAAGTTATTTACAATTATATTTACAAAAAAAATTGTGATTTTCATTGGGGGGGGGGGGGATGGGGGAATTTCATTTACAAAATAAACATCTTGATTTTCATTTTGGAGGGGTGGGATAAGGGGAGGTGAGGAGTGGGGGAGCAGAGGGCTGGAGGGATAGAAGGGGGGGGAAGTAGGGAGTGGGGGATAGAGGGAAGGGAGGGAAGTGGAGGAGGTGAGGGGGAAGTGGGTTAGGGGAAGGGGAGCATGGGGATAGAGGGAGGGGAAAGTGGGGGAGGTGAGGAATGGACCAGGGGGATAGAGGGAGAGGAGCGGGTAGGGAGGAAAGAGGGATGGGAAAGTGGGGGAGGTGAGGAGGGAGAGTGGGGAGGAGGGGGTATAGAGGGAGAGTGGGGGAGTGGGATAGGGGGAGGCGAGGAGTGGTGGAGCAGGAAGAGGAGGGGAGAGGGGTTATGTAGGGAGGGAGGGAGTGACTGAGGGTAGGGGATAGGAGAGGGAGAGGGAGGGGAGTGGGGGAAGGGAGGAGGAGAGGGGAAAGAAGAGGGGGAGGGAGTGCTGGTGATGAAGGGGAATGAAGGAGGATAGGGATAGGAAGAGGGATGGCGAGGCGCAGTTGGGGGAGGGTTGCTGTGACTCGCGTCACAATGGGGATCTCTGGCATCACAAGGGGAACCCCTCAGCCTCGCCTGTGCAGTTGGGGGCTATGGGTCAGTGGTGGAATATTGCCTTGGGGGACAAGGCCCAACGAGTCCCACTTGGTCATGTCAACATTAAACTGATAATGATACAACCTAAGCAGATATTAGTGTGTCAATATATCAAAGAGTTGTGTTTAGTTCCTTGATTATGAAGTGGTCTGGCCAAATGTAAGAAGGTCTAGTTTTAAGGTGAAAGGGGCAAAGTCTAAAGGACATGTGCAGGGCAAGTTTGCTTTACACAGAGAGGTGAGTGCTTGAAATATGCTGGCGGGTGTGATGGTTGAGACAGATATGATTTAAGAGACTTTTGGATATGCATGTGGATATGCAGGGAATGTGGGACATGGATAAATCCGCTGGCAGATTAGAGTTGTTCTTGGCATTGTGTTTGGCACAGACATTGTGGGCTGTAGGGTTTGTTCCAATGCTGTACTATTCTATGTTCTATGGAAATATTTTTCAATTTGTGATTTGCTGCTCCCCTGTCTGATCTGTTCCAGATGAAATTCTGTTCCTTTATTTCTCTTTGTGTTTCGTCTTTTGTCCTTGCTTGTAAAATGATCTTTTTTTTTTAAATACAAGGAATATTTTCACTGGTAGAGCTGCTGCCTCACAGCGCCACAGACCCGGGTTCGATCCTAACCATGGTTGTTGTCTGTGTGGAGTTTGCATGTTCTCCCTGTGACCACGTGGGTTGAATCCGGGTGCTCTGGTTTCCTCCCACACCTCCAAGATGTGCAGGTTTGTAGATTTATTAGCTGCTATAAATTGCCCTTGGTGTGCAGTGGGATAACTAGTGTGAATGGGTGATCAATGGTCGGCATGGGCACGGTGGGCCAAAGGTCCTGTTTGTATGTTGTATTTCAAAATCTAAAACTCAAACATTGTTTAATTGTGTTGTGTATTTTGCCTTGTTTATCTTGTGCTATTCTTTGGGAAGAGGAGTGGGAGCAGTCAATGTCAACCAGCAAGGTTGTTCCCAATAGACCGCGGACCGAACATCCAAAATGTGTCTGGTTTTTAGCTTTTGTGACCCATCTCTGGTATCTACCTGAAATTTGGCACAGATTTAGATTAAAAATAATTGAGAAGGAATTCATAACTCGTCAGTGGAAAAAGTTGCACACTAATTAATTAAGCTAATTAGAAAAAGTAACAGCGCCGGCTTGTGCTCAACAAAAGGTAGCTGTATATTACTCTATGGGGAGCTGGATCTATTTAGCGGGTTCTGTGGTAGCGCCGAGACTTGAATGGGAACATGGAATACTATTATGCCAATTACACGGGACGGGTAACTCTTCACCGAGGGAATGTCAGTCTGGAAATCCGTGATCTACGGGGAGAGGACGCTGGGAATATTAGGTGACCTTTGGAACAAGTTCAGAAGGTGAAACTCAGGCAGGAGTCCGACTGGAGGTGAACGGTGAGTGAGACTGCCGCAGAGGTCCCGGGTTACACTGGCTCCTGAACACGCCTAATTATTGGGTGAGGGCAGACCCTGTGCGTTCCCCAATTTACTGAACCCCACTGACTGCCAGTGTGCAGTGGGGGTCAAGGCCATAGTGGGACTGAGGCAGTGCCAGGCTGGGGGACAGACCAGTAAGGTATCTTCCAGTCGCTTTAAGAGAAAAACGTCTTATTTCAGATGTAAATGTCACATTATGACAAATAATCGAATACCGTCATGTTTACTCGATGAGTAGTAATTTTAAGTTACAATGAAACTATATTTATGTTCGAGACCCCCAACGGTGCCTTTCAAATGAGGGCTACTACCTTTAACCTAAATACCCCAAAAAGTTTTGCAGTGTTTGTGTATGTGTAGTATTTGTGTGTGTCTGTGTGTACCTGCCGAATGTATTTATTTTTATGCACACTTGTATATGCATGTGTGTGTAGCTGTGTGCATAATGGTAATACAGTTCCACCATATCCAAAATGTCACCTGCCCCTTATTACCCCCCCCCCACCTTACAGTCATTGCTACGCCAGTAATCTCACACACACACACACACACGCACACGCACACGCACACGCACACAGCATCCAGCATCCAGCACAATAGCTGTACTTCTAGCAATGTTACAAAATTTTGTCTGCAATTTTGTCTTACAAAAAGTCTGCAATTTATCCCATCAGATAAAGCATAAAAAGAAGTTTAATTTGACACCTAATTCACTTTCATATCTTCAGTATTAAAAAGGTTATGGCCATTTTCATACTCGGAAATTAGAAAACTTGTTTCCTATTGACTTAACACAAAAGTTGTGATCGAGGACAGTCAAAAGCCCATAACTTTCTTAAAAATTAAGAGAACTGAAAGAAATTTTCAGTTATTATAGATTGAAGCATTCTGAAACAAATATGAAACAATCTTACTTGGATGACCTGAAATTAAAGCATATAATTAGTTAGTTACCCAAGTGTAGTTAATTACAAAATTCAATTACTAGATCTAAACATCTATCCATTTCTTAAGAAAAAATTAACATTTTTTTTAAAGCCTAAGTGTCCAAATAACATTCACACAAGAATTCACAATATAACATGATTTTTAAATCTAATTGTCATTAATTTATAAGCCAAATTGAAGGAATTTAGTGTTTAATGCCCGTAGATTAATGGCCATCAGCTTGTCAGTGGGATTTCCTGGAACGCGATGGATTGGAACTTTGCGGTTGCAGTGAATTTAAACCCCATATCGGCAGGAAACATTTTGCCGGTTCGTATGGGGCCTAAATCACCGTTTTGCAACATGAAATGTTGATTGTCATCTAAACAAACAAGTTTATATGAAAAAATAAACAACTTTCATTTACCTGTCCCCTACGTAAAATCGGCGTTCACGGCATTAGGAGCTAATTTTTATTTTACTGCAGCGCTGAAATAGTCGGGCGATTAAAATGTTTTTTTAACTTACCGGCAGTCAGAACGAATCTTTAGGAAAAGTTTGCACTCCGAGAAAATAAAGCTCCGGATGGCAAGGGAAACCGCGTTTTAACCCCGCCCCCCCCCCCCTCAAAGACGCCAAAGTCGCGCACACGGCCAGTGACAGAACTGCAGCACTGCTAAAGGTAAGTTTTGTAACATACCTAGTACATCATGTTATTCACCAGTACACCATAATCATAAACCATTCACTCATTGATTAATAAATTTCACACACTAAACAGCAAGATTCAGATTCAGATTCAATTTTAATTGTCATTGTCAGTGTACAGTACAGAGACAACGAAATGCATTTAGCATCTCCCTGGAAGAGCGACACAGCAAATGATTTGAATAAATAACAATAAGTGTCCGGGGGGGGATGATTGGCAGTCACCGAGGTACGTTACTGTATTATACTGTATATAATCATTTATTTCCCTAATCTTTTGGTTTGATTTCATAGGTGGGTATGTCATGAATGGCTAGTTTACAAACAGAACATTGCATTTTTATTTGTTTTTATCAGTACACGTGATGTACGAATGAAAGCACTACAATCTCATAATAATAATCATGTCTTTGACCGGTCCCCTTTTTTGGAGAACATTGTTACTTCAGTTCATTTGGGTATTCAAAGTATTCTTATCCAGAGTCTTCCTCAAAGTTGAACTCTCTCAAACATATGCAAGCACAGTAATCAGCAGTTTACGCCATGTGCCCAGTGGGCTCCCTGCCTAGCTAGCCTGAAACAACTCGTGTGATTGGTCAATTGGCGTCCGACTCAATGTCAAACGTGCTTTGATTGGACAATTACTACTCGGAAAATTGAAAACATTTTGGAGGTTTTTTCCATATTTTAAAAATATGTGCAGGTTTTGTTCTTGACGAGTTTCAGATATAATTCCTATAATATTTTTACACAATATGTTATAAATACAGGTAGATATGGGTTGTGGGTCACGAAATGAAATGAAAAAGCACCTAGGCCCACGGTCTACACACTGAACACCCTCTCCCGGGGACCAGAATGTAAACGTTTTTGGGTGAATTTTAGAATTTAATAATGGAAAGAGGAAATAACATTGGACAAATTAAATATAATAAAAATTCATCTATGTTCTCCAGAGATGCTTCCTGACCCGTTGAGTTACTCCAGCAGTTTGTGTCTATCTTTGGACAAATTAGTCTGCAAATAACCCCTTTGTGTATTAATTGTGTAAGTGAGCACTTTGTGCAAGCATCCTTTTGCGCAACACCTTAAATACCTTTTTAAGGAAATAGGCAACGTTTCAGGTCGAAACCCTTCTTCAGACTCTGAAGAAGGGTTTCCACCCGAAATGTTGCCAATTTCTTTCGCTCCACAGATGCTGCCTCACCCGCTGAGTTTCTCCAGCATTTTTGTCTACCTGTTTGAATGTTTTTTAAACATTGTTATAATACTTGCCTCTAATGCTTCTGTTGGCAGCTCATTTCATAACCAACCACCCTATGTGTGAAAAGGTGGCCTGTCAGGTCCCCTTTAAATCTTTCCTCTCTCATCTTAAGCCTCTCCCCTTTAGTTTTAGACCCCCTTACTCTGGGAGAAAGTCTGTGACCATTTGCCTTACCCATGCACCTCATAATTATATATAACTTTATAAGATCATTCTTCAACCTCTAAGGCTCAAGGAAACCAGTCACAGCCTATGCCGTCTCTCCTTATAACTCAAGCCCTCTCCTTATAACTCAAGTCTTGGTAAGATCTTTTCTGCACCCTTTGCAGAATTACATATAATATTCCAGGTGTGGTCTCACCAATGTCTTGTACAAGATGTCCTAATTCTGGTAGTCTATTGCGTATAATCCTGTGAATATTTTCCTTCTCACCCAACTCGTTGAAATAAAGTAACCCACTGTAACCCGTGATACTGCATTCAATCATCTTTCATGCATCATGAAGATATGGTGTTGCAACATTCGCGGTAACATTCAGACAGGAAGGCAGCTGAATTCTTGTCAGCTGAGGACAAAAACGGAGGAGATTGTGTAAAAATTGAAAAGTAGTTTCTATTGATTTTGCAATGAGTTTCTATCCAAAAATGTGGGATCTTGCAGTTATATTTAGCTGGTCTTTCAGAGGGAGACATTTTCCAAGATATGTTTGGTAGATTGACTTTTGGAATGATCGTGGGTATAAAGCAGGGTTTCTCTCAAAACAAGGAGAGGTCAGAAATGTGACCTCTAATGGTGTCAGCTATTCAATTAAGGTTGCTGTAAATTCTCAACTTCATTTCACTACTGAATTCTGGTTTGTTGTCATCTTCGAAAACCCCCTAGTCAGGAGTTCTGCACGAAACAAAACTGTATGGATATTGTACGTTCTCCCTGTGACCGTGTGGGGTTTCTCTGGTTTCCTCACTAAAAAGACGCTTCGGTAAAAGTTGTAAATTTCACCTAATTGGCTTAGGTAAAAGTTGTAAATTGTCCCTAGTTGGTAGGTTCTCCCTGCGACCATCTGGGTTTTCTCTGGGTGTTTCTGTTTCCTCCCATATTCCAAAGACATGCGAGTTTGTAGGTTATTTGGTTTCTGTAGAAATTGTCCCTAGTGTGCAGGATAGTGTTAATGTATCAGGTGATCGCTGGTTGGAGTGGACTTGGTGGGCCGATGGACTTGTTTCCACGCTGTACCCCTTAAGTCTAAAGGCACAAAGTTCTGGAGTAACTCAACAGGTCAGGAGAACTCAACATCTCTGGGGAACATGGATAGGTGATGTTTCGGGTTGAGACCCTTCTTCAGTCTGACTTCTGCATAGTTGATGGTCATCACATAACTGGCCTGTTTTAAATGCAGAGAGCACAGGGAAGCTCCAGAACGATGAAGGTTAATGTTCAAGGTAAGAACCAGTGACACCAGGCATTTTGCATTATGGATCGAGGGCTATCTGACCAACACAATACAGTCACTTTCAGATTAGCAGACTGTAGCTAGTGGGGTGTGACAGGGATTAGGAGTCAACAGTCAAGAATGTTTTATTGTCGTGTGTCCCAAAAAGGAACACTGAAATTCTGACTTGCAGCAGCACGACAGATATGTAAACATAGTGCTCTGTTGCCATCTCCATTACTTAAGGGCCTTGTGATCCGTCTGTGCCTCCAGTGGGCGGTACAGTGGCGCAACTGGTAGAGCCGCTGCTTCACAGCGCCAGAGACCTGGACTCGATCCTGACCTCGGGTGCTGTCTGCAGAGTTTGCACATTTCCAATGTGATTGCGTAGGTTTCCTCCGGGTGCTGCAGTTTCCTTCCACATTTCAAAGACGTGCGGGTTTGTAGGTTAATTAGCTTCTGTAAATTGCCCTTTGTGTGCAGGGTGTGGATGCGAAAGTGGGATTACGTAGAACTCACGTGAACAGCACCTGTAGTTGGGTCGGCTTGGACTCGGTGGGCCGTAGGGCCTGTTTCCATGCTGTATCTTTCAATCAGTCAATCAATCAAACGCAAAACCAACAAGTGATGGCAGCTGTATCTCGAAATGAAATAAAACTACTTGCTGTGCATGCCAACGAAGGAAAGAGGCGAAATGATACAAAATAATGCAATGATATATAGTTAGATGGAAAATTAGATTGTGAAGATATGAAAAGAGATGGCAAGTGAAGGGAAAGGAAAAAGATTGTCTGGTGAACAGAGCCGGACCTAGGCCGATTGGACCGATTTTTCCAAATTGGGCCCCGCGCCCAAGGGGAAGTGGGAATTGGAAGATAGGGACAGAGATGCTACACAGAGATTTTGATAGGAAGGAAACGTTACAGCAGCTGAGTAAAAGATCGGTCAAATGGTAGGTTCAATGAAGATCGGGCAAGGGGGGATTGGGGGTGGGGGGAAAAGTATCTATAGCTTGGGACTTGCCTAAATGAGTACTGACATGGATTATCATTCCACACCAAATTTCTTAGACAATAATACATTTTATGCAATTATCACAACATTTTGTTGGATATGGATCAACCTATGGTACATGCTCGTAAATTAATAAAACAAATGTTCTTTAAGTACTGTTGTTTCTGGGATGAGATTTCTGATAACAACTAACCTACATTCTATATTTTGTCATAATGTGGCTAAAACAATGGCATATTTTGTGATATTTATTGAGATAGAAAGATACAACTGAGTTTGGGCAAGATATTACCTTGCACCATTCTGTATGTCTGATAGATATTGTGAAATGGAACTCCAAAATTATGGGAGGATTACATAAAAGTACAATTCAAAGGTAATTAATATACAGAGTATTCTTATTTCCATCATGAACATGCAATAGTGTTATAGGACACCAGGTCCTACTATGGTAAACTCAGGAGCTACTACGGTATGACTACGTGTTAAAAAGTGTCAAATTTTTACATCGTGAGTATATTTTACATGTGGACATTTTTCAACATGTTGAAAAAACTTCACGATTTACCACGTTTCCCGAGTACCTGCCGTTAGCGCTAAGAAATGGCATGTTGGCCTTTATAACAAGAGGAATCGAATATAGGAGCAAAGAGGTCCTTCTGCAGTTGTACAGAGTTCTAGTGAGACCGCACCTGGAGTATTGTGTGCAGATTTGGTCCCCTAATTTGAGGAAGGACATTCCTGCTATTGAGGGAGTGCAGCGTAGGTTTACAAGGGACTGTCATATGCTGAGAGAATGGAGCAGCTGGGCTTGTACACTCTGGAGTTTAGAAGGATGAGAGGGAATCTCATTGAAACATATAAGACTGTTAAGGGCTTGGACACGCTAGAGGAAGGAAACATGTTCCCGATGTCGGGGGAGTCCAGAACCAGGGGCCACAATTTAAGAATAAGGGGTAAGCCATTTAGAACGGAGACGAGTAAACACTTTTTCTCACAGAGAGTGGTGAGTCTGTGGAATTCTCTGCCTCAGAGGGAGGTGGAGGCAGGTTCTCTGGGTGCTTTCAAGAGAGAGTTAGACAGGGCTCTTAAAAATAGCTGAATCGGGATATGGGGAGAGGCAGGAACGGGGTACTGATTGTGGATGGTCAGCCATGATCACATTGAATGGCGGTGCTGGCTCAAAGGGCCAAATGGCCGGCTCCTGAACCTATTGTTTATTGTCTATTGAAACGTCCCGAGCTCCGACGTACCCACTACCTTCATCCTACGTGTTTACCACGAGTTCTGTTTTTTTTTAAAACTCGGGAGAGCTCTTGAGTGAACTCGCACAGTGGGACAGGGCTTCACACCCGCTGAGTTTCTCCAGCATTTTTGTCTCCCTTCGATTTTCCAACATCTACAGTTACTTCTTAGACGTTTTGCGGTGATGGCTGCATCTGCAGTTCCTTTCTGGGGGGGGGGGGGGGGGAGGGTCCTGGCCCGTGGCGGCTCCTGGTCCGTTCCCTCCGCGAGTGCCGCCTTGCCCGCTGAGTTCCTCCAGCACTCTGTGTTTTTTGTTTGGCTCTGAAGTTGAAGGTGGACCCCCCTGTGTCTACCTTCAACTTCCTGTCTGTAGTGGCTCAGCGGGACGGGCGGGGGCTCTGGGGAGAGGGTTGCGGTTCTGGTCGAGACCCTTCTTCAGACAATCACAAGTACTCTCACCGACGAGAGTTCAGTTCATTCTGAGGAAGGGTCTTCTCTCCAGAGTCGCTGCACTGCCTGTCCTGCTGAGCTACTCCAGCTTTTGTCTATCTTCAATTTCAGAGTTAGATAAAATTTCTCATGGGGGGCTTATAGCGTCTACTGCCCTCAGCCTCATGGACCTTAGTGTACCCCTAGTTCCTAAAACCCATTTCCATCATTGATTGCAATATATATGTAACACCACATTGCATGTTCTACAGAGATTTTCGTGGTTTCTGTAAATATGACTAAAAGACTAAGGGACATCGGCAGAACATATTTGAGTGGCAGTAAGAAGAGGGGTATAGCCAAGGCAAAGAAGGCCGAAGCAGAAAAGGAGAAGGTGCATTAGATAAGTATTTCAGCAAAACTATCTCAGAAAATGCAGAAGAGCAAGTGGAGCCACAACACAGTGAAAATGATGACACTGAAGGAAGCCAGTCTGAAGAAGTTATGCAAGACGATCAAAATGGGAATTCATTTACGGTGAGATACCCATTTCGAAAGTGTTGAATTTGACAAACAAGGAAACTTGCCTGTTGACATGACTTCTGGTGCCTCTGAGGCAAGGGAGAACGGGAATTCAAAATCTGCCAGTTTTGTAGAATTAACAGGTGATCCCGCAACATGGCCAGAAATGATGGATCAGAGTGTCAGGGACTATTTAGTGAAAAAAGGACCAGCTACAATTATAGCAGAATTTTTCCCCAAGAATGACAGTGGATCACGTTTTTCAAAATTTCACTGCAAAAGAAAACTGTCAAATGGTAAAATTGTAGATCGTCCATGACTAATATACTCTGCACCAACTGATAAAATCTTATGTTACTCCTGCAAGCTTTTTGATAATAACGCAGCAATTGCACTTGCAAGTTGTGGTTTTAATAACTGGCCGAACATTCATGCAAGACTAGTGAGCATGAGAACTCCAAAAAGCATTTGCAAGCTATGTTCAGTTGCTGTGAACTACAGCAAAGATTATCTACTGAAAAAACTATTGATGAAGTGATAGAAAAACTAATCGGACAAGAAGCAAAACGCTGGCATCAAGTTTTTGAGCGACTGGTAGCCACTGTACAGTTCCTGGCAGAAAGAAACTTGCCATTCTGGGGATCTGAGGAACACATAGGAACACCACATAATGGAAATTTCCTTGGTGTTATTGACTTGCTAGGAAAATTTGATCCAGTAATGCAAGAACATCTGCGATAAAATCCAGAATAAGGAAATACATGATCATTATTTAGGAAAAATAATCCAGAATGAGCTTATTAATATAAAGGGTCAAGCTGTTCTATAGGAAAACATTTTGTGAATCAAGGCTGCTAAGTATTTTGCAATAATTCTTGACTGTACTCCTGACATCAGTCATCAGGAGCAAATGTCAATGGTAATTAGATATGTAGCTGATGGTGTACAATCAAATGCTCCAACAGGAATATATGAACATTTCATCAAGTTTTTAGTGGTGGAAAGTAGCACAGGTGAAAATTTGTACAACGCCCTTCTACATGAACTTGAAACATTAGGACTGGATGTTGAAAATATCCGTGGACAAGGGTATGATAATGGTGCCAATATGAAGGGACACACCTCAGGTGTGCAGGCACGACTTCTATAGAGAATTCAAGAGCTTTCTTTACCCCATGCGCATGTCACAACTACAACCTAGTTTTGGGAGACATGGCCAAGACATGTCCAGATGCTATGACTTTATTTGGAACTCTGCAGTGTATTTACACCATTTTTGCATCATCTACTAAAAGATGAACTGTTTTTAGAAAACATGTGACAGGTTTGTCTATAAAACCTATCTCTGAAACACGATGGGAATGTAGAATGGAAAGTGTAAAAGCTGTACGGTACCAAGCTGCTGAAGTTTGTAAAACACTAGAAGAGTTAGTAGAAAACACTGATAACGCTCAAGCAAAAAGCGATGCTGAATCGTTAGTCAGTCATATGAGAGATTACAAGTTTCTGGTCTCACTAGTTTTCTGGCACTCCTTACTCTTTCAAGTAAATTTTGTGAGTAAGTAACTTCAGACTGATACCATGGATGTTGCTACAGGGCTTTCTTCATTTCAAAAGCTTTGTAACTGGTTAAAGACATACAGGGAAAAAGGTTTTGATGACGCCTTGATTGACGCTAGTGAACTTGCCAATGGCCTAGATGCTGAGCCCGTATTCAAGTAAGCGCTTATGCAAAAAAAAGAAAATTATTTGATTATGAATCTGCAGATGAACCTTTGCCAGATCCAAAAACCGCCTTCAGAGTGCAATGTTTTAATCAAGTGGTAGATAAAGCACTGCAATCACTTGAGCCACGGTTTGAACAACTGAAAAAGTATCAACATTTATTTGGATTCTAGTGCAATTTTCACGACCTGTCCAAGGACACCATAAGAAAATGTGCAGCAGATCTGGAAATGGCATTGACAGAGGTCAAGCTGGGACAGGAAAAAGATCAAGTTAAAACCACAAAACCGCCTGATGTGGATGGATACATGCTTTGTGAGGAGATGGGAGCACTAAAGCCAATTCTGCCACCAGAGATTGAAAACCCCATGAAAATGCTTGAATTCCTTGCTTGCAACAACAGGTCTACCGCATTTCCAAATGTATTTATTGCTCTTCACATGTTCTTGACAATCCCAGTGACTGTGGCATCTGGAGAAAGGAGTTTTTCCAAGCTGAAACTGATCAAAACTTACTTGAGGTCATCAATTCAGCAAGAACGTTTGAACAGTTTGGCAATTATGTCCATTAAATCTGAAATTAGCAGGAGTTTAAACTTTGACAAAATTCTAAGACTTTGCTTAGAAAAAAACAAGAAAGATAACTTTCTCATAAAAGGTAATAATAATATGACCTGTCACGTGCCGTCAAGGTAGGCAAGGAAGGCACTGCCTACCCTGACTAAGATTATATAATGATAATTATTAAATATAAATAATAAAGGCACGGGAGAATTATGCCTACCTAAGAGATCGATTTCTTAGATGGCATAATTCTCTGTGCCTTTCATGCGCAATACATGTAATACGGGAAAGTGTGCAGCTGACGTGCCGTCTGCGCTTCTTCAAGCAGTCAATGACAAAGGGAGCTGAAGGCAGCTGAAATTCTGCCTTTGCAGTTTGGACTGTGTACTGCACATGCGCACCGCAAGTTTCTTGGAGGGTATTTCAAACATGGATTGTCATTATCTTATGAGTATCTTAGGAAACAAAGAGAGAAGAATTGAGTTTGTGTACAAATAATGTGGTAAGTAGATTTCTTTGAGCTAAATGTTTTTAAATACCGTATTTCCCAGAGGTGATTACGCTATTTTTTACCCCAAAATAAGACACGATGTTACAAAACCTACCTTCAGCGGCGCTGCAGTTCTGCCACTGGCCGTGTGCGCGACTTTGTTGCCTTTGAGGGGGAGGGGGGTGGGGGGACGGGATTAAAATGCAGGCTTGTATCGCTTGTATCTGCTAGCTAATGAAGAAAAATCGATCGGACTTCCGTTCCTGGGTTTTTTTTTAAATCGCTAGACAATTTAATAATTGGATTAAAATAAAATGCGACTTTGAATGCCCTCAACGCCTACAATGTGACGGATCGTAATAACAGGACAAAACAAAGGGTAAGTTGTGTATTTTACATAGAATCTTGCTTCTTGGGACGGCTTTAATCTAATTTTACGTTGCGAAAATGTTATTTGGGCCCCGTACGAACCTGCAGTGTCTTTCCTGCCGATATGGGGTTAAAACTCACTGCAGCGGCAATGTTCCAATCGATCGCATTCCAGAAACACTCACTCTCAAGATGATTTAAATGCTCATTTTTGTTGGACAATCATGTCATAAGAGCATCTAAATCATCTATATTTTGGTTTATTGTCTATCCATAGTCAATATGTTTATACGAAATATACACTTGTATTGTGCAAAAATAATTTTGATTATCTTGACTGGATGTTTCTAGATTCATTTATGGGAATTAAACATTAAATTCCTTCCATCTGGCATATAAATTCATGACAGTGAGATATAAAAATCATGTTATATTGTGAATTCTTGTGTGAATGGGATTAATTTGTTATTTGGATACTTAGGCTATTTTTAAAAATTATATTTTTCTTAAGAAATTGAATCTGCAGGACATTCTCAATGGGGAAGTAGTGGGCAGAAAGGCATGTCATGCGTGGTTTGAAGAGCAAAAACTTGTAGTTTACAATGCCAAAATTGAAAAGTTGAGGAAAAACAAGGTGTACAGAGTTGCTTATTGGTTACAATCTGAGGAGTATGATAATGCTACTGGTTATGGTATGTACCAACTAGCAACTGAACTTCTCCATAAAGACCTGGTCTATTGCTAGAAATTGTAATTTATTTACCTATCTGTTACGGACTTACAGCATATAACACAACAATATTAAAGTTCTGATCTTGAAAATATCACATTTTTTAATTTTCAAGGCAATCTGGGTGTTTATTACTATTTCCGTCACAACGGTCAATTTTGTAATTAGCTACAATTAGGTAATTAACTAATTATATGCTTTAATTTCAGGTCATCCAAGTAAGATGTTTTATATTTGTTTCAGAATGCTTCAATCTATAATAACTGAACATTTAATTCAGTTCTCTTAATTTTTAAGAAAGTTCTCGATCACAGCTTTTGTGTTAAGTGAATGGAAAAGCAGTAGGGAACAAGATGCTAATTTCCGAGTATGAAAATGGCCATAACTCTTTTTAATACTGAAGATATGAAAGTTAATTAGGTGTCAAATTAAACTTCTTTTTATGCTTTATCTGATGGGATAAATTGTACTTAAATTTTAACATCTCAAAATTTTGTAACATTGCTAGAAAATGTACCTGCATCTTGGAGGCCGAAGGTTAGGTTGTCAGCCAGGAAAGATAGACTTTGTTATCCCTCAGTACAGCAACATCAAGAACGATGTTGCTGTATTGAGATATAGCCAAGTCTATCCCTCATTGCTAGCAGCTGATGGGAAGTGGATGTAAAGTGGGAAGCGGCTGAAAAAGGACAGCGCTGCTGGGGGGGGGGGGAAATGGAGTTCCTTTCAGAGCGTGTGGGTAGTCTGTCCATGGGTAAAGTTGCGGGGAGGGCAGGAGGGTTGAGAAGGAGGGGGTCGGCCGGAGATCACCCAGCACAAGAGCGGGCGATGGATAACAGGACAGCGGGCGGTGGAGCTTACTCCATATGTCAGTGCGAGTAACCTCAATTGATCCCTTGTTCGCGCTGACACAGGAGCAAGCTCCACCGCCCGCTGTGATGTTATCCATCACCCACTCCGCTCTATAATATTTGCTCTTGAGCTGCTCCCCTCATTGTTCAGACGGTGAGCACTGCCAGCGTTCAGCGGGCCGACTCACAGACTACATTGCAGACTCACAGTTCAGTTGATTCACAGCTTAGAATGAGAGTCGTGGCCTCTCCCTCACGATCTTGCAGAGTGACTGAGTCACGTCCAGGCGTTTTATAGTCCTGCCACCCCCCACCCCCCAGAAGGGGCATTACCTTCATCGCAGTGATTGACAGGCGAGAGGATCTCAAAGTTTTTTTAAACACTCATAACATTTTTATTTTTAGTCGCTGGGAAAAATCCTCAGGGCTTACTCAGCGGAGGAGGATTGTGAGTAAGCTGGTCAAAAATCATAGTGATATACGGTAGCGTTTTGTCTAAAATCAATATACAATGCAGACAGGAAGTGGTCAAGATGAGACTTTTAATTATATAGATAACAAAATGCAGCATATACATTGCATTTCCTTTAATTAATTAAACTTCAGATTAGATATTTCTCATTTGTAAAGCCATTTTACACTTGCTAAATAGTGGTCATTAAACTGCCATCAGTGTTTTTTTTAATAATCTCTCAGCATTAGAACTGGAGACT
Source organism: Raja brachyura (assembly GCA_963514005.1). The sequence goes on from OY740794.1 coordinate 24,027,370, forward strand.
TTTGTAGAATGAGATATTTATGCAGAAACAAAAAACTGGAGTTGCTGGTTATTACACAAAAGGATGCAACGTGCTGAATTAACTCAGCGGGTCAGGCAGCATCCGTGGAAAACATGGAGAGGCGATGTTTTGAGTCAAGACCCCACTTCAGACTCGCCCAACTCGCTCATACGATACGATGTGATACTATACGATACGATAAACTTTATTCATCCACAGAGGGAAATTGGTCTGCCAACCATCACGACACACAAGGTACACAAAAACTTGAAATTAAAAGTGAAAAATAAAGTGCAAGCGACTGTTGGCTGGCTGCCGTGTGCACAGAGCCTAAACCGGAACAAACCAGAATCTCTCCGGCCTCTGCCTCTGCCCCTGACGTCATCAACTGATGTGGAGGATCTCCACTCCCTTTAGCCTCCCTCCCTCCACCACCCTCCACCTCTGCCACCTTGTGCAAGCATAAGGCAGTCGTCAATGCAAGTGCTAGCATTTACATTTAAAAAGAGACATTAACTTTTAAGATGTCTTTACTGTTGTTTTTTCTTTACTAAATATTTCTTCATTTTTATTGAGTAATGTACCATTTTCATATATTAGACTTTAGAGATGCAGCGTGGAAACAGGCCCTTTGGTTTTGAACAATTGATTACAAATTTTATTATTGGCTCTAGGCGGCCTGTTAACATAAAGGAGCAGAATTTTTTGATACATACTGTTTAAACCAGTTTCCTTGTGTCTAATGCGAGCTGTAAGCATCCATATTCGTATGAAGCTGAGGTCAAATGTATGATGGGGAGAGCTTATGTGATGAAATAAGACTTGGGTACATAGGAGTCTTGGTGAAGATTGTTGCTACTGGAGGTTGCAGTCATAAAAGTCATCCCATCTTCCTGTATACTTGGCTGTGAACATGTGTTTCCTAGATAACATCTCAATGTTAGCCACTTTGATTTCAGTTTTATGAGACCTTGTGTGTTAGATGATTACCGTTCATTCAGATGAAGAACTCCAGCAGCATCTCAAAATTGCTCGATGTTCCTGGAATGGACCATGTGTTGGTCCATTCCAGGAACGTGGAAAGAAATTTAGAGAGGCATTGTTCTGTTTATTGTTGCCAAGTAGCTTCAAGGGGGTTTTGGTCATTTCTTTACGGTTAAGTGGAATGATTGAGATGGAAACCTAGATAGACAGGTCCTTACCTCTAGTTTCCCTCTCCCCTGACTCGGTCTGTGGGAGGGTCTCGAGCCAAAATGTCACCTATTCCTTTTCTCCAGGGATGCTGCCTGACCCGCTGAGTTACTCCAGCATTTTGTGTTTACCTTCGGTGTAAGCCTGCATCTGCATTTCCTTCCTACTTCCTACACGGGATGGAAACCTAGTTCAGCTTTTCAAGGTTAATACTGCAGTCATTTGCGTTGTTGACGTGGCTGTGGGAAGGGACTCCAGCACAGTTTGCGACACGTTCGCATGTGAAGATTGGTCTTCGGGTGGATCGCTATCACTTTCATTTTTATCCAGCCCCAACTTCGACCTAAATGCCTTGCAGGATAAGAAGTAGATCACCGGATCCAAGCATGAATTAAGCATTGCCAGAACAATGGTGGGCTCCTTGAAGTTGAGCAACATCATCCTCCAGTAGCAACTGGAGATGACGTTTATCTGACTCAAAATGTAAGGAATCCTGACTATGTGATAGGGGACAAAGCAAATTAGGAACACGACAAGCAGAACGAGAATGTTGTTTTTTGCCTTGACTTTCTTCTTGCTTGAACCCGAAGATGGGGACTTCTCCAGTCGCTTCAGGGTTTTAAAGTAGAAGAAGCAGATAGCTATTAACACAAGGAGAAACACGATTGTGCCACAAGTGTGAAGGGCTAGATGCCAGTATACTCCAAAACCACCTCTAAATTCCAGGCAAGCTTTTTTCAAATTGGTCTTTACCTTCTTTTCCCCCTTCAGGAATACATACGACATTCCAAAGGCAAAGAGTGTGCACCAGGTTCCTACAGAGAGAATTTTGGCAGATCGGAGTCTTTGGATAGCGTACGTATTGAGTGGTTTCACAATCTTGAGGTATCTGTTGCCAGCTATGTACCCGAGGAAGAGAATGCTCGAGTACATATTCAAATAGAAGATTGAAGCTATGAAACTACAGTAGAATTTCCTGAATGCGACAGAGAAGGTGACGTTCAGTTCTATGATCCTTATTGGCAGAGACGCAACGAGCAATAAATCGGCCACCACCAGGTTTTTCAAATAAACGATGACGCTATTGCTGCTGGGAATGTGACAGAAGTATACGGAGAAAGCCAGGCAGTTGAGAATGGCTCCAGCTATACAAATGGTGGAGTATGCAATAAGCATAAATGATGGATAAACTGTGTAGGGTAATAGGCAAGTGATGTTGTGGGAGGTATTTGTCCATGTTGCACTCTCATTGCTTGCTGTAGAGTCGGCCATCAACACATCTAAATATTAAGACAGAATGATAGGTTAGTTTTAAGATATGTGCTCCATCCAAAGGATAGCGGGGTAGCGCAGTTAGTAGAGCCGCTGCCTCACAGCACCAGACACCCTGGTTCAATACCGACCTTGGGTGCTGTCTGTGTGTGGAGTTTGCTCGTTCTCCCTGTGACCGCGTGGATTTTCTCCGGGTGCTCGGTTTCCTCGCACATCCCAAAGACATGTGGGTTTGTAGGTTAATTGGCCCTCTGTAAATTGCCCCAAATGTGTAGAGGGCGCATGAGAAGGTGGGATAATATAGTACTTGTGTGAACATGTGATCTATGGTCGGTATGGAGTCAGTGGGCCAAAGGTCTTGTTTACGTGCTGTATCTCTAAACTAAATCTGCAAGCTGTCTAAGTTATTTGAACTGATCCAATTATAAATCAGGTCCTTCGGCCCACCAAGTCCATGCAGCCAACTGTTCGCACTAGTTCTATGTTATCCCTCTTTCACATCCACTCCCTACACACTAGAGGACATTTACAGAGGGCCAATTAGCCTACAAACCCGCACATCTTTGCGAACGTATAAACCCCAGACACAGACAGCACCCGTAGTCAGGATTGAACCTGGGTCTCTGCCGCTGTGAGGCAGCAACTGTACCATCTATACCACTTGTAAAGTGCCTCATAACAATATTGGATTCTTATGGTACGGTTGCACTGGACGTTTAGATAGTAAAGTTCATGGTCCTTGATAAACAAAAAAATGGTTTTGCGGGTGTGGAATGATGGGACTTGGAGAAACTTGGTTGTGGTGTTCACACTGTTTCATATCTTAAGAGAGGTAGAGTGTTGTAGATTTCAGGTGTTACGTTTTAACTCATAAATGTTTTTGATTTTTTTTTCCTCTTTACTCACACTAATGGGTAATTCACAATAGAATTGGCATAGAACAATACTGCACAGAACATTCGGCCCATTGTGTCTGTGCCAACTAAACTAATCCTGTCTGCCTGCATCTGGTCTATATCCGTTCATTCACTGCCTGGGCATGTGTCTATCTAAACAGCTCTTAAATGTTGTTGCTTTTGTTTCTACCACTTCCTCTAGCAGCACATTACAGGCATCCAGCACACTCAATATGTAAAATAAATTGCATCATAAATCTTCTTGGACGTTTTGCCCTCTTACCTTAGAAACTTTACCTTTTAGTATTTAATGATTCCACCATGGGGAAAAAAGTCTGGCTATCTACCTTATCTGTGCCTCTCATAATTTTATACACATCTATCAAGTAGTCCCTCAGCCTTCTTTGCTCCAGAGAAGAAAATCCAAGTTTATCCAACCGGTCTTTATCGCTAATACTCTCTCATCCAAGTTATCTTGCACTAAACGTTATTCCCTTTAGTCTGTATCTATACACTGTGGGTGACTTGATTGTAAACATGTATAGTCCCTCTGCTGACTGGTCAGCACGCTACTAGAAAAGCTCTTCACTGTAATTCAATTCAAGTGACAGTAAACTAAACTAAGTGAACCTTGTCAAAGCCTCCACACCCTTCCTGAAACGCGGTGACCAGAACTAGACACAATACTCTGAATGAGGCTCAAACAAAGTTTTATACAGCTTTAACAAGACTTGGTGACTTTTATACCAACACCTGACCGATGAAGATATACATGCTTTATGCCAGTTTTACCACTCTATCTACTTGTGTTGCTAATTTCAGAGGGCTGTTTGTTTGCAAGATCCCTTTGTACATTGTCCTTCTGTGTCCTGTCATTTACTGTATACTTTGTGCATTTAACCGTTCACAGTGCAGCTACTACTAATCTGGATTAAACTCCATCTGCCATTTCCCTGCACACATTTGTAACTAATATATATCCCGCAGAATCCTTTGACAAACTTCCTCACTATTCATAACTCCATCAGATTTGGGTCATCGGCAAAAATACTAAGTAGCCCACCTACATATTAGTTTAGTTTAGAGATACAGGGTGGCAACAGGCACTTCAGCCCAACGAACCTGCGCTAATCAACGATTACCCATACAATAGTTCTAAGTTCTCCAGGTTTTGCATCCTACTCAATAGGGGCAATTTTACAGAAGCCAATTAACCTACAAACCTGCACTTCTTTGGGATGTGGGAAGAAACCCCTGCAGCTGGAGAAAATCCACGCGGTCACGGGGAGAACGTACAAATTCCGTACACACTAAACGTACAGTCAGGATACAACCCACGTCTCTGGCGCTGTGAGGCAGTAACTCATCAACTGAACCACTCTATCAACAGCTGGAGAGCGGTCCTGAACTACTATCTACCTCATTGGAGACCCTTGTAAAATTGCAGACCCTGTGTAAAAAGAACATTGCTCCTTACATCTCCTTTGAACTTTTGCCCTCTCATCCAGAGACGCACCCTGGACACTCCCTCTTCTCCATTCTTCCATCAAGCACGAGGTGCAGAAGTGTGAAAATACTCACATCCAGATTCAGGGACAGTTTCTTCCCAGCTGTGATCAGGGCATCTTACCAACAACTAGAGAGCGGTGCTAAGCTACTGTCCACCTCATTGGGGACCCTTGGACCTTCTTTGATTGAACTTTACTGGACTTTATCTTGCACTAAATGTTATTCACATTATTCCCTTGATCATGTATCTGTACACTGCGGTTGGCTCGATTGTAATCATGTATCATTTTCTGCTGACTGGTTGGCACGCAACAAAAACTAAACTAAACTAATCACCCACCTGAATGAGAAGTTTTGTTATGGTTGCGTTGGTCCACCAGCTGGAGTCCCGTGGAGTGAGAAGCAGCAATGCTGAACTGAATACATTTGTGCAGGGCAAGGGCTTTTTAAAGTTCTCATGATGATGATGATGATTATCAATTCAGCAGTTTCTCAATCCAGAATGAAGAAGAAAGGAAGTAAATGGTGCAATGAAGCAATTTAGTTCAGCTGGCCTCAAGTTCATTACATCATTGGGAGTTAAAACACACACAGAAAAGAAAATGGACCAAGTTGGAAAACTTAATGTGATTTCTGTTGATTTTTTAGATTTCTAGGTTTTAAACATTGTAGGGTAATGAAGATGGAGTTGTTAAATATATCGCAATGTGTAATTATGGAAACAAGGAACTGAAGATGTGGGTTTACACAACGATTGGTAGCTCACAACCCAACGGTATTAACATTGAATTCTCCAACTATAGGTAATCCCCCAACAGCCCCTTACCTCTCTTCCCCTGTGCCCCACCTGGACACACACCTATTTCTCCTCTCGCCTCCTCCTCTGGCATTCCTTCCTCTGGCTTCACAATTTGCAACTCTTCATTCCTTCTGTCTCACACCACCTGTTTTAATCCTTGGCCTTTGTTCCAACCACCTGCCTATTAGAACACCCCTTCACTTATGTCCACCTATGACCTGCCACGCTTTGTCCTGCCTCTCCTCTATCCCAGTTTCTCCAGCCCCCCAATTAGTCAGATGAAGGGTCCCGACCTGAAACATCACTTATCCATGTTCTCCAGAGATGCTGCCTGACCCGCAGAGTAACCCCAGCACTTTGTGCCCTTTTTTTGGAATGTGTAAATCTCCAGACAAGTTTCATTTAATTTAATGTGATTAAGTACTTATAAGTAGGTTTATTGGCCATGGATTCACATACAAGGAATTTGCCTTGGTTCTCCGCCCACAAGTAACAACATGACATACAGTGACAGTTACGAATCTCAGAAAACACTAAACGTTAATAATAATAAAACATTAATGATAAAACACCATTGATCAAGCATGTGAACCAACAAAATACCAGATCAAAGGGAGAGTACAGATTTTTGGCTGTTGAGTACAGCAACTCCTCGTGGATAAAAACTGTGTTTATGTCTGGCTGTGGCAGCTTTGACAATCCGGAGTCGCCTTCCAGAGGGAAGTGATTCAAAGAGTTTGTGGCCAGGGTGAGAGGGGTCAGATATGATCTTGCCCACTCACTTCCTGGCCCTTGCAGTAGCAGTGTACAGTTCATCAATGGAGGGAAGGTTGCAGCCAATAATGTTCTCTGCTGATCGGATGATTCACTACAGCCTCCAGGTGTCGTGCTTGATGGCTGAGCCAAACCAGACCATGATGGAGAAGGTAAGAACAAACTCTACGATGGCCATCATTGCCTGTGGCACATTGTACTTCCTCAGCTGCCGTAGGAAGTACATCCTCTGTTGTGCCTTTTTGACTGTGGAGTCGATGGTAGCCCCCCACTTAAGGTCCTTGGAGATGATCATTCCCAGGACCTTAAAATACTCCACAGATGTGACTGTGGTGTTGGTGAGGGTGAGGGGAGGGGGAGTTCTCCTCAAGTATACTATCAATTCCACTGTCTTAAGAGCAATGAGCCCTAGGTTGTTGCGATGGCACCAGGACACCAGATGTGACACATCCTGTGAATGAAGTAGGATGGGGACGGGGGGGAAAAATAGGTGCAAGACCAAGAGGGACATGGAGGTGGGGTGGGAGAAAAGGGAAGCATGAGGTACGATCATTTGGAATGGCAGGGAATGATCAGTGGTAATTTTACTTCGGAGTCACGCGAGTGACTACGTGATGAACCTGTCAGCCACGCATGCGCGTCATTACGTCAAACGCATGGCGCTCTGACTGGCTGGTGGCGCGTCGCTCCACCATCGGTAAGTTTAAAAGGCCTCCAGGTAAGTTTTGAACTTAGTCTGCGGTCGTTTTTCTTCTGTCTTACAGCACGAACACTAAGGATAAGGTGAAGTCTCGACGGGCTGCAGGGAGAACCGCTTCCGAAGACGTGGCAGTGTGGTCAGCAGTCGGCAGTCCGTTTCACCATCATGGTCGCTGACTCCACAGCCAGCGACCCCGGGCTCGGTGCCCATGGACAGCACTTTGGGAAGGCCAAGTGCAAGTCCAACAGGCCAGTGGACTCCGATGTGTCCGGCCGGGAGGGTTCGCCTCCTCGAGCGGGAAGCATCGGCAGACGCCTTTCCCGCATGGAGCATCTTCTGGAGAAGATGCTCCAACATGATGTGCCCTCTGGTCAGGAGTCATATCCCTGGTGCAGGGCTGCATTATGTGTCCCCATCCGAGGATGGGAGCATAGACCACCAGTCTTGGGCGGAGGACCGCGCGGAAGCGGAGGTGCCAACCATGGTCTCCAGGTTTGCAGTGCCGTCACTGGTTGGGGAGCCGCTGGAAGAACAGCTCGCAGCCAGCATTAACTACCTGACTTCTCACTAGCTTCAGGAACAAGTTATGATGGAGACAGCCATGAGGTACCATGCCCCCAGAAACTGTGCTGCCCTCAAGGTACCTATGGTGAATAGTTCCATCTGGAGCTACATTGGCGGCGGCATTAAGACCCAAGAGGTCAAGCTGCAAAGAATTTTAAACCTGCTGGCATCGGTGTTGACAGCATTCGGCAGGTCGGTGGACGGCTGCGTATTATCGGAGGCTCAACGGGACGCAATGGCATTGTTGTGCAATGCACAATTCGAAATTAATTGCTTTTGTAAGAATGCCATTCGTCCTGTTCTCAACCCCAAGTTTGTGGGGTTGTGTAAGGCCAGTAATGTACAGCCGCTCAATTTACTGTTTGGAGAAGACCTTTCCAGGCAGGTGAAGGACTTGAACGACGAGTCGAAGGATGTGGGGCTACTTCGGCTCCATCACCAAACAGACAGTCGTCATTTCGACGCCAGCACCCCTATGCCTCAACCAGCACAAGACCAGCTGCAGAGACCACCTCCAGCTTGAAGAACCAAAGAACCGGCCGGAGGTCTTTTTTAGGTCATGGCCCGAACCGGCCGACAGCCAAGATGCGCGGCTGGCGCACACCAGCACCTCAACTCCCCAAACATCGGGGAAGGAAATAAATGTCCAGAATCCACCGACTAATACGGAGGTAGGTGGGTCTGGGTCTCAATGTAACATACTGGGTGTGGGTTCATTGCATGTTGGTGGTAGGTAACGTTTCTTTGTGCATGAGTGGCGGTGGTTAACTTCTGACTTGTTCATACTGCACAGTATAGAGAGGTTCAAAATTGAATTTCTCTCCCACCGACGCAGCATGCTCCAAACCGTACCTTTGCTCGTTCAAAACGAGATGGTTTGGAAGTTCAGGCTGAAATTGAAACGTTAAGTGCTAAAAGAGTGATTGAAAATTCACTGAACCTCATGAATTTGTATCCAATATTTTCACCAGGGAAAAGAAGGATGGGGGTACCGCATCATTTTGGACTTAACCCCACTTAACACCTTTGTGCAGTACAAATATTTCAAAATGGAAAGTTTTGTGACTGCAAAACAGCTCATTTACAGGGGATGTTACATGGCATGCATTGATCTTAAAAATGCTTATTATTCTGTACCTGTTCACAAGGATCACAGAAAATACTTGAATGGATGGGGAAGCTATGGCAGTTTGAAGCGTTGCCGAATGGGTTAACCTCAGCTCCCAGGTTATTCACTAAAATATTGAAACCTGTTCTGGCTCTATTGAGAGAGCAGAAACACATAGTAATGGCTTATTTGGAGATAAAGGGAAAACTATGGAATTAGCTATTTTGGCAGTTTCAACCACCAAACTTGTGTTTGAACAGTTGGGGTTCCTAATTCACTCAGTAAAATCCAGGTTGACTCCATCCAGGGTTATGGATTATTTGGGATTTACTATTAACTCCAATCACCTGTTAGTCACTTTGCCTGAGGGCAAGAGATTGAAGTTAATAGAAGCCTGCAATCATCTTATCACACAGCAGCTGCCTTCAATTCGACAAGTAGCAAGCTTGATTGGGTAATTGGTGGCTGCATTTCCAGCTGCCAAATATGGGCCTTTGCACTATCAGCAATTACAAAGAGCAAAGGTGCAGGCACTCAAACATAATTTCGGCCACTTTGACAGAACGATGTAATTACCGGCCGAAGCCATTGATGAGCTACAGTGGTGGAAAGCCAATATTGTCCATTGTTCTGGCAATATTTCAATTAAAAGCCCTTCTGTTGTTTTACAGACTGATGCCAGTTCTCTGGGGTGGGGCGCCACTGACACCGTTACTAGCTGTGGTGGCAGATGGAACATGCATGAGATATCTTTTCTGCAGTTGCATGGTGTTAACTATTTGGAATTGCTTGCAGCCCTTTATGGGCTGAAAGCTTATTGTGCACACATGCACCACATGCAAGTTCAATTACAGATAGATAACATCACAGCAGTGTTGAATCATAGAGTGTTTAAGGATATTATTTCTAAGTATGGAACACCGGATATGGATTTGTTCGCTTCAAGATTAAATCATCAATTACCCAAGTATGTTGCATGGGAACCAGACCCAGAGGCAGTAGAGATAGATGCGTTCTTGCTACATTGGGGTGCAATGTTTTTCTATGTATTTCCCCCATTTTGCCTTGTCAGTCGCTGTCGGCAAAAAATTCAGCAGGACTCTGCCTCCGGCATTCTGCTAGTCCCTGATTGGCCGACTCAGGCATGGTACCCTCTTGTTCTGAGCATGGTTGTAGAACCTGTGTGGAAGGCTCCTAAAGGCAGGACTTTGTTGACAAATCCGGTTTCTGCTGAAGTACATCCTCTGCATGATCGGCTCAATTTATTGATTTGCAGGTTTTAAGAAGACCTTCCCTTGGACTGGGAATAGCTGATCGTACGGTGGATGTGCTAACTGCGGCTTGGAGAAGCAGTACTCAAAAACAATATGCCTCATACATTAGGAAATGGGAAGTGTTCTGTGCACAGACTGACATTTCTTATGAGGCAGTGCAGATTACAAATGTTCTGGAGTTCCTCTCGAAATTGCACTTCGATGACAAATTAAGCTACAGTGCTCTCAATAGTGCCAGAAGTGCACTGTCGTCCTACCTGCTGCCACTTTCAGAACACCAATCAGTGGGGTCTCACCCTTTAGTGTCTAGATTCATGAGGGGAGTCTTCAATTCGAACCCTCCTAGGCCCAGATATTCAGAAATTTGGGATGTAGGGGTGGTGTTTTCTCCGGTCATGGTCTCCGCCAACTTCCCTGTCTCTACTCTGACACGCACAAGGTGGCAATGCTGATGGTGTTAGTTTCAGCTCAAAGAGTCCAGTCCTTGCAAAAGCTTCGATTGGACAGGATGCTCACCTCTGCCGGTAGTTTCACCTTTTTTGTGTATGACCCTATAAAACAGAGTAGACCGGGTACCTCGGGATTGAAATTACAGTTCATGGCATATCCTTTGGATCCCAATTTGTGTGTAGTTGCTCACCTCCGGCCATACATTACCCTCACCAAGGGGCTTCGGGGGTCTGAGTTAGCATTACTGATTAGCCACAAGAAAGCACATAAGCAGGTCTCAACTCAGACCATTTCCAGGTGGTTAAAGCAAGTTTTAACAGAGGCTGGGATTGATACTAAAATGTTTAAATCTCATTCCACCAGGGCTGCAGCTACGTCGGCGGCGAGGGTCATGGACGTCCCGCTAGAGCAGATTTTATCGCCTGCAGGGTGGTCCTCAGCACGCACGTTTCAGACGTTTTATAACAAACCTTTAGCCGAAACGAGCGTGTTTGCTAACTCAGTTTTAAGTTCGTGTTAATCGCCCTCTCGGGTAGAGGGGGAACTGTTGTTGTTTTGTTATTGTTAACTACACATTAAATTATCAATTTGTTCATTATGTCATGACTGAACAGCTTTGTCCACTCTTCTTGGTCAACTATACAGTGTGTGATGCATGGATCCGTTTCACGGCATGGAGTCACAGAGCTTTAAAATCTTCACGTAGTCACTCACGTGACTCCTAAAATGAGGGATTACGTGCCCTCCGCTCCGAATCCCTCCTCAGAAAACCAGCTGGTAGTTCTAGTTCTCGAATCTTACTATTCTCATGTCAATGTTCCCTGTCTGTGACTCCACACCGCTGCTTTGAAGGTCGACGCGCATGCGCGGCTGATGGATTCTTTACGTAATCCCTCATTTAACTCCTCATAAAATAAAGATCAAACTTCAAACTGGTAAGTTCTCATTTAATCTTACTATCAACATGGCTTTGTATGGGGAAATCAGTATCATTAATTGATTGATATCTTTGAGCAGGTCACTAAAAAGGGTTGATGGTTGATGTGCTCAACATGGACCAACAAGGTATTTGACAAGATTTTGCATTGTAGACTGGGCCATAAGGTTAAGGAGACTGAGGGGAGATCTTATTGAGGTGTGTAAAATCTTGAGGGGCATAGATGGGTAAATCATGGGTTTTTTTCCAGGATCGGGGGAATCGTGATCTAGACGGTTTAATGTGAAATGGGAAAGATTTAATAGAAACCTGAGGAGCAACTTTTTCACATAGAGGTTGGTGTGTTTATGGAACGAACTGTCAGTGGAAGTTGTACAGACACGTACAATAACAAAACTCAAAAGACCTTTGGATATGGGATCAACATGTCCAATGAGTTTAGACAGGAACATGGATAGGAAATATTTAGAGGAATGTGGGCCAAATGCAGGCTAATGGGACTGGCATTGATGGGGCATCTTGCGCGACATGGACGGGTTGGGCTGAATGGCCTGTTTCTGTGCTGTATGACTCCATGACTATTTCAATGTTGTGTCTGGTGCTGTTGGAGGTTGCTGCAGCGTTTATCGCTGGGACCTAACTAGTACTTGTGTGTCTCTCAGTGTTTGTACTCGGGAGCTTCCAAACGGCTTCTGTGCCACAAAAGATGGTGACTGAAGGCAAAGAGAAGCAGCCAATCTTCATGCAAAGTCCCACAAACCGTAAATAAATTAATCAAATGTAGACACAAGAAACTGCACACGCTAGAATCCTGAGCAAAAGTAAAGTGCTGGAGGAACTCAGCAGGTGCAGCAGCATCTGTGCGAATGGTTAGTTGAAGTTTCAGGTTGTGTCGCTCTGTCCATCTGCTTTCCTTGCCTCTTCTGCCTCTTTGATGTATAGACAAGCGCAATTATGATGTTTAATAAACATTTGGACAAGTTCATGGGTAGAAAAGGTATAGAGGGATATTGGCCAGATGCAAGGAAATGAGACGAGCAATTTGGTCTGCATGGATGAGTTGACCAGAAGGGCCTATTTCCATGTTGCATAACCCTCTATTGCCCTCTACTTTCTGGTTTATGTCATGATCTGGGTGAGATTGCGTCAGGCATGATAAGTAAGTTGGCAGATGACATTAATGTAAATAACTTCTAGACTCAGTACGTGATTCAAATACATCTTTAATCAGCACTAAAACTTAACAGCATGGAGGATGATTAGTTGTCAGTACATCCTGGCTGCTGTAACTGTTGGTGCTGGGAAACCAGTGTTAGTATAAGTATTACAGTGGGGTGGAGTTAGAGATGCTGGCTGGTGTGTGATTGGTTAACATGCAACTTCAATCTACATCCTTTCCCCTAAAGGTTAAGTGTGAAAGGGCACTCATGCCATGGGGTTACACATACTGGCCATATCTGTCTGGTGGTCTACTAACACGGCCCGAGCGCATGCGGACCAAACCCTCCCCCCCCCCCAGCTGAAAGGTGAGACGGAGAGCCTGGAGGCGAGAATGACGTGGTGGAGGCCTGTGGTAACCGAAAGGGGAAAGATGCAGTGGGTGAGGCCCCATGGTTAGTGGAGATCGCAGGATGAGGAGGGGTGCAAGGCATGCGGGGACGGGTGGTAGACATTGCAAAAGACGGCTGGAACTGGAGCGGTGGAGCATAAGGTCGAGGCTCCCTCACAGCAAACAGGTGTTGTCGACTTCTCCGGTATACCGCTCCCTCACAGTCAACCAGATACGACCGTGGCTCGTCAGTCAGGTTGATAACAGTGCGCACACGGGAATGTCCAGTTGAAATGGGTAGGCGGACGACCTGACCCGGAAGTAGAGGTTTGAGTGGACTGCTGGAACTGTCGTATGACCGTTTTTGGATATCGTGCTTCTATTGTAGACGTTTCTGGATAGTGGCGGGCTTCAGCATCTGAGGAACCAGTTGCTGTTGTGCGATGGGTACCGGAGGCCCCGTCAATCTCGACATCAGTCGCTGTGCTGGCAATCCCAGGGTTCCGTCGCTGGCAACGTTTCCGAGATTCAGGAGATCGAGATAAACGTATGACTTTGAAAGTTACACAAAAAACTGGAGAAACTCAGCGGGTGCAGCAGCATCTAAGGAGCGAAGGAGATAGGCGACGTTTCGGGTCGAGACCCTTCTTCAGACTGGTCAGGGATCAGGGAAACGAGAGATATAAACAGTGATGTGGAGAGATAAGGAACAATGAGTGAAAGATATGCAAAAAAGTATTGGTGATAAAGGAAGCAGGCCATTGTAAGCTGTTTGTGGTGTGAAAATGAGAAGCTAGTGCGACTGTGGGGGGGGGGGGGGAGAGATGGAGAAGGAATGTCAGGGCCAGAGGGCTGAGGGAGAGGTGGGGGGGAGGCAGTCTGGGTTAACAGAATTGAGAAAATTCAATGTTTAAGCCCAGAGGATGCAGACTCCCCAAGCGGAATATGAGGTGCTGTTCCTCCAACTTGCAGTGTTGATCACTCTGGCCGTGGAGGAGGCCCAGGACCGAGAGGTCAGATACGCAGTGGGAGGGGCAGTTGAAGTGCTGAGCCACCGGGAGGTCGGGTTGGTTATTGCGGACCGAGCGGAGGTGTTCGGCGAAACGATCGCCCAGCCTCCGCTTGGTCTCACCGATGTAGATCAGCTGGCATCTGGAGCAACGGATGCAGTAGATGAGGTTGGAGGAGGTGCAGGTGAACCTCTGTCGGACTTGGAATGACTGCTTGGGTCCCTGAAAGGAGTGGATGGGGGAGGTGAAGGGACAAGTGTAGCATCTCTTGCGGTTGCAAGGGAAAGTGCCTGGGGAAGGAGTGGAGCGGGAGGGAAGGGAAGAATTGACGAGGGAGTTGCGGAGGGAGCGGTCTTTGCGGAAGGCAGACAGGGGGGGAGATGGGAAGATGTGGCGAGTGGAGGGGTCACGTTGGAGGTGACGAAACTGGCGGAGGACTATCTGTTGTATGCGCTGGCTGGTGGGGTGAAAGGTGAGCACCAGGGGGACTCGGCCCTTGTTGTGAGTGGGGGAATGGGGAGAGAGGGCAGTGTTGCGGGGTATGGAGGAGACCCTGGTGCGAGCCTCATCTATTGTGGGGGAGGGGAAACCCCGTTCTCGGAAGAACGAGGACATTTGCGATGACCTGGTGTGGAACACGTCATCCTGGGAGCAGATGCGGCGTAGACGGAGGAATTGGGAATAGGGGATGGAGTCCTTACAGGAAGCAGGGTGGGAGGAAGAGTAGTCCAGGTAGCTGTGGGAGTCAGTTGGTTTGTAGTGGATGTCAGTCAGGAGTGTATCACCTGCAATAGAGATGGTGAGGTCAAGGAATGGTAGGGAAATGTCGGAAATGGTCCAAGTATATTTGAGTGCCGGATGGAAGTTGGTGGTGAAATGGATGAAGTCAGTCAGTTCTGCGTGGGTGCAGGAGGTGACACCAAAGCAGTCGTCAATGTAACGGAGGTAAAGGTCGGGGTGGGGCCCTGGTACGCCGAGAACAAAGATTGTTCGACGTGCCCGACAAAGAGGCAGGCGCAGCTAGGGCCCATGCGTGTGCCCATAGCTACGCCTTGTGTTTGGAGGAAATGGGAGGAGTCAAAAGAGAAGTTGTTGAGGGTAAGGACCAACTCCGCTAGGCGGAGGAGGGTGTCAGTGGATGGGTATGGGTTGCTCCTCTGGTCGAGGAAGTACCGGAGGGCTTTGAGACCATCCTGGTGGGGGATGCAGGTGTATAGTGACTGGACGTCCATGGTGAAGATGAGAGGATGGGGGCCTGGACAACGGAATGTGCGGAGCCGACGGAGAGTGTCTGAGGTGTCTTGAACATAGGTGGAGAGGGATTTAACAAAGAGGGATAGGATGGAGTCAAGGTATGTGGAAATGTGTTCGGTGGGGCACGAACAGGCAGAGACAATGGGTCTGCCGGGGCAGTCGGGTTTGTGGATTTTGGGGAGAAGGTAAAATCGGGCTGTGCTGGGCTGGGGAAAGATGAGGTTGGAGGCTCGGGGGGGTAGGGAGCCGGAGTTGATGAAGCCGGTTATGGTGCTCGAGATGGTGGCCTGGTGCTCATCAGTGGGGTCATGGTCCAGGGGTAAGTAGGAGGAGGTGTCCGAGAGTTGGCGCGTGGCCTCTGCTTTGTAGAGATCGACGCGCCAGACTACCACAGCACCTCCCTTGTCGGCGGGTTTGATAACCCAGTCTGGGTTGTTGCGGAATGAGTCGATGGCAGTACGTTCGGAGGGGGAGAGATTGGAGTGAGACAGGGGAGTGGAGAAGTCGAGGAGGTTGATGTCCCGATGGCAGTTCTGTATAAAGAGTTCTAAAGCTGGAGGGCCACGAGGGGGGGTCCACGAGGAGGGGGTACGTGGGAGACAGGAAAAGGGATCATCAGTGGGGGGCGAGGACTTGTTCCCGTGGAAAAACGCTGTGAGGCGGAGGCGACGGTAGAAGAGCTCCAAGTCGTGGTGGGCGCGAAACTCATTGAGGTGGGGACGGAGGGGGACAAAGGTAAGACCTCTGCTGAGGACCGACCTTTCGGTGTCGGAGAGGGGGAGGTCCGGGGGGATGGTGAACACGCGGCAGGGATGGGGGTTGTGGCTGGAGGAAGGCAGGTGAGTGGACTGAGGACGGAGCGTTGTGTGGTGGGGGGGTGGAGGGTGGTCAGGGGGTGGGGGGGTATGGGGGCTGTGGTGTGGGTGGGAAAGAGCGGGGGTTACATGGTAGGAGGGGGATGGGGAAGACTTTTTTTTCCCGTGGAAAAACGCTGTGAGGCGGAGGCGACGGTTTTTTTTTCCCGTGGAAAAACTGTGCTCGCTCCAGCAAGTGTTTGGCGCTTCTGAGAGTGCGTTCAGCGAGTAACATTGTTGCTATGCGAAATGTTTTTCATAATCTCTCATGCACCTCCTAATTGTAACCCAACCCTTCCCCTCTGTCTGTAGAAACTAAGAACTGCAGATGCTGGTTCACATGAAAGGACACAAAGTGCTAGAGTAACTCAGTGGGTCAGGCAGCATCTCTGGAGAACATGGATGGTGGACGTTTTGAGTTGGGACCTTTCTTCCGACAGTAGAGAGTTTATTTAATCCTGGGTATCAAACGAGAGATTATTGAGGAAAAATATGTCATGTTCACAAGGAACGTTGACAAGTGGTCATGTGTCTTTAGTTTAATTTAGAGATTCAGCGCGGAAACAGACCCTTCGGCCCACTGAGTCTGCGCCAAACAGCACTAGCACTCTCGTACACACTAGGGACAATTTACAATCTTTACCTAAGCCAATTAACATACAAACCTATAGGTCTTTGGAGTGTAGGAGGAAACCGGAGCACCCGGGAAAAACCAACGGGGTCATGGGGAGAACGTACAAACTCTGTGCAGTTAGCACCTGTAGTCAGGATCGAACCCGTCTCTGGCACTGTCAGGCAACAATTCTATCTCTGCGTCATGGTCTTGTGTAGATTGAAAAGTGGAAGTGAGAATGGATTAATATCAGAGAGATTTGACTAAGGTGTTACAAATAAGGAAGAAAAGGGTGAAAGAAGCATGTATAACAGATTTAATAGTGATTAAGTTGTCAACAATATAAAATCATGGGACGTTGAAAGACAAGAAAAATGTCTTTTGGAGGTGAAGGAATGGTGAATTTGTAATCTTTACTTCAGCTTTCACATAGAACATGTAACTGGGAATATACGGATGCAATTACTTCATCTGTGGAAAATAATCTAATTTCAAAGTTTAATTTTCCAAGACATGACATCATAAAACGGAAGTCTTCTGTGCTATATCAGGTTACCATATTGTGATGTGTGCGTGTGGAGAAGAGTATTTAGATCAAAGTAAAATATAAAAATTGTGAATTGGAAGTTATTTTTCCTACAGCACATTTGTGTTCAGTTTTAGTCACCCTGCAGTAGGAAAGAACTGGTTAAGCTGGAAAAAATTGGAATGCGTGCAGAGAAGATTTCAGAGGATGTTTCCAGGGCTTGCGGGCCTGAGCTACAGATTGGGCAGGCTAGGACTTTACTCCTTGGAGTACCGGAGGATGAGGGATGATCTTATAGCTGTGGATATGATCATGAGAGGAGTAGGTAGAGTAGATGCACAGAATCTTTTACCCAGAGTAGGGGAATTAAGAACCAAGGGACATAGGTTTAAGGTGAGAGGGGATTTCTTTAAGAGGAACCAGAGGGGCAACTTCTTCCACACTGAGGGTGGAACAAGCTGACAGATGAGATATTTGAAGCTGTTACTATAACAACAGTTAAAAAATATTTGGACAGGTACATGGATAGGAAAGATTAAGAGGGATATGGGCCAAATACAGGCAGGTGGGACTAGTGTAGATGGGGCATCTTGTTGGCATGGGCATGATTGGCCGAACAGCCTGTTTTTATGATGCATGATTTGGATAGTGTTTGGAAGGTTGAGAGGAAACCTACCAGGAGCAATTGATATCATGAAAGCATTTGGTGGAATAAATGGAGGAGATATTGTTTATTAATGATGAGTTAGAGTACAGGGAGGAAATCCGTAATCTAGTTGAGTGGTGCCAGAAGAAGAACCTAGCTCTCAACTTTAACAAGACTAAGGAGCTGATTGTTAACTTCAGCTGAGGGACCAGCCATCTGTCTTCATTGGCGGGCCAGCATCGGAAAAGTCACAGCTTCAAGGTCCGTGGCATTCGCATCCCTGAATCTCTGTCCTGGGCCCTGCTGTTACAATGTCAACTCTCCACTCCCTCTACATCCTCAGAGGTTTGAGGAGACTTGGCATGTTGCCCAATCTCTATTGGACTTTTGCAGGTCTGCATGTGACACGATGGCGCAATGGTAGAGTTGCTGCCTTACTGAGCCAGAGACTTTGGTTTGATCCTGACTATGGGTGTCATAGAGTCATAGAATTATACAGTGTACAGAAAGGCCCTTTGGCCCAACTTGCCCACACCGGCCAATATGTTCCAGCTACACTAGTCCCACCTGCCTGTGCTTAGTCCATATTCCTCCAAAGCTGTCCAATCCATGTACCTGTCTAACTGTTTCTTAAACGCTTGGATAGTCCCAGCCTCAAGTACCTCCTCTGGCAACTTGTTCCAGATACCCCCCACCCTTTGTGTGAAAAAGTTACCCCTCAGAATCCTATTAAATCTTTTCCAGTTCCCCTTCATCTGGTCCTCGATTAAGGCCATCTACCAAGTATCTACGTTCTCGTGATTTTTCTGGGTTTTCTCTGGGTGCTCCGGTTTCCTCCCACACTCTAAAGACTTGCAGGTTTGTAGGATAATTGGCTTTCGCTAAATTGTCCCCAGTGTATGTAGGATAGTGTAAATGTGCGGGGATCGCTAGTCGGCGTGGGCTTGGTGGGCGGAAGGGCCTGTTTCCGCGCTGTATCTCTAAACTAAACTAAAGATATATGATGGAGGGAATATTGATTGGTTCGATGTGCACATGATTGGTTTGATGGTTAGATATGTAGATATGTAAAAATAATTTCACTGCGTTGTTGCACATGTGACAAATGAAGCTCCATTGAACCAATGGTTGCATCACAGTTTGGTTCGTTCGTTGAAACACCAAGAATGAACGAGACTGCTGAAAGTGGTAGACAATGCTTGGTCCATCATGGGAATTGACTTCCCCACGGACAACGGGATCTACAGGAAGCCTTGCCTCAAGAAAGATGGCACGTTAGCGCAGCTGTTAGACCTGCTGTCTCACACCGGCCGAGACATGGGTTCAAACCTGACATTGGGTGCTGTCTGTATGGAGTTTGCACGTTCTCCCTGTGACCACGTGGGTTTTCTCCGGGTACTCTGGTTTCTTCCCACATTACAAAGATGTACAAGTTTGTAAGTTCGGTAAATGTAAATTGTCCGTAGTGTGTAGGGGAGTGCTAGTGTACGGGGTGATTGCTGGTTAGCACGGAAAAGGGCCCGTTCTCACGCTGTATCTCTAAAGTCTAAATTAATGAAGCTGGCACTATCTGATTGGGGTAAATCTGAGGAGTTTTCATACTGTTGGGAGAAAAATTACTGAAATTGTTAAAATATGAGAAATTGGAAAGTACATTGTCTTGGAAACTGAATATCGAAGTTTGCATAAAACACAAAGCACTGGAGTAACAGCGAATCAAGCAGTGTTTAATGAGGGAATGAACAGATAACTTTTCTAAGAAGTGGCAGTTCAGCAGGTGGAAGAAAAACTTTTTATCTACAATGGGCATTTCTCAAACTCCATCATTCCACAGTGTTTTACGGCTCTACACGTTTCTTTGTAGTGTGGTACTGCTGTAAAATAGGAAAAGAGGCAACCAATTTGGGACCTTAAAACTTCCACAAGCAACAATATGATAGTGTAGAAACAAAGAACTGCAGATGGGACACAAAGTGCTGGTCACGCAACTTCTGTGGAGGACATGTATTGGTGATGTTTTGGGTTGAGAAAGAGCAGCAGGCCTGACCCCTGCTCATCCCCTGAGAATGGGAGAGGAGAGTGGAGGGAGCCGGCGACGGACACGAGCAAGGGCCGGTGAGAGAGTGAACCGGGGTCTTACCTTCCGCGCCCTCAAGGTCGGCTGCGGGAGTCACCCCTGGGGCACGAAGGCGGAAGGTTTCCGAGCGAGGAGAGGCACGACGGTTTGCTGGACGATCCAGACGGAGACGGCGGCCGGAGGCCCTGCAGCAGCCTGGGGCTCGGCTGGATCGGGCGTTGCTCCAGATGACCGAGCACACGGACTGGACTGGACTTTGATATGGCGCTAAAACCTGGCAAACCTTGCACGCGGTCTATTTCTATACTCTTTGGTGTAATTGGAGATTGTGCTTCGGTATGGCGATACATTACTGAACAATATGCAAAAAAAAGAAGTTCACTGTATGTGTGTATATGTGATAATAAAGCACCATTCAGCGCGACACAAAATATCACCTCTCCATGCTCTACAGAGATGCTGCCTGACCTTCTGAGTGGCTCCAGCGCTTTGTGTCCAACAATCTGATAGTGTTGGTTGAGGGATCAATAGTCCCGAGTGCCTTGATCCCTGCCCATCTTCCAAATGGTATTGTGAGACGGTGGGTGTGGATGCTATTTACTTCCGTATCCACAAGGTGGCATCTTTCACCCTGTCGGAGTTAATCTGTAACACCAGATTGTAGCCTCGATTTTTATCTTGTTTCTGGAATGGCTCAGCTCAAAGTTTTTAGTCTGACAGTGTTGTCAACAGAATCATGATTGACAACAGGATAAGGATGAAATAGAAGGAATTAAAGCAAACGTTGATCAGATATATGGGGCAGTGCAGAATATAAGTGATCCTGGTTGCTAATCATTTTAACTCCTGTTCCCCTTCCCATTCCTACACTGGCCTTTCTGCCCTGGGTCGCCTCCACTGCCAGAGTGCGGCCACACTCAAACTGGAGGATCAAGACCTCATATTCCGCTTGGGTAGCTTACAACCCAATGGTATAAATATTGAATTCTTCCTATTTTTAAAAAAAATAGAATTCGGCCTATTTTTAAAAAAAAAAACCTCCATCACTTGTATCAATCCATTACCTCCCAGGCATTGTCCTGCCCCACCTCTCTTCCAGTTTTTATCCCCCCCACACCCACCCACCTACAATATCTGAAGAAGGATTCTGACCCTAAAGGTCATGTATTCATGTTCTCCAGAGATGCTGCTGACCCGCTGAGTCTAGTCTAGTTTAGTTTGGAGATACAGCATGGGAAAAAGGCCCTTTGGCCAACCAAGTTCATGCTGACCAGTGATCCCATACACTAGCACTACCCTATACAGGAGGGACAATTTACAATCTTTACCAAAACCAATTAACTTACAAACCTGCTCGAAAGTGGGAGGGTACCTCAGCACTTGGAGAAAACCCACACGGTCATGGGGAGAATGCACAAATTCCGTACAGTCAGCACCCGGTCAAGATCGAACCCGGGTCTCCAAAGCCGCAAGGCAGAGTGTCTACTGCTGCTGTACCACCGTGCTGCCCTCACTAACCTACTGAGTTACTCCAGCACGTTGTGTCTTTTTTCTGTAAACCAGCATCTACAGTTCCTTGTGAGCATAATTTACCTGGTTGACTTCATTCCAGTTCCCTCCCTCAAGAAAGAACATGGTAGCGTTGAAGCCAGTCCACAAGAAATCCATCAGTCTAATTATTGAGAACATTGTCGTACCCACTGAGGCTGAACAGGATAAGTCTGTGTTTTAAAGAGTTTTGAATAATGAGGGATATTCTTATTGAAACAAAGACCTTAATCGGGCTTGAGTGAATAGATAATGTTTTCCGTGGAAGAACCTTCAAACAACGAGACATAGTTTCAAGATTAAAGGTTAGTCATTTAAAACCAATGGAACACAGGGCTTGATGGGCTGAATGGTCTATTCCTGCTCCCATTTGCTTCTGTTCTGATCTTCACTTATTTCTCCCTTCCCCTTCCAGAAAATGGAACTGGAACTGTGCACATTATTCCAGCTGACACCTCCCTGTACAGATCCACCACCGATTTTCCAGCAACTAGTGATCACCCCCCCGTTTAATCAGGACAAAATCCCCTGGAAGTCCCCTTGAAAATATGGCACCTATGCCGGGTGAAGCGGCTGATCTCGATCTCATTGGGATTTCCTACCTAATTTCATGTAATATTTGTCTTTTATTTCCTTGTGTACTACAGGGTTTGTGGATCACAGTTACCTTGTAGTTCTAATCTGTTTTCTGTTTGCTTGTACCAATTGGTAGTTCAGCTATTCACTTCAGGAGTCATAGAATTTTACTTCGGAGTCACGTGAGTGACTACGTGAGGAACCCGCCAGCCCGCATGCGCGTCATTACCTCAATCGCACTGTGCCGCGACTGAATGGGAGGCGCGTTGCTCCTTCCAGCCGTAAGTTTCAAAAACCTGAAGGTAAGTTTTGAACTTATTTTTCAGGTTGTGCTTTTTTGCAGGAAGCTCTTTTACAGGGTATCCTGCTGGATGTCGGTCCGGGGTCTAATCCTGTCTCCATGGGGAAACCCGACTCGGGGAGCCCCGGCTATTGAGACCGAGGGGAATCCCGGCTTCATGGGGGAAACCCGTGAAGGGCGGCCACGGAGACCGCGGGGAATCCCGGCTCCAGAAAGGGAAACCCGGTCATGGAGACCGCGGGGAATCCCGGCTCCGCATGAGTGAATAATATTGTTAGGTTGCAGACTATGAGAAGAACTTCCCTGGGGTACGGACTGTCAGGTTGTACGGTGGATGTAATCAGTACGGCCTGAAGAGATAGTACCAAGAAACAATACATCTCCTATATCAAGGAATGTAAGTGTCCTGTTTACAGTCTAATATATCGTATGACACGGTACGTATAACAGATGTCTTGGGTTTCCTCTCAAAGCTATATTTCACGAGAGAAGGAGTTATAGTGCTATAAATTGTGCCTAAAGTGCCTTTTCGTCATACTTCCTGCTGGGGTCGGGACACCACGCTGTCGGGTCTCGACCTCTGATATCCAGATTAATGAAGGTTATCTTCAACTCAAATTCCCCCAGGCCCAGGTGCTCGGAGATATGGGATGTTATGTCCTGCTGACGCTGCATCGCTAGTGGGCTCCAGCTACATTCCTGTCATCGGTCTAAATCACTTACAAAGTGGTTATCCTCATGACGCTGGGTTCAGCGCAACGGGTCCAGTCGTTGCATAAGCTACGACTGGACAGGATGGTTACAGCTGCAAATAATATGATACTTATGTTCATGACTTGCAGAGTAGACCGGGGGCGTCAGGTCTCAAACTAGTTTCATGGCATACCCCATGGACCGTTGGTTGTGTGTGTGGTCACACACCTAGACAGTCATTATGTCACCTAAAGCCTTAAAGGCTCTGAACTAGCAATATTCGTTAATTACAAAAAACCTCTTACGTAGGTGTCAGTATAGACCATCCCCAGGTGATTTAACGGGTTTTGGCTTGTGCAGGAGTGAACACTGATGTTTTCAAATCTCACTCCACCAGGGCTGCAACAACATCAGCAGCGACGGTTGTGGATGTTTCGCTGGACCTCATCCTAGCGGCTGCAGGATGGTCAAACAAGCGAATTTCCAAATGTGTTATAACAACCCATTGCCAGACCGGGGGTATTTGCCAACACTATTTTCAGGCTGTATTTTTTAATTCCTCCTGGATGAATTGGGATTATTATTTAAATTTCACTCATCCCTGGTCAATTGATGCAGTGTGTGACACACGGACTCGTTTCCACGGCATGAAATCACAGAGCTTTGAAATCTTCACATAGTCACTCACGTGGCTCCAAAGTAAAATAGTAAGATTAAACGAGAATTTACAAGTTTGAAGTTTGATCTTTATTTTATGAAGAGTTACGATGAGGGATTACGTGCCCTCCGCTCCCAATCCTCTCTCATAAAGGTCAGCTGGTAGTTCTAGTTCTCGAATCTTACTAGATTCAGTTCAACAACTGTTATCTGTGATTTCACACTGCTGCTTTGAAGATTGACGCGAATGCGGGCTGGCGGGTTCTTCACATAATCCCTCATCGTAACTCCTCATAAAATAAAGATCAAACTTAAAACTGGTAAGTTCTCATTTAAACTTACTATTATACAGCATGGAAGCAAGCTCTTCGGCCCAACTATTTCATGCTGGCCAAGATGCCTTATCTGCTCTAGTCCCATTTCCTGAGTTTGACCCATATCGCACTAAACCCCTATACAATTCATGCATCACCTACATCTTTGGAAATGTAAAATGTAACTGACAATAGAATAAAAGGGAAATCAAAATTTACAAATGCATATCAACATGTTACTCAATCCGTCAAATGTCAAATTATTAAGACAACATGCAAACTGGCAAAAAAAAATTAGTAGTTTATTTATGACAAAAGGAAATTACAGTGGAATGCCAGGGAAACCATAAATTTATTTTTCCAATTATTGTGGTTTAAAAAAAACACATTTTTTTATGAGCTTTAAATTAACGTTTATCTCAAATTTGTGAGCAAGAGCTGAGATAAGTTTTCTAACTAGTGGCTTAAAACGTTCTATTTATTTTTATTTTAATGTATCGAACAAGATACATAAAAAGAAAAATATATAGAACATTTTAATCAGGTAAACAAACTTGATTGAAAGAAGACACAAAGGACTGGAGTAGCGCATCGGGTTAGGCAGTGAAGGGTCCAGGACCCAAAACGTCACCACCCTCTCTCACCAGATTGAAAGTTTGGTTCGGGGTTATGTTGTTGATTTGACCTATGACTGGCCAATTTGTGTCTAGTCTCTCGTGCATATATATTTAATTGTTCCAGAGCAAACATGCAGAGTGATACAGCATGGAAAAGGCTCACTGAATCTTAAAAATCACATTTACACAAATCCTTTTACACTGAATCTACAGATGGACACTCTACACTATATACTTTATTCATTAAATTTACTAAATCTATAACATTTTATTTAAAATGTAATTTGACTAAATTTACTAAACTTTTTTTCATTTTTAATTTAAATTGACTAAATTCATAACATTTTATTAAAAATTTAATTGTACTAAATTTATTTAAATTTATTTGTTTATGAAATGTTTTTTATTTTAAATTTAAATTTACTACTTTTAAATTTACACAATCCCATTTACACTGAATCTACAAGCTCCCATTTTATACGAATCCCATTTCATTCTCTCCACATTCCTTTCTACTCTCCAGGGATTCAAACTCTTACCTACACACCGAGGAAAATTTCCAGTGGCCAATTAACCCTCCAACCTGCAGGGTGTTGGTATGTTGGGAGTAACTCACATAGTCAATAAAAGAACGTGCAAACTCCACGAAGAATGTGGATTAAAATCAGTGAGGCAACTCAGCGCCACACATCATAATTCTCTCAGTTGGGCTAAGTACAGACAGCACAGTTAGGATCGAATTAAACTAAACATGTACCTGCTGAAATGTCTTTTAAACATTGTCGTAGTACTCGCCTCTAATGCTTCTGTTGGCAGCTCATTTCATAACCAACCACCTTATGTGTGAAATTGTTGCCTGTCAAGTCCCCTTTAAATCTTTCCTCTCTCATCTTAAGCCTATCCCATTAGTTTTAGACCCCCTTACTCTGGGAGAAAGTCTGTGACCATTTGCCTTACCCATGCACCTCATAGTTTTATATGCCTCTATGAGATCATTCTTCAACCTCAAGGAAACCAGTCACAGCCTATGCAGTCTCTCCTTATAACTCAAGCCTCTCCTTATAAATTCTTGGTTAGATCTTTTCTGCACCCTTTGCAGAATTACATATAATATTCCAGGTGTGGTCTCACCAATGTCTTGTACATGATGTGCTAATTCTGGTAGTCTATTACATATAATCCTGTGAATATTTTCCTTCTCACCCAACTCGTGAGCTGGCCTTTCAGAGGAAGACATTTTCCAAGATATGTTTGGTAGATTGACATTTGGAATGATGGTGGTTATAATGCAGGGTTTATCTCGAAACAAGGAGAGGTCAGAAATGTGACCTCTAATGGTGTCAGCTATTCAATTAAGGTTGCTGTAAATTCTCAACTTCATTTCACTTCTGAATTCTGGTTTGTTGTCATCTTCGAAAACCCTCAGTCAGGAGTTCTGCACGAAACAAAACTGTATGGATATTGTACGTTCTCCCTGTGACCGTGTGGAGTTTGTCTGGTTTCCTCCCACTCTCCAACGATTTAGAGGTTTGTAGGTGAATTGGCTTTGGTAAAAATTATAAATTGTCCCTTGTTGGTAGGTTCGCCCTGCGACCGCGTGTATTTGTTTCCTCCCACATTCTAAAGACATGCGTGTTTGTAGGTTAATTGGTTTCTGTTAAAATTGTCCCTAATGTGCAGGATAGTGTTGCTGCACAGTATGTTATTGCACAGAGGAGTCTGAGTGTCTGTAAAGTACAAAGTTAGTGCCCCTGATCTCAGTGTTACCCACTTGCCACACTTCCTAATGTGTGGTTATGAAACTGCCATCAGTGTTTTTTTTAATAATCTCTCAACATTAGAACTGTAGATTTTTGTAGAACAAGATTTTGATGCAGAAACAAACAACTGAAGTTGCTGGGTATTACACAAAAGAACACAAAGTGCTGAATTAACTCGGCAGGTCAGGTAGCATCTGGAGAACATGGAGAAGCTGTGTTTTGAGTTTAGACCCCACTTCAGACTCGCCCAAATCCTCGCTCATGCGATACGATACGATAAACTTTATTCATCCCCGGAGGGAAATTGGTCTGCCAACCGTCACAACACACAAGGTACACAAAAACTTGAAATTAAAAGTGAAAAATAAAGGACAAGCGACTGTTGGCTGGCTGCCGTGTGCACAGAGCCTAAACCGGAACAAACCAGAATCCCTCCCGGCCTCTGCCTCTGCCCCCGATGTCATCAACTGATGTGGAGGATCTCCACTCCCTTTAGCCTCCCTCCCTCCACCACCCTCCACCTCTGCCACCTTGTGTAAGCGGAAGGCAGTCGTCAATGTAAGTGTTAGTATTTACATTCAAAAAGAGACTTTAAATAAACAATAATTATTTAAGATGTCTTTACTGTTGTTTTTTCTTCACTAAGTATTTTTTCAGTTTTATTGAGTAAGGAAAAAAAAATAATGGCAGACATTAATGTTGTATGATGAAGACATATCTCTGATTTTTAAAAATCCCCTCACCTGTACCATTTACATATATTAGAGATGCAGCGTGGAAACAGGCCCTTTGGCCCGCCGAATCCATGCCATCCAGTGATCACCCCGCACACTAGCACTATCCTACACTACGAAAAATTTACAATTTACAGAAGCCAATTCACCCTCAGGCCTGTACGTCTTTGGAATGTGGTTGAAACCGTAGCTCACAGAGAAAACCCACGCGGTCACAGGGAGAACGTACAAATTCTGTACAGATGACACTCGTAGTCAGGATTGAACCTGGGTCTCTGGCACTGTGAGGCAGTATCTCTACCGCTGCACCACTGTGCCACCTTACCATTCTTATGGTAAAAATGTTTGATTTATGTGTTTTTAAGATACGCGCTGCTTTTCCCAAACATAACCTCCGCGTAAAGTGAGATATGGTTGTATTTGTATTGTGTATAGACATTAAGGTGTTTGCTAGATTAATAATTTATACCTGAAGTTTTGAACAATTGATTACAAATTTTATTATTGGCTCCAGGCGGCCTGTTAGCAAAAAGGAGCAGAAATAATTGATACATACTGTTTAAAGCATTTTCCTTTGCATCTAATGAGAGCTGTAAGCATCCATATTCGTATGAAGCTGAGGTCAAATGTATAATAGGGGAGAGCTTATGTGATGAAATAACACTTGGGTACATAGGAGTCTTGGTGAAGATTGTTGCTACTGGAGGTTGCAGTCATAAAAGTCATCCCATCTTCCTGTATACTTGGCTGTGAACATGTGTTTCCTAGATAACATCTCAATGTTAGCCAATTTGATTTCAGTTTTGTGAGACCTGGTGTGTTACATGATTGCTGTTCAGTCAGATGAAGAACTCCAGCAGCATCTCAAAATTGCTCAATGTTCCTGACATGTGTTGGTCCATTCCAGGAATGTGGAAGGAAATCTAGAGAGGCATTGTTCTGTTTATTGTTGACAAGTAGCTTCAAGGGGGTTTTGGTCATTTCTTTACGGTTAAGTGGAATGATTGAGATGGAAACCTAGATAGACCGGTCCTTACCTCTAGTTTCCCTCTCCCCTGACTCAGTCTGTGGGAGGGTCTTGAGCCAAAACGTCACCTATTCCTTTTCTCCAGGGATGCTGCCTGACCCGCTGATTTACTCCAGCATTTTGTGTCTACCTTTGGTGTAAGCCAGCATCTACAGTTCCTTCCTACTTCCTGCACGGGATGGAAACCTAGTTCAGCTTTTCAAGGTTAATACTGCAGTCATTTGCGTTGTTGACGTGGCTGTGGGGAAGGATGTCCAGCACAGTTTGCGACACGTTCGCATGTGAAGATCGGTCTTCGGGTGGATCGCTGTCACTTTCTATTTTATCCAGCCCCAACTTCGACCTAAATGCCTTGCAGGATAAGAAGTAGATCACCGGATCCAAGCATGAATTAAACGTTGCCAGAACAATGGTGGGAGCCTTGAAGTTGAGCAGCATCATCCTCCAGTAGCAACTGGAGATGACGTTTATCTGACTCAAAATGTAAGGAATCCTGACTATGTGATAGGGGACAAAGCAAATTAGGAACACGACAAGCAGAACGAGAATGTTGTTTCTTGCCTTGACTTTCTTCTTCCTTGAACGCAAAGATGGGGACTTCTCCAGTCGCTTCAGGGTTTTAAAGTAGAAGAAGCAGAGAGCTATTAACACAAGGAGAAACACGATTGTGCCACAAGTGTGAAGGGCTAGATGCCAGTATACTCCAAAACCACCTCTAAATTCCAGGCAAGCTGTTTGCAAATTGGTGTTTAGCTGCTTTTCCCCCTTCAGGAATACATAAGACAATCCAAGGGCAAAGAGTGTGCACCAGGTTCCTACAGAGAGAATTTTGGCAGATCGGAGTCTTTGGACAGCGTACGTATTGAGTGGTTTCACAATCATGAGGTATCTGTTGCCAGCTATGTACCCGAGGAACAGAATGCTCGAGTACATATTCAAATAGAAGATTGGAGCTATGAAACTACAGTAGAATTTCCTGAATGCGACAGGGAAGGTGATGTTCAGGTCTATGATCTTTATCGGCAGAGACAGAACGAGCAATAAATCGGCCACCACCAGGTTTTTCAAATAAACGATGACGCTATTGCTGCTGGGAATGTGACAGAAGTATACGGAGAAAGCCAGGCAGTTGAGAATGGCTCCAGCTATACAAATGGTGGAGTAGGCAATAAGCATAAATGATGGATAAACAGTGTAGGGTAATAGGCAAGTGATGTTGCGGGAGGTATTTGTCCATGTTGCACTCTCATTGCTTGCTGTAGAGTCGGCCATCAACACATCTAAATTTTAAGACAGAATGATAGGTTAGTTTTAAGATATCTGCTCCATCCAAAGGACGGCGGGGCGGCGCAGTTGGTAGAGCCGCTGCCTCACAGCACCAGAGACCCTGGTTCGATCCCGACCTTGGGTGCTGTCTGTGTGTGGAGTTTGCTCGTTCTCCCTGTGACCGCATGGATTTTCTCCGGGTGCTCGGTTTCCTCGCACATCCCAAAGACATGCAGGTTTGTAGGTTAATTGGCCCTCTGTAAATTGCCCCAAATGTGTAGAGGGTGCATGAGAAAGTGGGATAACATAGAACTTGTGTGAACATGTGATCTATGGTCGGTATGGAGTCGGTGGGCCAAAGGTCTTGTTTACATGCTGTATCTCTAAACTAAATCTGCAAGCTGTCTAAGTTATTTGAACTGATCTAATTCTGAAACAGGACGTTCGGCCCACCAAGTCCATGCGGCCAACGATCAACTGTTCGCAGTAGTTCTATGTTATCATCGGGACCTCTCTCCCCTCAATCGGGGATATTGCGACCAAACGTTGCGTGGCTAAGGCCAACAGTATTATAAAGGACCCCACACATCTCCATCGCGGACTGTTCACTCTGCTGCCCTCGTAGTATAAGGAGCAGAACATCAAGGTTCTGCAACAGCTTCTTCCCACGAGCCATCAGACTCCTGTATGCCATGAAATGGGTTGCCACCATTGTCAATTTTACCCATTTTATCCATGTTTATCCTTCTGTTAATTATCGTGTTACACAGGGAGCCAAATGCAACGGAATTTCGTTTTGAATTGCATATATCGATGTATTTCTAAATGACAATAAAGTTTGTTTGATTGATTGATTTGATTGATGTTATCCCACTTTCACAACCACTCCCTACACACTAGAGGACATGTACAGAGGGCCAATTTGCCTACAAACCCGCACATCTTCGCTAACGTACAAACCACAGACAGACAGCACCCGTAGTCAGGATCAAACCTGGGTCTCTGCTGCTGTGAGGCTGTGCTGTGATTTATATGGTATGGTTGCACTGGACGTTTCGATAGTAAAGTTCATGGTCCTTGAGAAACAAAAAAATGGTTTTGCGGGTGTGGAATGATGGGACTTGGAGAAACTTGGTTGTGGTGTTCACACTGTTTCATATCTTAAGAGAGGTCGAGAGTTATAGATTTCAGGTGTCGCGTTTTAACTCATAAATGTTTTTGATTATTTTTTTCCTCTTTACTCACACTAATGGGTAATTCACAATAGAAATGGCATAGAACAATACTGCACAGAACAGGCCCTTCGGCCCATTGTGTCTGTGCCAACTAAACTAATCCTGTCTGCCTGCATCTGGTCTATATCCGTTCATTCACTGCCTGGGCATGTGCCTATCTAAACAGCTCTTAAATGTTGTTGCTTCTGTTTCTGCCACTTCCTCTAGCAGCGCATTCCAGGCATCTAGCACACTCAATATGTAAAATAAATTGCATCATAAATCTTCTTGGAACTTTCGCCCTCTTACCTTAGAAACTTTACCCGTTAGTATTTAATGATTCCACCATGGGGAAAAGAGTCTGGCTATCTACCTTATCTACGCCTCTCATAATTTTATACACATCTATCACGTTGTCCCTCAGCCTTCTATGCACATCTATCACGTTGTCCCTCAGCCAGAGAAGAAAATCCAAGTTCATCCAACCTGGCCTTATCGCTAATACTCTCTCATCCAAGTTATCTTGCACTAAACGTTATTCCCTTTAGTCTGTATCTATACACTGTGGGTGACTTGATTGTAAACATGTATAGTCTTTCTGCTGACTGGTCTGCACGCTACTAGAAAAGCTCTTCACTGTAAATCAATTCAAGTGACAGTAAACTAAACTAAGTGAACCTTGTCAAAGCCTCCACACCCTTCCTGAAACGCGGTGACCAGAACTAGACACAATACTCTGAATGAGGCTTAAACAAGGTTTTATACAGCTGTAACAAGACTTGGTGACTTTTATACCAACACCCGACCGATGAAGATATACATGCTTTATGCCACTTTTACCACTCTATCTACTTGTGTTGCTAATTTCAGAGGGCTATTCGTTTGCAAGAACCCTTTGTACATTGTCCTGTGTCCTGTCATTTACTACTTATATGCACTCCATCTGCCATTTCCCTGCACACATTTTTAACTGAACTTTATCCAGCAGAATCCTATGACAACCTTCCTCTCGATTCATAACTCCACCAGATTTGGGGCATCTGCAAACATACTAAAGCAGCCCACCTACATATTAGTTTAGTTTAGAGATACAGGGTGGAAACAGGCCCGTCAGCCCAACGAAAAAGCACTAACCAACGATTACCCATACACTAGTTCTATGTTATCTAAGTTTTGCATCCTACACACTAGGGGCAATTTTACAGAAGCCAGTTAACTTACAAACCTGCACGTATTTGGGAAGCTGGAGAAAATCCACGCGGTCAATGGGAGAACGTACAAATTCTGTACACACAACACTCACAGTCAGGATAGACCCCTGATGTCTCTGGCGCTGTGAGGCAGTAACTCATCAACTGAACCACTCTATCAACAGCTGGAGAGTGGGCCTGAGCTACTATCTACTTCATTGGAGACCCTCGTAAAATTGCAGACTCTGTGTAAAAAGAACATTGCTCCGCACATCTCCTTTAAGCTTTTCCCCTCTCATCCCGAGTCACACCCCAGACACTCCCTCTTCTCCATTTTTCCATCAAGCAAGAGGTGCAGAAATGTGAAAATACTCACATCCAGATTCAGGGACAGTTTCTTCCCAGCTGTGATCAGGGCATCTTACCAACAATTAGAGAGCGATGCTAAACTACTGTCCACCTCATTAGAGACCCTTGGACCTTCTGTGATTGGATTTTACTGGACTTTATCTTGCACTAAACGTTATTCACATTATTCCCTTTATCATGTATCTGTACACTGCGGTTGGTTTGATTGTAATCATGTATCGACTTTCCGCTGATTGCATTGCACGCAACAATAGCTTTTAATTAAACTAACCTAAACTAAACTAAACTAATCACCCACCTGAATGAGAAGTTTTGTTGTGGTCGCGATGGTCCACCAGTGGGTCGAACGGAGTCCAGTGGAGTGCGAAGCTGCAACGCTGAACTGAATACATTGGTGCAGGGCAAGGGCTTTTAAAGTTCTCATGATGATGTTGATGATTATCAATTGCAATGCGTAATCATAAAAATAAGGAACTGAAGATGCGGGTTTACACAAAGGTTGGGTAACTCACAACACAACAGTGTTGACATTGAATTCTTCAACGAGAGATAACCCCCCAACAGCCCCTTACCTCTCATCCCCTGTGCCCCACCTGGACACACACCTATTTCTCCCATCGCCTCCTCCTCTGGCATTCCGTCCTCTGGCTTCACAATTTGCAACTCTTCATTCCTTCTGTCGCACACCTTCTGTTTTAATCTTTGGCCTTTGTTCCAACCACCTGCCTATCAGAACACTCCCTCACTTATGTCCACCTATGACCTGCCACGCTTTGTCCTGCCTCTCCTCTATCCCAGTTTCTCCAGCCCCCCAATTAGGCAGAAGATAGGTCTCGACTCGAAACATCACTTATCCATGTTCTCCAGAGATGCTGCCTGACCCGCAGAGTAACTCCAGCACTTTGTGTCCTTTTTTTGGAATGTGTAAGTCCCCAGACAAGTTTCATTTAATTTAGTGTGATATAGAATGATTGATCAGTTGCAAATTGTGAAGCCAGAGGAAAGAATGAAGGAGGATGTGGGCAGGAGGGGCAGGAGGAGTGGGGGGAAGAAATAGGTGCAAGACCAAGAGGGACATGAGGTGGGTTGGGATGGGGAGAAAAAGGAAGCAGGAGATACGATCATTTGGAATGGCAGGGATTGATCAGTGGTAATCATGTTGATTACTTTGTACGGGGAAATCCTGTATCATTAATTGATTGATATTTTTGAGGCGGTCACTAAAGAGGGTTGATGGTTTATGGTTGATGTGCTCTGTATGGACTTCAACAAGGTATTTGCAAAGTTTTGCATTGTAGACTGGGCCATAAGGTTAAGGAGTCTGAGGGGAGATCTTATTGAGGTGTGTAAAATCATGAGGGACATAGATGTCCCATGGGTAAATCATGTATTTTTTTCCAGGATCGGGGGAATCGAGATCGAGATGGTTTAAGGTGAAATGGGAAAGATTTAATAGAAACCTGAGGGGCAACTTTTTCACATAGAGGTTGGTGTGTTTATGGAATTAACTGTCAGAGGAAGTTGTTTGGACACGTACAATAACAAAACTCAAAAGAACTTTGGATATGGGATCAACATGTCCAATGAGTTTAGACAGGAACATGGATAGAAAATGTTGAGAGGAATGTGGGCCAAATGCAGGCTAATGGGACTGGCATTGATGGGGCATCTTGCGCGACGTGGACAGGTCGGGTTGCATGGCCTGTTTCTGTGCTGTATGGCTCCACGACTCTATTTCAATGTTGCGTCTGGTGCTGTTGGAGGTTGCTGCAGCATTTATCGCTGGGACCTAACTAGTACTTGTGTGTCTCTCAGTGTTTGTACTCGGGAGCTTCCAAACGGCTTCTGTGCCACAAAACATGATGACCGAAGGCAAAGAGAAGCCAGCCAATCTTCATGCAAAGTCCCACAAACCGTAAATAAATTAATCAAATGTAGACACAAGAAACTGCACACGCTAGAATCTAGAGCAAAAGTAGTGCTGGAGGAACTCAGCAGGTGCAGCAGCGTCTGTGCGAATGGTTAGTTGATGTTTCAGGTTGTGTCGCTCTGTCCATCTGCCTTCCTTGCCTCTTCTGCCTCTTTGAAGTATGGACAAACGCAATTATGATGTTTAATAAACATTTGGTTACAAGTTAATGGGTAGAAAAGGCTTAGAGGGATATTGGCCAGATGCGAGCAAATGAGACGAGCAATTTGGTCTGCATGACCAGAAGGACCTATTTCCATGCTGCACCGCTCTCTATTGCCCTCTAGTTCCTGGTTCATGTCAGTGATCTGGGTGAGATTGTGCAAGGCATGATAAGTAAGTTGGCAGATGACACTAAAATAGGTGGTTTTGTAAACGGTTCAGAAATTACAGCAGGAACTTGATTAACTGATCAAGTGTGCTGAGCAGTGGTTGAATAAGTTCAGTGTAGATAAGTGCGAGGTGATGCATTTAGGGAAGTCAAACCAGGGCAGGACCTTCACAGTGAATGGTAGGACTCTGTAGAGCAGAGGGATTTGTTAGTGCAGGCACATAGTTCCCTGAAAGTGGCATCACGGGTAGATAGGATGGTGAAGAAGGCTTTTGGTACATTTGCCTTCTTCATTCAGGGTATTGAGTATAGAAGTTGGGACGTCATGTTACAGTTGCACAAGACATTTCTGAGGCCACATTTGGAGCATTGTGTTCAGTTTTGGTCACCCTGCGAAAGGGTGGATGTCATTATGCTGGGAAGAGTGCAGAGAAGATTTTAAAGGGTGCTGCTGGACTTGAGGGAGAGGGCTATGGGGAGAGACTGGGGTGGCTGGGACTTTCTTTCTTGAAGTGCAGGCCAACAGGTGAACATATAGAAGTGCGTAATAATATGAGACAAATTGATAGGGTGAATGCACAGTCTTTTACCCAGAGTAGGGGAATCAAGAACCAGAAGGGATAGGATTTAAATGAGGGGGAAAGATTTAATAGGAACTTGAGGGGCACCCTTTTCACACAGAGGGTGGGGTGTATATGGAAGAGCTACCAGAGAAGATAGTTGAGGTAGGAACATTAACGACGTTTAAAATACACTTTGACAGGTACATGGATAGGAAAGGTTTCGAGGGATGTGGGCTAAACGCAGGCAGGTGGAACTAGTGTAGATGGGGGAGTTTGGTCGCCGTAGACGAGTTGGTCCAGAGGGTCTGTTTCTCGGCTGTATCACTCTATGTTGCCCTTTGCGTAAAAAATATCTTCCCTGAGTCCGCTCTACAGCTCTTACCCTTATCCTAAACTAATGCCTTCTAGTCCTTGACATTGTTGCTGTGGGAAATGTTTTTTATTATCTCCCATACACCTCCTAATTGTAACCCAACCCCTCCCCTCTGTCTGTAGAAACTAAGAACTGCAGATGCCGGTTCACATGAAAGGAATGAAAGGACACAGAGTGTTAGAGTAACTCAGTGGGTCAGGCAGCACCTCTGGAGAACATGGATGGTGGACGTTTTGAGTTGGGGCCTTTCTTCCGACAGTAGAGAGTTTATTTAATCCTGGGTATCAAACGAGAGATTATTGAGGAAAAATATGTCATGTTCACAGGGAACTTTGACAAGTGGTCATGTGTCTTTAGCTTAATTTAGAGATTCTGCGCAGAAACAGGTCCTTCGGCCCACTGAGTCTGTGCCGAACAGCACTAGCACTCTCCTACACACTTGGGACAATTTACAATCTTTACCGATTAACCTACAAACCTATATGTCTTTGGAGTGTGGGATAAACCGGCGCACCCGGGAAAAATCAACGGGGTCATGGGGAGAACGTACAAATTCTGTGCAGTTAGCACCTGTAGTCAGGATTGAACCCGTCACTGGCACTGTCAGGCAACAATTGTACCTCTGCGCCATGGTCTTGTGTAGATGGAAAAGTGGGAGTGAGAATGGATAATATCAGAGAAACTTGACTAAGGTGTTACAAATAAGGAAGAAAAGGGTGCAAGGAGGATATATGACAGATTTAATCGTGATTAAGCTGTCAACAATAAAAAAACATGGGCCGTTGAAAGACAAGAAAGAGTATAATTTCTTTTGGACGTGAAGGAATGGTGAATTTGTAACCTCTGCTTCAGCTTTCACATAAGAACATGAAACTGGGAATAAACGGGGAATTTGTTAATCTGCGGAAAATAATCTAATTGCAAAGTTTAATTTTCCAAGGCATTACATCATGAAACGGAAGTCTTCTGTGCTATATCAGGTTACCATCTTGTGATGTGTGTGTGTGTGTGGAGAAGAGTATTTAGATCAAAGTAAAATAAAAATATTGTGAATTGGAAGTTATTTTTCCTACAGCACATTTGTGTTCAGTTTTGGGCGCCTTGCAATGGGAAATAACTGGTTAAGCTGGAAAAATTTGGAAAGCGTGCAGAGAAGATTTCCGAGGATGTTTCCAGGGCTTGTTGGCCTGAGCTACAGATTGGGCAGGCTATGACTTTACTCCTTGGAGTACAGGAGGATGAGGGATGATTTTATAGCTGTGTATATGATCATGAGAGGAGTAGGTAGAGTAGATGCTCAGAATCTTTCACCCAGAGTAGGGGAATTAAGAACCAGGGGCATTGGCTTAAAGTGAGAGGGGAGTTTGTTAAAAGAAACCAGAGGGGCAACTTTTTCCACACACCGGGTGGAACAAGTTCACAGATGAGATATTGGAAGCTGTTACTATAGCAACATTTAAAAAATATTTGGACAGGTACATGGATAGGAAAGATTAAGAGGGATATGGGCCAAATACAGGCAGGTGGGACTGGTGTAGATGGGGCATCTTGTTGGCATGGACAAGATGGGCCGAACGGCCTGTTTTCATAATGTATGATTCTGTGATTCTAGTGTTTGGAAGGTTGAGAGAAACCTACCAGGAGCAATTGAAAGCATTTGGTGGAATAAATGGAGGAAATATTGTTTATTAATGATGAGTTAGAGTACAGGGAGGAAATCCGTAATCTAGTTGAGTGGTGCCAGAAGAACAACCTAGCTCTCAAGTTTAACAAGACTAAGGAGCTGATTGTTAACTTCAGCTGAGGGACCAGCCACCTGTCTTCATTGGCGGGCCAGCATCGGAAAAGTCACAGCTTCAAGGTCCGTGGCATTCGCATCTCTGAATCTCTGTCCTGGGCCCTGCTGTTAGAATGAAAACTCTCCACTGCCTCTACATCCTCAGAGGTTTGAGGAGACTTGGCATGTTGCCCAATCTCTATTGGACTTTTGCAGGTCTGCGTGTGGCCTGGTGGCGCAGTGGTAGAGTTGCTGCCTTACTGAGCCGGATACTTGGGTTTGATCGTGACTATGGATGTCATAGAGTCACAGAGTGATACAGTGTGCAAAAAGACCCTTTGGCCCAACTTGCCCACACCGGCCAATATGTTCCAGCTATACCTAGTCGCACCTGCCTGCGCTTAGTTCATATCCCTCCAAACCTGTCCAATCCATGTACCTGTCTAACTGTTTCTTAAACGTTGGGATAGTGCCAGCCTCAAGGACCTCCTCTGGCTGCCTGTTCCATACACCCACCACGCTTTGTGTGAAAAAGTTACCCCTCAAATTCCTATTAAATCTTTTCCCCTTCACCTTGAACCTATGTCCTCTGGTCCTTGATTAAGGCCGTCTACCAAGTATCTACGTTCTCGTAATTTTCAATGTTTTCAATGTTACAAGATTTTGAGATTTAAAAAATCAAGTCTGCAATTTATTCCCTCAGATAAAGCATAAAAATAATTTGACACCTAATTCACTTTCATAGCTTCAGTATTAAAAAAGGTATGGCCATTTTCATACTCTGAAATTAGCATCTTGTTCCCTATTCCTTTTCCATTGACTTAACTCAAAAGCTGTGATCGAGGACAGTCAAAAGCGTATAACTTTCTTAAAAATTAAGAGAACTGAATGACATTTTCAGTTATTAAATTGAAGCATTCTGAAACAAATATGAAACAATCCTAATTGGATGACCTGAAATTAAAGCATATAATTAGTTAGTTACCTAATTGTAGCTAATTACAAAATTCAATTACTAGATCTAAACATCTATCCATTGCTTAAGAAAAGGTTAACAAGTGTCCAAATAACATTCACACAATAATTCACAATATAACATGATTTTTAAATCTCATTGTCATGAATGTATAGGCCAAATGGAAGGAGTTTAATGTTTAATTCCCGTAAATTAATGGGCATTTAAATAATCTTGCGAGTGGGTTTTTGTGGAATGCGATCGATTGGAACGTTGCGGTTGCAGTGAATTTGAACCCCATATCGACAGGAAAAACACTGCCATTTCGTATGGGGCCTAAATCACATTTTGGCCAATGAAATTTGGATTAAAGTCATCCTAACAAGCAAGTTTATATGTAAAATATCCGACTTACCTTATGTTTTGTCCCCGATGTGAGATCCGTCCTGTTGTAGGTGTTGACGGCATTAGAAGTAGCTTTTTATTTTACTCCAGGGATTAAATTGACCCTCGATTGAAAAATAAAATCTTCTGAGAACGGAAGTCGGAACGATTTTTCTGCAGCAGCTGAACAGCCTGAGAAATTTCGACTCGGACAGGCAGGAGAAATCCCGCTCCCCCTCCCCCTATCAAAGACGCCAAAGTCGCGCACACGGCCTGTAGCAGAACTGCACGCCGCTGAAGGTGAGTATTGTAACATCGCTACTCTGGGTGCTCTGGTTTCCTCCCACACTCTAAAGACTGGCAGGTTTGAGTCTAGTTGGCTTCGGTAAAATTGTAAATTGTCCCTAGTGTATGTAGGATATTGTAAATGTACGGGGATCGCTAGTCGGCGTGGGCTTGGTGGGCGGAAGGGCCTGTTTCCGCGCTGTATCTCTAAACTAAACTAAAGATATATGATGGAGGGAATATTGATTGGTTTGATGTGTACATGATTGTTTCAATGGTTAGATATGTAGATATGTAAAAATAATTTCACTGTGTTGTTGCACATGTGACAAATGAAACTCCAATAAACCAATGGTTGCATCACAGTTTGGTTCGTTCGTTCAAACACCAAGAATGAAAGAGACTGCTGAAAGTGATAGACAATGCTTGGTCCATCATGGGAATTGACTTCCCCACTGTCATCGGGATCTACAGGAAGACTTGCCTCAAGAAAGATGGCACATTAGTGCAGCTGTTAGAGCTGCTACCTCACACCGGCCGAGACATGGGTTCTATCCTGACATCGGGTGCTGTCTGTGTGGAGTTTGCACGTTCTCCCTGTGACCACGTGAGCTTTCTCTGGATACTCTGGTATCTTCTCACATTCCAAAGATGTATGAGTTAGTATGTTAATTAGCTCGGTAAATGTAAATTGTCCCTAATGTGTAGGAGACGGGGTGTACGGGGTGATTGCTGGTTAACACGGAAAAGGGCCCGTTCTCACGCTATATCTCTAAAGTCTAAATTAATGAAGCTGGCACTATCTGATTGGGGTAAATCTGAGGAGTTTTCATGCTGTTGGGAGAAAAATGACTGAAATTGTTAAAACATGAGAAATGGGAAAGTACATTGTACAGCTGCCGGCCCGGTGGACGGTAACACCGGGAGCTCGCGGGTCCCTGGTGGGAGACCACTTTTCCGAGCTCCCGCAACGGCAACTTCTCCCGCCCGAGTTGCGGGGTTGAAAATGACATGGAGCGGGGCCTTACATCGCCCGGTGCGGCTTTAATGGCCGCGGGAGCTGCTAGCGTCCGCCGGGGACTCCAACATCAAGACCCGGAGCGTGGCCTTGCATCGCCCGGGACTTAATGGCCGCGGGACTTACTTTCCATCACTCGCCGGGGGCTTTGACTTTGACATCGGGAGGAGAA
Organism: Raja brachyura; assembly: GCA_963514005.1. The sequence continues at coordinate 24,067,466 of OY740794.1, forward strand.
TGGGGAGTGCAGGGGAGAGATAAGACTTTGCCTTCCATCACAGTGAGGAGGAGATTCACTGTGATGGATGTTTGTGTAAATTGTGTTGTGTCTTAGTTCTTTTTCTTGTTTGTATGACTGCAGAAACCAAATTTAGTTTGAACTTCAATGTGGTTCAAATGACAACAAATAAATTGTATCATTGTATTATTGTATCATTTTTGCATTTTGTTATTGTGGAAACTGAATATTGAAGTTTGCATAAAACACAAAGTACTGGTGTAACAGCAGATCAGGCAGTGTTTAAAGAGGGAAAGGACAGATAACTTTTTTAAGAAGTGGCAGTTTGGTAGGTAGAAGAAAAACCTTTTATCTACGATGGGCATTTCTCAAACTCCATCATTCCACAGTGTTTTACGGCTCTACACGTTTCTTTGTAGTGTGGTACTGCTGTAAAATAGCTAAAGAGGCAACCAATTTGGGACCTTAAAACTTCCAAAAGCAACAATATGATAGTGTAGAAACAAAGAACTGCAGATGGGACACAAAGTGCTGGTCATGCAGCATCTGTGGAGAACATGTATTGGTGACATTTTGGGTTGAGAAAGAGCAGCAGGCCTGACCCCTGCTCATCCCCTGAGAATGGGAGAGGAGAGTGGGGGGAGCCGGCGACGGACATGAGCAAGGGCCGGTGAGAGAGTGAACCGGGGTCTTACATTCAGCGCCCTCAAGGACGGCCCCTGGGGCACAAGGAGAGGGACGACGGTTCGCTGGACGACCAGACGGAGACGATGGCTGGATGCCCTGCAGCAGCCTGGGGCTCGGCTGGATCGGACGCTGCTCCAGATGACCAAGCACACGGACTGGACTGGACTTTGAAATGGCGCTAAAACCTGGCAAACCTTGCACGCGGTCTATTTCTATACTCTTTGGACTAATTAGGGATTGCGCTTCGGTATGGCGATACATTACTGAACAATATGCAAAAAAAAGTTCACTGTGTGTGTGTATATGTATAAGGGGGAAACCGCTTTGGTCAAATTTTGTGCCTTCCACCACAGTGATGAATGCTGTGGTGGATGTTTGTGTTAAATTGTTATAGTGTTTTTGTGTGTTTTCATTGTACCGCTGCTGGCAAATTCATTTCACTTACTTCATGTGCAAGTGACGAATAAAACTGATTAATTGATTGATTGACTTCAGCACTTTGTGTCCAACAATCTGATAGTGTTGGTTGAGGGATCAATAGTCCCGAGTGCCTTGATCCCTGCCCATCTTCCAAATGGTATTATGAGACGGTGGGTGTGGATGCTATTTACTTCCGTATCCACAAGATGGCATCTTTCACTCTGTCGGAGTTAATCTGTAACACCAGATGGCAGCCTCGACTTTTATCTTGTTTCTGGAATGGCTCAGCTCAAAGTTGTTAGTCTGACAGTGTTGTCAACAGAATCATGATTGACAACAGGATAAGGATGAAATAGAAGGAATTAAAGTAAAAGTTGATCAGATATATGGGGCTGTGCAGAATATAAGTGATCCTGGTTGCTAATCATTTTAACTCCCGGTCCCCTTCCCATTCCTGCACTGGCCTTTCTGCCCTGGGTCGCCTCCACTGCCAGAGTGCGGCCACACTCAAACTGGAGGATCAACACCTCATATTCCGCTTGGGTAGCTTACAACCCAATGGTATGAATATTGAATTCTCCAAATTTAGGTAACTACTAAACCCTCCCCTTCTCCCTTCTCCCCTCCCCCCCCCCCCCCCATAATCCTGCCACCTACCCTATCTCCAGTATTCCACCTGCACTCACACCAATGTCTCCCCTCCCCTTCCACCTACATTCCTTCTTCTAGCTTCACAATTCTCAACTCTTCATTCCATTTGTCTCACACCTTCTCTTTTCCTCTCTGGCCTTTGTCCATCATTGGCCTATTTAAAATAAACCCTCCCTCACTTGTATCAACCTATTACCTCCCAGGCATTGTCCTGCCCCACCTCTCTTCCAGTTTTCACCCTCCCCCCACCTACAATATCTGAAGAAGGATTCTGACTCTAAAGGTCATGTATTCATGTTCTCCAGAGATGCTGCTGACCCACTGAGTATAGTCTAGTTTAGTTTGGAGATAGAGCATGGAAAAAGGCCAACCAAGTTCATGCCGACCAGTGATCCCGTACACTAGCACTACCCTACACACGAGGGACAATTTACAATCTTTACCAAAACCAATTAACCTACAAACCTGCTGGAAAGTGGGAGGGTACCTGAGCACTTGGAGAAAACCCACGTGGTCACGGGGAGAATGCACAAATTCCATACAGACAGCACCTGTAGTGAAGATCGAACCCGGGTCTCTAATGCCGTAAGGCAGCTAGTCTACTGCTGTACCACCGTGCTGCCCACACTAACCTAATGAGTTACTCCAGCACTTTGTGTCTTTTTTTTGTAAACCAGCATCTACAGTTCCTTGCAAGCATAAATTACCTGGTTGACTTCATTCCAGTTCCCTTCCTCAAGAAAGAACATGGTAGCGTTGAAGCCAGTCCACAAGTAATCCAGCAGTCTAATTATTGAGAACATTGTCATATCCACTGAGGCTGAACAGGTTACGTCTGTGTTTTAAGGAGTTTTGAAGAATGAAGGATAATCTTATTGAAACTAAGACCTTAATAGGGCTTGAGTGCATAGATAGTGAGGTGTTTTCCGTGGAAGAACCTTCAAACAAAGGGACATCGTTTTTTTTTATAATAATATTTTTATTAGAAGCATACAGTATTATAAACCGCGACATATGACAACATACATTTATTGTACATCTTCCATTTTAATTTTGATAAAAACATAATAGAAAAAGATAAAAAGAGCAAGAAAGAGAGAGAGTGAAGAATCCCTAAACTACCAAAGAGTGTAGACACAGAGTGACTAAGTAAAAACTTATAAAAAAATAAAAAGAGAAAACCGAAAAATAATAAAAAGGAAAAAAAAAGGACCAAAACATGTTGATATACCTACTTCGTTTCTCACCCCACCCATCACCCTGTCGATGAAAGGAGACCATATCTTTAAAAATTGCTCAGATTTTCCTGCTAAGACGAGTCTCATATCTTCACACATTCTTGTGATCCGCATTTTAAGAGTTGGGGTGGATGCATTTTTCCAAAATTTAAGTATGTTTTTTTGCCTTGAACAGGCCATAATTGAGGAAACGTCTTTGAAATATTGATAGCTCAGAGCAGGCTCCTGTTGTTCCAAAAATAATCAATTCTGTATGGGGGTCCAGTTTTGTTTTAAATAATTTTGAGAAGATTTCAAAGATTCCTTTCCAAAATGTATGGAGTTTTATGCAAGAGGCAAAGGAGTGTGTTATAGTTACTTCTTGAGAAAGACATTTGTCGCAGATAGGGGATACATTTGGAAACATTTTGTTCAGTTTAGCTTTTGAGTAATATAGTCTGTGTAGTATTTTAAATTGGATTAGAATATGTCTTACATTAATCGAACAATTATGTATATATAAGAGATATTTTCCCATCTGTCTTTGGGGATTGTTTGGCTTAATTCCTGTTCCCATTCTCTCCTAATTACATCTGACGATGAAATTTCTATATTTAGAATGATATTGTACAAGTATGATATTAAATTATTTGACTGCGTTTCTATTCATACCTTCATCTAATATATCTGGCAACAGAGTTTGGTATTCGTGGGTATATGTTTTCAAATAATCTCGAATTTGAAGATATCTAAAATATTGATTACCTTTCAGACTGTATTTTGATTGTAATTTCTGGAATGATAAAAGGTTTCCCATTTCGTACAAATCTCCAACCTTTGTAATTCCTAGTTTTTCCCAATGATTAAACGTATTATCTATAATAGATGGTTTAAATGACGGATTATTAGCTATTGGAGAAAGAAAAGATAGATTTCTTAGTTTAAGAGTAAATTTTACTCGTCTCCAAATTTGTAAAGTGCTATAAATAATCGGGTTTTTCTTGTATATTGTATTCTTCAACTTTATTGGGGAGAGAAGTATCGCACCTATGTTAAATGGCGAACAATCCTCTCTCTCCATTACTAACCAATCTACCTGTTGACATGAATTATCCAGCCAGTGAATTACATTTTTAATATTCGCTGCCCAATAATAGTACAAGAAATTGGGGAACGCCAGTCCACCAATTTCTTTGGGTTTACATAAATGTCGTCTATGAATTCTGTGTGATTTATAATCCCAAATAAAATTTGTAATCTGGGAATCAAGTTTTTTGAAAAAAAATTTAGGTAAATATATCCGTATTGATTTAAATAAATAGAGAATTTGTGGTAGGAAAATCATTTTTATGGCATTTATTCTGCCCATTAGAGACATCGGAAGTGTTTTCCAGAATTGAATAAGAGCGATTAATTCAGGTGTTAAGGGCAGGAAGTTTGCATTGAATAAAGAATTATATTTTCTGGTTACTTGGATACTCAGATATTTAACTTTTTCTGTAGCAATTCTGAAAGGAAATTTTAAAAAGGTGTGTCGACTCTTGGGGTTTTATTGCCATGATTTCACTTTTATTCCAGTTTATTCTATATCCTGAAAAAGAACCAAATTCCTTTATTAGATTTAATATATTTGGTATACTAATTTGAGATTTTGCAATGTATAATAATGCATCATCTGCATATAATGATATTTTATTATTGGAATGTTTAGTATTATAGCCGTGAATATTCAGATGTATTCTTATACTTTTCGCTAAGGGTTCTATCGCAAGGGCAAATAGCAGGGGTGATAATGCGCAACCTTGTCTATTGCCCCTGGATAAATGAAATTTCGGAGAAAGTATGTGGTTGGTCAATATTCTAGCAGTAGGCCTGTCATATAATAATTTTATCCATGAAATAGAATTCTCTCCCATCTGAAACTTTTGCATTATTGTGAAGAGGTATTCCCATGCTACTTGGTCGAATGCTTTTTCTGCATCTTGTGAAATAATTGATAATTCTTCAATTTTGTATGAATACATTATATTAAAAAGACGTCTTAAATTATTAAATGTGTCTCTTGGGTATGAACCCCGTTTGATCCGCAATTATCACGTTTTGGTAGTTGTACTCTGAGATTATATTCAGGATTTTATTAAATTGCAGATTATCAAAATTAGGAGCATAAATATTTACCATAGTGAGTGGAATAGAATGTATCTCTCCAGTAATGATGTCATACCTCCCCTCTTTATCTGCGATGGTATTCTTATGTTTAAATGGTACGCCTTTACGAATTATAATTGCGGTACCCCTAGATTTTGAGAGATAGGAGGAATTATATGTTTGATCGATCCAATTTGCCTTCAGCCTGGTCTGAGCTTGCACTTTTAGACGTGTTTCCTGTAGAAATATAATATCAGCATTGAGTGATTTTAATTGGGCCAGAATCTTGCCCCTTTTAATTGGCTCGTTAGCGCCCCTTATGTTCCAGCTACAAAACATAATTCCTCCAATTTTCTTTTGAGTGTCGTCTTGCATTATAAGTTACATTGGTTCCATTATTTCAGATGGTGCAACACAATACCTCAAGCTTCTGGATGTTGGGTGGGTGCTCCCAGCTGCTAAAGTCTGTTGGTATACCCCTGGAAAATATAAACATAGAAACATAGAAAAATAGGTGCAGGAGTAGGCCATTCGGCCCTTCGAGCCTGTACCGCCATTCAATGTGATCATGGCTGATTATCCAAATGTGCCCTTAAAGAAAAAGTCCCAAAAAGTGCTAAATAACATAAAACATTCCTGCTCCCATTTGCTCCTGTTCTGATCTTCACTTATTTCTCCCTTCCCCTTCCAGAAAAGGGAACTGGAACTGTGCACATTAATCTAGCTGACACCTCCCTGTACAGATCCACCACCGATTTTCCGGCAACTGGTGATTTCCCCCCTTTAATCCGGACAAAATCCCTCCCCCGGGAAGTCCCCTTGAAAATATGGCGCCTATGCCGGGTGAGGTGGCCGATCTCTATCTCATTGGGATTTCCACGCCGATCGGTGTGTGGAATCTGCCCCCTGTGATATGGGCTCTGGTACTTTGGCCCAGCCGGAGCCAGCATATCTGTTCCCAGAGCCGACCTCCGAGGCCGACTTTGCGGGCCGGTATCTTGGCCCTCCAAGTACATGGTCCATCAAAAAGGATAATCCAGGAAGGCTCTGGAACCAAGGATGCTGGAAAATCTGTAATGGACCTGTATAATTATAACAATAGTTACCTGTTTCAGAACACGAACCTCATTACAAGTGATATTTGTCTTTTATTTCCTTGTGTTCTACAGGATTTGTGGATCACAGTTACCTTGTAGTTCTAATCTGTTTTCTGTTGTCTTGTAACAATTGGTAGATCAGCTGTTCATTTCAGGAGTCATAGAAAGCATGGAAGCAAGCCCTTCGGCCCAACAAGATGCCTCATCTGCTCTAGTCCCATCTCCTGAGTTTGACCCATATCGCACTGAACTCCTACATGGACCGGGGAACTTGGGGGGCAGCAGCCCATCCCCCTCCCCCTATCCCCCGGGACTGATGAGTGTTTGCTGGGCTGGTGAGGCGCTCACCGCCGCTCCGGCCATGGAGCAGCCTCAATGCAAGAGTCCCGGCCCGTTGGAGGCGTCGGAAGCGTTGCGCCGCTGCCGTGAGAGTCTCTGCATCGCCCTGGTGACCGGCATGGACCAGGCTTCGGCTCCGTGTATCCTGGAGAACAACCAGTGGCTGCTGGAAGTAGGTACCAAGCACTGGGTACAAGGGGTGGAAGATAGAGGTCGTCAAATGGGAGTGGTTGGAGAAAGCATCCTGCTTGCCTGCTAGATTTTCACTTACTGTAACTGCAGTAAATATGTTCCCGATGTTGGGGAGTCCAGAACCAAGGGTTACAGTTTAAGAATAAGGGGTAGGCCATTTAGGACTGAGATGAGGACAATCTTTCTTCACCCAGAGAGTTGTGAATCTGTGGAATTCTCTGCCACAGAAGGCAGTGGAGACCAATTAACTGGATGTTTTCAAGAGAGAGTTCCATTTAGCTCTTGGGGTTAGCTAAAAAACAGGAAAGGGATACTGATTTTAGATGGACAGCCATGATCATAATGAATATATGATATACTAATCACCTGCTCCCATCTCTCATGTAAGTACTACATTATCTCAAAAAACATTGAAATCATACTTCTACAATGCACGAAAATGATTTTAATACATCAAATTTCAAAAAGTCCCCACCACACCCTCCCCCCACTGGGTTGCTCAACCCCTCACTGGGTTCCCCTAAGGCCAATGATCCCTCCCTCAGCCCCGGCTCTCCAACACCCGTGGCCCATGCAGTTTACCTGAGTTTTGAAATTTTTGTTGATCACAGAATTTCTCACGACAGAACAGCATGCGGCAGCATGAGAGCGTGAGAATTTTTTTAAATGAGTGATTCTCACGCTCAAAGCATGAGAGTTGGCAGCCCTGCTTCTATGAGATCATTCTTCAACCTCAAGGAAACCAGTCACAGCCGATGCAGTCTCTCCTTATAACTCAAGCCTCTCTTTATAAATTCATGGTTAGATCTTTTCTGCACCCTTTGCAGAATTACATTTAATATTCCAGGTGTGGTCTCACCAATGTCTGTACAAGATGTCCTATTTCTGGTAGTCTATTACGTATAATCCTGTGAATATTTTCATTCTTACCCAACTCGTTGAAATAAAGTAACCCACTGTAACCCGTGATACTGCATTCAATCATCTTTCATGCATCATGAAGATATGGTGTTGCAACATTTGCGGTAACATTCAGACAGGAAGGCAGCTGAATTCTTGTCAGCTGAGGACAAAAAGGGAGCAGACAGTGTAAAAAGGGCAAAGTTTCTATTGATTTTGCAATGAGGTTCTATCCAAAATATGGGATCTTGCAGCGATATTTAGCTGGTCAGAGGAAGACAATTTCCAAGATATGTTTGGTAGATTGACATTTGGAATGATCGTGGGTATAATGCAGGGTTTATTTCGAAACAAGGAGAGGTCAGAAATGTGACCTCTAATGGTGTCAGCTATTAAATTAGTTCCTGTAAATTCTCAATTTCATTTCACCACTGAATTCAGGTTTGTTGTCATCTTCGAAAACCCTTAGTCAGGAGTTCTGCACGAAACAAAACTGTATGGATATTGTACGTTCTCCCTGTGACCGTGTGGGGTTTCTCTGATTTCCTCCCACACTCCAAAGATGTATAGGTTTGTAGGTGAATTGGCTTAGGTAAAAATTATAAATTGTCCCACGTTGGTAGGTTTGCCCAGAGACCGCGTGTTTTTGTTTCCTCCCACATTCTAAAGACGTGCGTGTTGTAGGTTAATTGGTTTCTGTTAAAATTGTCCCTAATGTGCAGGATAGTGTTAGTGTATGGGGTGATCGCTGGTTGGAGTGGTCTCGGTGGGCCGATGGACTTGTTTCCACACTGTATCTCTAAAGTCTAAAGTCTAAAGATACAAAGATCTGGAGTAACTCAACAGGTCAGGAAGCATCTCTGGGGAACATGGATAGGTGATGTTTCTGGTTGAGACCCTTCTTCAGTCTGACTTCTGCATAGTTGATGGTCATCACATAACTGGCCTGTTTTAAATGCAGAGAGCACGGGGAAGCTCCAGAACGATGAAGGTTAATGTTCAAGGTAAGAACCAGTGACACCAGGCATGATGCATTATGGATCGAGGGCTATCTGACCAACACAATACAGTCACTTTCAGATTAGCAGACTGTAGCTAGTGGGGTGTGACAGGGATTAGGAGTCAACAGTCAAGAATGTTTTATTGTCGTGTGTCCCAAAAAGGAACACTGAAATTCTTACTTGCATCAGCACAACAGATATGTAAACATAGTGCTCTGTTGCCATCTCCATTACTTAAGGGCCTTGTGATCCGTCTGTGCCTCCAGTGGGCGGTACAGTGGCGCAACTGGTAGAGCCGCTGCTTCACAGCGCCAGAGACCCGGATTCGATCCTGAACTCGGATGCTGTCTGCAGAGTTTGCACATTTCCAATGTGATTGCGTAGGTTTCCTCCGGGTGCCCTGGTTTCCTTGCACATCTCAAAGACGTGCGGGTTGGTAGGTTAATTGGTAGGTTAATCCCACTTTTGCATCGACTCTCTGCACACAAAGGAGAATTTACAAATTAATCGACTCTCTGCACACAAATTGGAATTTGTAAATTCCCCTTTGAATGCAGAGAGTCAATGCGAAAGTGGGATTACGTAGAACTCACGTAAACAGGCGATCGATGGTCGGCTTGGACTCGGTGGGCCGTAGGGCCTGTTTCCATGCTGTAACTTTCAATCATTCAATCAATCAAACTCAAAACCAATAGGTGATGGCAGCTGTATCCCAAAATGAAATAAAACTACTTGCTTTGCATGCCAACGAAGGAAAGAGGCGAAATGATACAAAATATTGCAATGGTATATAATTAGATGGAAAATTAGATTGTGAAGATATGAAAAGAGATGGCAAGTGAAGGGAAAGGAAAGAAATTGGCTGGTGAAGTATAATGTGCAGAATTGTGAGGTTATCCTTTTGATAGGAAAAACAGGAGCAGAATTTTATTTAGATGGAGAATGACTACAGTAGGTTGCTGTACTGAGGAATGTGAATGTCTGTAAAGTACAAAGTTAGTGCCCCTGATCTCAGTGTTACCCATTGGCCACACTTGCTAACGTGTGGTGATGAAAGTGCCATCAGTGCTTTTTCAAAGGTTCATTTATTTTCACATACATCAATTGGTGTAGTGAAATTCGAATTGCCTTTGCAGCACACTAATAAGGAAACAACACAACATTATAGAAGAATTTAACATTAATTATAAAAACATCCCCCCACAAAGGTTCCCACTGTGGGGGAAGGCACAAAGTCCAGTCCTCATCCACTTGTTCACCCGTAGTCGGGCCTATTGAGGCCTCCGCAGTTGCCCTATGTTTCAGGTCCTCGCGCCAGGTGATGGTGCTCCGGTGTCGGGAGAACCCTCTCAGTGGCTTGGAATACGTGGAACGGCCTCTTCCTTACCAGAGACCGTGCCTCCCGAAGCCAACAGGCCGCGCTGTTCAGAGCTCCAACACTGGCGATCTTGGCTGGCCGCTCCACAGACCCGCGGCTCCGCAATGTTCCATCGGCGGACTCAGCATTCCGGTGCTCCAGCAAGGCATCACCCGCTCCGTGAAGGTGCTCCAGCGCTGTCCCTCCTCCGAAGCCGAGGTTCTGGCCGGCCCTGATGGGAAACGCCGTCCAGTCCCGATGGTAGGCCGCAAGGAAGGGGCGAAGATGCGGCCTCGAGAAAAGCCGCATCTCCGACCAGATAGGGACTCAGAAATGCAGTTTCCCCCTTCCTCCCCAAAGAATGGACCTCCAAACAAAACACTTTCTAGCATACTAAAAATAAAAAAAAGGAGTGAAAGGATGGACAGCTGCATTTTGTAGAACGAGATTTTTATGCAGAAACAAAAACTGGAGTTGCTGGTTATCACACAAAAGGACACAAAGTGCTGAATTAACTCAGCGGGTCAGGCAGCATCTCTGGAGAGCATGGAGAAGCGATGTTTTGAGTCAAGACCCCACTTCAGACTCGCCCAAATCCACGCTCATACGATGCGATACGATACGATAAACTTCGTTCATTCCTGGACGGAAATTGGTCTGCCAATCGTCACAACACACAAGGTACACAAAAACTTGAAATTAAAATTGAAAAATATAGGACAATCTACTGGTGGCTGCTGCCGTGTGCACAGAGCCTAAACCAGAACAAACCAGAATCCCCCCGGCCTCTGCCTCTGCCTCTGCCCCGGATGTCATCAACTGATGCGCAGGATCTCCACTCCCTTTAGCCTCCCTCCCTCCACCACCCTCCACCTCTGCCACCTTGTGCAAGCGGAAGGCAGTCGTCAATGTAATTGCTAGTATTTACATTCAAAAAGAGATTAAAAAAACAAGTTTATTTAAGATGTCTTTACTGTTCACTAAGTATTAGTCTTTAGTCTTTAGAGATGCAGCGCGGAAACAGGCCCTTTGGCCCACCGAATCCATGCCATCCAGTGATCACCCCGCACACTAGCACTATCCTACACTACGAAAAATTTACAATTTACAGAAGCCAATTCACCTACAAGCCTGTATGTCTTTGGAATGTGGGATGAAACCGTAGCTCACAGAGAAAACCCCCGCGGTCACAGAGAGAACGTACAAATTCTGTACAGATGGCACTCGTAGTCAGGATTGAACCTGGGTTTCTGGCACTGTGAGGCAGCATCTCTACCGCTACACCACTGTGCCACCTTACCATTCTTATGGTAAAACATTTTGATTTATGTGTTTTAAGATACGCACTGCTTTTCCCAAACATAACCTCCGCGTAAAGTGAGATATGGTTGTATTTGTGTTGTGTATAGACATTAAGGTGTTTGCTAGGTTAATAATTTATACCTGAACTTTTGATCAATTGATTACAACTTTTATTATTGGCTCTAGGCGGCCTGCTAACAAAAAGGAGCAGAAATTAATGATACGTACTGTTTAAAGCAGTTTCCTTTGTGTCTCTTGAGAGCTGTAAGCATCCATATTCGTATGAAGCTGAGTTCAAATGTATGATAGAGGAGAGCTTATGTGATGAAATAAGACTTGGGTACATAGGAGTCTTGGTGAAGACTGTTGCTACTGGAGGTTGCAGTCATAAAAGGCATCCCATCTTCCTGTATACTTGGCTGTGAACATGAATTTCCTAGATAACATCTCAATGTTAGCCAATTTGATTTCAGTTTTGTGAGACCTTGTGTGTTACATGATTGCCGTTCTGTCTGATGAAGAACTCCAGCAGCATCTCAAAATTGCTCAATGTTCCGGAAATGTGTTGGTCCATTCCAGGAATGTGGAAGGAAATCTAGAGAGGCATTGTTCTGTTTATTGTTGCCAAGTAGCTTCAAGGGGGATTTGGTCATTTCTTTATGGTTAAGTGGAATGATTGAGATGGAAACCAAGATAGACAGGTCCTTACCTCTAGTTTCCCTCTCCCCTGACTCAGTCTGTGGGAGGGTCTCGAACCGAAATGTCACCTATTCCTTTCCTCCATGGATGCTGCCTGACCCGCTGAATTACTCCAGCATTTTGTGTCTACCTTTGGTGTAAGCCAGCATCTACAGCTCCTTCCTACTTCCTACACGGGATGGAAACCTAGTTCAGCTTTTCAAGGTTAATACTGCAGTCATTTGCGTTGTTGACGTGGCTGTGGGCAGGGGTGTCCAGCATAGTTTGCGACACGTTCGCACGTGAAGATCGGTCTTCGGGTGGATCGCTGTCACTTTCATTTTTATCCAGCCCCAACTTCGACCTAAATGCCTTGCAGGATAAGAAGTAGATCACCGGATCCAAGCACGAATTAAGCGTTGCCAGAACAATGGTGGGCTCCTTGAAGTTGAGCAGCATCATCCTCCAGTAGCAACTGGAGATGATGTTTATCTGACTCAACATGTAAGGAATCCTGACTATGTGATAGGGGACAAAGCAAATTAGGAACACGACAAGCAGAACGAGAATGTTGTTTCTTGCCTTGACTTGCTTCTTACTTGAACTCAAAGATGGGGACTTCTCCAGTCGCTTCAGGGTTTGAAAGTAGAAGAAGCAGAGAGCTATTAACACAAGGAGAAACACGATTGTGCCACAAGTGTGAAGGGCTAGATGCCAGTATACTCCAAAACCACCTCTAAATTCCAGGCAAGCTGTTTCCAAATTGGTCTTTACCTTCTTTTCCCCCTTCAGGAATACATACGACAATCCAAGGGCAAAGAGTGTGCACCAGGTTCCTACAGAGAGAATTTTGGCAGATCGGAGTCTTTGGATAGCGTACATATTGAGTGGTTTCACAATCTTGAGGTATCTGTTGCCAGCTATGTACCCGAGGAAGAGAATGCTCGAGTACATATTCAAATAGAAGATTGGAGCTATGAAACTACAGTAGAATTTCCTGAATGCGACAGGGAAGGTGATGTTCAGGTCTATGATCTTTATCGGCAGAGACGCAACGAGCAATAAATCGGCCACCACCAGGTTTTTCAAATAAACGATGACGCTATTGCTGCTGGGAATGTGACAGAAGTATACGGAGAAAGCCAGGCAGTTGAGAATGGCTCCAGCTATACAAATGGTGGAGTAGGCAATAAGCATAAATGATGGATAAACAGTGTAGGGTAATAGGCAAGTGATGTTGCGGGAGGTATTTGTCCATGTTGCACTCTCATTGCTTGATGTAGAGTCGGCCATCAACACATCTAAATATTAAGACAGAATGATAGGTTAGTTTTAAGATATCTGCTCCATCCAAAGGGCGGCGGGGCGGTGCAGTTAGTAGAGCCGCTGCCTCACAGCACCTGAGACCCTGGTTCGATCCCGACCTTGGGTGCTGTCTGTGTGTGGAGTTTGCTCGTTCTCCCTGTGACCGCGTGGATTTTCTCCGGGTGCTCGGTTTCCTCGCACATCCCAAAGACATGCAGGTTTGTAGGTTAATTGGCCCTCTGTAAATTGCCCCAAATGTGTAGAGGGTGCATGAGAAAGTGGGATAACATGGAACTTGTGTGAACTGGTGATCTATGGTCGGTATGGAGTCGGTGGGACAAAGATCTTGTTTACATTCTGTATCTCTAAACTAAATCTGCAAGCGGTCTAAGTTATTTGAACTGATCTAATTATAAAACAGGTCCCACCAAGCCCATGCGGCCAACTGTTCGCACTAGTTCTATGTTATCCCACTTTCACAACCACTCCCTACACACTAGAGGACATTTACAGAGGGCCAATTAGCCTACAAACCCGCACATCTTTGCGAACGTATAAACCCCAGACACAGACAACCCCAGACGTAGTCAGGATCGAACCTGGGTCTCTGCTGCTGTGAGGCAGCAACTGTACCATCTATACCGCTTGTAAAGTGCCTCATAACAATATTGGATTCTTATGGTACAATTGCACTGGACGTTTAGATTGTAAAGTTCATGGTCCTTGATAAACAAAAAAATGGTTTTGCGGGTGTGGAATGATGGGGCTTGGAGAAACTTGGTTGTGGTGTTCACATTGTTTCATATCTTATGAGAGGTCGAGAGTTGTAGATTTCAGGTGTCACGCTTTAACTCATAAATGTTCTTAATTATTTTTTTTCTCTTTACTCACACTAATGGGTAATTCACAATAGAATTGGCATAGAACAATACTGCACAGAACAGGCCCTTCGGCCCATTGTGTCTGTGCCAACTAAACTAATCCTGTCTGCCTGCATCTGGTCTATATCCGTTCATTCACTGCCTGGACATGTGCCTATCTAAACAGCTCTTAAATGTTGTTGCTTCTGTTTACCACTTCCTCTAGCAGCACATTACAGGCATCTAGCACACTCAATATGTAAAATAAATTGCATCATAAATCTTCTTGGAACTTTCACCCTCTTACCTTAGAAACTTTACCCTTTAGTAGAATCATAGAATCATAGAAAATAGGTGCAGGAGTAGGCCATTCGGCCCTTCGAGCCTGTACCGCCATTCAATATGATCATGGCTGATCATCCAAATCAGTATCCTGTACCTGCCTTCTCTCCATACCCCCTGATCCCTTTAGCCACAAGGGCCACATCTAAATCCCTCTTAAATATAACCAATGAACTGGCCTCAACTACCTTCTGTGGCAGAGAATTCTACAGACTCACCACTCTCTGTGTGAAAAATGATCTTCTCATCTCGGTCCTAAAAGACTTCCCCCTTATCCATAGTATTTTATGATTCCACCATGGGTAAAAGAGTCTGGCTATCTACCTTAGCTATGCCTCTCATAATTTTATACACATCTATCACGTTGTCCCACAGCCTTCGATGCTCCAGAGAAGAAAATCCAAGTTCATCCAACCTGTCCTTATCACTAATACTCTCTCATCCAAGTTATCTTGCACTAAACGTTATTCCCTTTAGTCTGTATCTATACACTGTGGGTGACTTGATTGTAAACATGTATAGTCTTTCTGCTGACTGGTCTGCACGCTACTAGAAAAGCTCTTCACTGTAAATCAATTCAAGTGACAGTAAGCTAAACGAAGTGAACCTTGTCAAAGCCTCCACACCCTTCCTGAAACGCGGTGACCAGAACTGGACACAATTCTCTGAATGAGCCATAAAGAAAGTTTTATACAGATGTAACAAGACTTTTATACCAACACCGATGAAGATATACATGCTATATACCACTTTTACCACTCTATCTACTTGTGTTTCTAATTTCAGAGGGCTATTGGTTTGCAAGATCCCTTTATACATTGTCCTTCTGTGTCCTGTCATTTACTGTATACTTTGTGCAATTAACCGTTTACAGTGTAGCTACTACTTATCTGGATTAAACTCCATC
The DNA here is from genome assembly GCA_963514005.1 of Raja brachyura. The sequence goes on from OY740794.1 coordinate 24,082,869, forward strand.
TGCCATTTCCATGCACACATTTTTAACTGATCTATATCCTGCAATCCTTTGACAACCTTCCTCCCTATTCATAACTCCACCAGATTTGGGGCATCTGCAAACATACTAAGCAGCCCACCTACATATTAATTTAGTTTAGAGATACAGGGTGGAAACGAACCTGCGCAAACCAACAATTACCCATACACTAGTTCTTTGTTATCCAAGTTTTGCATCCTACACACTAGGGGCAAATATACAGAAGCCAATTAACCAACAAACCTGTACGTCTTTGGGATGTGGGAGGAAACTGGAGTGCAGCTGGAGAAAATCCGCGCGGTCACGGGGAGAATGTACAAATTCCGTACACGCAACACTCACAGTCAGGATAGAATCCACGTCTCTGGCGCTGTGAGGCAGTAACTCATCAACTAAACCACTCTATCAACTACTATCTACCCTTTGGAGACCCTCGTAAAATTGGAGACCATGTGTCAAAAGAAAATTTCTCCGCACATCTCCTTTAAACTTTTCCCCTCTCATCTCGAGTCGCGCCCTGGACACTCCCTCTTCTCCATTCTTCCATCAAGCAAGAGGTGCAGAAATGTGAAAATACTCACATCCAGATTCAGGAACAGTTTCTTCCCAGCTGTGATCCGGACATCTTACCAACAACTAGTGAGTGGTGCTAAACTACTGTCCACCTCATTAGAGACCCTTGGACCTTCTGTGATTGGATTTTACTGGACTTTATCTTGCGCTAAACATTATTCACATTATTCCCTTTATCATGTATCTGTACACTGCGGTTCGCTCGATTGAAATCATGTATCGTCTTTCCGCTGACTAATTAGCACGCAACAAAAGCTTTTCAATAAACTAAACTAAACTAATCACCCACCTGAATGAGAAGTTTTGTTGTGGTCGCGATGGTCCAGCAGTGGGTCGGATGGAGTCCCGTGGAGTGAGAAGCAGCAATGCTAAACTGAATATATTTGTGCAGGGCAAGGGCTTTTAAAGTTCTCATGATGATGTTGATGACTATCAATTGCAATGTGTAATCATAAAAATAAGGAACTGAAGATGCTGGTTTACACAAAGCTTGGGTAACTCACAACACAACAGCATCTGCAGTTCATTCTTTAACAGTATTAACATTGAATTCTCCAATTATAGGTAACCCCCCCAACAGCCCCTTACCTCTCTTCCCCTGTGCCCCACCTGGACACACACCTATTTCTCCCCTCGACTCCTCCTCTGGCATTCCTTCCTCTGGCTTCACAATTTGCAACTCTTCATTCCTTCTGTCTCACACCTTCTGTTTTAATCCTTGGCCTTTGTTCCAACCACCTGCCAATCAGAACACCCCCTCACTTATGTCCACCTATGACCTGCCACCCTTTGTCCTGTCTCTCCTCTCTCCCAGTTTCTCCAGCCCCCCAATTAGTCAGAATTAGGGTCCCGACCTGAAACATCACTTATCCATGTTCTCCACAGATGCTGCCTGACCCGCAGAGTCACTCCAGCACTTTGTGCCCTTTTTTTGGAATGTGCAAGTCCCCAGACAAGTTTCATTTAAGTTAGTGTGATATAAGTACGTAAGTTTATTGGCCAAGTATTCACATACAAGGAATTTGCCTTGGTGCTCCGCCCACAAGTAACAACATGACATATAGTGACAGTTACGAATGACTCAGAAAACACTAAACATTAATAATAATGAGACATTAATGATAAAACACCATTGATCAAGCATGTGAAGCAACAAAATACCAGATTAAAGGGAAGCTAAAGATTTTTGGCTGTTGAGTAGAGCAACTACTCGTGGATAAAAACTGTTTTTATGTCTGGCTGTGGCAGCTTTGACAATCCGGAGTCGCCTTCCAGAGGGAAGTGATTCAAAGAGTTTGTGGCCAGGGTGAGAGGGGTCAGAGATGATTTTACCCGCTCGCCTCCTGGCCCTTGCAGTGTACAGTTCATCAATGGAGGGAAGGTTGCAGCCAATAATCTTCTCTGCTGACCGGACCATCTGCTGCAGCCTCCAGGTGTCGTAGTTGGTGGCTGAGCCAAACCGGACAATGATGGAGAAGGTGAGAACAGAATCTACGATGGCCGTGTAGAATTGGACCATCATCGCCTGTGGCAGATTGTGCTTCCTCAGCTGCCGTAGGAAGTACATCCTCTGTTGTGCCTTTTTGACTGTGGAGTCGATGGTAGCTCCCCACTTAAGGTCCTTGGAGATGATAGTTCCCAGGAACTTAAAAGACTCCACAGATGTGACTGTGGTGTTGTTGATGGTGAGTGGGGTGAGGGGAGGGGCAGCTCTCCTCAAGTCGACTATCAATTCCACTGTCTTAAGAGCATTGAGCTCTAGGTTGTTGCTATGGCACCAGGGTGCCAGTTGTGACACTTCCTGTGAATGAAGGAGGATGGGGACGGGGGGGGGGAGGGGGGGGAAGAAATAGGTGGAAGACCAAGAGGGACATTGGGGTGGGGTGAAAAGGGAAGCATGAAACCCCTGTCTCATGGTGCGAGTCCACCCACGAGTGATCCGGAGTTAAAAACAAATCAAACTCGTAGTAATCACATAGAATTAACGTAGCGGGAACGTCGGAACTCGTGGACGTAACTTAGCGACTCGTAACGCTAATGGCAGGTACTCGGAAAACTTGTTAACTCGTGAAAATTTTTGAACATGTTGAAAGATTTACACGAATCAAATTTACTCTTGAAGAAAAAATTTGAAACTTTTAAACTCGTTGTAATACCGTTGAGTAGCCCGTGAGTTTACCGTGGTGACTCGTGAGTAACTCGTGGGTTTGGCCTGAGTGCCAGAAGTGAAATGTTGAAGATTAGTCAGATCTTAATGGGAAATTTTCAGTGAAGGAGCAAAAAGCACTCACTGGGGATCTGAGAAACAGTGGCAAAAAGAATGAACCATGCAGTGTGGGGAAAGCCGCATTGCCAGGGTTAATTTACATAGAAACATAGAAACATAAAACATAGGTGCAGGAGGAGGCCATTTGGCCCTTCGAGCCAACACCACCATTCATTGTGATCATGGCTGATCATCCACCATCAGTAACCTGTGCCTGCCTTCTCCCCATATCCCTTGATTCCGTGACAATAAACAAAACTAAACTATACATCTTGTATCTGTGCACTGTGGACGAACTGATTCTAATCATGTATTGTCTTTCTGCTGACTGGTAAAGCACAAAACAAACAAAAACGTCTCACTGTACCTCGGTTTACGTGGCAATAAAATAAACAAAATATTCATCACAGTGCTGATCTCAGGCAGCTGATGATGTGAAATCCAAAATACTGGCACTGTGGCCAACAGTGGAGTTGCAGCCTTAAGGGCCTGTCCCACCAGCATGCAACTCTATGCGATGAACGCGATCAAACTAAAAGCGGGGGCCGCGCGGAGGTCGGGTGATCCCCTGTACAGGGCCGTTCCCACCAGGATGCGCCTGCATGCGGCAAGCGCAACCAAACCAGCAGTAGGGGCCGCGCGGAGGTCGGGTGAGTGGCGCAACTCGGCGCAAAGTGAGGCGAACTTGTAGCGAAGTCTAAGGTAAGTTCGCCAGGACAGAGAGGGGCACACAGAGAGGGGCACCGAGGCACACACACACACAGGGCCACGGAGCCACACACATAGAGGGTCATGGAGGCACTTACAAATAGGTTCACGGAGGCACGATGTCGGGGCGGTGTGTAAATGTCGAGGCGACTGCGAGCCGACAAGCCGTTGCCGCGCGGAATTTTTGGACATAGTCAGTTTTTCGGAGCCCCGTGTGGTGTCGGGACGAACTCCGCACAATTCCGCACGGCTCCAGCGATCGAAGTGGGACCGGCCCCGCGACGCCGGACGGCTCAAGCGACCACGTTAGGTCGCGCTAATCTCATAGAGTTGCATGCTGGTGGGACAGGCCCTTAACAGCGCCAGAGACCCGGGTTGAATCTTGACTACCGGTGCTGTCTGTACGGGGTTTGTACGTTCTCCCCGTGACTGTGGTTTTCCTTGGGAGCTCCAGTTTCCTCCCACACTGAAGGGTGCCGTACAGGTTTGTAGGTTAATTGGCTAGGTGTAATTGTAAATTGTCTCTAGCGTGTGTAGGATAGTGTTAGTGTGCGGGGATCGCTGGACGGCACCGACTTGCTGGGCCGAAAGACCTGCTTCCGCCCTGTATCTCTATACTAAACTAAACTAAACGTCAAGAGAAAAACTTACTTTGCTTTTGTAATGGGCAGAGTCTGTGACAGTGTTCACACTCTCTTGTGTCTCTGTTTTGCTTTGTTTCCTTGCCTGTGAACTGGCTAGAATTTGCAAAGGTCAGCAGTCAGGAAATACTGACTAAAAAGGAGGGGGTGTGGGGGGGGGGGGGGGGGCGGGGGTGGGTGGTGGATTCAGCTACCAGTCTATGATGTATGAGGGCAAGTTTATTTGCAGATGCAACCTTCTGCACCGAGCTAAACTCTTCAGATACTCTTTTCAAAAATTCAGGTTCAGAGAAGGAAATGTGAGCAACTTTGTTTAGTTTAAGGAGTGTCAAAATGAACTGCAGATACCTGTTTACACTGAAGATACACACAAAAAGCTGGAGTAACTCAGCAGGTCAGGCATCATCTCTGGGCAAAAGGAACAGGTGATGGTTTTGGATCTGATGAAGGTGTCTTGACCCGAAACAACACCTATTGCTTTTCTCCAGAGATGCTTCCTGACCTGCTGAATTACTCCAGCACTTTGTGTTTATCTTGTGTTTATTTTAGTTTAGTTAGTGTACAGTGAAAAGCTTTTTGTTGCGTGCTATCCAGTCAATGGAAATACTATATATGATTGTAAGATTAAATGAGAACTTACCAGTTTGAAGTTTGATCTTTATTTTATGAGGAGCTACGATGAGGGATTACGTGAAGAAGCCCGCCAACCCGCATGCGCGTCAACCTTCAAAGCAGCGGTGTGAAGTCACAGATAACAGTTGTTGAACTGAATATAGTAAGATTTGAGAAAATAGAACTACCAGCTGACCTTTATGAGGAGAGGGTTGGGAGCGGAGGGCACGTAATCCCTCATCGTAACTCCTCATAAAATAAAGATCAAACTTCAAACTGGTAAGTTCTCATTTAACCATACTATTTTATTTCAGAGTCACGTGAGTGACTACGTGAAGATTTCAAAGCTCTGTGAATTCATGCCGTAGACACGGGTCCATGCCACACACTGTATTAGTTGACCAAGATGAGTGAATTTAATAATGCATTCAGACATGACATAGCTTTAAACATGCTGATGCCTTAATGGACAAAATTAACAATAGTAACCCCTCTCATCCAAGAGGAAACTATAAAACGGAACTTAAAAGTTGGCAAATTCCCATGGTCTGACTATGGGTTTATTATAGAACATCTGAAAAGTGCGCTCGTTTGACCATCCTGCAGTCGCCAGGATATGGTCCAGCGGGATGTCCATCACCCACGCTGCTGACGTAGTTGCAGCCGTGGTAGAGTGAGATTTGAAAACGTCAGTATCTACTCCTGCATTAGTCAGAACCCGTTTTAACCACCTGGAGATGGTCTTTACAGAAACCTTCTTATGAGGTTTCTTGTGACTAACAAGCATTGCTAGTTCTGACGCCCGAAGGCTCTTGGTGATCTTAATATATTGTTGGAGGTGCGTGACCACACATAACCGGACGTCCAAGGGGAATGTCGTAAAGAGCAGTTTGAGGCCGGACGTACCTGGTCTACTCTACTTAACTAGATCATACACATAAAATGTTATACTATTGGCAGATGTGATCATCCTATCCAGCCGCAGCTTAAGCATCGACTGGACACGTTGCGCTGACATAGTGCCGTGAGCATCGCTACCTTGTAAGTGAACTGGGCCAGGGACAGGGATTTTGCTGGAGCCCACCGGCGATACAGCGTTAGTACCAACAGATTTAGCTGATCATGCAGTGGATGATTCCCCCCAGTCACAGGGTTAAGTAGCAGATTTCTGCTTTTGGGAACTGCCATAAAAGGTACTGTGATCATTCTCAGTATAAGTGGAAACCATGGCTGTGTAGGCCAGTCGGGTACTACCAGAATGCCTGAGGCAGAGTCTTGCTTGATCTTAAGCCAGCACCGACTGACGAGGCAGAATGGGGGGAATGCATAGAAATACATTCCTTCCCAATGTAGCGAGAATGCATCCACCACCACTGCCGCTGGGACTGGTTCCAATGCAACATACTTTGGTAACTGGTAATTGAGTCTGGATGCAAACAAATCTATATCCGGTGTTCCATACCGAATGATATGATTCAACATCCATTCTGTGTTGTCATTGAATTTGCGTGACCTGGTGTCCGCCAACATATTGAACCTACCTGGCAGATAGGTAGCTGAAATCTAAATGTTTTTTGCAATGCACCAGTGCCAAATGAGGTTAGCCAATTTATCACAGGATACTGACTTGATTCCACCCATGTGATTATTGTAGGCCACCGCTGTGGTGTTGTCAATCTGAAGTTGAACACGCAGATGGTGCATATTCCCACAATAAGCTTTTAATCCATAGAGTGCTCCCAGCAACTCTAAGTAGCTAATGCCATACAAATGAAGAACTGATGACTCATGCACATTCCATCTGCCACCACAGCTAGAGATGGTATCAGTAGTGCCCCTTCCCAGAGCACTAGCATCAGTTTGTAATATAACTGAAGGATTGTTGACCACAATATTATTGGAGCAATGCCGAATATTGGACGTCCACCATTGTAACTCAGCAATGTCTTCAGCCGGCAATCGCATATGTTTGTTGAAGTGACCTGCATGGTGTCTGAGTGCCTGCTCCTTTGCACGTTGTAAATTTTTATAATGCAAAGGCCCAAATTTTGCAGCTGGAAAAGCAGCCACTAATTTGCCAATTATACTCGCTACTTGTCGAATAGAAGGTTGCTGCTTCACAATGAGATTGTTGCAGGCTTCTACTAATTCCAATCTCTTGCCCCAAGGCAGAGTTACAGACATGTGCATAGAGTTAATGGTAAATCCCAAATAATCCATATCTCTAGATGGTATGATTTACCTGGATGGATGAGAAACCCCAATCTCTCAAACAAGATTTTGGTGGCTGAAATAGCTAATTTGGCTAACTTCAGAGGTTTTCCTATGATTAGGACATCATCCAAGTATGCCGTCACTATATGATTTTGAGCTCATAATAGCCCAAGTACTGGTTTCAACAATTTTGTGAATAATCTGGGGGCGGAAGTCAACCCATTAGGCAACGCTTTAAACTGCCATAGTTGCCCCATCCAGATACATTTCAAATATTTCCGATGATCCCTATGAATGGGTACTGAATAGTATGCATATTTAAAATCGATGCATGCCATATAACATCCCGTGGAAACCAGTTGTTTGGCAGTAACAAGGTTTTCCATTTTGAAATATCTATACTGCACAAAGGAGTTAAGCCGAGTCAAGTCAAGGATGATTCGGCATCCTCCATCCTTCTTTTGTCTTGTAAATATATTGGACACAAATTGGTGAGATTCATGACTCGACTTCTCAATCACCCCTTTTGTAAATAATGACTGAATTTCAGCCTGTACATCCAAAACCTCCTGTTGTGAATGAACAAAGGTTTGGTTTGCTGTGTGCTGGGTGGGTGGAAGTGAATCAGAAAGGAATTCAATTTGGAACCCATCTATACTGTGCAGTATAAATGAATCTGATGTTATCCAACGCCATTCATTCAAAAAGAAGCGTAATATCCCACCCACACAGCTTATGTTCCGGAAAGAACCAGACCCACCTACCTCCATGGTTACCGGTGGATTTGCGATGTCTATTTCCGCCCCCGGTGTTTTGGGGGTAGAGCTGCTGGAGTACGCGAACTGCGCATCTTCAACGAGGGCCAGCCTGAGCCTTGCCCTAAAAAAGAACTCTGCCCAAAGCGTTCAGTCTTCGTGCTGCCACCAGTTTCTGTGAATCGTTTGGCACTGGTGGAAGCCTGGGGGTGCTGCCGCCGGATTGACGAAGCTCTCGTTGGTGGAGCTCTGATTAGCCCCACAGCATTCGCCTCGTCATCCAGGTCTTTGACCAGCTTTGGCAGATCTTCCCCAAACAAATAGTTTGACGGCTGTACGTTGCTGACCCTGCATAATCCCGCAAACTTGGGAATCAGGGCAGGGCAGATGGCATTCTTTCGGAAGCAATAATCTCTAAATGTGCGTTGCACATTAATGCCAGCGCATCTTGTTGCACATCCGACAGGGAACTTCCATCCACCGACCTGGCAAAGGCCGTGATACCTGAAGCTAGCAAGTTCAGGATCCTCTGGAGTTTTACCTCCTGGGTTTTGATGCCCCCACCAATGTAACTCCAGATCGAGCTTTTTACAGCCGGCACTCTGAGTGAAGCACAGTTGACAGGCGTATGGTACCTCATGGATGTTTGCACCATTTCCTGCTCCTCGAGCTGATGTGAAGCTAGGTAATGCTGGCTGCCAATTCTTCATCCAGCGGCTCCCCAATTTGCGGTGGTACCGCACATTTGGATACCATAGCAGGCAAGTCTGCTTCACGCAGCTCGTCCATCGGGGTATGCTCCCCAGACATACCACCGAACTCCAAGTCAGCCCAAAACTGATTCTGTATTGCTCCCCTCCTCAGAGAGGGAGACATTATGCAGCCCTACACCAGGCGCTGCCGCGGGCCCCTGAGACACGCGCTGATGTGACTCCGTTCCTTGGAGTATATCGTGATGGAGCATCCCTTCCATCAGATGCTCCACCCGGGATAGACGTCCGAAGACGCTACCCAATGTAGGAGGCGACCCCTCGTGGCCTGACTCGTCCGAGTCGATAGGCCTATTAGACTTTTGTTTGGCTTTCCCCCCTCTCGGGGTAGCCAAGGTGCTCTCCGTAGGCACCAAGTCTGAAGTCGTTGGCTGCGCCGCCAGCGACTCGGATGGTGAAATCAACGACCGCCCGCTAACCGCACTCCTGCGGTCTTCCGTAGCTGGTCTCCCCGCGACCCATCTGGACTTCACCCTTGATTTGTCCATCACTGTTCATACTTGAAGCGCTGCAATTAAGAATTAGCGAACAAACGACCTCAGAATAAGTTCGAGAACTTACCTGTGGGTCTTTTAAACTTACCGCTGGAGGAGCGACGCACCTTCCAGCCAGTCATGGCGCCATGCGTTAGACGTATTGACGCGCATGCTGGCTGGCGGGCTTTTTCACGTAGTCACTCAGGTAACTCTGAAGTAAAATTACAATTGAGCCGTCCAGAGTGTACAGATACAGGATAAAGGGAATAACGTTTATTGAGAGGGAATGGGTGAGCTTGGCTTTCGATTTTATTTCAGCATGGAACTATTGCACGGCTTCTATGAATAATATTTATAGACCATGTTCTATATTCTACCAAAGATTGCATTACAAAGTGGGTGAGCCCTGAATGACAAGAGCCTTTTACTGTTAACATGGCTCATAGCTCACCAAAATACTGGAGTAACTCAGGCAGCATCTCTGGAGAGAATGGGTAGGCGATGTTTCAGGTCGAGACCCTTCTACAGAAGGGCCTAGTCAGGACCGTTTGACCCAAAACGTCACCTTCCCACGTTCTCCAGAGATACTGCTGCCCGACCCACTGATTTACACCAGCAACCATGTGGCTTAGGAACTCTAGATGCTGCTTTACTTAAAAAGCCACAAAGTGTTGGAGTAACTCAGCAGGTCAGGCAGCAGCATCTCCGGAGAACATAGATAGACAGATGACGTTTTGGGTCGGGACGGTCAACGTAGAAGATAGAACAGTTCCATGTATCTGCATTAACCTCAGAGTTTGTTTGTGAAATGCCTTCAGGTCCCCTGTAGAGAGAGGATATCTCTCCCATCTGTGCATCAATTATAATCACAGGGTCAATTTAGTGTATCTCCCACTTCATCATCAGCTGTAGAATCAGTTTCTGCCCACTGCCTCAAAGTGCAACCAGGCTGCAAGTCATCCAAGTTAACTTTAACCCGTGCTCTCTCTCACTATATCATTGCTCTGAAGGACATACTGGGGGAGTAGAGAGACACACACTGCTATCCCTCTGGTCTACGGACCTTGCTGTCGGGGGGAAAAAATAAATTTTTAATTTACCTAATCTTTTTGTTAGAAGTTTACCAACGTTTTGATGAGAGATAAATTAAGGGAATAAAACAATCTTACAAGACACAAAAAGCTGGAGTAACTCAGCCAAGCCGGCAGCATCTCTGGAGAGAAGGGTCGAAAAGTTTTTTCAGTCTGAAGAAGGGACTCGACCAGAAATGTCACCCATTCCTTCTCTCCAGAAATGCTGCATGTCCCGTTGAGTTACTCCAGAATTTTGTGTTTATCTTCGGTGTAAACCAGCATCTGCAGTTCCTCCCAACACAAAACAGCCTATGCTTTTCAATGATTGATGCCAGACCTTGAACACATGCAGTTCAAATGGACTTTTGAATGCAATTCTGGAAGGATTGTTTCTTGAAACAAACTGCTCTAAAAGTTTGAAGGAAGGAATTGCAGATACTAGTTTAAATCAAAGATAGACACAAAATGATGGACTAACTCAGCTGGTCAGGCAGCATCTCTAGAGTAAAGATATAGGTGATGTTTCGGGTCGAGATCGTTCTTCAGGCTGGGTCTTTTTATGGTGTAAAAAAAACTGTATGACATCATTTTTACCATGTGATGATTTTTCCACACGTCGGTAGTCGTTGTTGGCTCAAGAGTAACTCGGGAGAGGAACTTGGTAACTCGGGAGAGGAACTTGGTACATTGCAGAAATTAGAAGTAAACGGCAAACTTGACATACACGTGGGAACTCGTTTAAACTCGTGAACATAAACTTGTAGATGACTCGTAGACAACCACGAATTTGAGTTTTTCTTTCACTCTGGATCACTCGTGGGTGGACTCGCACCATGAGAAAGGGCCAGGAGTTATGATCATTTGGAATGGCAAGGATTGATCAGTGGTAATCAACATGGCTTTGTACGGGGAAATCCTGTATCATTAATTGATTGATATTTTTGAGGAGGTCACTAAAGAGTGTTGATGGTTGATGTGCTCGATATGGACTTCAACAAGGTATTTGACAAGGTTTTGCATTGTAGACTGGGCCATAAGATTAAGGAGACTGAGGGGAGATCTTATTGAGGTGTGTAAAATCATGAGGGGGGAAAGATCGGGTAAATCATGTTTTTTTTTCCAGGATCGGGGGAATCGACATGTAGATGGTTTAAGGTGAAATGGGAAAGAATGAATAGAAACCTGAGGGGCAACTTTTTCACATAGAGGTTGGTGTGTTTATGGAATTAACTGTCAGAGGAAGTTGTTCAGCCACGTCCAATAACAAAACTCAAAAGACCTTTGGATATGGGATCAACATGCCCAATGAGTTTGGTCAGGAACATGGATAGGAAATGTTTAGAGGAATGTGGGCCAAATGCAGGCTAATGGGACTGGCATAGATGGGGCATCTTGCGCGACATGGACGGGTTGGGCTGAATGGCCTGTTTCTGTGCTGTATGACTCCACGACTATTTCAATGTTGTGTCTGGTGCTGTTGGAGGTTGCTGCAGCATTTATCGCTGGGACCTAACTAGTATTTGTGTGTCTCCCAGTGTTTGTACTCGGGAGCTTCCAAACGGCTTCTGTGCCACAAAAGATGGTGACTGAAGGTAAAGAGAAGCAGCCAATCTTCATGCAAAGTCCCACAAACCGTAAATAAATTAATCAGATGTTTACAAGAAACTGCACACGCTAGAATCTAGAGCAAAAGTAAAGTGCTGGAGGAACTCAGCAGGTGCAGCAGCGTCAGTGCGAATGGTTTGTTGATGTTTCAGGTTGTGTCGCTCTGTCCATCTGCCTTCCTTGCCTCTTCTGCCTCTTTGAAGTATAGACAAGCGCAATTATGATGTAAAGTAGGCACTGCCTACCCTGACTAAAATTATCACATAGTAATTACTAAATATAAATAATAAAGCATGGGAGAATTATGCCTTTCGAAGAGATCGATCTCTCAGATAGGTATAATTCTCCGTGCCTTTCGTCCGCAGCGCTTGTAACACGCAAAGGTCTGTGCAGCCCACGTGCCGTCAGCGCTGCCTGAAGGCGTCAATTTCAAGCTGGGCTGAAGGCAGCAGAAATTCTGCCTTTGCTGCACTACGCATGCGCAGCGCTGGTTTCTCAAATATGAATTGTCATTATTTTAAATGTATGTTAGGAAACAAAGAGAGAAGAATGGAGTTTGTGTACCAATAATGTGGTAAGTACATTTTGTGTTTATGTTTTTAAATACCGTATTTCCCGGGGTGTGGAGGTGGGGGTAGCGCTCCTTTCACAGCGTTTGGGGAGTCTGGCCCGGGGTAATGTTGTGGGGAGGGCACGAATGTTGTGAAGGAGGGGATCGGGAGCATGCCACTTGCGATGCTCCTTGATGTGCTGGAGAGCGTACCAGCCGCCACCTTAGCTCCTTCTGCCGGCCCCGGCTCACCTCTGGCAGCTCTCCGTCTAAACAACTCTCCTGCCACTCGCTGGCCTCACTCATGTCAGGTTGAGGTTACTCGGCTGTGGGAATTTAAGGATTTGCAGGAACCCGCTGACATGAGCGAGCGGCAGGTGAGAGGTGTTCAGACGGAGAGCACTGCCAGAGGTGAGCGGGCCGGCAGAAGGCATTGAAGTGGCGGCCAGTTCTGCCGTCGGGTCGCGGCGGCCGCTCGCAGCTACCCGAGCTGCTTCTATCCCCAGCTACAATGTGGTGGTTCCCGGTGCGCCGCGGCAGCGGCGATTGTGTAAGTTACTGGCATTATCCCCGACCCAACACTCCTGCCCTCCCCGCAACTTTACCCCTAGCACAGACTCTCCACACGCTGTGAAAGTAACTCTCCCCCCAATTGGTCCCTTGAACAAGTGTTGTCATCCTGACTATGGGTGTCATAGAGTCATAGAGTGATACAGTGTGTAAAAAGACCCGTTGGCCCAACTTGCCCACACCGCCCAATATGTTCCAGCTACACTAGTCCCACCTGCCTGTACTTAGTCCACTTCCCTCCAAATCTGTCCAATCCATGTACCTGTCTAACTGTTTCTTAAACGTTGGGATAGTCCCAGCCTCAAGTACCTCCTCTGGCTTGTTCCAGACCTCCTCTGGGCAGCTTGTTCCAGACACCCCCCACCCTTGTCCCTAGTGTATGTAGGATAGTTTACATGTGCGGGGATCGCTAGTCGACGTGGGCTTGGTGGGCTGAAGAGCCTGTTTCCGCGCTGTATCTCTAAACTAAAGATGTATGATGGAAGGAATATTGATTGGTTTGATGTGTACATGATTGGTTCAATGGTTAGATATGTAAATATGCAAAAATAATTTCACTGTGTTGTTGCACACGTGACAAATGAAGCTCCATTGAACCAATGGTTACATCACAGTTTAGTTTGTTTGTTCAAACCAGCATCTGCAGTTCCTTGTGAGCATAAATCACCATGATCCACCTGGTTGACTTCATTCCAGTTTCCTTCCTCAACAAAAGACATGGTAGCGTTGAAGCCAGTCCACAAGAAATCCAGCAGTCTAATTCTTGAGACCATTGTCATATCCACTGAGGCTGAACAGGTTAAGGAGTTTTGAAGAATGAGGGATAATCTTATTGAAACAAAGACCTTAATAGGACTTGAGTGAATAGATAGTGAGATGTTTTCCCGTGGAAGAACCTTCAAACAACAGGACATAGTTTCAAGATTAAAGGTTAGTCATTTAAAACCAATGGAACACAGGGCTTGATGGGCTGAATGGACTATTCCTGCTCCCATTTGCTCCTTTTCTGATCTTCACTTATTTCTCCCTTCGCCTTCCAGAAAAGGGAACTGGAACTTTTTTTTTTTTTGGTACTGGAACTTTTTTTTTGGTACTGGAACTGTGCACATTATTCCAGCTGACACCTCCCTGTACAGATTCACCACCGATTTTCCAGCAACTAGTTTTCGCCCCCCTCCTTTAATCCGGACTAAATCCCTCCCCCTGGAAGTTCCCTTGAAAATAATGCACCTATGCCGGGTGAACCGGCCGATCTCGATCTCATTGGGATTTCCAACCTCATTTCATGTAATATTTGTCTTTTATTTCATTGTGTTCTACAGGGTTTGTGGATCACAGTAGTTCTAATCTGTTTTCTGTTTGCTTCTAACAATTGGTAGATCAGCTGTTCATTTCAGGAGTCATAGAATTATACAGCATGGAAGCAAGCTCTTCGGCCCAACTATTACATGCTGGCCAAGATTCCTTATCTGCTCTAGTCCCATTTCCTGAGTTTGACCCATATCGCACTAAACCTCTATACTATTCATGCATCATCTACATATTTGTAAATGTAATATGTAACTGACAGTAGAATAAAAGGGAAATCAAAATTTACAAATGCATATCAACATGTTACTCAATCCATCAAATGTCAAATTAGTAAGACAACATGCAAACTGGTAACAAAAAATTGGTAGTTTATTTATGACAAAAGGAAATTACAGTGGAATGCCAGGGAAACCATAACTTTATTTTTCCAGTTATTGTGGTTTAAAAAGAGCCACATCACAAAGTTTTTTTATAAGCTTTCAATTAACATTATCTCACATTTGTGAGCAAGAGCTGAGATAAGTTTTCTAAATAATGGCTTAAAACGTTCTATTTATGTTTCTTTTTATGTATCAAACAAAATACATAAAAATTAAAATAAATAGAACGTTTTAATCAGGTGAACAAACTTGATTGAAAGAAGACACAAAGGGCTGGAGTAACTCATCGGGTTAGGCAGTGAAGGGTCCCGACCCAAAACGTCACCACCCTCTCTCACCTGATTGAAAGTTTGGTTAGGGGTTATGTTGTTGATTTGACCTATGACTGGCCAATTTGTGTCTAGTCTCTCGTGCATATATATTTAATTGTTCCAGAGCAAACATGCAGAGTGATACAGCATGGAAAAGGCTCACTGAATCTTCAAAATCCCATTTACACAAATCCTTTTACACTGAATCTACAGATTTACACTTTACACTACATACTTTATTTATTGAATTTACTAAATCTATACCATTTTATTTAACTTGTAATTTGATTACATTTACTAAAATGTATTTCATTTTTAATTTTAATTTACTAAATTCATAAAATTTGATGAAAAATTTAATTGTACTAAATTTATTTAAATGTATTTATTTATAAAATGTTTTTTATTTTAAATTTAAATTTACTAAATTTACTATAATTTACTACTTTTAAATTTACACAATCCCATTTAGACTGAATCTACAAGCTCCCATTTTATACGAATCCCATTTCATTCTCTCCACATTCCTTTCTACTCTCCAGGGATTCAAATTCTCACCTACACACGCAATTAACCCTCCAACCTGCAGGTTGTTGGGATGTTGGGAGTAACTCACATCGTCAATGGAGGAACGTGCAAACTCCACGAAGAATGTGGATTAAAATCAGTGAGGCAACTCAGCGCCACACATCATAATTCTCTCAGTTGGGCTAAGTACAGACAGCACAGTTAGGATCAAATTAAACTAAACATGTACCTGCTGAAATGTCTTTTAAACATTGTTATAGTACTCGTCTCTAATGCTTCTGTTGGCAGCTCATTTCATAACCAACCACCTTATGTGTGAAAAGGTTGCCTGTCAAGTCCCCTTTAAATCTTTCCTCTGTCATCTAAAGCCTCTCCCATTTAGTTTTAGACCCCCTTACTCTGGGAGAAAGTCTGTGACCATTTGCCTTACCCATGCACCTCATAGTTTTATATGCCTCGATGAGATCATTCTTCAACCTCAAGGAAACCAGTCACAGCCTATGCAGTCTCTCCTTATAACTCAAGCCTCTCCTTATAAATTCTTGGTTAGATCTTTTCTGCACCCTTTGCAGAATTACATATAATATTCCAGGTGTGGTCTCACCAATGTCTTGTACATGATGTCCTAATTCTGGTAGTCTATTACATATAATCCTGTGAATATTTTCCTTCTCACCCAACTCGTGAGCTGGTCTTTCAGAGGAAGACATTTTCCAAGATATGTTTGGCAGATTGACATTTGGAATGATGGTGGTTATAATGCAGGGTTTCTCTCGAAACACGGAGAGGTCAAAAATGTGACCTCTAATGGTGTCAGCTATTCAATTAAGGTTGCTGTAAATTCTCAACTTCATTTCACTACTGAATTCTGGTTTGGTGTCATCTTCGAAAACCCTTAGTCAGGAGTTCTGCACGAAACAAAACTGTATGGATATTGTACGTTCTCCCTGTGACTGTGTGGGGTTTCTCTGATTTCCTCCCACACTCCAAAGATGTACAGGTTTGTAGGTGAATTGGCGTTGGTAAAAATTATAAATTGTCCCTTGTTGGTAGGTTCGCCCTGCGACCGCGTGTATTTGTTTCCTCCCACATTCTAAAGACATGCGTGTTTGTAGGTTAATTGGTTTCTGTAAAAATTGTCCTAGTGTGCAGGATAGTGTTGCTGCACAGTATGTTATTGCAAATGTTGATTCAAGTTTTTCTCTCACATCAGTTGTTTCGACAATAATCGACCAGGCACCGGGGTCACTTTAAAACGTACGTTTATTGAGCAGGAGTCTCCACACAGGTTAACAACCTAGCAAAGAGTCACCTCATATTCCGCTTGGGGAGTCTGCATCCTCTGGGCTTAAACATTGAATTTTCTCAATTCTGTTAACCCAGACTGCCTCCTCCCCACCTCTCCCTCAGCCCTCGGGCCCTGACATTCCTTCTCCATCTCCCGCCCCCCCACCCCAGTCGCACTAGCTTCTCATTTTCACACCACAAACAGCTTACAATGGCCTGTTTCCTTTATCATCGATACTTTTTTGCATATCTTTCATTCATTGTTCTTTATCTTTCTACATCACTGTCTATATCTCTCGTTTCCCTGATCCCTGACCAGTCTGAAGAAGGGTCTCGACCAGAAACGTCGCCTATCTCCTTCGCTTCTTAGATGCTGCTGCACCCGCTGAGTTTCTCCAGCTTTTTGTGTAACCCTAGCAAAGAGTCAAGCTCTCTGCCCTTAATTGCAATGCTTTATATATGTTAATGCCACCATTTAGCCCCTCCCACATTACCCAACAGACCTGTACACAATGATCATGATAACAGGCACGTACACAATGGGAGATGTTAATTAGTGGAACAACACTAGAGCTAAGACAGGGACATTTCTCAGACTTACGAGAGCCAGTGGTTTGCATATTCTTCAGCCTTTTGACAATCAGCCACCTCAATCAGACGGGTGCGAGGAATATCAAAGTTGCGAATATGCAGCATCAGCAGGATAATGTGTATTTCTCAGGATCACAACTTCCTGAAACCTGCAGCCACATAGTCAGCAACTTTGGTCAACAGACATTTTAAGTTTCACCCAGTTCACCTGACCTCCATTTTCCCTTCACAGAACCATTTTACAGTGCTGATTCAAGATTTACATTCACACACAGAGGGGTCTGAGTGTCTGTAAAGTACAAAGTTAGTGCCCCTGATCTCAGTGTTACCCACTTGCCACACTTGCTAACGTATGGTCATGAAACTGCCATCAGTGTTTTTTTTAAATAATCTCTCAGCATTAGAACTGTAGATTTTTGTAGAATGAGATTTTGATGTAGAATCAAACAACTGGAGTTGCTGGCACTATGACTACGAGTGCCATAGGCTTTTACTATGGTCATAAAAGCCATCCCATCTTCCTGTATACTTGGCAGTGATTATGTATTTCCAAGATAACATCTCAATGTCAGCCAATTTGATTTCAGTTTTGTGAGACCTTGTGCGTTATATAATTACCGTTCAGTCAGATGAAGAACTCCAGCAGCACATTGCACAATGTTCCTGACATTTGTTGGTCTATTCCAGGAACGTGGAAGGAAATCTAGAGAGGCATTGTTCTGTTTATTGTTGCCAAGTAGCTTCAAGGGGGTTTTGGTCATTTCTTTACGGTTAAGTGGAATGATTGAGATGGAAACCTAGATAGACAGGTCCTTACCTCTAGTTTCCCTCTCTCCTGACTCAGTCTGTGGGAGGGTCTCGAGTTGAAATGTCACCTATTCCTTTTCTCCATGGATGCTGCCTGACCCGCTGAGTTACTCCAGCATTTTGTGTCTACCTTCGGTGTAAGCCAGCATCTACAGCTCCTTCCTACTTCCTGCACGGGATGGAAACCTAGTTCAGCTTTTCAAGGTTAATACTGCAGTCATTTGCGTTGTTGACGTGGCTGTGGGCAGGGGTGTCCAGCACAGTTTGCGACACATTCGCACGTGAAGAACGGTCTTCGGGTGGATCGCTGTCACTTTCATTTTTATCCAGCCCCAACTTCGACCTAAATGCCTTGCAGGATAAGAAGTAGATGACCGGATCCAAGCATGAATTAAGCGTTGCCAGAACAATGGTGGGGTCTATCAACTTGAGCAGCATCATCTTCCAGTAGCAACTGGAGATGGCGTTTATCTGACTCAACATGTAAGGAATCCTGACTATGTGATAGGGGACAAAGCAAATTAGGAACACGACAAGCAGAACGAGAATGTTGTTTATTGCCTTGACTTGCTTCTTGCTTGAACTCAAAGATGGGGACTTCTCCAGTCGCTTCAGGGTTTGAAAGTAGAAGAAGCAGAGAGCTATTAACGCAAGGAGAAACAAGATTGTGCCACAAGTGTGAAGGGCTAGATGCCAGTATACTCCAAAACCACCTCTAAATTCCAGGCAAGCTGTTTCCAAATTGGTCTTTAGCTTCTTTTCCCCCTTCAGGAATACATAAGACAATCCAAGGGCAAAGAGTGTGCACCAGGTTCCTACTGAGAGAATTTTGGCAGATCGTAGTCTTTGGATAGCGTACGTATTGAGTGGTTTCACAATCTTGAGGTATCTGTTGCCAGCTATGTACCCAAGGAAGAGAATGCTCGAGTACATATTCAAATAGAAGATTGGAGCTATGAAACTACAGTAGAATTTCCTGAATGCGACAGGGAAGGTGGTGTTCAGATCTATGATCCTTATCGGCAGAGACGCAACGAGCAATAAATCGGCCACCACCAGGTTTTTCAAATAAACGATGACGCTATTGCTGCTGGGAATGTGACAGAAGTATACGGAGAAAGCCAGGCAGTTGAGAATGGCTCCAGCTATACAAATGGTGGAGTATGCAATAAGCATAAATGATGGATAAACTGTGTAGGGTAATAGGCAAGTGATGTTGTGGGAGGTATTTGTCCATGTTGCACTCTCATTGCTTGCTGTAGAGTCGGCCATCAACACATCTAAATTTTAAGACAGAATGATAGGTTAGTTTTAAGATATCTGCTCCATCCAAAGGACGGCGGGGCGGCACAGTTGGTGGAGCCGCTGCCTCACAGCACCAGAGACCCTGGTTCAATCCCGACCTTGGGTGCTGTCTGTGTGTGGAGTTTGCTCGGTCTCCCTGTGACCGCGTGGATTTTCTCCGGGTGCTCGGTTTCCTCACACATCCCAAAGACATGCGGGTTTGTAGGTTAATTGGCCCTCTTTAAATTGCCCCAATGTGTAGAGGGTGCATGAGAAAGTGGGATAACATAGAACTTGTGTGGACATGTGATCTATGGTCGGTATGGAGTCGGTGGGCCAAAGGTCTTGTTTACGTGCTGTATCTCTAAACTAAATCTGCAAGCTGTCTAAGTTATTTGAACTGATCTAATTATAAATCAGGTCCTGCGGCCCACCAAGTCCATGCGGCCAACTGTTCGCACTAGTTCTATGTTATCCCACTTTCACATCCACTCCCTAGACACTAGAGGACATTTACAGAGGGCCAACTAGCCTACAAACCCACACATCTTTGCGCACATCTAGCAATATTGGATTCTTATGGTACGATTGCACTGGACGTTTAGATAGTAAAGTTCATGGTCCTTGAGAAACAAAAAAATGGTTTTGCGAGTGTGGAATGATGGGACTTGGAGAAACTTGGTTGTGGTGTTCACAATGTTTCATATCTTAAGAGAGGTCGAGAGTTGTAGATTTCAGGTGTCACGCTGTAACTCATAAATGTTTTTGATTATTTTTTTCCCCTTTACTCACACTAATGGGTAATTCACAATAGAATTGGCATAGAACAATACTGCACAGAACAGGCCCTTCGGCCCATTGTGTCTGTTGCAACTAAACTAATCCTGTCTGCCTGCATCTGGTCTATATCCGTTCATTCACTGCCTGGGCATGTGCCTATCTAAACAGCTCTTAAATGTTGTTGCTTCTGTTTCTACCACTTCCTCTAGCAGCACATTACAGGCATCTAGCACACTCAATATGTAAAATAAATTGCATCATAAATCTTCTTGGAACTTTCGCCCTCTTACCTTAGAAACTTTACCCTTTAGTATTTAATGATTCCACCATGGGGAAAAGAGTCTGGCTATCTACCTTATCTGTGCCTCTCATAATTTTATACACATCTATCACGCTGTTCCTCAGCCTTCTAAGCTCCAGAGAAGAAAATCCAAGTTTATCCAACCTGGCCTTATTGTTAATACTCTCTCATCCAAATTATCTTGCACTAAACGTTATTCTCTTTAGTCTGTATCTATACACTGTGGGTGACTTGATTGTAAACATGTATAGTCTTTCTGCTGACTGGTCTGCACGCTACTAGAAAAGCTCTTCACTGTAAATCAATTCAAGTGACAGTAAACTAAACTAAGTGAACCTTGTCAAAGCCTCCACACCCTTCCTGAAACGCGTGACCAGAACTAGACACAATACTCTGAATGAGGCTTTAACAAAGTTTTATTCAGCTGTAACAAGACTTGGTGACTTTTATACCAACACCTGATCAATGAAGATATACATGCTTTATGCCACTTTTACCACTCTATCTACTTGTGTTGCTAATATCAGAGAGCTATTTGTTTGCAAGATCCCTTTGTACATTGTCCTTCTGTGTCTTGTCATTTACTGTATGCTTTGTGCATTTAACAGTTTACAGTGCAGCTACTACTTACCTGGATTAAACTCCATCTGCCATTTCCATGCACACGTTTTTAACTGATCTATATCCCGCAGAATCCTTTGACAAACTTGTTAAAGAAGGAACTGCAGGTGCTGGAAAATCGAGGGTACACAAAAGGCTGGAGAAACTCAGCGGGTGCAGCAGCATCTAAGGAGCGAAGGAGATAGGCAACGTTTTGGGCCGAAACCCTACTTCAGAACCCAAGTCTGAAGGAGTCTGAAGAAGGGTTTCGGCCTGAAACTGTGCCTATCTCCTTCGCTCCTTAGATGCTGCTGCACCCACTGAGTTTCTCCAGCCTTTTGTGTACCCTTCGACAACCTTCCTCACTATTCATAACTCCACCAGATTTGGGGCATCTGCAAACATACTGAGCAGCCCACCTACATATTAGTTACGTTTAGAGATACAGGGTGGAAACAGGCCCTTTAGCCCAACAAACCTGCGCTAACCAACGATTACCCATACACTAGTTGAATGTTATCCAAGTTTTGCATCCAACACACTAGGGACAATTTTACAGAAGCCAATTAACCTACAAACCTGCACGTCTTTGGGATGTGGGAGGAAACCCGCACAGCTGGAGAAATTCCACGCGGTCACGGGGAGTACGTACAAATTCTGTACACACAACACTAAACCACTCTATCAACAGCTGGAGAGCGGTCCTGAGCTACTACCTACCCCATTGGAGACCCTCGTAAAATTGCAGACTCTATGTAAAAAGAACATTGCTCCGCACATCTCCTTTAAACTTTTCCCCTCTCATCTCGAGTCTCTCCCTGGACACTCCCTCTTCTCCATTCTTCCAAGAGGTGCAGAAGTGTGAAAATACTCACATCCAGATTCAGGGCTAGTTTCTTCCCATCTGTGATCAGGGCATCTTACCAACAACTAGAGAGCAGTGCTAAGCTACTGTCCACCTCATTGAATACTCTTGGACCTTCTTTGATTGGACTTTACTGGACTTTATCTTGCACTAAATGTTATTCACATTATTCCCTTCATCATGTATCTGTACACTGCGGTTGGCTCGATTGTAATCATGTATCGACTTTCTGCTGACTGATTAACACACAAGAAACCCTTTTCAATAAACTAAACTAAACTAATCACCCACCTGAATGAGAAGTTTTGTTGTGGTCGCGATGGTCCACCAGTGGGTCGGACGGAGTCCAGTGGAGTGAGAAGCAGCAACGCTGAACTGAATAAAATAGTGCTGGGCAAGGGCTTTTAAAGTTCTCATGATGATGCTGATGATTATCAATTGCAATGTGTAATCATAGAAATAAGGAACTGAAGATGCTGGTTTACACAAAGCTTGGGTAGCTCACAACACAACAGTATTAACATTGAGGGTACACAAAAGGCTGGAGAAACTCAGCGGGTGCAGCAGCATCTAAGGAGCGAAGGAGATAGTCGCCTATCTCCTTCGCTCCTTAGATGCTGCTGCACCCCCTGAGTTTCTCCAGCCTTTTGTGTACCCTCGATTCTCCAGCATCTGCAGTTCCTTCTTTAACAGTATTAACATTGAATTCTCCAACTACAGTGGCTTGCAAAAGTTTTCATACCCCTTGCACTTTTCCACATTTTGTCACCTTACAATCACAAACGTAAATGTATTTTATTGGGATTTTATGTGATAGACCAACACAAAGTGGCGCATAATTGTGAAGTGGGAGGAAAATGGTACATGGTTTTCAAATGTTTTTACAAATAAAAAACTGAAAAGTGTGGCGTGCAAGCCACTGTATAGGTAACCCCCCCCTTACAGCCCCTTACCTCTCTTCCCCTGTGCCCCACCTGGACACACATCTATTTCTCCCCTCACCTACTCCTCTGGCATTCCTTCCTCTGGCTTCACAATTTGCAACTCTTCATTCCTTCTGTCTCACACCTTCTGTTTTAATCTTTGGCCTTTGTTCCAACCACCTGCCTATCAGAACACTCCCTCACTTATGTCCACCTATGACCTGCCACGCTTTGTCCTGCCTCTCCTCTCTCCCTGTTTCTGCAGCCCCCCAAATTAGTCAGAAGTGTCCCGACCGGAAACATCACTTATCCATGTTCTCCAGAGAAGAACTGCCTGACCCGCAAAGTAACCCCAGCACTTTGTGTCCTTTTTTTGGAATGTCTAAGTCCCCAGACAAGTTTCATTTAATTTAGTGTGATATAGAATGATTGATAAGTTGCAAATTGTGAAGCCAGAGGAAAGAATGAAGGAGGATGTGGGCAGGGGGTAGAAATAGGTGCAAGACCAAGAGGGACATGAGGAGGAGTGGGGATAAAAGGGAAGCATGAGATATGATCATTTGGAATGGCAGGAATTGATCAGTGGTAATCAACACGACTTTGTATGGGGAAATCCTGTATCATTAATTGATTGATATTTTTGAGGAGGTCACTAATGAGGGTTGATGGTTGATGTGCGCTATGTGGACTTCAACAAGGTATTTGACAAGGCTTTGCACTGTAGACTGGGCCATAAGGTTAAGGACACTGAGGGGAGATCTTATTGAGGTGTGTAAAATCATGAGGGACATAGATCGACTAAATCAACTTTTTTTTTTCAGGATCGGGGGATCTAGATGGTTTAAGGTGAAATGGGAAGGATTTAATAGAAGGGGCAACATTTTCAGATAGAGGTTGGTGTGTTTATGGAACGAACTGTCAGTGGAAGTTGTTCAGACACGTACAATAACAAAACTCAAAAGACCTTTGGATATGGGATCAACATGCCCAATGAGTTTGGACAGGAACATGGATAGGAAATGTTTAAAGGAATGTGGGCCAAATGCAGGCTAATGGGACTGGCATAGATGGGGCATCTTGCACGACATGGACAGGTCGGGTTGCATGGCCTGTTTCTGTGCTGTATGACTCCACGACTATTTCAATGTTGTGTCTGGTGCTGTTGGAGGTTGCTGCAGCATTTATCGCTGGGACCTAACTAGTACTTGTGTGTCTCCCAGTGTTCATACTCGGGAGCTTCCAAACGGCTTCTGTGCCACAAAACATGGTGACTGAAGGCAAAGAGAAGCAGCCAATCTTCATGCAAAGTCCCACAAACCGTAAATAAATTAATCATATGTAGACACAAGAAACTGCACACGCTAGAATCTAGAGCAAAAGTAAAGTTATTTAACATTTTGGACAAAAGATTTAGAAGATACCCAATGCCCAGGATGGATAAATCTTGAACATGGTTCTATACAAGGGCTATCATTGGCTTCTATTCTAGGGGCATTGTTACCTTTTACAATTACGAGATTGAATAAATATATGACTAACACAATAATAAGACATACATTTTCAATTTCGTAAGTTTTTTGGACTGAATGATTTTATCTTATCGAGTCCTATCTTATCTAATTTTCTCTTCCAACCCTCTAGTACTGATCAAGCTTTTCTGCTATGGAAGAGGAAGGGATTAGTAGCTTTTCGTGATTTGTTTTTGGATGGTGGTTTTATGTCTTTCGAACAACTCTCCAATAAATATAATTTACCTAATTCACACTTTTTTAGATATTTACAAATTAGACATTTTTTGAAGGCTACTCTACCTTTTTTTCCCGCTACCACATCAAACCGAAATCTTAGAAAAAAATTTACATTTGAACCCTTATCGGAAAGGATTAATAATGACTATTTCTGAGTTGATTTTGAAATTACAAGTAGATATATTTGATAGAATTAAGAATGACTGGGAAAGAGAA
Source organism: Raja brachyura (assembly GCA_963514005.1). Next base: position 24,107,632 of record OY740794.1, read on the forward strand.
CTCCAGATGTCTCTATCTATAGAGAAAAGGGAGAGGATTCTTCAATTAGTTAATACTTCCTCAATGTGTGCAAGACATGCTCTGATGCAATTCAAGGTGGTTCACAGAGTTCATATGTCAAATGATAAGTTTGCTCGTTTTTATGGTCATATAAATCCTACCTGTGACAGATGTAACTCTGAAGTGGCCTCACTGACCCATATGTTTTGGTCCTGCCCACTTTTTTGAAAAATATTGGAAGTACATTTTTGATACTATTTCTGTAGTTTTAGGTATTGATTTACAACCTCATCCTATTACTGCAATTTTTGGGCTACCAATGTTAGATTCTATTCATTTGTCCCATTCTACCCATTGGCTGATTGCTTTTACCACATTAATCGCCAGAAGATCTATTTGATTTAAATGGAAAGACTCTAACCCTCTGATCACACACCATTGGTATTCTGAAACAATATCATGTTTAAATGCAGAAAAAATCAGGAGTGACATTGTTGAACCCTTGGTCAGGCTTGGGGAAAATGTATTCAACACTTTCACACAACATAAATTGCTCCCTCTCCAACTGTTATAAAAATTATTTTACCTTTATATGGTGGAACGGACTTGACGACGAACAGGGACTTAAATTAGTTTAAATTCTCAGCTCAGATTTGCTTTTTTTTTTCCAGTTTAGGGGGTTTGTTTCTTCCTTTTTTCTCTTTTTTTACCTTTTTTTCTCTTTTTTTTCCTTTTTGTTTTTTTCTACATATATAAGTTTTCTTTTAACCATTTAACTATATTTACATAGATACCGGGAGGTCTATATTCAATGTGTATTTTGATACTGGACTCATATTTAGATTATACCTGTTATTAATATAATCCTGATCTCTATGTATCAATATCATTGTTATGTTTATTATTATTCTTTTTGTTTTATTTTAGTTTTTTGGAAAAAATAAAAATAAAAAGATTTTAAAAGAAAAAAGTAAAGTACTGGAGGAACTCAGCAGGTGCAGCAGCATCTGTGCGAATGGTTAGTTGATGTTTCAGGTTGTGTCGCTCTGTCCATCTGCCTTCCTTGCCTCTTCTGCCTCTTTGAAATAGACAAGCGCAATTATGATATTTAATAAACATTTGGATAATTTCATGGGTAGAAAAGGTTGAGCGGGATATTGGCCAGATGCGAGCAAATGAGACGAGCAATTTGGTCTACATGGATGAGTTGACCAGAAGGGCCTATTTCCATGCTGCAGACCTCTCTATTGCCCTCTAGTTCCTGGTTCTCACTCAGTGATCTGGGTGAGATTGTGCAAGGCCTGATAAGTAACTTGGCAGATGACATTAAAATAGTTAGTTTTGTAAACGGTGAAGAGAGTTATCAGAAATTACTGCAGGAACTTGATTAGCTGGTCAAGTGGGCTGATGAGTGGTTCAATAACTTCAGTGTAGATAAGTGTGAGGTGATGCATTTAGGGAAGTCAAACCAGGGCAGGAACAGGACGTTTAAAAGACACTTTGACAGGTACATGGATAGGAAAGGTTTTGAGGGATGTGGGCTAAACGCAGGCAGGTGGAACTAGTGTTGATGGGGGAGTTTGGTCGCCGTAGACGAGTTGGTCCAGAGGGTCTGTTACTCGGCTGTATCACTCTATGTTGCCCTTTGCGTGAAAAATATCTTCCCCGAGTCCACTCTACAGCTCTTACCCTTATCCTAAACTAATGCCTTCTAGTTTTTGACATTGTTGCTGTGGGAAATGTTTTTTATTATTTCCCATACACCTCCTAATTGTAACCCAACCCTTCCCCTCTGTCTGTAGAAACTAAAAACTGCAGATGCTGGTTCACATGAAAGGACACAAAGTGCTAGAGTAACTCAGTGGGTCAGGCAGCATCTCTGGAGAATATGGGATGGTGGACGTTTTGAGTTGGGACCTTTCTTCAGACAGTAGATTATTTAATCATGAGTATCAAACGAGAGATTATTAAGGAAAAATATGTCATGTTCACGGGGAACTTTAACAAGTGGTCATGTGTCTTTAGTTTAATTTAGAGATTCAGCATCATATAAAGAGATCCCATCAGATAAAGTATAAAAGGAAGTTTAATTTGACACCTAATTCACTTTCATATCTTCAGTATTAAAAAGGTTATGGCCATTTTCATACTCGGAAATTAGCATCTTGTTCCTTATTGCTTTTCCATTGACTTAATACAAAAGCTGTGATCGAGGACAGTCAAAAGCCCATCATTTTCTTAAAAATCAAGAGAACTGAATGAAATTTTCAGTTATTATAGATTGAAGCATTCTGAAACTAATATAAAACATCTTACTTGGATGACCTGAAATTAAAGCATATAATTAGTTAATTACCTAATTGCAGTTAATTACAAAATTGACCGTAGTGACGGAAATAGTAATAAACACCCAGACTGCCTTTAAAATTCAAAAATGTGATATTCTCAAGATCAGAACTTTAATATTATTGCATTATATGCTGTAAGTCCGTAACAGATAGGTAAATAGATTACAGTTTCTAGCAATAGACATGTATAGAGTAGCATTAGAGCAATGTGGAGAAGATCAGTTGCTAGCTGGTACATTGGCATATCATAATCAGTAGCATCATCATACTCCTCAGATTGGAACCAATCAACAACTCTGTACACCTTGTTTTTCCTCAACTTTTCAATGTTGGCATTGTAAACTACAAGTTTTTGCTCTTCAAACCACGCATGACATACCTTTCTGCCTACTACTTTCCCATTAAGAACGTCCTGTAGATTCAATTTCTTAAGAAAAGGTTATATTTTTTAAATAGCCTAAGTATCCAAATAAGAAACTAATCCCATTCACACACGAATTCACAATATAACATGATTTTTAAATCTCACTGTCATTAATTTATATGCCAGATGGAAGGAATTTAATGTTTAATTCCCATAAATTAATCTAGAAACATCCATTCAATATAATTAAATTATTATTTTTTTGCACAATTCATGGGACTAAAACTGATATTTAGTATAAAAATATTGACTATTGATAGATAATAACACAAAATATAGACGATTTAGATGCTCTTATGACATGATTATCCAAAAAAAAGAGCATTTAAATCATCTTGCGAGTGGGTGTTTCTGGAACGCGATCGATTGGAACGTTGCATTTGCAGTGAATTTGAACCCCACATTGGCAGGAAAAACATTGCCGGTTCGTATGGGGCCTAAATCACATTTTCGCATCATAAAATTTGATTAAAGCCATCCCAAGAGACAAGATTTTATGTAAAATACATGACTTACATTTTGTTTTGTCCCGTTCATGCGATCCGTCACGTTGTAGGCATTGAGGGCGTTAGAAGTCGCTTTTTATTTTAATGTAATTATTAAATTGTCTCGCAATTAAAAAAAAAATCGGGAACGGAAGTCGGATCGATTTTTCTTCAGCAGCTGGCAACACTGCCATATTGTTATGTCATTGTGAACATTGTGAATTGGAAGTTATTTTTCCAACAGCACATTTGTATTCAGTTTTGGGCGCCTTGCAACAGGAAAGAACTGGTTAAGCTGGAAAGATTTGGAAAGCGTGCAGAGAAGATTTCAGTGGATGTTTCCAGGGCTTGCAGGCCTGAGGTACAGATTGGGCAGGCTCAGACTTTACTCCTTGGAGCACAGGAGGATGAGGGATGATCTTATAGCTGTGTATATGATCATGAGAGGAGTAGGTAGAGTAGATGCACAGAATCTTTCACCCAGAGTAGGGGAATTAAGAACCAGGGGACATAGGTTTAAAGTCAGAGGGGAATTTTTTAAGAGGAACCTGAGGGGCAACTTTTTCCACACAATGGGTGGAACAAGCTGACAGATTAGATATTTGAAGTAGTTACTATAACCACATTTAAAAAATATTTAGACAGGTACATGGATAGGAAAGATTAAGAGGGATATGGGGCAAATACAGGCAAGTGGGACTGGTGTAGATGGGGCACCTTGCTGGCATGGGCAAGATGGGCTGAACGGCCTGTTTTCATAATGTATGATTCTATGATACAGTGTACAGAAAGGCCCTTTGGCCCAACTTGCCCACACCGGCCAATATGTTCCAGCTACACTAGTCCCAACTGCCTGTGCTTAGTCCATTTCCCTCCAAACCTGTCCAATCCATGTACCTGTCAATCTGTTTCTTGAACGTTGGGATAGTCTCAACCTCAAATACGTCCTCTGGCAGCTTGTTCCAGACACCCCCCACCCTTTGTGTGAAAAAGTTACCCCTCAGATTCCTATTAAATCTTTTCCCGTTCCCCTTCATCTGGTCCTCGATTAAAGCCGTCTATCAAGTATCTAAGTTCTCGTGATTTTTCTGGGTTTTCTCTGGGTGCTCCGGTTTCCTCCCACACTCTAAAGACTTACAGGTTTGAGTCTAATTGGCTTTGGTAAAATTGTAAATTGTCCCTAGTGTATGTAGGACAGTGTAAATGGGCGGGGATCGTCAGTCGACGTGGGCTTGGTGGGCTGAAGGGCCTGTTTCCGCCCTGTATCTCTAAACTAAACTAAAGATATATGATGGAGGGAATATTGATTGGTTCGATGTGCACATGATTGGTTCGATGGTTAGATATGTAAATGTGTAAAAATAATTTCACTGCGTTGTTGCACATGTGACAACTGAAGCTCCATTGAACCAATGGTTGCATCACAGTTTGGTTCGTTCGTTGAAACACCAAGAATGAACGAGACTGCTGAATGTGGTAGACAATGCTTGGTCCATCATGGGAATTGACTTCCCCACGGTCATCGGGATCTACAGAAAGACTTGCCTCAAGAAAAATCTCACATTAGTGCAGCTGTTAGAGCTGCTGCCTCACACCAGCCGAGACATGGGTTCAATCCTGACATTGGGTGCTGTCTGTGTGGAGTTTGCACGTTCTCCCTGTGACCACGTGGGCTTTGGTTTGATGCGCTGGTTTCTTCCCACATTCCAAAGATGTACTAGTTTGTAAGTTAATGAGCTTGGTAAATGTAAATTTGGGACCCTAAAACTTCCACAAGCAGCAATATGATAGTGTAGAAATAAAGAACTGCAGATGGGACACAAAGTGCTGGTCACGCAGCACCTGTGGAGAACATGTATTGGTGACGTTTTGGGTTGAGAAAGGGAAAGAGCAGCAGCCCTGACCCTGCTCATCCCCCGAGAATGGAAGAGGAGAGTGGAGGGAGCCAAATGTGGTCGCTTTTGGCGTACGGGCCGCGTGGGGCCGGTCCCACTTCGAAGCGCGGAGGCGTATGGAGTTGTGCGGGGCTGGTCCCGACATCGCGCGGGGCTCCGAAAAAACTGACACTGTCCGAAAATTCCGCGCGCCAACGGCCTGTCGGCCTGCAGGCGCATTGAGGGCGTATGTAGCAACTTGACGTCGTACGCAACGTTTTGACGGCGTACGCCTAGCGCATGGCGTTGCGCAATGACGTCACCGCCCAACGTGGCGTTGCGTGATGACATCACCGCCCAACGCCGTGCGCCGCCCAAATTCAGTCGGCCTACCTCCTGCCCAGCTGATTGGTGAGTATGACGCGAATAACTTCACACGCACTTAGAGCATACTTAGCGCAAACTCCGCTTCCGTTTGGTCGTGCCAAACGTATGCAATCGCATGCAAGGGGGACAGGCCCTTTAATCTATACCACCAGATGGCAGCCTCGATTTTCATCTTGTTTCCGGAATGGCTCAGCTCAAAGTTTTTAGTCTGACTGAATCATGATTGACAAAAGGATAAGGATGAATTAAAAGGAATTTATGGAAAAGTTGATCAGATATATGGGGCAGTGCAGAATATAAGTGATCCTGGCTGCTAATCATTTTAACTCCCGTTCCCCTTCCCATTCCTGCACTGGCCTTTCTGCCCTGGGTTGCCTCCACTGCCAGAGTGAGGCCACACTCAAACTGGAGGATCAACACCTCATATTTCATTTGGGTAGCTTACAACCCTATGGTATGAATAGTGAATTCTCCAATTTTAGGTAACTACTAAACCCTCCCCTTCTCCCTTCTCCCCCCCCCCCCTCATTAACCCTCCCACCTACCCTCTCGCCAGTACTCCACCTGCACTCACACCAATGTCTTCCCTCCCACCTACATTCCTTCTTCTAGCTTCACAATTCTCAACTCTTCATTCTATTTGTCTCACACCTTCTCTTTTCCTCTCTGGCCTTTGTCCATCATTGGCCTATTTAAAAGAAACCCTCCCTCACTTGTATCGACCCATTACCTCCCAGGCATTGTCCTGCCCCACCTCTCTTCCAGTTTTTATCACCCCCTCCCCCCACCTACAATATCTGAAGAAGAATTCTGACTCTAAAGGTCATGTATTCATGTTCTCCAAAGATGCTGCTGACCCGCTGAGTCTAGTTTAGTTTGGAGATACAGCATGGATAAAGGCCCTTCAGCCAACCAAGTTCATGCCGACCAGTGATCCCGTACTCTAGCACTACCCTACACATGAGTGACAATTTACAATCTTTACCAAAACCAATTAACCTACAAACCTGCTGGAAAGTGGGAAGATACCTGAGCACTTGGAGAAAACCCACACGGTCACGGGGAGAATGCACAAAAATCGTATAGACAGCACCCATAGTCAAGATCAAACCCGATTCACTAATGCCGTAAGGTAGCAAGTCTATTGCTGTACCACCGTGCTGCCCTCACTAACCTACTGAGTTACTCCAGCACTTTGTGTCTTTTTTTTGTAAACCACCATCTATAGTTCCCTGTGAGCATAAATCCCCATGATCCACCTGGTTGACTTCATTCCAGTTCCCTTCCTCATCACGGTAGTGTTGAAGCAGGTCCACATGAGATCCAGCATTCTAATTATTGAGAACATTGTCATATCCACTGAGGCTGAACAGGTTACGTCTGTGTTTTAAGTTGCTTTAAATAATGAGGGATAATCTTATTTAAACAAAGACCTTAATAGGGCTTGAGTGAATAGATAGTGATATGTTTTCCGTGGAAGAACCTTCAAACAACGGGACATAATTTCAAGATTAAAGGTTAGTCATTTAAAACCAAGGGAACACATGGGCTTGATGGGCTGAATGGTCTATTCCTGCTCCCATTTGCTCCTGTTCTGATCTTCACTTATTTCTCCCTTCCCCTTCCAGAAAAGGGAACTGGAACTGTGCACATTATTCCAGCTGACACCTCCCTGTACAGATTCACCACCGATTTTCCAGCAACTAGTGATTCCCCCCCTCCCCCCTTTAATCCGGACAAAATCCCTCCCCCGGGAAGTCCCCTCGAAAATATGGCGCCTATGCCGGGTGAGGTGGCCGATCTCTATCTCATTGGGATTTCCACGCCAATTAGTGGGCCGAATCTGCCCCCTGTGATATGGGCTTTGGAACTCTGGCCCAGCCGGAGCCAGCAGATCTGTTCCCAGAGCCAACATCCGCGGCCGACTTTGCGGGCCGGCATCTTGGCCCTCCAAGTCCATGGTCCATCAAAATGGATAATCCAGGAAGGCTCTGGAACCAAGGATGCTGGAAAATCTGTAATGCACCTGTATAATTATAACAAAAGTTACCTGTTTCAGAACACCAACCTCATTTCATGTAATATCTGCCTTTTATTTCCTTGTGTTCTACAGGGTTTGTGGATCAGTCACCTTGTAGTTCTAATCTGTTTTCTGTTGACTTGTAACAATTGGTAGATCAGCTGTTCATTTCAGGAGTCATAGAATTATACAGCATGGAAGCAAGCTCTTCGGCCCAACTATTTCATGCTGGCCAAGATGCCTCATCTTATTCCATTTCCTGAGTTTGACCCATATCGCACTAAACCCCTACACAATTCATGCATCATCAACATCTTTGGAAATGTAACAAGTAACTGACAATAGAATAAAAGGAAAATTAAAATTTACAAATGCATATCAACATGTTACTCGATCTGTCAAATGTCAAATTATTAAGACAACATGCAAACTGGAAACAAAAAAATGGTTGTTTATATATGATGAAAGGAAATTACAGTGGAATGCCAGGGAAACCATAACTTTATTTTTCCAGTTATTGGGTTTAAATAAAACACATGACTAATTTTTTTATGAGCTTTAAATTAACAATTATCTCAAATTTGTGAGCAAGAGCTGAGATACGTTTTCTGACTCGTGGCTTAAAACGTTCTATTTATTTTTCTTTTTATCTATCTTGTGCACCTGATTGGAAGAAGACGCAAAGGGGTGGAGTAACTCATCGGGTTAGGCAGTGAAGGGTCCCGACCCAAAACGTCACCACCCTCTCTCACCTGATTGAAAGTTTGGTTTGGGGTTATGTTGTTTGATTTGACCTATGACTGGCCAATTTGTGTCTAGTCTTCTGTGAATATATATTTAATTGTTCCAGATCAAACATGCAGAGTGATACAGCATGGAAAAGGCTCACTGAATCTACAAAATCCCATTTACACAAATTATTTTACACTGAATCTACAGATTTACACTTTACACTATATATTTTATTTATTGAACTTACTAAATCTATAACATTTTATTTAAAATGTAATTTGACTAAATTTAGTAAAATATATTTCATTTTTAATTTTAATTTACTACATTTATAAAATGTTATTAAAAATGTAATTGTACTAAAATTATTAACATTTATTTATTTATAAAATGTTTTTTATTTTAAATTTAAATTTACTACATTTGCTATAATTTACCAAATTTAAATTTACACAATCCCATTTACACTGAATCTACAAGCTCCCATTTTATACGAATCCTATTTCATTCTCTCCACATTCCTTTCTGCTCTCCAGGGATTCAAACTCTTACCTACACACCGAGGAAATTTTCCAGTGGCCAATTAACCCTCCAACCTGCAGGGTGTTGGTATGTTGGGAGTAACTCACATAGTCAATGGAAGAACGTGCAAACTCCACGAGGAATGTGGATTAAAATCAGTGAGGCAACTCTGCGCCACGCATCATAATTCTCTCAGTTGGGCTACGATTCACAATCTTTTGCTGTTGATGTTGCAGTCTATGCGGGTCAATCGAGCATAACTTGTGAGGCATTGGCAGGCACGCTTATTTCGTTTGGCTCCAAAGCCCTTTTATCCAGTCCTAACTTTGACCTGAATGCCTTGCAAAATAGAAAGTACATCTCTAGATCAAAGCAAGCATTTAGCGTCGACACGAAGATTCCTTAGCGTAGTATAAAAACCTTTGCCAGTAGCAGTCTGAAATCAATTCTGTCTGGCTCAATACGTACGGAAGCTTTATGATGTGGCAGGATGTTGTTCTTTGCTTTGGTTTGCTTCTTTAGAGATGGCGATGAGGGCAACAAGTGGAGCTGAGTTGAGGTCTTTAAGGAACAAATGTCTGCTAACATAACAAAGAACGTGATGAGGCCAGCCATGGAGAACGTACAAACTCTGTACAGACAGCACAGTTAGGATTGAATTAAACTAAACATGTACCTGCTGAAATGTATTTTAAACATTGTTATAGTACTCGCCTCTAATGCTTCTGTTGGCAGCTCATTTCATAACCAATCACCCTATGTGTGAAAAGGGTTACACAAAAAGCTGGAGAAACTCAGCGGGTGCAGCAGCATCTAAGGAGCGAAGGACATAGGCGACGTTTCGGGTCGAGACCCTTCTTCAGTCTGAAGAAGGGTCTCGACCCGAAACGTCGCCTATCTCCTTCGCTCCTTAGATGCTGTTGCACCCGCTGAGTTTCTCCAGCTTTTTGTGTAACCCTCGATTCTCCAGCATCTGCAGTTCCTTCTTTAACAACTATGTGTGAAAAGGTTGCCTGTCAGGTCCCCTTTAAATCTTTCCTCTCAAATCTTAAGCCCACCTTAAGTGTATTTGTTTCCTCCCACATTCTAAAGACATGCGTGTTTGTAGGTTAATTGGTTTCTGTAAACATTGTCCCTAATGTGCAGGATAGTGTTGCTGCACAGTGTGTTGCTGCACAGAGGAGTCTGAGTGTCTGTAAAGTACAAAGTTAGTGCCCCTGATCTCAGTGTTACCCACTGGCCACACTTGCTAACGTGTGGTCATGAAACTGCCATCAGTGTTTTTTTTAATAATCTCTCAGCATTAGAACTGTAGATTTCTGTAGAACGAGATTTTGATGCAGAATCAAACAACTGAAGTTGCTGGTTATTACGCAAAAGGACACAAAGTGCTGAATTAACTCAGCGGGTCAGGCAGCATCTCTGGAGAACATGGAGAAGCGGTGTTTTGAGTTTAGACCCCACCTCATCCTCGCTCATGCGATACGATACGATAAACTTTATTCATCCCCGGAGGGAAATTGGTCTGCCAACCGTCACGACACACAAGGTACACAAAAACTTGAAATTAAAAGTGAAAAATAAAGGAAAAGCGACTGTTGGCTGACTGCCGTGTGCACAGAGCCTAAACCGGAACAAACCAGAATCCCCCCCGGCCTCTGCCTCTGCCCCAGATGTCATCAACTGATGTGGAGGATCTCCACTCCCTTTAGCCTCCCTCCCTCCACCACCCTCCATCCCTGCCACCTTGTGTAAGCGGAAGGCAGTCAGTCGTCAATGTAAGTGTTAGTATTTACATTCAAAAAGAGACTTTAAATAAACAATGTTTATTTAAAATGTCTTTACTGTTGTTTTTTCTTTACCAAGTATTTTTTCAGTTTTATTAAGGTAAAAAATAATGGCAGTCATTAATGTAGCAATGTTACAAAATGTTGAGATTAAAAAAATTAAGTCTGCAATTTATCCCATCAGATAAAGCATAAAAAGAAGTTTAAATTGACACCTACTTCACTTTCATATTTTCAGTATTAAAAAGGTTATGGCAATTTTCATACTCAGAAATTAGCATCTTGTTCCCCATTGCCTTTCCATTGACTTAACACAAAAGCGGTGATCTAGGACAGTCAAAAGCCCATAACTTTCTTAAAGATTAAGAGAACACAATGAAATTTTCAGTTATTATAGATTGAAGCATTCTGAAACAAATGTGAAACAATCTTACTTGGATGACCTGAAATTAAAGCATATAATTAGTTAGTTACCTAATTGTAGCTAATTACAAAATTCAATTACTAGATCTAAACATCTATCCATTTCTTAAGATAAACTTTTTTAAATTGCCTAGGTGTCCAAATAACATTCACACAATAATTCACAATATAACATGATTTTTAAATCTAATTTTCATGAATTTATAGGCCAAATTGAAGGGATTTAGTGTTTAATTCCTGTAAATTAATAGTAAGATTAAATGAGAACTTACCAGTTTGAAGTTTGATCTTTATTTTATGAGGAGTTATGATGAGGGATTACGTGAAGACCCCGCCAGCACGCATGCGCGACATTCTTCAAAGCAGTGGTGTGAAATCACAGATGGCAACGTAGACTAACATAGTAAGATAAGAGAGAACTTCCATACCAGTTGATCTTTATAATAGAGGGCTGGGAGCGGAGGGCACGTAATCCCTCATCGTAACTCCTCATAAAATAAAGATCAAACTTCAAACTGGTAAGTTCTCATTTAATCTTACTATTTTACTTCGGAGTCACGTGAGTGACTACGTGAAGATTTCAAAGCTCTGTGATTTCATGCCCTGGAAACTCCATGCTCACACACCGCTATGCTGGGATAAGAGGATGAACGTAATTCAGACATAACACCGGCTGAAAAATAAAATAGGTATTTATTCATACCAAACACAAAAATATATATCCCATGAAGGGTAAATAATTTGGCAGAGCTCAAAATTTTCCCTGCATAAGAGTCAGTGCAGGCCACGGGTTTATTATAAAAGCGATGAAACGTCCTCTCATTACTCCAACCCGCTGTGGCCAGGATGTGGTCCAATGGTACCTCCATCATCCTAGCCGCCGACGTGGATGCCGCCCTGGTGGAGTGAGATTTAAATATATTAGTGTCTATCCCCGCCGCATCCAGAACCACCCTTATCCATCTAGAAATGGTTTGCACCGTGACTTTGTGGTGAGGCTTTTTGTGGCTTATGAGCAAAGCTTTCTCCGTGCCCCTGAGATTTTTTGTGACTGAGATGTATCGTGATAATAAAGTGACAATGCAAAGTCGAGTATCTGCCGGGTAGGCTAGAAACTCTAAAGTATGTCCAGACGTTCCGGGTCGATCTTGTTTTAACAGCCCCTGCACATAAAAGGTGATTTTGTCATTGGATATGGACATGGCATCCAGATTTAATTTGTGCAGGGACTGGACCCGTTGTGCCGTGATGAGTGCCATGATCATTACCACCTTGTAGGTAAGCTTGTCCAGGGTAAGTCCTGAGTTAGGTGTCCATCCTCGCAGCATAGTTAATACTATGCCGATATCCCATGTGTGGTTGTATCTGGGCCTGGGGGGATTGGAATTGTATATTCCTCTCATTAGTTTTGATACTAATGGATGTGATCCAATGCCCAATTGGTCACTCCCCTTGCCCAGGTAGGTCGATAGGGCACTCCTGGCACAGTTAATGGCACTATAGCTCAGTCCTTTGTCATGGTGAAGGGTTGCCAAGAATTCCAGAACTTCTGTAATGGTTGCTGATTCGTAGGTAGTGTTGGTTGCAGAGCAGAATTTTTCCCATTTCCTGATGTAGGTCAGGTACTGCTTACGGGTGGACTCCCTGCACGATGCTGAGATGGTATCCATGGTTCTGCTGGTGAGTCCGTACCCCAAAAGTGGCCGTTTCAGAACCTGCAAATCAACAGGTCCATGCGGTCATGACATGGGTGGTGTTCTCCTGTGACGGGATGTATAAGCAGGTTAGGTCGTTTATTGACCCTAATACAAGGTTCTGTGGCCATCTTCTGTACCATTGGGAACCATGGTTGGGTAGGCCAGTCGGGCACAACCAAAATACCCGATGCGGAGTCTTGTCTGATTTTCTGCAAGACCCGACTGATGAGGCAGAAGGGGGGAAATGCATAACAGAACAAGTCCCCCCAGTGTAGCGTGAAAGCATCCATTGCTACTGCCCCTGGGTCTGGTTCCCAAGCAACATATGTTGGCAGTTGGTGATTTAATCTGGACGCAAAAAGGTCGATATCTGGTGTCCCATAACGTTCTACAATATCTGTGAACACTTTTCGATCCAACATCCATTCTATGTTGTCGTTAAATTTGCGTGACCTGGTGTCTGCCACTGTATTTAGTTTACCTGGGAGGTAAGTGGCTGAAATCCAAATTTCTCTTTGCAGACACCAGTGCCAGATATTGTTAGCCAATTCATCACACGATATCGACTTTATTCCACCCATGTGGTTAATGTAAGCCACCACCGTGGTATTGTCAATTTGTAACCTAACATGTATTTTGTGCATGTCTGAGCAGTATGCCCTAAGGCCATGAAAGGCTCCCAGCATTTCTGAATGGTTAATTCCCAGTGTTTTGAATTGGGTTAGTTCTAGTGCATTCCATCTCCCTCCACAACTAGTGGTGGTATTAGTTGCTCCCCAACCTTGGGCACTGGCATCAGTTTGTAAGATGATCGAGGGATTGATGATAATGATGGGTTTTGAACAATTTTGAGCATTCTCCATCCACCAATTTTGCCTTTTCTGGCAATTTCATAGGCCTGTCGAAATGGCCTGCATGTCTTTTAAGAGCTATAATTTTAGCTCTTTGTAGGTTTTGATAATGTAATGGTCCGAATTGTGCTGCGGGAAAAGCAGCCACTATCTTCCCAATTACCCTGGCCACCTGCCGTATGGATGGATCCCTGATGCCAGTAAGGCTCCTGCAAGCCTCTATCAAGTCCACCGCTTTATTTGGTGGTAAAGCGATAGACATTTGCACCGAGTCTATGGTAAACCCCAAGTAATCCATGGTGGTAGAGGGTTTCAGTTTTGATTTATCTGGATGTATGATGAATCCCAGCTTTTGGAAAAGATGTTTTGTGGCTAAAACTGCCAATGTAGCCATTTCCAAATTCTCCCCAACAATGAGGATATCATCAAGATAGGCCATTACAGTGTGATTCTGTTTTCTTAGGTAGGCCAAAGCTGGTTTCAACATTTTGGTAAACAGTCTGGGTGCTGATGATAACCCATTGGGCAAGGCTTTGTATTGCCATAGTTGTTCCATCCAGATAAATTTTAGGTATTTCCTATGATCCTTATGTATTGGTACTGAATAGTATGCATCTTTGAGGTCAATGCATGCCATATAGTACCCATAGGCTATTAACTGCCTAGCTGTGTCAAAGGTATCCATTTTGAAATGAACATACTGAACAGAAGTATTTAGTTCGGTCAGATCTATAATTATGCGGCACCCGCCATCGCTGTTATTTTTGGTAAATATATTGGATACGAACTCCTGAGGCTCTCTGGCGGTTTTCTCAATTACTCCTTTTTCAATTAGCCTCAACAGTTCAGCATGGCCCTGCCGTTCTTTCTTTTTGTGAAAGTATAAACTTCCGGCTAGGTGAATGCTGGACCGGGGTAGGGAGTTCGTAAATAAATTCAATTTTGTAGCCCTGAATACTTCCGAGTATGTAAGGATCAGAGGTAAGTGTGCGCCAAACTTCATAACACAAGTGCAACCGGCCCCCCACATTTTGTGAATTTAGGCAAGGAATGTTCCTGGGGAAGCCAGACCCACCTACCTCCATGGTTATTGTCGGTGTTGTGGCCTCTGTCCTTGTTTCTTCTGTTGAGTTGACACGGTGTAGGGGTGGCGCATTTTCCAAGAAGGCCGGGCTGGGCCATGGCCTAAAAAAGACAGCTGTGCAGGTGGACCGGCCTTCGAGCTTTCACCACCGGCAGGTCTGTGATAAAATCGCTGGCCGGTGGGTGTGTAGGGGTGCTGCCGTTGTGGGTAATGAGGTTTAGATGAACCGGGTACCTTGATGACGCCTAAGGCCTTGGCCTCCTCGTCCAGGTCTTTCACCTGTTTGGGAAGGTTGTCCCCAAACAGTAGGTTCGGTGGTTGAACGTTCCCTGGTTTGCACAACCCCGCAAATTTGGGGTTGAGTGCCGGTTTTATGATGCTCTTCCTGAAGTTATTAATCTCATATTGTGTGTTGCACAATAGAGCCAGGGCATCTTGTAATTCCTCCGGTAACTCAATTCCCACTGCAGTTCTGGCCACTGCCGTAATTCCGGCGGTCAATAGCTTCTGGATCTTCTGCAGTTTGACTTCTTGCCCTCTAATCATGGGGCTCATGTTCCCCCAAATGGGGTTGTTCACCGTAGGAACATTTAGGGAGTTGCAATTCTCCAGAGCTAAATATTTTTCGGCTGTGGTGTGAATAGCCTGCTCCTGGAGCTGGTTTGTAGTCATATAATTTATGCTAGCTGCCAGCTTTGGATGGATAGGTAGGCCTTTCTGAGAAGGCACTGCATGTTTGTTGACCATCTCCAGCAACTCTTCCTGCACCCCAGACACTGTAGGTTCTTCAGCCAACTCCCCCTCTTCGGGGTCAGCCCAGTTCTGACCCCCAATGCTCCCCTGCGAAGAGGGCGAGACATTAGGCAGTCCGTGATAGGAGCCTGCCGTGGGCCTGCGAAGAGGCCCACCGTGACTCTGCCCCTGCAAAAGCAGGTCACGCTGGAGAATTTGCTCCATCATCTGCTCCATGCAGGAAAGACGACCTCCGTCGCTTTCAACGAGCGGGGTGTCCTCGGGTCTGGACTCAGCTGAGTCAGCGGCCCCGGCCGACTTTCTGGTAGAATTGCCGCCCGACCGCGGTGTACCAGACGCTCTTCTGGGCGAAAAGTCGGGAGCTGCAGGTTGTACCTGTAGCTCGGGAGAACCAGCCCGCTGCTGGCTACTCTCCATGGCGGCAGCTCTAGCCGCTGCTCGTTTAGATTTTCTTGATTCCATGCTCCGTCGACGCTCACCCTCCGATGAGACTTACCTTGCGTAAGTTTTTTAAACTTACGCTGGAGGAGCCCCGCTCCTCCCGACTGCCGCTTCCGCATGCGTACGACGATATGTCGCGCATGCGTGCTGGCGGGGTCTTCACGTAGTCACTCACGTGACTCCGAAGTAAAATGGCCATTTAAATCAAGTAGCGAGTGGGTTTTAGTGGAACGCAGTGGATTAGAACGTTGTGGTTTGCGGTGAAGTCGGCATGAAAAAGACTGCCGGTTTATTTATTTTTTTGTCCCCATTTCGCAACATGAAAATGTGATTGAAGCCTTCCTAAAAACCAAGTTTTATTGTAAAAATAAACTGTGCACTTTATTTTCTCCCCTACGTAAAATCCTTCCCATTATCGGCACTCACGGCTTAAGAAGATGATTTTTAAATTACTCTAGTTAGTAAATAATCGTGCGTAATTTAAAAATACCTTCTTGAATGAAATGTCGGAGCGATTTTTCTTCAGCAACAAAATCGCCCGACATGGATCGATTTGCCCTGTCTGTAGAAAAACATCAATTTAAACACGCCCTCCTCTGAAAGGCGCCAAAGTCACGCACACGGTGAGCGGCAGAACTGCAGCGCTGCTCAAGGTAAGTTTTGTAACATACCTAATTAATGCACTATTTGTTGTATGATGGAGACATATCTCTGATTTTTAAAAATCCCCTCACCTGTACCTTACATACGTTAGTTTTTAGAGATGCAGCACAGAAACAGGTCCTTTGGCCCACCGAATCCATGCTGTCCAGTGATCACCCCGCACACTAGTAATATCCTACACTACGAAAAATTTATAATTTACAGAAGTCAATTCACCCTCAAGCCTGTACGTCTTTGGAATATGGGATGAAACCGTAGCTCACAGAGAAAACCCCCGCGGTCACAGAGAGAACGTACAAATTCTGTACAGATGGCACTCGTAGTCAGGATTGAACCTGGGTCTCTGGCACTGTGAGGCAGCATCTCTACTGCTGCACCACTGTGCCACCTTACCATTCTTATGGTAAAAATGTTTGATTTATGTGTTTTTGAGATACGCGCTGCTTTTCCCAAACA
Source organism: Raja brachyura (assembly GCA_963514005.1). Next base: position 24,124,579 of record OY740794.1, read on the forward strand.
TAACCTCCGCGTAAAGTGAGATATGGTTGTATTTGTGTTGTGTATAGACATTAAGGTGTTTGCTAGATTAATAATTTATACCTGAAGTTTTGAACAATTGATTACAAATTTTATTATTGGCTCTAGGCGGCCTGTTAACAAAAAGGAGCAGAAATAATTGATACATACTGTTTAAACAAGTTTCATTTGCATCTAATGAGCACTGTAAGCATCTATATTCGTATGAAGCTGAGGTATAATAGGGGAGAGCTTATGTGATGAAATAAGACTTGGGGTACATAGGAGTCTTGGTGAAGATTGTTGCTACTGGAGGTTGCAGTTATAAAAGTCATCTCATCTTCCTGTATACTTGGCAGTGAACATGTATTTCCTAAATAACATCTCAATGTTAGCCACTTTGATTTCAGTTTTGTGAGACCATGTGTGTTATATGATTACCGTTCAGTCAGATGAAGAACTCCAGCAGCATCTCAAAATTGCTCGATGTTCCTGACATGTGTTGGTCCATTCCAGGAACGTGGAAGGAAATCTAGAGAGGCATTGTTCTGTTTATTGTTGCCAAGTAGCTTCAAGGGGGTTTTGGTCATTTCTTTACGGTTAAGTGGAATGATTGAGATGGAAACCTAGATAGACAGGTCCTTACCTCTAGTTTCCCTCTCCCCTGACTCAGTCTGTGGGAGGGTCTCGAGTCGAAATGTCACCTATTCCTTTTCTCCATGGATGCTGCCTGACCCGCTGAGTTACTCCAGCATTTTGTGTCTACCTTCGGTGTAAGCCAGCATCTACAGTTCCTTCCTACTTCCTACACGGGATGGAAACCGAGTTCAGCTTTTCAAGGTTAATACTGCAGTCATTTGCGTTGTTGACGTGGCTGTGGGCAGGGGTGTCCAGCACAGTTTGCGACACGTTCGCACGTGAAGATCGGACTTCGGGTGGATCGCTGTCACCTTCATTTTTATCCAGCCCCAACTTCGACCTAAATGCCTTGCAGGATAAGAAGTAGATTACCGGATCCAAGCACGAATTAAACGTTGCCAGAACAATGGTGGGGTCTATCAACTTGAGCAGCATCATCTTCCAGTAGCAACTGGAGATGACGTTTATCTGACTCAACATGAAAGGAATCCTGACTATGTGATAGGGGACAAAGCAAATTAGGAACACGACAAGCAGAACGAGAATGTTGTTTTTTGCCTTGACTTGCTTCTTGCTTGAACTCGAAGATGGGGACTTCTCCAGTCGTTTCAGGGTTTGAAAGTAGAAGAAGCAGAGAGCTATTAACACAAGGAGAAACAGGATTGTGCCACTAGTGTGTAGGGCTAGATGCTTGTATACTCCAAAACCACCTCTAAATTCCAGGCAAGATGTTTTAAAATTGGGCTTCAGCTTATTTTCCCCCTTCAGGAATACATAAGACAATCCAAGGGCAAAGAGTGTGCACCAGGTTCCTACTGAGAGAATTTTGGCAGATCGTAGTCTTTGGATAGCGTACGTATTGAGTGGTTTCACAATCTTGAGGTATCTGTTGCCAGCTATGTACCCGAGGAAGAGAATGCTCGAGTACATACTCAAAAAGAAGATTGGAGCTATGAAACTACAGTAGAATTTCCTGAATGCGACAGAGAAGATGTTCAGGTCTAAGATCCTTATCGGAGAAGATGCAACGAGCAATAAATCGGCCACCACCAGGTTTTTCAAATAGACGATGACGCTATTGCTGCTGGCAATGTGACAGAAGTATACGGAGAAAGCCAGGCAGTTGAGAATGGCTCCAGCTATACAAATGGTGGAGTAGGCAATAAGCATAAATGATGGATAAACTGTGTAGGGTAATAGGCAAGTGATGTTGTGGGAGGTATTTGTCCATGTTGCACTCTCATTGCTTGCTGTAGAGTCGGCCATCAACACATCTAAATATTAAGACAGAATGATAGGTTAGTTTTAAGATATCTGCTCCATCCAAAGGACGGCGGGGCGGCGCAGTTGGTGGAGCCGCTGCCTCACAGCACCAGAGACCCTGGTTCGATCCCAACCTTGGGTGCTGTCTGTGCGTGGAGTTTGCTCGTTCTCCCTGTGACCGCGTGGATTTTCTCCGGGTCCTCAGTTTCCTCGCACATCCCAAAGACATGCGGGTTTGTAGGTTAATTGGCCCTCTGTAAATTGCCCCAAATGTGTAGAGGGTGCATGAGAAAGTGGGATAACATAGAACTTGTGTGAACAGGTGATCTATGGTCGGTATGGAGTCGGTGGGACAAAGGTCTTGTTTACATGCTGTATCTCTAAACTAAATCTGCAAGCTGTCTAAGTGATTTGAAGTGGTCTAATTATAAATCAGGTCCTTCGGCCCACCAAGTCCATGCGGCCAACTGTTCGCACTAGTTCTATGTTATCCCACTTTCACATCCACTCCCTACACACTAGAGGACATTTACAGAGGGCCAATTAGCTTACAAACCCGCACATCTTTGCGAACGTATAAACCCCAGACACAGACAGCATCCGTAGTCAGGATCGAACCTGGGTCTCTGCCGCTGTGAGGCAGCAACTGTACCATCTATACCACTTGTAAAGTGCCTCATAACAATATTGGATTCTTATGGTACGGTTGCACTGGACGTTTAGATTGTAAAGTTCATGGTCGTTGAGAAACAAAAAAATGGTTTTGCGGGTGTGGAATGATGGGGCTTGGAGAAACTTGGTTGTGGTGTTCACACTGTTTCATATCTTAAGAGAGGTAGAGAGTTGTAGATTTCAGGTGTCACGCTTTAACTCATAAATGTTTTTGATTATTTTTTTCCTCTTTACTAACACTAATGGGTAATTTACAATAGAATTGGCATAGAACAATACTGCACAGAACAGGCCCTTCGGCCCATTGTGTCTGTGCCAACTAAACTAATCCTGTCTGCCTGCATCTGGTCTATATCCGTTCATTCACTGCCTGGGCATGTGTCTATCTAAACAGCTCTTAAATGTTGTTGCTTCTGTTTCTGCCACTTCCTCTAGCAGCACATTACAGGCATCTAGCACACTCAATATGTAAAATAAATTGCATCATAAATCTTCTTGGAACTTTCGCTCTCTTACCTTAGAAACTTTACCCTTTAGTATTTAATGATTCCACCATGGGGAAAAGAGTCTGGCTATCTACCTTATCTGTGCCTCTCATAATTTTATACACATTTATCAAGTTGTCCCTCAGCCTTCTATGCTCCAGAGAAGAAAATCCAAATTTATCCAACCTGTCTTTATCGCTAATACTCTCTCATCCAAGTTATCTTGCACTAAATGTTATTCCCTTTAGTCTGTATCTATACACTGTGGGTGACTTGATTGTAAACATGTATAGTCCCTCTGCTGACTGGTCAGCACGCTACTAGAAAAGCTCTTCACTGTACCTCAGTTCAAGTTCAAGTTCAAGTGAGTTTATTGTCATGTGTCCCTGATAAGACAATGAAATTCTTGCTTTGACTACAAAAAGAGATGAGTGTGTCCATATAGCATTATATATGTGAATACACATTTGAATAAATAAACTGATAAAGTGCAAATAACAGACAATGGATTATTAATGTTCAGAGTTTTGTCCGAGCCAGGTTTAATAACCTGATGGCTGTGGGGAAGTAGCTATTCCTGAACCTGGTCGTTGCAGTCTTCAGGCTCCTGTACCTTCTACCTGAAGGCAGCAGGGAGATGAGTGTGTGGCCAGGAAGGTGTGGTCCTTGATGATGCTGCCAGCCTTTTTGAGGCAGCGACTGCGATAAATCAGGTCAGAGCCGATGATGGACTGGGCAGTGTTTACTCCTTTTTGTAGACTTTTCCTCTCCAGGGCGCTGAGGTTGCCGAACCAAGCCACGATGCAGCCGGTCAGCATGCTCTCTACTGTGCACCTGTAGAAGTTAGCGAGAGTCCTCCTTGACAAACCGACTCTCCGTAATCTTCTCAGGAAGTAGAGGCGCTGATGTGCTTTCTTGATAATTGCATCAGTGTTCTCGGACCAGGAAAGATCTCCAGAGATATGCACGCACAGAAATTCAAGTGACAGTAAACTAAACTAAGTGAACCTTGTCAAAGCCTCTACACCCTTCCTGAACCGCGGTGACCAGAACTAGACACAATACTCTGAATGAGGCTTAAACAAAGTTTTATACAGCTGTAACAAGACTTGGTGACTTTTATACCAACATCTGACCGATGAAGATATATATGCTTTATGGCACTTTTACCACTCTATCTACTTGTGTTGCTAATTTCAGAGGGCTATTGGTTTGTAAGATCCCTTTGTACATTGTCCTTCTGTGTCCTGTCATTTACTGTCTGCTTTGTGCATTTAACCGTTCACAGTGCAGCTACGACTTATCAGGATTAAACTCCATCTGCCATTTCCCTGCACACATTTGTAACTAATATATATCCCGCAGAATCCTTTGACAACCTTCCTTCCTATTCATAACTCCACCAGATTTGGGGCATCTGCAAACATACTAAGCAACCAACCTACATATTAATTTAGTTTAGAGATACAGGGTGGAAACGAACCTGCGCTAACCAACGATTACCCATACACTAGTTCTATGTTATCCAAGTTTTGCATCCTACACACTAGGGGCAATTTTACAGAAGCCAATTAATCTACAAACCTGTACATTTTGGGATGTGGGAGGAAACCCGTGCAGCTGGAGAAAATCCACACGGTCACGGGGAGAACGTACAAATTCCGTACACGCAACCCTCACAGTCAGGATAGAACCCACGTCTCTGGCGCTGTGAGGCAGTAACTCATCAACTGAACCACTCTATCAACAGCTGGAGAGTGGTCCTGAACTACTATCTACCTCATTGGAGACCCTTGTAAAATTGCAGACCCTGTGCAAAAAGAACATTGCTCCGCACATCTCCTTTAAACTTTTCCCCTCTCATCTCGAGTCGCACCCCAGACACTCCCTCTTCTCCATTCTTCCAAGATGTGCAGAAGTGTGAAAATACTCACAGCCAGATTCAGGGACAGTTTCTTCCCAGCTGTGATCAGGGCATCTTACCAACAACTAGAGAGCGGTGCTAAGCTACTGTCACCTCATTAGAGACCCTTGGACCTTCTTTGATTGAACTTTACTGGACTTTATCTTGCACTAAACGTTATTCACATTATTCCCTTTATCATGTATCTGTACACTGCCGTTGGCTCGATTGTAATCATGTATCATCTTTCTGCTGACTGGTTAGCACGCAACAAAAGCTTTTCAATGAACTAAACTAAACTAATCACCCACCTGAATGAGAAGTTTTGTTGTGGTTGCGTTGGTCCACCAGCTGGTGGGATGAAGTCCCGTGAGAAACAGCAATGCTGAACTGAATACATTTGTGCAGGGCAAGGGCTTTTTAAAGTTCTCATGATGATGATGATGATGATGATGATTATGAATTCAGCAGTTTCTCAATCCAGAATTACAAAGAAAGGAAGTAAATGGTGTAGTGAAGCAATTTAGTTCAGCTGGCGTCAAGTTCATTATAACATTGGGAGTTAAAACACAGACACTAAAAAAAATTGACCAATTTGGAAAACTTAACGTGATTTCTGTTGATTTTTTAGATCTCTTCTAGGTTTTAAACATTGTAGGGTAATGAAGATGGAGTTGTTAGATATATCGCAATGTGTAATTATAGAAACAAGGAACTGAAGATGTGGGTTTACACAAAGCGTGGGTATCTCACAACCCAACAGTATTAACATTTAATTATCCAATTATAGGTAATCCCCCCAACAGCCCCTTACCTCTCTTACCCTGTGCCCCACCTGGACACACACCTATTTCTCCTCTCGCCGCCTCCTCCAGTATTCCTTCCTCTGGCTTCACAATTTGCAACTCTTCATTCCTTCTGTCTCACATCTTTTAATCTTTGGCCCTTGTTCCAACCACCTGCCTATCAGAAAACCCCCTCACTTATGTCCACCTATGACCTGCCACGCTTTGTCCTGCCTCTCCTCTCTCCCAGTTTCTCCAGCCCCCCAATTAGTCAGAAGAAGGGTCTCAACTCGAAACATCACTTATCCATGTTCTCCACAGATGCTGCCTGACCCACAGAGTAACTCCAGCACTTTGTGTCCTTTTTTTGGAACGTGTAAGTCCCCAGACAAGTTTCATTAAATTTAGTGTGATATAAGTAAATAAGTAATTTTATTGGCCAAGTGTAAAGCCAGAGGAAAGAATGAAGGAGGATGGGGGCGGGAGGGGTGGGGGAAGAAATAGGTGCAAGACCAAGAGGGACATGTGGTGGAGTGGGGAGAAAAGGGAAGCAGGAGTTACGATCATTTGGAATGGCAAGGATTGATCAGTGGTAATCAACATGGCTTTGTACAGGCAAATCCTGTATCATTAATTGATTGATATTTTTGAGGTCACTAAAGAGGGTTGATGGTTGATGTGCTCTATATGGACTTCAACAAGACATTTGACAAGGTTTTGCATTGTGGACTGGGCCATACGGTTAAGGAGACTGAGGGGAAATCTTATTGAGGTGTGTAAAATCATGAGGGGCATAGATCGGGTAAATCATGTATTTTTTTCCAGGATTGGGGGAATCGAGATCTAGATGGTTTAAGGTGAAATGGGAAAGATTTAATAGAAACCTGACACATACAATAATAAAACTCAAAAGACCTTTGGATATGGGATCAACATGTCCAATGAGTTTAGACAGGAACATGGATAGGAAATGTTTAGAGGAATGTGGGCCAAATGCAGGCTAATGGGACTGGCATTGATGGGGCATCTTGCGCGACATGGACGGGTTGGGCTGAATGGCCTGTTTCTGTGCTGTATAACTCCAAGACTCTATTTCAATGTTGTGTCTGGTGCTGTTAGAGGTTGCTGCAGCATTTATCGCTGGGACCTAACTAGTACTTGTGTCTCTCTCAATGTTTGTACTCGGGAGCTTCCAAACGGCTTCTGTGCCACAAAACATGGTGACTGAAGGCAAAGAGAAGCAGCCAATCTTCATGCAAAGTCCCACAAACCATAAATAAATTAATCAAATGTAGACACAAGAAACTGCACACGCTAGAATCTAGAGCAAAAGTAAAGTGCTGGAGGAACTCAGCAGGTGCAGCAGCATCTGTGCAAATGGTTTGTTGATGTTTCAGGTTGTGTCGCTCTGTCCATCTGCCTTCCTTGCCTCTTCTGCCTCTTTGATGTATAGACAAGTGCAATTATGATGTTTAATAAACATTTGGACAAGTTCATGGGTAGAAAAGGTTTAGAGGGATATCGGCCAGATGCGAGGAAATGAGACGAGCAATTTGGTCTGCATGGATGAGTTGACCAGAAGGGCCTATTTCCATGCTGCACAGCTCTCTATTGCCTCTAGTTCCTGGTTTATGTCAATGATCTGGGTGAGATTGTGCGAGGCATAATAAGTAAGTTGGCAGATGACACTAAAATAGGTGGTTTTGTTAACGGTGAAGATAGTTATCAGAAATTACCGCGGGAACTTGATTAGCTGGTCAAGTGTACTGAGGAGTGGTTAAATAAGTTCAGTGTAGATAAGTGCAAGGTGATGCATTTGGGGAAGTCAAACCAGGGCAGGACTTTCACAGTGAATGGTGGGTGGTTGGAAGAGTTGTAGAGCAGAGGGATCTGAGAGTGCAGGCACATAGTTCCCTGAAAGTGGCATCACGGGTAGATAGGATGGTGAAGAAGGCTTTTGGTACATTTGCCTTCTTCATTCAGGGTATTGAGTATAGAAGTTGGGACGTCATGTTACAGTTGCACAAGACATTTCTGAGGCCACATTTGGAGCATTGTGTTCAGTTTTGGTCACCCTGCGAAAGAGGGAAGCCATTAAGCAGGGAAGAGTGCAGAGAAGATTTTAAAGGATGTTACTGGACTTGAGGGCCAGAGCTATGGGGAGAGACTGGGGTGGCTGGGACTTTATTCCTTGGAGTGCAGGCCAACAGGTGAACATATAGAAATGCGTAAAAATATGAGGCAAATTGGTAGGATGAATGCACAATCTTTTACCCAGATTTGGGGAATCAAGAACCAGAAGGGATGGGATTTAGATGAGTTGTAAAGATTTAATAGGAACTTGAGGGGCAACCTTTTCACTCAGAGGGTGGTGGGTATATGGAGGAGCTACCAGAGAAGATAGTTGAGGTAGGCACATTAATGACGTTTAAAATACACTTTGACAGGTACATGGATAGGAAAGGTTTCAAGGGATGTGGGCTAAACGCAGGCAGGTGGAACTAGTGTAGATGGGGTATTTTGGTCGCCGTGGACGAGTTGGTCCAGAGGGTCTGTTTCTCGACTGTATCACTCTATGTTGCTCTTTGCGTGAAAAATATCTTCCCTGAGTCCGCTCTACAGCTCTTACCCTTATCCTAAACTAATGCCATCTAGCTTTTGACATTGTTGCTGTGGGAAATGTTTTTTATTATCTCCCATACACCTCCCAATTGTAACCCAACCCCTCCCCTCTGCCTGTAGAAACTAAGAACTGCAGATGCTGGTTCTCTGGAGAACATGGATGGTGGACGTTTTGAGTTGGGACCTTTCTTCCGACAGTAGAGAGTTTATTTAATCCTGGGTATCAAATGAGAGATTATTGAGAAACAAAAATTATGTCAATATGCAATGGGAAAGAACTGGTTAAGCTGGAAACATTTGGAAAGCGTGCAGAGAAGATTTCCGAGGATGTTTCCAGGGCTTGTGGGCCTGAGCTACATATTGGGCAGGCAAGGACTTTACTCCTTTGAGGCCAGGAGGATGAGGGATGATCTTATAGCTGTGGATATGATCATGAGAGGAGTAGGTAGAGTAGATGCACAGAATCTTTTACCCAGAGTAGAGGAATTAAGAACCAGGTTTAAAGTGAGAGGGGATTTTTTAAAGAGGAACCAGAGGGGTAGCTTTTTCCACACAGAGGATGGAACAAGCTGACAGATGAGATATTTGAAGCTGTGACTATAACACCAGTTAAAAAATATTTGGACAGGTACATGGATAGGAAAGATTAAGCGAGATATGGGGCAAATACAGGCAGGTGGGACTGGTGTAGATGGGGCATCTTGTTGGCATGGGCAAGATGGGCCGAACGGCCTGTTTTCATGATGCATGATTCTGTGATTCTAGTGTTTAGAAGGTTGAGAGGAAACCTACCAGGAGCAATTGATATCATGAAAGCATTTGGTGGAATAAGTGGAGGAGATATTGTTTATTAATGATGAGTTAGAGTATAGGAAGGAAATCCGTAATCTAGTTGAGTGGTGCCAGAAGAACAACCTAGCTCTCAACTTTAACAAGACTAGGGGGCTGATTGTTAACTTCAGCTGAGGGACCAGCCACCTGTCTTCATTGGCGGGCCAGCATCGAAAAAGTCACAGCTTCAAGGTCCGTGGCATTCGCATCTCTGTATCTCTCTCTGTCCTGGGCCCTGCTGTTACAATGTCAACTCTCCACTCCCTCTACATCCTCAGAGGTTTGAGGAGACTTGGCATGTTGCCCAATCTCTATTGGACTTTTGCAGGTCTGCATGTGGCACGGTGGCTCAATGGTTGAGTTGCTGCCTTACTGAGCCAGAGACTTTGGTTTGATCCTGACTATGGGTGTCATAGAGTCACAGAGTGATACAGTGTGTAAAAAGGCCCTTTGGCCCAACTTGCCCACACCGGCCAATATGTTCCAGCTACACTAGTCGCACCTGCCTGCGCTTAGTCCATATACCTTCAAACCTGTCCAATCCATGTACCTGTCTATCTGTTCCTTAAACGTTGGGATAGTCCCAGCCTCAAGTATCTCCTCTGGCAACTTGTTCCAGATACCCCCCACCCTTTGTGTGAAAAAGTTACCCCTCAGAATCCTATTAAATCTTTTCCCGTTCCCCTTCATCTGGTCCTCGATTAAAGCCGTCTACAAAGTATCTACGTTCTCGTGATTTTTCTGGGTTTTCTCTGGGTGCTCCGGTTTCCTCCCACACTCTAAAGACTTACAGGTTTGCAGGCTAATTGACTGGTAAAATTGTAAATTGTCCCTAGCGTATGTAGGCCAGTGTAAATGTTCGGGGATCGCTAGTGGACGTGGGCTGAAGGGCCTGTTTCCGCGCTGTATCTCCAAACTAAACTAAAGATGTATGATGGAGGGAATATTGATTGGTTCGATGTGCACATGATTGGTTCGATGGTTAGTTATGTAAATATGCAAAAATAATTTCACTGCGTTGTTGCACATGTGACAAATGAAGCACCTTTGAACCAATGGTTGCATCACAGTTTAGTTCGTTTGTTCAAACACCAAGAATGAACGAGACTGCTTCTAGATTCACAATTCACTAATCTTCATTCCATTTGTCTCACACCTTCTCTTTTACTCTCTGGCCTTTGTCCATCATTGGCCTATTTAAAAAAAACCCTCCCTCACTTGTATCAACCCATTACCTCCCAGTCATTGTCCTGCCCCACCTCTCTACCAGTCCCCCTCCCTCCCATTTACAATATCTGAAGAAGGATTCTGATTCTAAAGGTCTCATGTTCTCCAGAGATGCTACTGCTGCTGTCTGCTGCAGTCCCACCGTGCTGCCCACACTAACCTACTGAGTTACTCCAGCACTTTGTGTCTTTTTTTGTAAACCAGCATCTACAGTTCATCTACATAAATCACCATGATCCACCGGCTTGACATCATTCCAGTTCCCTTCCTCAAGAAAGAACATGGTAGCGTTGAAGCCAGTCCACAAAAGATGAAGCCGTCTAATTATTGAGAACATTGTCATATCCACTGAGGCTGAACAGGTTACGTCTGTTTTTTAATGAGTTTTGAAGAATGAGGGATATTGTTATTGAAACAAATACCTTAATAGGTCTTGAGTGAATAGATAGTGAGGTGTTTTCCGTGGAACAACCTTCAAACGAAGGGACATGGTTTCAAGATTAAAGGTTAGTCATTTAAAACAAAGGGAACACAGGGTTTGATGGGCTGAATGGTCTATTCCTGCTCCCATTTGCTCCTGTTCTGATCTTCACTTATTTCTCCCTTCCCCTTCCAGAAAAGGGAACTGGAACTGTGCACATTATTCTAGCTGACACCTCCCTGTACAGATCCATCCGGACAAAATCCTTCCCCCTGGAAGTCCCCACGAAAATATGGCGCCTATGCCAGGTGAAGCGGTCGATCTCGATCTCATTGGGATTTCTGCACCAATTAGTGGGTCGAAACTGCCCCCTGTGATATGGGCTCTGGAACCTTGGCCCAGCCGGAGCCAGCAGATCTGTTCCCAGAGCCGCCTTCCGAGGCCGACTTTGCGGGCCGGCATCTTGGCCCTCCAAGTCCATGGTCCATCAAAATGGATAATCCGGAAAGGCTCTGGAACCAAGGATGCTGGAAAATCTGTAATGCACCTGTATAGTTATAACAAAAGTTACCTGTTTCAGAACACCAACCTCATTTCGTGTAATATTTGTCTTTTATTTCCTTGTGTTAGAAACATAGAAATTAGGTGCAGGAATAGGCCATTCGGCCCTTCGAGCCTGCACCGCCATTCAATATGATCATGGCTGATCATCCAACTCAGTATCCCGTACCTGCCTTCTCTCCATACCCTCTGATCCCCTTAGCCACAAGGGCCACATCTAACTCCCTCTTAAATATATCCAATGAACTGGCCTCAACTACCCTCTGTGGCAGAGAATTCCAGAGACCCACCACTCTCTGTGTGAAATAATTCCTTCTCATCTCGGTCCTAAAGGATTTCCCCCTTATCCTTAAGCTGTGACCCCTTGTCCTGGACGTCCCCAACATCGGGAACAATCTTCCTGCATCTAGCCTGTCCAACCCCTTAAGAATCTTGTAAGTTTCTATAAGATCCCCTCTCAATCTCCTAAATTCTAGAGAGTATAAACCGAGTCTATGCAGTCTTTGTTCATAAGACAGTCCTGACATCCCAGGAATCAGTCTGGTGAACCTTCGCTGCACTCCCTCTATGGCAATAATGTCCTTCCTCAGATTTGTTCTCCAGGGTGTGTGGATCACAGTCACCTTGTAGTTCTAATCTGTTTTCCGTTGTCTTGTAATCATTGGTAGATCAGCTGTTCATTTCAGGAGTAATAGAATTATACAGCATGGATGCAAGCTCTTCGGCCCAACTGTTTCATGCTGGCCAAGATGCCTTATCTGTTCTGGTCCCATTTCCTGAGTTTGACCCATATCGCCATAAACCCCTATACAATTCATGCATCATCTACATCTCTGGAAATTTAATATGTAACTGACAATAGAATAAAAGGGAAATCGATATTTACAAATGCATATCAACATGTTACTCAATTTGTCAAATGTCAAACTATTAAGACAACATGCAAACTGGCAACAAAAAATTGGTAGTTTATTTATGACAAAGATAAATTACAGTGGAATGCCAGGGAAACCATAACTTTATTTTTCCAGTTATTGGGTTTAAAAATACACATTACTAAGTTGTTTATGAGCTTTAAATTAACGTTTATCTCAAATTTGTGAGCAAGAGCTGAGATACGTTTTCTGACTACTGGCTTAAAACGTTCTATTTATTTTTCTTTTTATGTATCTTGTTCACCTGATTGGAAGAAGACACAAAGGTGTGGAGTAACTCATCGGATTAGGCAGTGAAGGGTCCAGGACCCAAAACGTCACCACCCTCTCTCACCTGATTGAAAGTTTGGTTCAGGGTTATGTTGTTAGATTTGACCTATGACTGGCCAATTTGTGTCTAGTCTTCGGTGAATATATATTTAATTGTTCCAGAGCAAACATGCGGAGTGATACAGCATGGAAAAGGCTCACTGAATCTACAAAATCCCATTTACACAAATCCTTTTACACTGAATCTACTGATGTGCACTTTACACTCTAAACTTTATTTATTAAATTTACTAAATTGATAAAATTGTATTTCAAATGTAATTTGAATAAATTTACAAAAATATATTTTATTTTTAATTTAAATTTACTAAATTTAGAAAATTTGATTAAAAATGTAATTGTACTAAATTTATTTTAAGTTATTTACTATAATTCACTAAATTTAAAGTAATTAAATTTACACAATCTCATTTACACTGAATCTACAAGCTCCCATTTAATATGAATCCCATTTCATTCTCTCCACATTCCTTTCTACTCTCGAGAGATTCAAACTCTTACCTACACACCTCGGACAATTTCCGGTGGCCAATTAACCCTCCAACCTGCAGGGTGTTGGGATGTTGGGAGCAACACACATAGTCACGGGAAGAACGTGCAAACTCCACGAAGAATGTGGATTAAAATCAGTGAGGCAACTCTGCACCATGCATCATAATTCTCTCAGTTGGGCTACGATTCACAACCTCTTGTTGTTGATGTTAGAATATATAGAATAGAATAGAATAGTTTCTTTATTGTCATTGTAACATGAACCATGTACAACGAAAGTTAAAAATGTCAACCAGTCAGTGCAACATTCAAACATAAAAGCTAACGATACATACAAGGTAAAATATTAAAAAAGATAAACAACTAAAATAAATATGAAATATGAAAATAGCACGCATAAACACCCAACCCTACATCCTTCTGTCGATTTCACAGTGTACCAACCACAGTCCCTTAGTCCCCGCGTTCCTTGGCGGCTACATTTAGTGCCTTTATAGCAGTGGGGTAAAAACTGTTTTTAAGTCTGTTTGTCCTTGTCCTTGTAGATCTGTACCGTCTGCCTGACGGCAACAGTTCAAACAGGGAGTGTCCGGGGTGGGAAATGTCCTTTATAATATTCTGGGATTTTTTGATGCAGCGGGAACTGTGGCAGTCTTCCAAGGTAAGGAGAGGGCAGCCGACAATCCTCTGGGCGTTGTCAATGGCCCTCTGGAGCGCTTTCCTCTGAGCTGCTGTGCAGCTGGTGTACCACACGCATACACAGTATGTTAGGATGCTCTCAATGGAGCACCGATAAAAGGACAGCAGCAGTCTCTGTGTGATGTTATTCTTCCTGAGCACCCTCAGACGTGCAGTCTCTGCTGGACCTTTTTCAGCAGCGCAGAGGTGTTCACGCTCCACGTCAGGTCCTCCTCAATATGGATTCCCAGGAAGCGGAAATCAGCCACCCTCTCCACACAGTCCCCTCTGATGATTGGTGGTACGAGTTCTGTTTTGTTCTTCCTGTCTATTATTATCTCCTTGGTCTTTAAGGTGTTCAGGAGCAGGTTATTTTCTCCACACCACACTGTCAGCTGCTCCACCTCATCCCGATAGGTGGAGCATAAACACATGTTGCAGTCTATGCGGGTCAATCGAGCATAACTTGTGAGGCATTGGCAGGCACGCTTATTTCGTTTGGCTCCAAAGCCATTTTATCCAGTCCTAACTTTGACCTGAATGCCTTGCAAAATAGAAAGTAGATCACTGGATCAAAGCAAGCATTTAGCGTCGACAGTAAGAGGGAAGATTCCTTCGCGTAGTATAAAAACCTTCGCCAGTAGCAGTCTGAAATCAATCCTGTCTGGCTCAATATGTACGGAAGCTTTATGATGTGATAGGGTACAAAGCAAATGAAGAACACCACGAGCAGGATTAGGATGTTGTTCTTTGCCTTGGTTTGCTTCTTCAGAGATGGCGATGAGGGCAACAAGTTGAGTTGAGTTGAGATCTGTAAGTAACAATAACAAATGCCTGCTAACACAACAAAGAACAAGACAAAGCCAGCCATGTGGGCAAAGAAGTATATCGCCTTCTGTCCCACTCCTTCTCGCAAACACATTGGAGAGTTTGATTGCTCTGACTGGTTATCCTTGTTTATCAAAATTACAAACAATATTGCAAGAACCAGGAGTATACTCCAGGTTCCTAAAGAGAGGCGCTTAGCCGTCTTTAGGTTTCGAAATGCGTGATTCTTCAGAGGTCTGACGATCTTCAGGTACCTTGTGGCTGCGATGTAAGCCAGAAAGAAAACACTGGAGTACATGTTTAAATAGAATATGCATGCGAAGAAGCTGCAGTATGCCTTGTTCAGGTTCGCAGAGTATCTGTTGTCATTGAGGATCTTTGTCGGCAGAGAAAGGACCAGTAAGCTGTCAGCTATGACTAGGTTCTTCAGGTAGAAGATGATGGTGTTGGTATTGGGAATATGGCAGAAATACACCCAGAAGGCGAGACTGTTGAGAATGATCCCAATTGCACAAATTAATATGTAGACAATGGTCTTAAAGATTGTGAAGCCTTCTGAGGTAAAGTTGCAGTCAGCGGTTGTGAAATTGTTTACAGTTTCTGAAGTGATGGTTTTGTTCGGAGCCGGATAGACTTCTTCCATAGTTTCAATGGGCGGACCTGCATGTTGATGGTGGAACAGGTTAGTTTGTTTAAGATAGTTTTGATTGATTGGGAGATACAGCATGAATTATTCCCTTTTGCCCATCGAGACAAGGCTGACCATCGATCACCTGTTCACACGTGTTCTATGCTATCCCACTTTTGCATCCACTCCCCACACGCTTGGAGCAATTTATCGACTAATTAACCTATAAAGCCCATGTCTTTGGGATGTAGGATGGTGCTATTCTAGATTTAGTGTTGTGCAATGAACCTGATTTGTTAAGGGAACTCGAGGTAAAGGAGCCATTAGGAGATAGTGACCATAATATGATTCGTTTTAAGCTACAATTTGAGAGGGAGAAGGGAAAATTGGAAGTGTCAGTTTTACAATTGAACAAAGGGGACTATGGAGCCATGGGGGAGGAGCTGGCCAAAGTTGACTGGAAAGATACCCTAGCAGGGATGACAGTGGAACAACAATGGCAGATATTTCTGGGATTAATACAGAAGGTGCAGGATCAGTTTATTCCAAATAGGAATAGAGATTCCAAGGGGAGTAAGGGGCGACGGGGCTGACAAGGGACGTCAAGCAGAGTATAAAAATAAAAGAGAAGTATAACATAGCAAAGATGAGCAGGAAGCCAGAGGATTGCAAAACTTTTAAAGAGCAACAGAAGATAACCAAAACGGCAATCCTGGGAGAAAAGATGAGGTACGAAGGTAAGCTAGCCAAGAATATAAAGGAGGATAGTAAAAGCTTCTGTAGGTATGTGAAGAGGAAAATATTAGTTAAGACCAAAGTTGGACCCTTGAAGACTGAAACAGGTGAATTTATTATGGGGAACAAGGAAATGGCAGATTAGTTGAACAGGTACTTTGAATCTGTCTTCACTAAGGAATACATAAACAATCTCTCAGCTGTACTAGTGGCCAGAGGATCTAGGGTGACAGAGGAACTGAAGGAAATCCACATTAGGCAGGAAATGGTGATGGGACTGAAGGCTGTCAAATCCCAGGGTACTTTAGGAAGTGGCTCTAGAAATCATGGATCATTTCCTAATGTTCTATAGACTCAGGATCAATTCCTGTAGATTGGAAGGTAGCTAATGTTATCCCACTTTTTATGAAAGGCGGGAGAGAGAAAGCAGGGAATTATAGACCAGTTAGCCTGACATTGGTGGTGGGGAAGATGCTGGAGTCACTCATAAAATATGAAATAGTGGCACATTTGGATAACAGTAACAGGATCTGTCCGAGTCAGCATGGATTTCCGAAGGGGAAATCATGCTTGACTAATCTGGAATTTTTTAAGGATGTAATTAGGAAAATGGACAAGGGAGAGCCAGCAGATGTAGTGTACCTGGACCTTCAAAAAGCATTTGATAAGGTCCCACATAGGAGATTAGTGAGCAAATTTAGAGCACATTGTATTGGGGGTAGGGTGCTGACATGGATAGAAAATTGGTTGGCAGACAGGAAACAAAGAGTAGGGCTTAACGGGTCCCTTTCAGAAAGGCAGGCAGTGACAAGTGGGATACCGCAAGGCTCGGTGCTATTTGCAATATACATCAATGAATGGATTCAAAGTAACATTAGCAAATTTGCAGATGACACAAAGCTGGGTGGCAGTGTGAACTGTGAGGAGGATGCTATGAAGATGCAGGGTGACTTGGACAGGTAGGGTAGGAGTGGGCAGATGCATGGCAGATGCAGTATAATGTGAATAAATGTGAGGTTATCCACTTTGGTGGCAAAAACAGGAAGGCAGATTATTATGTGAATGGCGTCAAGCTAGGAAAAGGGGAGGTACAAAGAGCTCTGGGGGTCCATCAGTCACTGATAGTAAGCATGCAGTGAAGGTAAAGCAGGCAGTGAAGAAGGCCAATGGCATGTTAGCCTTCACAAGAGGAGTTGAGTATTGGAGCAAAGAGGTCCTTCTGCAGTTATACAGAGCCCTAGTGAGACCACACCTGGAGTATTGTGTGCAGTTTTGGTCTCCAAATTTGAGGAAGGATATTCTTGCTATTGAGACACACTAGCGGCAGGAAACATGTTCCCGATGTTGTGGGAGTCCAGAACCAGGGACCACAGTTTAAGAGTAAGGGGGTAGGCCACTTTGAACGGAGATGTGGAAAAACCTTTTCACCCAGAGAGTCGCGAATCTGTGGAATTATCTGCCTCAGAAGGCAGTGGAGGCCAATTTTCTGGATGCTTTCAAGAGAGAGTTATAAAGAGCAGTCGGGGGATATGGTGAGAAGGCAGGAATGGGGTATTGAATGTGGATGATCAGCCGTGATCACATTGAATGACGGTGCTTGCTCGAATGGATGAATGGCGTACCCCTGCACCCATTGTCTATTGTCTAATGTCTATTGTCTATAGTGTGCCGGGTAATCTTTGGTCGGCACGGACTCAGTGGGCTGAAGGGCCTGATTCCACGCTGTACCTTTAAAGTATTAAGTCTAAGAGTTTTGGCTGACTTTTAAATCCCCCTTTTCAGAGGGGAACTTTGCGTACCAGAATTAGAACAATGGTTGCCTTTAAAAATCTGTTCACCACAAATTCTTCTATTCCTCTTTCCCCTTTACCAGACTTCAGATTGAGCCTGTGGTTCCTTCCGCTCGACAAGCAGAGCAATTCATTTATGGCTCAGTCTGAGGAAAGGTCTCGACCCAAAATGTCACCCATTCCTTCTATCCAAAGATGCTGCCTGGCCCGCTGAGTTGCTCCAGCATTTTGTGTCCAACTAATTTATGGCACCGTGTGCAATAATAATAGACTCAGCTCGGCTAAAGAGAACAAGCCAATATTTGCCTCATCAAAGCACTGCATTATTGTGAATCTCGGGCGATCAGTCTTTCAATAGACTGTTTCCCATCAGCTTGGTTACTAAACAGGCAAAATGTAGACATTAGTTAAACTTACAGTCATACAACGTTCAGTTTTTCCCTTTGTTTTTGCCCTGATTTGTTTCATTTGCTTTCAAATAAAAAGTAATATAGTTTTTAGTTTGGAGATACAGTGCGGAAACAGGCCCTTCGGCCCACCGAGTTCATGCCGACCAATGATCACCCACAAACTAACACTATCGAACACAATCTAGGGACAACTTACAATTAGTCAAGATTGACCCTATGTCTCTGGTGCTACAAGGCAGCAACTCACCACTGCGCCATCATGCAGCCCTTAGGTAATGGTAACTATTTTAAAATCTATGCTGTTGTCTCCCAAGGTTTTTAACTCAACAGAACCATCATGTGGTTGCACCATTTTATTGAGGAGCTTAGAACTTGAATCTGGAACAAAACCATTCACCGTATCAATGCTGCTTCTTTCGTTAAGTTTTAGTTTGGTTCAGAGATACAGAGCGGAAACTGGCCCTTCGGCCCAACCCCGCCGACCAGCGATCACCCCGCACACTAGCATTATCCTACACACTAGGGACAATTTACAGAAGTCAATTAACCTACACGTCTGTACGTCTTTGGAGTGTGTGAGGAAACCGGAGCACCCAGAGAAAACCCATGCGGTCACAGGGAAAACATACAGACTCCGTACCTGTAGTCAGAATCGAACCTGGGTCTCTGGCGCTGAGAAGCAGCAACTCTATTGCTGCGCCATGGTGCTTCCCCTCTTTGATTTTGTATACCTCTATAGCAGGGGTTCCCAACCTGGGGTAAATTTGTTGATTTTTGATTTGTACATATTTTTTCTCATTGACTGACTGTGTTTGTTTCTGGTATACCGGTATCTGTTCAACATTAGTTGTTCATAAATAAATGAAGTAACATTGTTCTGTGCTATTAAAGTTGCCATGGGTAAACAGGACAAAAAAGGGTGGGAACCCCTGCTCTAAAGGGTCACCCCTTAGCTCCCTAACTCCAGTGAGAATAAGCCCAGCCTGTCTAGTCTCCTCTTATAACTCAAGTCGGCCAGTCCCAGCAACATCCTTGTTGCCGATATTTTTCTAGCCTCTAACTAGTACCTTAACATCTGTCCTTCTTGAGCTTAATAGTTTTTCCCTTAAACTATGATGTTTCTATTATTCCACCATCAGTTTGGAATTAAATGTTGAGACTTTGCAACTCCAAGTCCCAACTACATCTGAAAAGATAGGTTTAACTTCTGGTTTAGAGACCCGTTCTGTAATTTTCCATTTTCTGCTGAAAACTGTCAAGCCCAAACTATTTCCCCTTGCCATTTCTTGGAACCGTGCTATAAGTACACAACACCTCTATTTGTTGATCTCAAACCAGTTTTTCAATATGTTTCAAACAACTCTTCCCCCCCCCCCCTCTCTTCTCTCTATAAAAGCTGCTTTGTTAACAATTGCTGACTTGTATTAAGAAGACACACCTGCACTCCAAGTTCAGTGGACGAAGGGAACCCGTCGATGATTTAAATCTGGGTGCTTGTTCTTCGTTAACTTAAGTTGGCGACTGTAGGTAAAACTCCCGCACTGAAGCAAAAGGTTGGCTGGCAATGTTCTTACCTCGTCACGTTAATCTATAGTTGATAAATTTGCTAAAAGAGTGGCATTGTCGTCACAACTCTGCTTTCTTATCATGACACGACCAGTCTAACCATGAAACTTCGGTCAATTTAATTTTTTGCACGTAACCGCTTCCTGTGTGTTCTGTTACCTCTGCTTTACAGCTGGCCAAGAGCAAAAAATAATTTCCCATGGTATGGTCTTCAGCTGTTTTGCTCTTATCGACCTCCTGCAGTTCTAATTCAATCCGTGCAGAACTACATTTTATCAAACAACAAAATGCATGGCTAAAATAGTCACAGAGAGATGCGCAGAGTAGAAGCAGGACACATACAGCCCATGGAGTCCATGCTCTCTTATCAGCCCCGCATCTGCACTAATCATATAGTACTCCCTACGTTATTCTCGTCAAAGTTGCATGGTGGCGCAGCGGCAGAGCTGCTGCTTCATAGTGTCAGAGGCCCCATTTCAACCCTCACCTCAGATGCTGTCTGTGTGGAGTTTATATTCTGTGTACATACCATTGGGTTGTAAGCTACCCAAGCTTTGATAACCAAAGTTTAGTATAGTTTATAATGAGAAAACAGGCCCTTCGGCCCATGAGTCTGCACCGACCAGAGATAACCCATATACTGGTGCTGTCCTACACATCAGGGACAATTTACAGCAGCCAATTAACCAACAAACCTGTACGTGTTTGGAGTGTGGGAGGAAACTGGAGTACCCGGAGAAAACCCATGTGGTCACAGGGAGAATGTGCAAACTCCCTACAGACAGCCCCCGTAGTCAGGATCAAAACCAGATCTCTGGCGCTGTGAGGCAGCAACTCGATCATATCAAAGTAGTTTGACTGGAGACTTTTTAATTCATTTTTCAAGTCAAGATGTCAGAGTATCTTCCAGCCTGTCTCATCAATTGAGGGTTAGGTTCAATGACGTGGCCAATTGTGCAGTCTCCATTGGTAGGGAATTGAGGAATGGTAGGGAATTGAGGAATGCTGTGGAACAGAGGGATCTAGGAATAACTGTGCATAGTTCCCTGAAGGTGGAATCGCATGTAGATAGGGTGGTGAAGAAAGCTTTTGGTGTGCTGGCCTTTATAAATCAGAGCATTGAATATTGGAGTAGGGAAGTAATGTTAAAATTGTACAAGGCATTGGTGAGACCAATTCTGGAGTATGGTGTACAATTTTGGTCGCCTAATTATAGGAAGGATGTCAACAAAATAGAGAGAGTACAGAGGAGATTTACTAGAATGTTGCCTGGGTTCCAGCAACTAAGTTACAGAGAAAGGTTGAACAAGTTAGGTCTTTATTCTTTGGAGCGCAGAAGGTTAAGGGGGGGACTTCATTGAGGTCTTTAAAATGATGAAAGGGATAGACAGAGTTGACGTGGATAAGCTTTTCCCATTGAGGGTAGGGAAGATTCAAACAAGAGGGCATGACATGAGAATTAAGGGACAGAAGTTTAGAGGTAACATGAGGGGGAACTTCTTTACTCAGAGAGTGGTGGCTGTGTGGAACGAGCTTCCAGCAGAAGTGGTGGAGGCAGGATCGATTTTAACATTTAAAAGTAAAGTGGATAGGTATATGGACGGGAAGGGAATGGAGGGGTATGGTCTGAGTGCAGGTAGATGGGACTAGGGGAAAATAAATGGTTGGCACGGACTGGAAGGGCTGAGAAGGCCTGTTTCCGTGCTGTAATGGTTATATGGTTATATATATTGGTGAGCCCAGCCCGTGTGGCTGGCAAGACCCGTCCTGGAGCAACACACTCAGGGACAGTGGAGGCAAGGGAAAGATGCTACCAGAATAATCCCGTGGATGATTGGGTTAACATACGAGGAGTGTTTGATGGCACTCGGCCCATACTCGCTGGGCTTTAGGTTGGGGAGGAGGACTTCATTGAAAGATACCGAATAGTCATAGGCCTGGATCGAGTGGATGTGGAGAGAACGTTTCCACTAGTGGGGGAGTCTAGGACCAAAGGGCATAGCCTCAGAATAAAAGGTCATGCCTTTAGAAAGGAGATGAGGAGGAATTTCTGTAGTGAGAGGGCTGTGAATCTGTGGAATTCATTGCCACAGACAGATGTGGGGGCATGTATTCGTGTTTTTTTTAAAGTGGATATTGGCACGTTCTTGATTAGTACGTGTGTCAAAGGTTATGCGGAGAAGGCAGGAGAATGGGATTGAGAGGGAAAGATTGAGCTGTCGTGATTGAATGGAGGAGTAGACACGATGGGCCGAAGTACCTAATTCTGCTCCTGTAACTCATGAACTCATGCTGAGACCTTCCTGCTTCTGGTGACTCAGTCCCATCAGCTGCCTTCAAAATTGATGCAGGCCCTGAAGGTCAAAGCGCGCCAGCCCGATCTGTCTGAAGCAGAAAATCCCAGCTCTTATGCACAAATTGCAGTGTTTGAATGTCTGATTGATCATACAGCGTGGAAACAGGCCCTTCAGCCCAACTTGACAATGCCAACCAACATGCCCAATCTACACTAGATCCACCTACCAGCTTTTGGCCCGTATCCCTCTAAACATACCCTATCCACGAACCCGTCCAAATGTTTCTTAAAGATTGCGATAGAGCCTGCTTCAACTACCTCCTCTGGCAGCTTGTTCCATACTCCCACCTGCCTTTGTATAAAATAGTTAACCCTCAGGTTCCCATTAAATCTCCCCCCCCCCGACCCCTCACCTTAAACGAATGGTATGGTATGGCGAATGGTATGTTAGCTTTCATAGCAAAAGGATTTGAGTATAGGAGCAGGGAGGTTCTACTTCAGTTGTATAGGGTCTTGGTGAGACCACACCTGGAGTATTGCGTACAGTTCTGGTCTCCAAATCTGAGGAAGGACATTATTGCCATAGAGGGAGTGCAGAGAAGGTTCACCAGACTGATTCCTGGGATGTCAGGACTGTCTTATGAACAAAGACTGCATAGACTCGGTTTATACTCTCTAGAATTTAGGAGATTGAGAGGGGATCTTATAGAAACTTACAAAATTCTTAAGGGGTTGGACAGGCTAGATGCAGGAAGATTGTTCCCGATGTTGGGGAGGTCCAGGACAAGGGGTCACAGCTTAAGGATAAGGGGGAAATCCTTTAGGACCGAGATGAGAAGGAAATTTTCCACACAGAGAGTGATGGTTCTCTGGAACTCTCTGCCACAGAGGGTAGTTGAGGGCAGTTCATTGGCTATATTTAAGAGGGAGTTAGATGTGGCCCTTGTGGCTAAGGGATCAGAGGGTATGGAGAGAAGGCAGGTACGGGAAAACGTCGCCTATTTCCTTCACTCCATAGATGCTGCCTCACCCGCTGAGTTTCTCCAGCATTTTTATCTACCCATTCACACAAGTTCTGTTATCCCACTTTCCTCACCCACTCGCTGCACATTAGGGGCAATTTTACAGAGGCAAGTTAACCTACAAAGCCAATGTGTCTTTGGGATGTGGAAAGAAACACACACGTTTGCAGGGAGAATGTGCAAATTCAACACAGACAGTGCCCGAGAACAGAATCGAACACAGATCTCTGGCGTGTGAGGCAGCAAGTCCACCAGCTGTGCCACTTTATTTTATTTTCCAACACAAAAAACTAAAAATTAAAAAGTTGATAACTTTTGGTACCTAAAAAAAAAGAAACTATCCATTTTCAGTCTTAAATCTCTAAGTGAAGCTATGTTCCCCTTTACAGCTACTGTATGTTTTAATTCCGTTCAAGGCTATTGGGGCAGTACATTGGCCATAAATCTGCTGCCTAAAATTGCCAGAGACCGGAATTGATCGTGAACATGGTTGCTGTCTGTATGGAGTTTTGTTTTCACGTTTATAACATTGTTTACAGAGTACTATGTTTACATATTCTGTTGTGCTGCTGCAAGTAAGGGTTTCATTGTTCTAACTGGGACATGAGAGAATAAAACACTCTTGACTTACGTCGCTAATGTGTGGGATAGAACTAGAGTACGTGTGATCGGTGGTCGGCGTGGACACGGTTGGCTGAAGGTCCTGTTTCCACGCTGTATCTTTATATTAAACTAAAAACACTAAAACCAGAGGAAATGTAAAGAAGGGTTTCCACCCCAAACGTCACCCAATTTTTTCTATCCACAGATGCTGGCTGCTCCATTGAGTTCCCTCGCACAATTAAAGCATGCAATAGTCTTCACCCTACCATAGGTACCAATCAGACGCAATTAAATTTAAGGTAGCTTTTTTCCCCCCCCAAGAACCCTTTTTTGCTTAAGTCCAAGTCAAGAGTCAAGAGAGTTTTATTGTCATGTGTCCCAGATAGGGCAATGAAATTCTTGCTTGCTGCAGCACAACAGAATATGTAAACATAATACAGAACAGGAGATAAAAGTTCAGTGTGCATAATTGTGAAGTGGAAGGAAAATGATACATGGTTTTCAAATTTTATTACAAGTAAAAAACTGAAAAGTGTGGCGTGCAAAAGTATTCAGCCCCCCTGAGTCAATACTTTGTAGAACCACCTTTCGCTGCAATTACAGCTGCAAGTCTTTTGGGGTATGTCTCTACCAGCTTTGCACATCTAGAGACTGAAATTTTTGCCTATTCTTGTTTGCTAAATAGCTCAAGCTCAGTCAGATTGGATGGAGAGCGTCTGTGAACAGCAATTTTCAAGTCTTGCCAGAGATTCTCAATTGGATTTAGGTCTGGACTTTGACTGGGCCATTCTAACACATGAATATGCTTTAATCTAAACCATTCCATTGTAGCTCTGGCTGTATGTTTAGGGTCGTTGTCCTGCTGGAAGGTGAACCTCCGCCCCAGTCTTAAGTCTTTTGCAGACTCTAACAGGTTTTCTTCCAAGATTGCACTGTATTTGGCCCCATCCATCTTCCCATCAACTCTGACCAGCTTCCCTGTCCCTGCTGAAGAAAAGCATCCCAACAGCATGATGCTGCCACCACCATGTCTCACAGTGGGGATGGTGTGTTCAGGGTGATGTGCAGTGTTAGTTTTCCGCCACACATAGCATTTTGCATTTAGGCCAAAAACTTCAATTTTGGTCTCATCAGACCAGCGCACCTTCCTCCACATGTTTGCTGTGTCCCCCACATGGCTTGTGGCAAACTGCAAACAGGACTTCTTATGGCTTTGTTTCAACTATGGCTTTTTTCTAGCCATTCTTCCATAAAGGCCCGATTTGTGGAGTGCACGACTAATAGTTGTCCTGTGGACAGATTCTCCCACCTGAGTGTGGATCTCTGCAGCTCCTCCAGAGTTACCATGGGCCTCTTGGCTGCTTCTCTGATCAATGCTCTCCTTGCCCGGCCTGTCAGTTTAGGTGGACGGCCATGTCTTGGTATGTTTGCAGTTGTGCCATACTCTTTCCATTTTCGGATGATGGATTGAACAGTGCCCCGTGAGATGTTCAATGCTTGGGATATTTTTTTATAACCTAACCCTGCTTTAAACTTCTCCACAACTTTATCCCTGACCTGTCTGCTGTGTACCTTGGGCTTCATGATGCTGTTTGTTCACTAATGTTCTCTAACAAACCTCTGAGGCCTTCACAGAACAGCTGTATTTATACTGAGATTAGATTACACACAAGTGGACTCTATTTACTAATTAGGTGACTTTGGAAGGCAATTGATTGCACTCAATTTTATTTAGGGGTATCAGAGTAAAGGGGGCTGAATACTTTTGCACGCCACAATTTTCAGTTTTTTATTTGTAAAAAAATTTGAAAATCATGTATCATTTTGCTTCCACTTCACAATTATGCGCCACTTTGTGTTGGTCTATTACATAAAATCCCAATAAAATACATTTGCAAGCCACTGTATACACAATAAATAAACAGATAAAATGCAATAGGCTGTTATTTTTCCGAGTTTGGTGGTGGTGGGTCCACCAGTTTAAATTCCATTTCGAATATTTTTGGAGGACCAGGAAACCAAGAAGCAAGAGTTACTCCAGGGAGTTACTGCAGCTCCAGGGAGTGATACTGCATTGTTTTTCAAGTTAAGGCAGCGACCGGACAGCAATGGCAGCCAGAACTCCCACAATGCAAAGGGAGGGAGAAAGTGGCCGACGCCGACCAGTTGGCAGTGCAGGTGCGCACAACCACGGCCGATGATGTGCTGGCTGTGGCAGTGCGCATGTATAAGGTGGCCGGCCATGCCGAGCTAAGACCCGAGACCCGAGCCGAGAGCCGAGAGCTGGCACCGAGAGCCAGTGCCGAGAGCAAGTGCTGAGGGAGAGCCGAGTACCGGACACGGATGGCGGGCGGGTATCCCGGTTGCTTGCCAAGCCGGATAAAATGGCATGGCTTTTAGGTTGCCCAGGGGTCTGTAAGTTGCCATTGGCTCCCAGGCAACCACTAATTTCGAGCCCTGATATATAGTAACTGCAACATGACCTCCCACCTTCTCTACTCAGCATTTCAATCCTTGTACCACTTTCTGACATGCAGTTTCTAAAAGGCTCGTTGGCCTTTCTTAGTTGTGGCTTTGCTGCAGAAACAAACATCCATTTTCTTGTAATCGTGACGGGGCAGTGCACCGACCAAGTGCATCATTGCGGTTGGAGAAAAAAGTATAACCTCAAGTAGAAAATCTTCCTCTCTGCACACAGCTTGCACCAGGTATTAAACCTGAATCATTGTCCTTTCTTTTGGTGCATTTGAGGTCTGGAGCCCTATTGCAAATGAAAAGAACTCTGTTCTAACTCAATACTTAAAAAAGCACAAATTCTGGAGTAACTCAGCAGGTCAGGCAGCATATGTAGTAGGTAACACATATCCTCAACTAGCCTCCTGTACATTGCTACTTGACTCTTTCAGCTTTCAAATTCAATATTAAAACTTGCTCTTACGACTAAACAAATCATATCTCTATGCCTAAAGTTTTGTAAAAGCTATATTTTATTATCACGTATCTCATGAACAAAGAATAATTTGCAAAATACAGGCATATCACTATTCCAATTCATACGGGTCTGAAGTTGGGTCCTGACCGGAAACGTCACCTATCCACGTCCTTTTGAGATGCTGCCTGATCCGCTGAGTTACTCCAGCATTTTGTGCTTTTTGTTTTGCAAACCGGCAACTGCAGTGCCTTTTGTCTTGTAATTCCAAATTTTGCTTCGGAGTCACGTGAGTGACTACGTGAAGAACCCGCCAGCACGCATGCGCGACATATCGTCGAACGCATTGCAGAAGCGACAGCCGGGAGGAGCGCCGCTCCTCCAGCGTAAGTTTAAAAACCTACCGAAGGTAAGTCTTACCATTCTGGTGAGCGTGGCGACTCGGTGTACTTTTGTTTTTCCAGCAACGAAACAAACACCATGGAGTCGAGAAAGTCCAGGAGAGCAGCGACTAAAATCGCTGCTGTGGAAAGCAGCCAGCAGCGTGCCGTCTCTCCAGAGCAGTCGGGTGCTGCCAGCAGCTCCCGACTGCTTGCCGCAACAGACCGCAGGTGCGCCGCGGTCCGCCGGCAAAACCACCCGGAAGTCGGACAGGTCCGTTGACTTGGCTGGGTCCGGACTTTAGGACACCCCGTTCGTGGATAGCGACGGTGGGCGTCTTTCCCGCATGGAGCGGATGGTGGAGCAATTGCTCCAGCGTGACCTGCTTATGCAGGGGCAGAGTCACAGTGGGTCTCTTCGCACACCCACGGCAGCATCCTATCAAGGACTGCCAAATGTCTCACTCTCTTTGCAGGGGAGCATTAGGGGTCAGAGCTGGGCTGACCCTGAAGAAGGGGCAATGGCTGAAGAATTACCTGTGTCAGGGGTGCCAGAGAGTTGTTGGGCATGGTTAATAAACATGCTGTACCAACCCAGAAAGGACTGCCGATACATCCTAAGCTGGCAGCCAGTATTAATTACATGGCCACCAACCAGCTGCAGGAACAAGCCATAAACAACACGGCAGAGAAATACCTTGCTCCAGAGAACTGCATTGCTCTAAATGTGCCTGCAGTGAACAACCCCAACTGGGGCAACATGAGCCCAACTATAAGGACCCAGGAGGTGAAACTCCAGAGAATCCTTAAACTGCTGGCTGCTGGTATTACAGCAGTAGCCAAAACAGCCGATGGGGTTGAGATGCCTGAAGAGCTGCAAGACGCTCTAGCACTCCTGTGCAATACTCAATTTGAGATTAACAGCTCCAGGAAGAGCATCATCAAGCCTGCACTCAATCCCAAATTTGCGGGATTATGCAGGACTAGCAGCACACAGCCGCCAACTTTGCTGTTTGCGGACAACCTTCCGAAGCAGGTAAAAGACCTGGATGAGGAGGCCAAGGCTATAGGCCTGATCAAGGTGCCAAACACCTCTAAAACCCATTATCAGCAGCGCCAGCACCCCTACTCATCCACCAGACATCGTTATAACGAGAGACCATCTGTTGGTGAAAGCTCGAAGGCAGGCCCACCTGCACAATGGTCTTTTTTAGACCATGGCCCAGCCCGGCCTTCTTGGAAAATGCGCCAACCCCACACCGCAGCAACACAATACACCAAGAAACAAGGACAGAGACAACCAACACAGCACCGGTGGTAACCATGGAGGTAGGTGGGTCTGGTTGCCTCAAAAACATTGCATGCCTAGATTCATCAAGGGTTGGTGGACGGTTGCACTTGTTTCATCATGTGTGGAGCACTTTTACCTCTGATCCTTACATACTTGGAAGTATTCAGGGTTACAAAATTGAATTTGTATACGAACTCCCCATCCCAGTTCAGCATACGCCCAGCCGGAAGTTCATACTTTCACAAAAAGAGAGAACAGCAGGCCATGCTGAACTGTTAAGATAGGGGTAATTGAGAAGACAATCAGAGAATCTCAAGAGCTCGTATCAAATATTTTTACAAAAAACAAAAAAGATGGCGGATGCCGCATCATTATAGATTTGACCGAACTAAATACTTACGTTCAGTATGCCCATTTCAAAATGGACACGTTTGTCACAGCCAAACAGCTAATCTCTGATAGGTACTACATAGCATGCATCGATCTAAAGGATGCATACTATTCAGTTCCAATACACAAGGATCATCGTAAATATCTAAAATTTGTCTGGATGGGACAGCTTTGGCAGTATAAGGCCTTACCCAATGGGTTATCATCGGCACCCAGGCTGTTTACAAAATTGTTAAAACCAGCTTTAGCATATTCAAGGAAACATAACCATATTGTCATGGCTCACCTTGATTATATTCTCATTGTAGGTGAGAATTTGGAGATGGCTACATTGGCAGTATCAGCCACAAAACATCTTTTTCAAAAGCTGGGATTTATCATACATCCAGATAAATCAAAATTGAAACATTCCACTACCATGGATTATTTGGGGTTCACCATCGATTCTGTTCAAATGTCTATCACCTTGCCACCAAACAAAGTGACAGACTTGACGGAAGCATGTAAAAGCCTCACTGGCATCAGGGAACCATCCATTCGGCAAGTAGCCAGAGTGATTGGGAAACTAGTGGCTGCATTTCCAGCAGCACAATTTGGACCACTCCATTACCAAAATCTGCAAAGAGCAAAAATTCAAGCTCTTAAAACTCATGTGGGCCATTTCGATAGGCCTATGAAACTACCAGGGAAAGTTAAATTAGAATTAAATTGGTGGATAAAAATGCTCAGCATTGTTCTAACCCCATCACTATCATGAATCCCTCGGTTACATTACAGACTGATGCCAGTGCTAAAGGTTGGGGAGCAACTAATGCCACCACAAGTTGTGGAGGCAGATGGAGTGCACAAGAACTAACCCTATTCAAAGCACCAGGGATTAATTATCTAGAAATGCTAGGAGGATTTCATGGACTCTGGGCCTACTGCACAGACATGCACCAGTTGCATGTACGGTTACAAATTGATAATACCACAGTGGTGGCCTATATTAATCATATGGGTGGAATAAAGTCGATATCATGTGATGAATTGGCTAATAATATCTGTCACTGGTGTCTGGATAGAGAGATTTGGATCTCAGCCACTTACCTTCCAGGTAAACTAAATACAGTGGCGGACACCAGGTCAAGTAAATTCAACGACAACATTGAATGGATGTTGGATCGGAAAGTGTTTACAGATATTATAGAATGGTATGGGACACCAGATATCGACCTGTTTGCATCCAGACTAAATCACCAACTACCTACATATGTTGCTTGGGAACCAGACCCGGGGACAGCAGCGATGAATGCTTTCTCGCTGCATTAGGGGGATTTGTTTTGCTATGCATTTCCCCCCTTCTGCCTCATCAGTCAGGTCTTACAAAAAATTAAACAAGACTCCGCAACGGGTATTTTGGTTGTTCCCGACTGGCCTACCCAATCATGGTTCCCAGCAGTACTAAAGATGGCCGCAGAACCCTGCATTCGGATCAACAAACGGCCGAGCCTGTTGGTACACCCTGTGACAGGGGAAAGTCATCCGTGCCATGATCGAATGAACCTATTTGCAGATTCTGAACAGGCCATTTCTGGACTACGGACTCTCCGACAGGACGATCAATGTCATCTCAGCGTCGTGCAGGGAGTCCACCAGAAGGCAGTATCTGACATATGACAGCCACCATCACTGAAGTGCTGGGGTTTCTGGCCACCCTTCATTTCGATGAAGGATTGAGCTACAGTGCCATTAATTGTGCACGGAGTGCCCTATCTAATTACCTGGGCCGAGGGAGTGATCACCTGGCTATAGGATCACATCCACTGGTATCTAAACTGATGAGGGGTATATTTAACTCTAATCCCCCCAGGCCCAGATACACCCATACATGGGACATAGGCATAGTATTAACTATGCTTCGAGGATGGACACCTATATAGTGGCTCATTCTGGATAAACTAACATATAAAATGGTTATGTTAATGGCACTTGTAACAGCACAACGGGTCCAGTCCTTACATAAGATAAGTATGGACGCCATGTATATAACCAATGGCAAGATACAGGGGTTACTCAAACAAGATCGACCCGGTTCCTCTGGCCAAAAATTAGAATTTCTGGCCTATCCTGCAGATAGTCGGCTCTGCATTGTGACATATATATTACGATATATAGAAGTCACCAAGAGTCTAATGGGTACGGAGAGGGCTTTACTCATTAGCCACAAACGCCCTCACCATAAGGTCACAGTGCAAACCATTTCCAGATGGTTAAGGGTGGTATTGGGTGCAATGGGGGTGGACACTAATATTTTTAAATCTCACTCCACCAGTGCTGCATCCACATCGGCGGCTAGGATGATGGAAGTTCCTAATGGACCACATCCTTGCTACAGCGGGTTGGAGCAATGAACGGACTTTTCAGCGCTTCTATAATAAACCCGTAGCCGCTCCAGAGACGTTTGCAGGAAAATTTTTAAGTTCTGTTACATGATTTACCGAATGTGGGGCATATTATTTTAGGTATGAATAAATACCTTCTTTGTTGTTCAGCACAGTGTCATGTCTGAAATACATTCATCCTCCATTCCTAGCATGGCAGTGTGTGAGCATGGACTCGTTCCAGGGCATGAAATTACAGAGCTTTGAAATCTTCACGTAGTCACTCATGTGACTCCGAAGTAAAATAGTAAGATTAAATGAGTACTTACCAGTTTGAAGTTTGATCTTTATTTTATGAGGAGTTACGATGAGGGATTACGTGCCCTCCGCTCCCAAAACCCTCTATTATAAAGGTCAACTGGTATATAAGTTCTCTCTTATCTTACTATGTTAGTCTACTCTGGTATCTGTGATTTCACACCACTGCTTTGAAGAATGTCGCGCATGTGTGCTGGCGGGGTCTTCACGTAATCCCTCATCGTAACTCCTCATAAAATAAAGATCAAACTTCAAACTGGTAAGTTCTCATTTAATCTTACTATTATGTGGTGTTCCCAATGACGAGGCAAGAGGGGAAGGAAGATGGGGTACTGTTGTTAATCAAGGAAAGTATCAATGCGGTGGTGAGTAGCGATTATATAGATTTAGTGAACGGTGATGTCTAATTGGTTTGGATGAAAAGTAAGGAAGTTGGACAAAGCTCCCAACATCTTACTTTTTAATAGGACAGAACATAAATGTGGGAAATAACAAAGGCATTTAAGATAGGAACTGCATTTTCATTGGTGATCTTAAACCACATATTGATTGTGGGCGGTTTGGTGGTGCAGCAGTAGAGTTGCTGCCGTACAATGCCAGAAACACTATTTCAAAACTGATCATGGGTGCTGTTTGTATGGAGTTTGTACGTTCTCCCTCTGACCGTGTGCGTTATCTCTAGGTACTCTGGTTTCCTCCCATGCTCCCAAAATGTGCGGGTTTGTAGGTTAATTAACTTCTGTAAAGGTTGTAAATTGTCCGTAGAGTGCAGAAGAGTGCTGGTGTACAGGGATTGCCGGTTGGTGCAGACTTGATGAACTGAATGGCTTGTTTCTGCGCTGTATCTCTAAAGTAAAGTAAAGTGATTTGGTTGATAGACACAAAGTGTTATAATAACTCAGCAGGCCAGGCAGTATCTCTGGGCAACATGGACAGGTGACAGTTCGTGTTGGGATCCTTCACTGTTGAGGGGGTGTGGGGAGGGGACTGGAAGCAAGAATAAACCAGGACAAATTAGGACCGGCAACAGATTACCTTAAGCAGGGTGATTCCCTGGTAGGCCAGTTGTTTGATTAGGGTAGGTATGATTCCCAAGGGGAACTGATTAACCAACTTTTAGCGCCCCATATCTGACCCCCTGGACTTAACCTATTACGTTCAAGTCCAGAGGTGCTTATCTATTGCGGTAATCTTTTATGGGGCACTTCACGGACCAAATTTTGTAATACAAAATTTGCTACATCCATTGGCTTCCTTGTTATCTAACATGTTGCTTACTTTGTCAAAGACACCATCAATTGGTTGAACACAATTTCTCATCCATAAAATTATACTCACTCAGCTGTATAAGTATTCTGTTAACATTTCCTTCATTTTGCTAACAAATTGGCCTGATCATTTTCACCTCCAATATTTTCAGTATTTTGCTTTCTTCCTCTCAGCTGGGACTTTTCCGAAATGCAAAGTCCTATAACTATATATTTAAGCAATAATATCCTATTTAGTGTGATCATGAGTACATAATATTTTCGGTGGTATTCATTACACAACAATGATAAAAAGATCTTTGTTTCAATTGCACCTACCAACATGAATACATTATTATATTACAGTTAATATGTACCGAAGGCAAATTTTTGTTCCAATACTCCCCATTCCCAATTACTTTTACATTGAAGTGATTGAAATCCAAGTGAAGTTTAAATGGCATCAGAAAAATAAAACCTCCGGAATGGATGATATTCATTACGTGGTTGGTTGGAGTCAGTATCAGCACAATTACTATATTCAACTTTGAATCTTCAGATGTCCTGGTTCAAGCTAAAACTAAAGATAAATAATAACCTCCTCACACAATCCCCTGCAAGTATCTCTGTCACTCCTTTGAAATATGCCCCTTCTTTGAACAAGCTCTTAAACATCACATCTGAATCAATTTCCATCTGATTACACTCCTTGAGGATGTTCATCTACTAATGAACTAATAAAACAACTAGATTAGGGATATTTCCATTCAAACTGTCAAAGGAATTGGGGGCGGGGGGGAGGGGGTGTTAGAAATAGTCAGTGAGGTAAACAAACATAAGAGTTGAGTGGCAAATGACAATAGTGCTACCGTCCCAATATTTAACTGAAGGTAATTAATAGGTTATTGGGGCTGTATGTCGTGCCAGACAGCCTGACACCTTGCATGTCATTTTACTATTACACTTATCCCATCCCATTGGATATTCCAGATTAATAAATTTAAGTTTTGTCAACTAATTACAAATCAGGCTAATTAAAAATCAATAATATTAGCCAACTCCGAAACACAAAGCGCTGAGCATTGGGATCCAGTCATCACGGACAATGGCCTCTGTTCCCCGCTCACATCTGGCAGTGCTCTCCATCCGAACAAGGGGCCACGGAGCCTTTTTGAATGCCCCGGCTCTCCAACACCCGCAGCCCGTGCAGTTGATATTAGTTTTGAAATTCTCGTTGATCACAGAATTTATCACGACAGAGCGTGAGAATTGGTTGAAATGTGTGATTCACATGCTCAATGCGTGAGAGTTGGCAGCTCTGCCTCACTCTGGCAATGGAGGAGGCCTGGGACAGAGAGGTCAGTGTGGGAATGGGAATGGGAAAAGGAGTTAAATGATTAACAACTGGGATTCCAGCAGGCTTGTGTGTACCAAGAGTAAGTCATAAGGTCATAAGGTTTTTTTTGCATACAGTTTAGTTAATTATTACTATACATAAGCACAAATCTGGATTAATCACAAAATGTATAGAAATAGCCCACAGACCACATATAAGAGTTGCCAGTTTTTGGCGCCATTTTCAAATTCCCTTATAGCTGGCTATAAAGATTGTCCAGCGAACCGTCATCCCTCTCCTCGCCCGGCCATCTTTAGCCTTCATGTCCCGTGGGCGTCTCCTGCAGCCGACCTTGAGGACGCGGAAGGTAAGACCCAGGATCCTCTCGCCAGCCTTTGTTCTTGAGTCCGCTGTCACCGACTCCCTCCATTCTCCGGTACTCGGGGACGGGCTCGGCGGCTTCCCTCCCCGGGTTCCGCGGTGGGCGAGCTGTGGGGATGGCTGCGGACCGACAGTCTTTCCACCGCGTGGAAGTCGAAGAAACCAGCACATTCCAGCCAGTGAGAGAGCAAGACACAAAGAAGGATTGACAAATCTAATGATGAAAGAAAACTAGCAAGGAATGCCGAAGCAAACCGCAAAGGTTTCTGTGCAAGTACAAAAAAGGAAGTGGGTAGAACATGTGCGTGTGATCACAGGAAGGCAAGAAGCAGAATTGATAATTGAAAACAAGGAAATTGAAGGTACATAGTACAGAACATTGAGCAGGACTGCACAGTAACAGGCTTTTTGGCCCACAATGTTTGCACCTACCATGATGCCAAGTTAAACTGATCTCATCTACTTGTACATGATCCATATCACTCTATTTCTTGCACTTCCATGTGCCCCTCTAAAATGGGCATATAGATAGGTTGAGTGAATGGCATAAAGTTGACAAATAGAATTAAATTTGAGTAATACGAGTTGAGCACTTTGGTGCACAACATCATGATTTCCCATTTTCTTAGGTTTATAGGAAACCTTGCATTAAACGTTATTCCCTTGATCCTGTATCTGTACACTGTGGATGGCTTGACTGTAATCGTGTATAGTCTTTCCGCTGACTGAATAGCACAAAACAAGAGAGCTTTTCACTGTACGTCGATGCACGTGACAATAATAAACTGAACTAAACTAAATAATAAACTAAACTAGAGTTTTGGCATGCCATGGAATACTCTAACAATCTTCTACAGATGCATTGTAGAACGGATCCTGACTGGTTGCACATGGCTTGGTTCCTCTATGTTGGAACATAGAATCATAGAAAATAGGTGCAGGAGTAGGCCGTTCGGCCCTTCGAGCCTGCACCACCATTCAATGTGATCATGGCTGATCATCCAACTCAGTATCCTGTACCTGCCTTCTCTCCATACCCCCTGATCCCTTTAGCCACAAGGGCCATATCTAACTCCCTCTTAAATATAGCCAATGAACTGGCCTCAACTACCTTCTGTGGCAGAGAATTCCACAGACTCACCACTCTGTGTGTGAAAAATGATCTTCTCATCTTGGTCTCATCGTGACCCCTTGTTCTGGAGTTCCCCAACATCGGGCATAATCTTCCTGCATCTAGCCTGTCCAACCCCTACATGGCAACAATCAATGAAGAAACTTGCTTTTTCCCAGGGTATGGAGAATCAAGAGGTAGATGACATAAGTTTACGAAGTGCTGGAATTGATTTAATATAAATCTGAGTGGCAACTGTTTCACGCAGAGGCTGGTGGGCATAAGGAATGAACTGCAAGATGAAATGCTTGAATTGGTAATATAACATTTAAAAAACATTTGAACAGGTACATGGATAGGAAAGGTTTAGATGGATATGTGCCAAATGAAGACAAATTGGACTAGCTTAAATGGGCAACTTAACAACATCGACAAGTTGGCCGAAGGGCCTCTTTCCATGCTATATGACAACATGACTCTTTATAGAATGTTAGACTATTCCATGGCATGCCAAATTTCTAGTTTAGTTTATTATTTAGTTTAATTCAATTTATTATTGTCACGTGCACCGAAGTACAGTGAAAAGCTTTCTTGTTTTGTGCTATTCAGTCAGCAGAAAGACTATACACGATTACAGTCGAGCCGTCCACATGATTCATTATCATTTTTTTTGCGGCATGCGCGGGAAGCTCAGTAGTGCAGCAGTACGGCTACTGCCTCACAGCACCAGAAACACGGGTTCGATCCTGACTGTGGGTGCAGTCTATGTGGAGTTTTACGTTATCCCTGTGACCGTGTGCTTTCCTCCCACATTCCAAAGGCGTCCAGGTTTGAGGGTTAATTGGCCTCTGTAAATTGCCCCTGGTGTGTAGGAGGGATAGTGTGTACAGGTGATTGACAGTCAGCACGGACTCTGTGGGCCGAGGGGCCTGTTTCCATGCTGTATCTTTAAACTAAACTTTCTGCATTGTAGAATATTATTTTGTCCCCCGATATGTTTGTTGCCCATTTTTAGCCTCTAGCCTCTTTACCCCACTACGTCAATTTCTCAATTCCCCTCAGAACTTCCTGGTGTCGAATGCATTCTCACTTGTGTTAACAACCTGATCTTTATCAGAGGCTCCCTCTTTCTTATTTTTCTGTGCTGTGTTTTACTTCCTGTCTTTGTTAAATATAAATTAGCGGTTTATATTCTTGCCATAGAGGGAGTACAGAGAAGGTTCACCAGACTGATTCCTGGGATGTCAGGACTTTCATATGAAGAATGACTGGATAGACTCGGCTTGTACTCGCTAGAATTTAGAAGATTGAGGGGGGATCTTATAGAAACTTACAAAATTCTTAAGGGATTGGACAGGCTAGATGCAGGAAGATTGTTCCCGATGTTAGGGAAGCCCAGAAAAAGAGGTCACAGTTCAAGGATAAGGGGGAAATCTTTTAGGACCGAGATGAGAAATACATTTTTCACACGGAGTGGTGAATCTCTGGCATTCTCTGCCACAGAAGGTAGTTGATGCCAGTTCATTGGCTATATTTAAGAGGGAGTTAGATGTGGCCCTTGTGGTTAGAGGGATCAGGGGGTATGGAGAGAAGGCAGGTACGGGATACTGAGTTGGATGATCAGCCATGATCATATTGAATGGCGGTGCAGGCTCGAAGGGCCTACTCCTGTACCTATTTTCTACGTTTATATATAATAATTCTTTCTGTTCATGCACCAGACCAAAAGCTAACCCATATAAAGCCACACTGTGACCATCTCTTGGTGTGGAAAACACTTATCCACTATACCCCTTACTTCCTGCCACAATCAATGTTTCACTGGTACTTTATTGGAAATCTTACTATACATAGACACAATCATACTTAAGTACAAGAGTGTAAGAATAGTCAATTACATTGAGGCAGTGCACAAGAATTGCCACAATTCTGTCGCCATATTGTATCCTGCAATTTTCAAAGTTAGTTTAGTTTCGAGATACAATGGCGTGCCGACCAACGATCACCCTTACACTAGTTCTATTCGACAAACTAGGGACAATTTACGGTGACCTTTTAACATAAAACCACGTCTTTGGGCTGTGGGAGGAAACCAGAGCACCCAGAGAAAACCTACGTGATCACAGGAAGAATGTGCAAACTCCATACAGACCGCAGCCGTAGTCAGTATCGCGTTAACACGTACCCACATGTGGGAAGAAGGATCCCAACCTGTTGTTCTAATTGTACTTTGCACAAACATTTTTTGTGCAGTCTTTTTTTAATTATTTTTATTACGTAAATTATAATTATAAATTTTATATAAAACTAGACCAAGTGCAGACCCATTGGGTCTGTTCCACCAACGTGCGGTTGCGGGGGGGGGGGGGGCGGCATGTGGCATCACACACACTAACTACCCCCCCCACACCGCACACATGCTAACTACTCCCCCTTGATATTATACTAATATTATTAATTTGCTCCTTTTACCCCATAACCGCCCTATTCACTGACGCATAGCCCCCAACTCGCGTCTAGAGAGGGAGGGGGGTGGGTAGAGAGTGAGGGCAGAGAGAGAATGGGGAGAGACAGAGAGAGAGGCAGAGACAGAAGGGCAAGAGACAGAGGGAGACGGGGGGTGGAGGGGAGGAGGAGAGGGAGGGTGGGTAAGGGGGGGGGTGGGGGAGGAGGGGAGAGAGAAAGGGGAGGAGAGAGGGAAGGAGAGAGAGGGGGGCTGAGAGGGGGGGAAGGGAAGGGGAGAGGGGGTGGGTGGGAGGGAGGGGGAGATGTGGGGGGAAGGGAGGGGGACGGGAGAGGGGAGTGTGTGGAGGGGACGGGGTTGGAGGAGGTGAAGGGAAGGGGGTAAGGGAGGGGTGGAGGGGTGGGGAAGGGGGTTTAGGGGAGGGGGATGTAGGGGAGGGAGGGTGGGGGAGAGGAAGGGGGAGAGAGGGAGGGGGAGAGAGGGAGGGGAGAGAGAGAGAGGGGAGGGAGATAGAGGCGGGAGGGAGCGAGAGAGAGAGGAGGGAGGGAGAGAGAGGATGGGGGAGGAAGAGAGAGAGAGAGAGAGAGAGGAGAGGGGCGGCAGCTCTTGGGGGCCCGAGCGAGGCACGGAGCGATCTGAGGACGGTGAAAAGCAGCGGGGAGACCAGCTGATCGTGGCTTCCGCAAAGGGAAGAGCACCCACCAGCCAGGCCGGGGCGGGGGACAGACGGTCAGGCCACCCCGGAGAGGAGGTCGTCTCCTGTGACGGGTAGAGAGGAGAGGGGAGAGAGGGAGGGAGGAGATGAGAAGAGGAGGTGGGGAGGTGGAGGGGAGCGAAATGCGGAGAGAGACAGAAGCGGCCTCTGACTCTCTGGAAACCCACAGCTGGAATGAGCGGGGCTTCATGAGCTGCACGGGTAGCGCGGAGAAGCTTCAGCATGTGAGGCGCCTCTGAGCTCGAGATCTGCAGAACAAAGATCCTATAGTGGAGCTGAGCTGTAGAGTCTTTGTTCTGCATAACTTTCTCGATCTTTCTGCACATTTTGAAGAACGGGGGCATGGGGGGGGGGCTAAAGTACCTTGTGGAAAACTGCACATGCGCATTAACAGTAGCTGCATTAATCCAGAGCGGCGGTGGGGGGGGGCACGAGGAAAGGCATTGTGAGGTCAGTAGCTGTGCAGTCTTTATATTTTTTAAAATGTCAGTTTGAGGATAATTTTTAGCAAATATCTTGGGAAATAATTGACCAAATTTATAGAGCACTGGATTTTTGAAATCATAAGGAGAATTTCTACCAGAAGATGTAAATAAAATCACTGCTATTGTAACATCAGCAGCTGGGCAGTGGTCAAATTTTTAAAAGGCCAGATTGGTCAACATTTTAAAATAAAAAAATCGGGAAATAATGTACCAAATGTACAGAGGAGTGCAAATCTAAAATCACAAGGAAAATCTCTACTGAAATATGTAAACATTTTTCGGCGTCTGGTTTTCGAGGAGATACGACACACACAATTATGTGTTTAGATATAATGTGTGTTTTGGGGTGTTGTCTGAGTCTATATACCTGTGATGTTGAGACCTCACCTGGAGTAGTATTGTGTGCAGTTTTGGTCCACTAATTTGAGGAAGGACATTCTTGCTATTGAGGGAGTGTAGCGTAGATTAACAAGGTTAATTCCCATGATGGCGGGACTGTCATATGCTGAGAGAATGGAGCGGCTGGGGTTGTACACTCTGGAGTTTAGAAGGATGAGAGGGGATCTTATTGAAACATATAAGATTGTTAAGGGTTTGGACATGCTAGAGGCAGGAAACATGTTCCTGATGTTGGGGCAGTCCAGAACCAGGGGCCACAGTTTAAGAATAAGGGGTAAGCCATTTAGAAGGGAGACAAGGAAACACTTTTTTCTCACAGAGAGTTGTGAGTCTGTGCAATTCTCTGCCTCAGAGGGCAGTGGAGGCAGGTTCTCTGGATACTTTCAAGAGAGCTAGATAGGGCTCTTAAAGATAGTGGAGTCAGGGGATATGGGGAGAAGGCAGGAACGGGATATTAATTGGGGATGATCAGTCATGATCACATTGAATGGCAGTGCTGGCTCAAAGGGCCGAATTGGCCTACTCCTGCATCTATTGTCTACGGATGTTGCTGCGAGCAAGATTTTCATTGTATCTGTATCTCACTGTACTTGTGCATATGGCAACAAAGTCGCCTTGACTACCTGACTATTGATGACCGTGAAACTATTGGATAATTGTAAATACTTGTATATTTCAAAAAGTCTTTGTCAGGAAGAAATCCGCTG
This sequence comes from Raja brachyura, assembly GCA_963514005.1. The sequence goes on from OY740794.1 coordinate 24,164,814, forward strand.
GCATTTCTACATGTGTCCCATGTATGTTCCAAGCACTAAAACAATCTGGTTCTTTAGTTCACAGGTGGTTTAGTTTAGTTCAGTGATACTGTAATTCCGGTCCTAAACTTACCCCCCTTGGCCTTGTTCAGTCAAACACCAAATGCGAGTACTGGAAATCTAACTCTCTTTATTGTGCACAACCAATACCAATACAAGACCTAGTCCAATACCGTGGGTCCGATCTTGTCTCTACTTACTTGAGCACAACAGCCTCGCGCAAATAGAACACACACCCCAGAGGACCGGCACACCCCAATGCGCTCCCCATTCTTTTATACCCTTACAGACCATTGGTGCGAAAATACATGGGGTAGGGAAACCCCGACAAGCCAATTATCGATAAGGGCTGCAGAATACATTGAATGACAGTTCCTAACCCAATAATATATCACATAACATAGTTTCAACACAAAGCACTTAGAGGGAAACACTTCTGTTAGGTAAAGAAACATTATACCAGGTAAACATCTTGTGTGAGGCCCCTCTCCTGGACCAATCATAATTAGCGACAGGAAGACTCTGCAACATTATTATAACCCATCATTTCCCCAGCCAATCCCAAGTATGCATTTGCAACAGGACCTAGTTCCTTCTGCAAAATCTCATACATATTAACAATTAAAGCCACCTGGACATCAACCTCTATTCAACCCCTTCCCAGGCCACAGACATTCTGAAGCAATGATCCTCATGGTCTTGCAGCTTTTGCAAAAGATGACAAACAGGTTTTACAAAAGCAGAAATCATCCATTTTGTCAAGTACCCAAAATGCCTGATATTATCATTCCCCTCTTTTATCATATGTGATAACAAACAAAGTAAGATGACAACGGTTCTTGTTATACAATGTAACAATGATGGCGATGTAATTGTCAGAACTCTAAGTAACTTCCCGAGTTTTCATGGGCCTAGTTTCAATGATTCCTGACTGACAAGTCTCCATCTCCCGAGTTTGCATGGACATGAATCCTCTTTGTCCATCACATCAGCTTGATGTACTCTTGACTCTCGATGGGTACGATGTTCCTATAGCTAAGAAATTCATTGAAGAAAACAAGTTAGTAGCCCAAACTGTTCCACCAATACTCTTGCAATGGTGAAGATGGACCCACGCATTCTTTTCTTCTACATTAACAGCAGTCGGGGTCGTCAGGAGAACCTGGTAAGGTCCCTCCCATTGAGCCTCCAAACCTTTCCTTACCCAATTCTTCACCATCACAAAATCACCAGTCTTGACCTTAATAGAAGAAACCAAAGGAGGTAATTCATTACATGCTGCTCGCACCCTAGAATGCAAATCTCTTAGTGACCGAGTCAAGGTCAGAACATAATTGGTCATCTCCATAGTCATGTGATGGAAATTGACAACGTTTGGGGCATTTTGGTTCCACGGGATTCTTAAGGGACGTCCATACACAATTTCAGCTGGGCTTAGTCTTGATTTCCCTGCAGGCGTGACACACATCTGAAACAAAGCTATGGGGAGTAATTTGATCTAACAAATTCCTGTCTCCGCCTTTAAATTAGCTTATTTCGTTTTCAGAGTCTGATTTGCCCTTTCGACAAGTCCAACAGCCTGTGGTCGATAAGCACAGTGCAGTATTTGTTGGATGCCCAGCTGTTTACAGAATTCTTTGTTAATTTGCCCAATGAAATGGCGACCATTGTCAGAGCTAAGCCGAATTGCAATACCGAATCTGGGGATAATTTCTCGCTTAAGCATCTTGACAACAGTAGCCGCTTTGTTATCAAGTGTTGGATAGGCCTCAATCCATTTGCTGAATACATCGATAATCACAAGTACAAACCTACAGTGGGTTGCAAAAGTTTTCATACCCCTTGAACCTTTCCACATTTTGTCACGTTACAACCACAAACGTAATTGTATTTTATTGGGATTTTATGTGATAGACCAACACAAAGTGGTGCATAATTATGAAGTGGAAGGAAAATGATACATGGTTTCCAAATATTATTACAAATAAAAAACTGAAAAGTGTGGCATGCAAAAGTATTCAGCCCCCCTGAGTCAATACTTTGTAGAACCACCTTTCGCTGCAATTACAGCTGCAAGTCTTTTGGGGTATGTTTCTACCAGCTTTGCACAGCTAGAGACTGAAATTTGTGCCCATTCTTCTTTGCAAAATAGCTCAAGCTCAGTCAGATTGGATGGAGAGCTTCTGTGAACAGCAATTTTCAAATCTTGCCAGAGATTCTCAATTGGATTTAGGTCTGGACTTTGACTGGGCCATTCTAACACATGAATATCCTTTGATCTAAACTGTTCCAATGTAGCGCTGGCTGTATGTTTAGGGTCGTTGTCCTGCTGGAAGGTGAACCTCCGCCCCAGACTTAAGTCTTTTGCAGACTCTAACAGGTTTTCTTCCAAGATTGCCCTGTATTTGGCTCCATCCATCTTCCCATCAACTCTGACCAGCATCCCTGTCCCTGCTGAAGAAAAGCATCCCCACAGCGTGATGCTGCCACCACCATGTTTCACAGTGGGGATGGTGTGTTCAGAGTGATGTGCAGTGTTAGTTTTCCGCCACACATAGCGTTTTGCATTTAGGCCAAAAACTTCAATTTTGGTCTCATCAGACCAGAGCACCTTCCTCCACATGTTTGCTGTGTCCCCCACATGGCTTGTGGGGACTTCTTATGGCTTTGTTTCAACAATGGCTTTCTTCCTTCCATTCTTCCATAAAGGCCCGATTTGTGGAGTGCACGACTAATAGTTGTCCTGTGGACAGATTCTCCCACCTGAGCTGTGGATCTCTGCAGCTCCTCCAGAGTTACCATGGGCCTCTTGGCTGCTTCTCTAATCAATGCTCTCCTTGCCCGGAATGTCAGTTTAGGTGGACGGCCATGTCTTGGTAGGTTTGCAGTTGTGCCATACTCTTTCCATTTTCGGATGATGGATTGAACAGTGCTCCGTGAGATGTTCAAAGCTTGGGATATTTTTTTATAACCTAAGCCTGCTTTAAACGTCTCCAAAAATTTATCCCTGACCTGTCTGGTGTGTTCCTTGGGCTTCATGATGCTGTTTCTTCACTAATGTTCTCTAAAAAACCGCTGAGGCCTTCACAGAACAGCTGTATTTATCCTGAGATTAGATTACACACAAGTGAACTCTATTTACTAATTAGGTGACTTCTGAAGGCAATTGGTTGCACTGGATTTTATTTAGGGGTATCAGAGTAAAGGGGGCTGAATACTTTTGCACACCACAATTTTCTTTTTTTTTTTTGTAAAAAAATTTGAAAACCATGTATTATTTTCCTTCCACTTCACAATTATGCGCCACTTTGTGTTGGTCTATCACATAAAATCCCAATAAAATACATTTACGTTTGTGGTTGTAACGTGACAAAATGTGGAAAAGTTCAAGGTGTATGAAAACCTTTGCAAGCCACTGTATATCCTTGGCACTTCTCTCGCTCATGTAATCCATTTGAAGAGTTTCAAGGGACCCATGGGCAAAGGTGTTCTTCCATCCTCACGACCCACTCCTTTCCCAGGATTATATTTCTGACAAATAATACAGCGGCTACTCACTTTCTGGGCCAAAGTTTTTAATCTTGGATGCCACCAAGTAGCCGTAAGAGCATCACCAATTCCCCTCGCACCACAGTGAGTCACAAGATGCATACACTCCACAACCCAACCTGCAAGAGGATCTGGCATACAAGTCTGCCCTGCTGGAGAGACCCACAATCCTGACATGCAATCTATTGTACATCCAAGCTGTTTCCATAATCTTACATCCCCTTCAGGAGCTTCCTCCTGCAAGTGTAAAATTTCCTGGATGGTTGGCATTGGCTTTTCAGAGGGAGACTTGTTATATGAACTTTTTATCTGCCTCATCTTTCTGGCACTACCACCTTGCGTACCCGGGAAACCTCCTTTGCTGCTTGGTCAGCACAATGTTTATCGGGGTCTGGCCCTTTGTGTGAGCGCTACACTTAATTACCGAAATTTACCTGGGTAGCAAAAGAGCCTGTAATAAATCAGTCACCAATGGCTTGAAAGGTGTTCTGAGTTCCTGCTGAGGTTAGGAATCCTCTATTCCTCCACAGTGGTCCAAAGTCATGTACCACCCCAAATGCATATCTAGGAACTGTATATATGTTTGCTTTCAATCTTTTCCAATAATACATGCTCTGATTAAAGCGAACACCTCAGCCTGTTGGGCTGAAAAGGGTGACTCAAAGGCAGCTGCCTCTACACTGTTCCCATCCTGGTCTACAATAGTGTACCCAGAAATTCTCTCTCCCTGGGGCCCAATGGATCCACTTCTGTCTGCGTATAGTGTCATATCAGGGTCTGCTATAGCAGCGTACTTTAGATCTTCCGTTACAGATGTCTCTTCTTGTATTACAAACAAACAGTCATGTCCTGATTCTGACTCTTCCTCCGGTGGTGACATGAGGAAAGGTGCCGAATTAATAGTTGTACAGTGTCTGAATTAGAGTTTTGGATTATTCAATAAGTAAATTTCATATTTGTTTTGACGAGCCATTGTCAGATGCTGAGTTTGCAGTTGTCCCAACAATGCCACCTAATGGGAACTGTACACTACTATCTCCTGCTGTAAGGTCAGGTTTGCAGCAGACTGTAGACTATTATAGATTGCTGTTAAAATCTGGGTGCATATTGGGTGTCCTCTCGTTACTGAGTCATGCTTTGAAGCACTTGTCTGTGCCTCATGTTTTTGGGTGAGGACTGCAGTTGAACATTTGGAAAGGACAGTCCAGTAAAGTTGGAAGGGTCTATCATAGAGTGGCCTTCCTAGTGCTGGAACCTGCATTAAAGATCTCTTTAAATTCTCGAAAGCTTTCTGAACTTCTTGGGACAACTGAAATTTGTCCTCTAGGCTAGTAAAAGGAGTCAATTTCTTGGTGTCCTGGGCAATATTAGGGATCCATGGTCGGCAGTAGTTCACCATACTGAGCCACTGTCTCATCTGCTTCGCCTCTCTTGGTACAGGAAATTCCCAAATTGGTTCAATTCTACTACTCTCTAGACTTCTTACCGTGGCCGAAATTATCACTCCCAGCAATTTTACTTTTTGTTGAGCCATTTTCGGATTGAGAGACCACATACCACATATCCTAAGGTTGCCAAGTGGTTCAGTATCCTCACGATTGCTCTGCTCATCTAAACTAGCCACCAACAAGTCATCCACATATTGAACTAGAGTGGATTTTCTTTTAAAGCTTAAGGTGCTTAACTGTCCTTAAAGAAATCCGAGAAAACAAGGTAGGCGAATTAATAAATCCATGAGGTAGTCTTGTCCACATATATAGTTGTCCCCTGTAAGTAAAGGCAAATAAATACTGACTGTTTCTGTGCAGAGGTAATGAGAAGAAGACATGCTGCAAGTCTACAATTGAAAAAATCTTCGCTTCCGCTGGAATCAAAGCTAAAATATGAGCCGGGTTTGGCACCAAAGCATGGAGCGGGTCTACCATTGCGTTAACAGATCTTAAGTCCAAAACCAGTCTGTACTGGCCCTCTTTCCCTGCCTTGGGCACTGCAAGGATTGGTATGTTGCAAATAGTCTGGCGCTTTACTAAGATGTCTTGTTCCAGCAATCCCCGAATCAGCTTGTCTAAACTTGGAATTGCCTGTTGTTTCAATGGGCACTGCTGTATCGAAGGCAGTGTTACCCTTTTCTGGAGAGCTATCTGGATGGGATCAATGCGAACACATTCTACCTGAGTTGCATCTTCTGCCCACACTTGCAGGTCCACATACCTTACTGCCCAGATGTTAGCGTAGCTGGACAACAACTGTGCTCGGGGTCTGATAAAACTCAACAGTACATTGGTTAGACAAGCTCTGTTCTTCATGTATATATTCAGATCTGCCAGATCAATTGCTTTCTTTACCATTGCTCCCAAGTCCTTCGCACTTGCTGGAAAATTCACCTTCCTTGTTATGTGTGGAGCAACCTCTGAAGCTTGTTTGTATAAATCTAGGGGTATTTTAACGTACCCTGCATTTCCTTCTTGTCCTGTTACCCGCGTCAAAATATTCACATTCTATTTTTTTCTTTCTTGAGGTCTGAAAATGGTTTCTAATTCTTTATTTTTGCCACTTCTATCATAAGCCAATATGATATGAAGTGGAGGCTCATCTTCTAGGTGTAAGGACCACCATTGGGGTGTCACTGATGAATAGCACTGCCTTTCGGGAGCCCATGGGGTTACTATTATTCCACAGTCGCTGCATTCAATTTTCAATTGAAATGTGCAGAGCAAATCACTAGCCATTAAATTGCAATCAAAACCAGTTGTTATTACGAATCTATGTTTTATTGCCTTGATTTGATATACCATTTCGACTGGCTTAGAGATGAGGTACTGGCAAACTTGTCCCTGAAATCCGGAAAAGCTCTGAGCTTTACTACACTTGGGAAGGTTATAAATTGATTGAAGAGATGACATGGATGCCCCTGTATCTACCAAAAAGGTGCATATCCATCCTTCTACTCGCAATGATAGCACAGGTTCTTCATCAGATTTGCATCCGTTCACCACCTTGTTAACTAATCAGGAACGTGAGAATGGATTATTTTGAGAGAAGGGCATTTGTCTTCTCTGTCCCTGATTTCTTTGCCAGTTCCCTCTCTGCTCTGTGTTGGCCCCCTCCTTCCTGTCGTTTTCGTGTCGGGCATTCCCTACTCCAGTGACCTTGTCCACCACAAGTATAACATTGGTCTGGTCCCATATTCCCTTTCCAGTGTCTTGGGGAAATTGGTTCTGAGGGAGGTGGTTCATCAGGGTAACCTGGATAATCCGGTTCTGGCTCCCTTGCCCAATCTGGCGCCTCATGCCTTGCTCTTGTCTGAGGACTATTCCATGTCTAAATTAGATCTTGGCGCTTCCTTTTTTATTACATATTCAGTTTTTGCCTTAATCTGGGGCTGGTTTTCTTGCTTTCTAATATCTTTCCAGTGATACCTGACTACACGGGCCATTTGATTTGCACTATTCTCTGACCAATCCATGTTGTTTGTCGTGATTGCTTCGGCTACGTTAGTTGGCAGACAATTTAATAAAATTGTGCAGTATTGGGGAGAATTCGCCTCATTCCGAAAATTTAAATCTCCCAAATGATCCATATATTGTTCCGAGAACCTTTCTAGAAACTCATCTGCTTCCTCTCCTTTCTTTGGTCTTGCATCCAGAATCCTAGCGATGTCTTTTGGCTTTTGGAGGGCAGTGGCAAGGGCACTTGTTAAAACTGCATCTTCTCATGCATTGTTATTGGCAGTTACATTGGCCAGTGCCTCGTGAGTTGGGTTTCCTAAAGTGGCTAGGAACCTGGTATGCTCTGTAGGAGTTATGATCTGTTGTACCACAGCCCACAAATCTCTCGTATACGTGTGATACACACGCATGGTGGTCGAGGATTGTTGGTACCAATTGCATTAGCTGGATCAAAGGCTGGGTTAGGCATCTCCCTAACTGGGAACTGGCGGCGAGATCGTTGTTCATCCTGCATAATTTTTCCTATATCTGACTCACTCTCAGTGTTCCCAGAGACTACATCACCCTCCTCATCTACATCTCATCCTCATCAATAGGCGGAAATTTGTAAAGGCATGTCTTTTCTCTCTGGGTGGTCGTTCTTATTCTCCTATGTTTAGGTTTGTAAACTGGTTCTAGTGATTGCACTTTTTCTCTGAATACAGGTGCTATTTACTTTGTCTTGCACCATGTACTGAGCGGTACTGGAATATCTGTTAATGCTGGAGCTGTTGGGGTCAAGGAACTCTGTGTTGGTGCTGCTGTCTGGAGAGCAAGTGAGACTAGAGGCTCACTATCAGCAGGGGGTTTGGGTGGTGCTGTAGGCACAGGAAGTCTGTGAGGTACATAAGGTGTTGGAAGTGGAGGTGACATATAGGGAGCGCAAGGGATGTAGCGGCAGATTTTTATATCGTTCAAGAGATTACTCCCTCTAGCCACTAAATGGACTGCATGGTTAAGGGGAATGTCTTCATACGAGCTTACTGTCAGAGACCTTCAGAGCTTCTTCACAGATAAATCTTCAAAACAGTCTTTTGATTGATAAATTCTTTATTGTTGATGAAAAACAACAAGGTTCATCCAAGGGTACACAAAAAGCTGGAGAAACTCAGCGGGTGCAGCAGCATCTAAGGAGTGAAGGAGATAGGCGACGTTTCGGGTCGAGACCCTTCTTCAGGTACATCCAAACTTCTTCCGACTCGTACACTATAATCTTCATCGAACTCCATCTTATCGCTTTAAACGTTAGAAAACTCCTCGTGTCTCCATTACACTTCGCATGGTCAAATGCTTCTCCATGCTGGTCCGAAACTAAACTATAAACTAAGCTTCTACGCAAGAAACTTAGCTCCAAACACGTCCAAAAATACGTCATAAATCCCACCCACAATATAACGGGGAGTCTAAAATTTAAAGACACATGCCATCGTCAATGATACACAAAAACACAAGCCAAACGGCCACTACATGGGGAATAAGGTGGAGGCTGCAAACTTCTCTCCAATTTTCCAAAAATTCCTCGTCTCCCCTTTCCAAACCAAAGCCAACCAACGAGTCCACAACTCTAATTCTCCATGTGCCACTTTTCCATCAGGAGTCCTCTTAGTTTCCCTCTTAGAGTCCTCTTAGTATATAAGCACATCCACATTCCTTTTTCAAGGTATTGAGAGTTTTATTTCCTTCATCATCTTTTAATTCTATTCCAAGATTTAATGCGGCCTCCTGCCAGTTTACCATTATTGCAGCCTCTACGTTCTCTTAATCCTTCATAATGTTGTCTCCACAGCCCAATAAGTTCCTTTGTGGTCTCACTTTGACTATATTGCCAAATAATCTTCAAAATATTTCTCATGTCCTCCAGGGTTCCAACCCTTTCTTCAGGCCACAACTCAGCTCCTAATTTCTTATTCAAAGTTCCCGAGAAATGCTTTAATCTCTCTGCCTCTTTAGGGAACTTACTGCAAAATATTTGTAATGGGCTTTCTGCATTTATCACAGTATTGATCTGGTTTCCCATTGTTACTTACATTGGAAACAATAGCTCAAGCTATTCACACTTTAATAACAAAATTCCTAAGACTTAACAAGTTTGCTCACAAAATAATGACGAAAGTTTTCCAGCGCACTAGTAAGTCTCCCACAAGGACACACATTTCTAACACCTAAAAAGTCTCTCACACAATATCTCCTTTCATCCGAGTAATCAAGAATCTTTCACGCAAATCTCACACACAGAAATCACAGAGATTGTCGTGGTTTTAAGACTCAAATTTGGATAATATGACACAGACTCAGAGAATTCTTCAAGAAGACGAAAAGCCTTTATTTGCAAATATTGGCTGGAGCAGTCAGACATGACACCTTGGCCTGTTCTCCAATTGCTCAAAATACACAGAACCAGGCAGCTCTTTATTACAGTTTTTCAGTCTTATCTCTGCTTCATTATCTGCATGCTGTACTCCTTTTGCATCAATCTACCTTCAAGACTAATCTCTTCTGTCCTGCCACCATTATGTTTCGGCCTTGGTTCAATCTCCACACCTTCCCTCATTATTTCTCCTTGTTTGCCACCCTTATGTTTAACTTCTAATCTCTCAGCTACCTTCTGCCCCCATTAAGTTTCAGCTACAGTTACAGGGTTACACCATATTACACTGTTACATGGGTTACACAAAAAGCTGGAGAAACTCAGCGGGTGCAGCAGCATCTAAGGAGCGAAGGAGATAGGCGACGTTTCGGGTCGAGACCCTTCTTCGAGGGTTACACAAAAAGCTGGAGAAACTCAGCGGGTGCAGCAGCATCTAAGGAGCGAAGGAGATAGGCGATGTTTCGGGTCGAGACCCTTCTTCAGACTGAAGAAGGGTCTCGACCCGAAACGTCGCCTATCTCCTTCGCTCCTTAGATGCTGCTGCACCCGCTGAGTTTCTCCAGCTTTTTGTGTAACCCTCGATTCTCCAGCATCTGCAGTTCCTTCTTTAACACTTACACTGTTACATATTGGTTTATATGTTTTACACAAAGATACAAATGTATTTATTAAGAGTACAAAGTAAAAGTAAAAGTAAAAATAAGAAGTAACTTGTTTACTAAATAAAAAGGCTTAATACTAAATAAAAAGACTTAATTAAGTGCTGCTGACTAACTAACAGACAAGCACGTGAATAAGTATGCTGAAGCACGTGAATGAGTATGGAGCTGATGTCTGATTACATAAAATAGCTGACATCTCTGCTACTGGCTGTGATAAATCTTTTTAATTAAGGTCTAAGTCTCTAAAACTTCCATAAGATCACACAAGCTTTTAAAACGGTAAATTAAAACGGTAAACACTCTCAGCTCAAGGTGGGGACCACCTTCTCAACGGAACAATCAAACACACTTCAGCAGCAAATCTCCTGCACTAAAACGCTTGATTCCAAACAAAAGCAAATAAGGTTGTAACACGCAAGCTACATCACACTCAAACAAGAAATATTACTGCTAATAATTATGCATAAACACACTGCAATATAAAATATAAACATTCGATTACAGTACAATTCTAAAGTAAATCACACTATTTTAAACTACACTAGTTCACGCTATATTAATATACAGTCACGGTTTAAACTACGATTATAACAGCAGCATTAATCACACAATCGCTATGTTACAGTGACGGAGTTATAAGGAGCTATACACAATACGGAGTTATTTTACAATTTTACACAATAAAAACGTATCTTTATACAATAACCAGCAGCCTGCAATATGAATGCCCTGAATTTGGTAAAATTTAAATAGAAAAATTTAGATCACGGTCCAGATAACAGATGCGTCTTCCCCAGCTCAGTGTTGATTTTAAAGTATCTCAGCCAATTTTACTCCAACACTGAGTTCCCAGTACTGTTTGAGACTTAAACTTGACACAGGCGCGGCCTCAATCCCTAGGCCTCAAACCCTTCTAACCGCTAATTACTGGTCTTCAGCATCTACCCACTTCCTTCTGGTTCTCAATGCCAATCTTTAAAGTGTCATCTTTCCAATCGCACTCTCAGCACCGATTCAGTACATCCCATCTTAGTACTGACATTCTCAGTCCTGTCTTTGAGGATATCTCGCAATTTATATCCCAACCTGAGCCGGGCCTCAAACCCCTGGGTCTTCCAACCCTCAAACCTCGGGCCAGTGTCAGTGGAATCCCGATTGCAACAGCTGTCGCGTTACCAATGGTGTGGGACCTTTAACCCACTAGAGAAGGGTCTTTTGAGCCCAACTCCCACCCTCCAAGCCTCAAACCCCCCCAGGTGGGGACTCTTGGGCCTCAAACCCTCACCCTCAGTGCTCGCCAGACTACTAATCTTCTATCGATCTCGTCGGGAATCCAAGCACAAGCACGCGAAAGACCGATTAATTGACAGACTAGCGGAGTGGGGAAAACCGATACGAAAGTCACACTGTGGCGCCAATTTCTCCTCCCGCAATCCGACACGACTCGATTCCCTAACTGCAAATTTATGTTTGGTAATCCGTTGAGATCCCGGACTAGCCCCCAATGTAATTCCGGTCCTAAACTTACCCCCCCTTGTCTGGTTCAGTCAAACACCGAATATGAGTACTAGAAATCCAACTCTCTTTATTGTGCACAATACCAATACCAATACAATACATAGTCCAATAACATGGGTCCGATCTTGTCTCTACTTACTCGAGCACAACAGCCTCGCGCAAATAGAACACACACCCCAGAAGACCGGCACACCCCAATGTGCTCCCCACTCTTTTATACCCTTACAGACCCTTGGCCCGAAAATACATGGGGTAGGGAAACCCCTACAAGCCAATTATCGATAAAGGCTGCAGAATACATTGAATGACAGTTCCTAACCCGATAATATAATATCGCATAACATAGTTTCAACACAAAGCACTTAGGGGAAAGCACTTCTGTTAGGTAAAGAAACATTGTACCAGCCAGGTAAAGTAAACATCTTGTGTGAGGCCCCTCTCCTAGACTAATCATAATTAGCGGCGGGAAGACTCTGCAACATTATTGTAACCCATCATTTCCCCAACCAATCCGAGGCATGCATTTGCACCAGGACCGAGCTCCATTTGCAAAATCTCGTACATATTAACAATCTGGACATCAACCTTTATTCAACCCCTTCCCAGGTCACAAACATTCTGGAGCCATGATTCTCACAGTCTTGCAGCTTTTGCAAAAGATGACAAGCAGGTTTTACAGAAGCAGAAATCCCCCATTTTGTCAAGTATTCAAAATGCCTGATATTATCGATACAGCACGGAAACAGGCCATTTAGCCCACTGAGTACCAGCAATCCCTGTACACTAGCACTATGAAATGAAATTTCTAATGAGCGATCGAGACTCAGAAGAATCTAGAGATTTTACTGAATGAATTGGGGTGACATGGTGGCGCAGCGCTGGGGTTGCTGCTTACAGCAACAAAGACACGGGTTTGATCCTGACTACAGGTGCTGTCTGTACATTCTCCCCGTGGGTTTTCTCTGCATGCTCCGGTTTAGTGCTCACGTTACAAAGATGTACAGGGTTTTAGGTTAATTGGCTTTGGTAAAATTGTAAATTGTCTCTCGTGTGTGTAGGATAGAGCTAGTATATAGGATGATCACTGGTCAGCACAGAGTCGGTGGGCCAAAGGGCCTGTTTCTGCACTGTATCTCTAAACTGAACTAAATTGAGAGATAAATTGAGGTACAGCAGGTAGTGACGATAGGTAATGGCATGTTGGCCTTCATTGTGAGAGGATTTGAGTTTAAGAGCACTGCAGTTGTACGGGGACCTAGTGAGACCACACCCGGAGTATTGCATGCATTCTTGGTTCACCAGGTTAATTCCCGGGACGGCGGGACTGAGGAAAGAATGGGTCGACTTGGCTCGTATTCCCTGGAATTTAGAAGGATGAGGGGATCTTATAGAAACATATACAATTCTTAAGGGCTGGACAAACTAGTTGCAGGAAAAATGTTCCCGATTTTGGGGGTCCAGAATCAGGGGTCACAGTTAAAGAATAAGTGGTGGACCATTTAGGACCTAGATGAGGAAAAACTTTTTCACCCAGAGAGTTGCGAATCTGTGGAATTCTCTGCCACAGAAAGCAGTGGAGGCCAATTCACTGGATGTTTTCAAGAGAATTAGGTTTAGCTCTTAGGGCGAAGGGAATCAAAGGATATGGGGAAAAAGCAGGAACGGGGTAGTGATTTTGGATGATCTGCCATGATCATATTGTATGGCGGTGCTGGGTTGAAGGTCCGAATGGCTTACTCCTGCGTCAATTTTCCTATTTTCTAAACTTGTTGTTGGAATAGTATTTAATGAGTGTGCATGCTTCTTATGTTTGTCTTACGATTATTTGGGTCCTGTTGCCTCTGCCTGCCCATCTTCTGATGCAGCACTCTGATAAAAGACTTGCATAGAAGCAAGTAGATGATGGGATTGAGGCAAACATTAAACGCACACAAAAGCAACGTGGCCTCCTTTGCTATGAGCAGATTGGTGTGCCTGGCACAGTTGCTCTCCGTTGGCCCATTCTTCTCATATGGGATCCGGATAACATGGTAGGGCACAAAGCAGATGAAGAAGACGCCCAAGATGCTGAAAATGTTGCGGTTAGCTTTCTTGATCACCGTGCTGGAATCGTTCTGGAATTTCTGGTTGGACCAGTACAGTTTCTTCAGGATGGCTAAGTAGCACAAAGTGAGGAGAGCAAAACTGATCCAGAAAATAATTTCGCAATTGATAACTACAATTTGATGCCAAGTCTCTCCCACCTTGCTCTTCAACTTCAGGCAAAGTGCCGTAGCTTTCTCTGTGGGGTCTTCGTTGGTTAAAATAATATTTGGCAGGGCGAAGCTGAAGATATAAACCCAACAGCTCACACTGACGACCTTGGCGAACTTGACTTTCTGCACACTGAGGCTTTTGCGAGGCTGCACGATCTTCAGGTAGCGGTCAAGGCTGATCAGGCTGAGGAATATTATGCTGAGGTACATGCTGCTGTAGAGTATCACGGCAGAGTAGCGACACACAAAGGCTTTCAGCTGCCAGGATCCAAGGTTGGATTCGGTGAGGATTTTAAATGGAAGCGTAACCACCAGCAACAGGTCAGCTGCCACGATGTTCTTGAGGTAAATTGTAAAGCTGGAGCGGTTAGGAATCTTGTAGAAGATCCAAGCAGCCATTGTGTTGAGCACGAACCCTCCAAGGAAGACAAAGCAGTACAAGATGGGTAGGATCGCTGTGCTCACAGTGTCGTCAAGCAAATCACGGCAGCTCGTTCTGTTGGGAGCAACTGTGCTGTTGGTCATTTCTCTGTATTTTTACCTGCAAGCAAGAGGAGAAATATCAGTTATTATTGACATATACATAAATTGAGCATTAATCAGTCTGAAGAAGGGTTTCGACCCAAAACTTTGCCTATTTCCTTTGCTCCATAGATGCTGCCTCACCCGTTGAGTTCCTCCAGCATTTTTATCTACCTTCGATTTGCCAGCATCTGCAGTTCCTTCTTAAACATAGAACTTACAATGTAATGTTACAGTTGCACGAGACATTGTACATTATTGGGCGGTGTAGTGGTAGAGTTGCAGCCTGACAGCGCCTGAAAGATCCGGGTTTGATCCTGACTAGAGGCGCTGTCTGTACGGTTTACACATTCTCACCGTGATCTGCATGGATTTTCTCCGAGTGCTCAGGTTTCCACCCACATTCCAGACGTACAGGTTTGCTGACTAGGTGGCTTGGTAAAACTGTAAATTGGCACTCATGTGTGTAGCATAGTGTTAGTGTGCGGGAATCGCTGGTCGACGCAGACTCGGTGGCCGAAGGGTTTGTTTCTGCGCTGTAATTCAACTTAAATAAACATTGGTGAGGCCATATTCGGAGTATTGTGCTCAGTTTTGGTCACCCTGCTATAGGAAGGTTGCTGGTCAGCTGGAACGAGTAGCGGAGAAGATTTACGAGGATGTTGCCAGGACTTGAGGGCCTGAGCTGTAGGGAGAGGTTGGACAGGCTAGAGCTTTATTCCTTGGAGAACACAAAGAGGAGGGGTGATCTTGAGAGTGATGGATAGGATGAATGCACAGTCAAATGTAAATAACAATATACGGTAGGTTAACACGTTCTGACTGGTCTGAAGAAGCGTCTCGACCCGAAACGTCGCCTCGCTCCTTAGATACTGCTGCACCCGCTGAGTTTCTCCAGCTTTTTGTGTACCCAACATGTTCTGATTGTTAGCTTCAGAATTGGTCGGTTCTATTATAGATTATCTATAGTACAGCTGCAGTTTATCTCTCCGGGTAAATGCACAGAGTCGTTTAGTTGGAGTATGAGAATCAATAACCCGACGGCATAGGTTTAATGTGTGAGCCGAAAGATTGCATAAGAACTTGAGGGGCAGCTTTTTCTGAGAGAAAGTTGTGGGTGTATGAAAGAGGAGGTGGTTGGGGCAGGTACTATGACATTGAAAAGACATTTGGACAGGTGCGTGGATAGGAAAAGTTTAAAGAAACATGTAGGACTAGTGTGGTTGGGGCATCTTGGTCAGCAAGGGTAAGTTGGGCCAAAGGATCCGTTTCCTTTCCGTAAAGCATTTAAAATAATTTTAGTTGTTCATTCATAATATTGACGCTCCACAGAGAATAGTATTTGGGCACTACTGAAAGGTTGAAGCTGGAAATCTTTCCAAGTCTAAACCATGGTGACCCACTTTGCCTTAAATCCCCACCAGAGTTAAATAATAGTGATATCTGGTGTGCATAAAGATGGGTTTGATGGCGGGCAAGCTCCTCCAACCTACCTAAATGCTGCCCTTGCACTTTTTTTTAACCTGCACTTTCAAGCTAGTTGAAGCACTATATTCAGCATTCTGTTTATTTTCACTTTTGCACTACCTGATGTACTTGTATATGGTATCATCTGTTTAGATAGCAGACAATTGCGGTCAAGGATGTGCACGTACAAAATATCAGTGAGGCCACTTTTTTAGTTTAGTTTAGAGATACAGCGCAGAAACAGGCCCTTCGGCCCACCGGGTCCGTGCTGACCAGCGAATCCTGCACATCGACGCTATCCTACACACACTAAGGACAATATTTACATTTACCAAGCCAAATAACCTTCAAGCCTGTACGTATTTGGAGTGTGGGAGGAAACCGAAAATCTCAGAGAAAACATACGCAGGTCATGGGGAGAACGTACAAACTCCGTACAGATAGCACCCGTAGTCAGCATAGAACCAGGGTCTCCGGCTTGCATTTGCTGTAAGGCAGCAACTCTACTGCTGCGCCACCATGCAGCCACTAATGGGGTATTGTATTCAGTTTTGGTCACCCTGCTGTAGGAAGGAAATTGTGATGCTGGAAAGTGCAGAGAACATTTACGAGGATGTTGCCAGGACTGAAGGGTCCGAGCTATAGGCAGAGGTTGAGCAGGCTGGGACTTTATTCTTTGGAGTGCAGGGTGAGTTGTGATCTTAAAGTGGGTATAAGATCAAGAGATGAATAGAAAGGGCACATATACAGTCTTTTACCCAGAATCACAAACCAGAGGACATAGGTTTGTAGTGAGAGGGGAAACATTTATTAGGAACTTGAGGGGAAATATTTTTACACAAAGGTTGTGCTGGGAGGATGGAATGAGCAGATGGAGGAACTAATTAAGGCAGGTACTATCACAACGTTTAAAAGACAGATGGACTGGTACACGGATAGGACAGGTATAGAAGGGTAGAGTCAAATGCAAGCACATGGGGCTAGTGTGGATGGGACATATTGGTCAGCATGGGCAAATTGGGCCGAAGAGCCTATGGCCACACTGTCTGACACTATGACTGTGACTTTATCTCAGTACACATGATAGTAATAAACTTGTAGCCAGATTAATAGCTGGCTGTCACTGTGAGCATTGCATGAAAGTGCTGAAAGTAGCCTCCCAATGTTGCTAGCCGTGCTGGATGACATGGCGTGACCCAAGGACTGGCACTTGGCAATCTGTGGATACACAAGAGACTACAGATGCTGTAGGAACACAGCGGGGTCAAGCAGGAACTGTGGAGGGAGAAGAACTGTCGATGTTTGGTGTTGAGACCCTGCATCACTACTCAAAGCGGAGAGTTTAGAGTTCAGACATACAGGTTGGAAACAGGTCCTTTGGCCCACCGCCCACACCGACCAGCGATCGTTCGTTCCATACAATAGCACTGTCCTACACACTACGGACAATTTATATTTTTGCAGAAGCCAATTAACCTACAAACATGCATTTATTTGGAGTGAGGGAGGAAATAGAAGCACCTGGAGAAAATCAATTCGGTCACAGAGAGAACGTACAAACTCTGTATAGACAGCACCCATAGTCTGAATTGAACTCGGGTCTCTGTCTCTGCTCCACTGTGACGCCCATGAAGTGTCCATGTTCTCCAGAGATGCTGCCTGACCCCCTGAGTTACTCCAGCACTATGTCTTTTTCTGCACACTTGCATGTCGGGTATCGATTCAATTAATCTGCTGTGGTCCAAGAATCCTGCAGAGGGCGCCATCTTCCCATCATTGGTGCAGCTGACAACCGCATGGGCGTTGTGAAGGGTGAAGGATATTATAGCCTCAACTACCTCCTCTGGCAGGTTTTTACATACATCCACCACCCTTTGTGTGAAAAAGCTACCCCTCAGATTCCTATTAAATCTTTTCCCTTCACATTAAACCTATGTCCTCTGGTCCTTGATTCCCCCACTTTGGGCAAAACACTCTGTGCATCAACCCGATCTATTCCTCTCAAGATCTTATACACCTCTATAAGATCATCACTCATCCCAGGATTTTCCTTGTAACCTTTCTTAAAGAAAGCATATCTTTAATTTCACCACCTTCCCGTCTTCCGACAACTCAGCCGTGACTAATGATGATGCAAATATCTCTAAAAAATATCACGGTTTCTCTCCTAGCTTCCACATTGTTTACATTTCTGTGTTGTGGGACTCCCAGCAGTTCCTATTCTGTAATATGGACTCACTTCATGTCTCTGGTTCACAGGAACATTAATCTGATCACAAGCTATCTACACCAGACTAGCTGATAATTTCCTCGACAAGCCTGTCTGATGAAGGATCGCGACCCAAATTGTCACCTGTTCCTTTTCTCCAGAGATAGTTCTTGACCCTCTCAGCTATTACAGCATTTTGTGTCTATCTGTCCCTCTTCAATATTTTTCTTGTATTTTTTTAAAATAGCTTTTAGGAGCAGAATTAGGCCATTTGGCGAGTACAGGCCCTGTGCCGACAAATGTTCATCGTGCAGTCCTAATGCAGGCAAATGGGATTAGTTAAGAGGGCCTGCTTCTATCCTATTATACATAAGGTCGTGTCATAAGGAATAGAGGTAGAATTAGGCCCATCAAGTTTACTCTGCCATTCAATCATGGCTGATCTATCTCTCCCTCCTAACCCCATTCTCTTGCCTTCACCGCAAAACCTATGACATCTGTACTAATCAAGAATCTATCAATCTCTGCCTTAAAAATATCCACTAACTTGGCCTCCACATCCTTCTGTGCCAAAGAATTCCACAGATTCACAACCTCTGACTTAAGAAATGTCTCCTCATCTACTTCCTAAAAGGACGTCCCTTAATTCTGAGGCTCTGACCTCTCGTGATAGACTCTCCAATAGTGGAAACATTCTCTCCTCATCTACCTTATCCAAGCCTTTCACTATTCTGTATGTTTCAATGAGTCCCCCCTCATTTTCTAAATTCCAGAGAGTACAGGCCTAGTGCCAACAAACGCTCATCATAGGTTAACCTATTAATTCCTGGGATCATTCTTGTAAACCTCCTCTGGACCCTCTCCAGAGCCAGCACATCCTTCCTCAGATATGGTACCCAAAATTGCTCACTATATTCCAAATGTGACCTTACCAGCACCTTATAGAGCATCAGCATTACCACCCTGTTTTTGTATACCATCCCTCTTGAAATGAATGTTGGCATTAATTTGCTTTCTTTAATACTGATTCGATTTGCAGATTAAGTTTTTGGGAATCCTGCACCAGCACTCCCAAATCCCTTTGCACCTCCGATTTCCGGATTCTCTCCCCATTTTAAAAATAGTCTACCTCCTACTTTTACATCAGAGTCCACAATAAACATCACAAATGATGTAGGAATTTCTGGAAGTTAGAAAAATGTTGGGTAAGCAAGTCATATGATTAACCCAAGAACATTACATGCTGCAAATGCATTATGGGAAATTTGGCCAACACATTGAACGTAACTGCAAGGTCGCGTTTGAAGAGGCGGTAATCAGAATAGGGAAGTGTTTAAATTGCAAGGCGTAGTTATCCGGAGCAAAGATAAACATAGGGTGCTTGTAAACCAAGCTGAGTGCAACAAAGTTGATCATGAGGTGAGAGGAGTCACTTTATGACACCCATTTATAGCCTGTCTAACAGCTGAAACAGTTAGACAGCTAGAGGCAACCTCAGCGGAAATAAAAAAACAAAGATCAGACTACAAATCAAAGTTGCAATATAAACCTGTAAACCTGTAAAACCAGCGATCAGAGCATTCCTCTTGGAGTGGAGGAGTCGACCAAAACGGTTTCACCCTTTCCCCTCCCCACCACCCCCCACACAAGACAAACCGAGAGACACCCAAACTAACACTAGACACACCAAAAACCTCCCAAAAAAGTAGAAATAACGAACACGCTGCAGGCAGGGCAGCCGTCTCGCAGCGCCCCCACCAACCTCCTACAAGTTTACTCCTCCGCTCAATCATAGCTGATCTATCTTTTCCTCTCAACCCCAGTCTCCTGCCATCTCCCCATTTCTCCTGACACCCTTACCAATCACAGAATATTTTCCTCTCAGACCCTATCTTCTTTGAGTATTAAATATGTGCAGTGCTCCTGCTGTTATTACCTTGGGCTATTTTAAAATGGTTCCTATGCTCCTTGATTAATTTATCCAACATAGTATTTGCTTTTAATATTTGTATTACTTTAAACAAACTTTCCCATTGCTCATCTCAGCATTCATTGTCTTGTCCACCAGTTCTATCTCGTTGTTAGGTAGTGAAGTAAAATAGCAATAAAGCATTACGCCAAGTGCAGGAGGAACTCAGCTTTGTGTTTTACACAATAGTTCACCATCTGCAGTTCCTTGTGTCTTGTTGATTTAGCCTTGCTATCTTCTCCCTATTGTTGCTTGTGCTGTTATCTTATGCATCCCTTTCTGATGAATTCCATTCCAATCTTGCATCTGTGAAATATTTTACATGTAACAAAGCCTTAATTTTGTTGTTACATTTTGATAATGCATTGTACTGCTGATCTCTTCATATTATCTCTTTATGAACGCCACTGCCTCGTATCTGATTCTTCCTTTCCCTTTAGTGTTTCCCCATTTTTTTGTCTTTGTTCGTCCATGAAGTCCCTTGAGCACTGAGGTTATTTGTTTGGAAGTCTATATTCTTCCTGCACCCCTTGTTGACATCATCTACACTATTGGCAACATGTTCTTCCATCATTCTATGTGCATCCCTACAATATCAGCTGATGTGCCTTTTGCTCTACTTCTGACCTTATCTAAGCCCACCTATCTCCTCCACCTAAATCCTCCTATCTAAATCTACCTGGGTTCCTTTCTATCATGAAAATGATTTACCTCAGCTCTTCATTCCATCCAGAGGCTCCTTTTGACAATTCTGGCAGTGCGCAGTTCAGCTCAGATCAGACTCGCTTGAGTTGTTTACTAATATAAACGCTGAAGTGATAAGCAGTAGAACTAATGATCTTCATCAGTAGATGGATTGTGAAATGGAGTGGTGACCAGTGATATCACAAGCGTGTGTAACGTTGTGCTATTTGATTTCAAAACCTTTTGGAATTTGCTGCGACCACATCCTGCCTCAATGCCTCCCTTTTTGCACTGTTGTTTACATGTACAAGTGTTTGTAACACCAGTTACATTTTCAGATACTAAATTGAGTGGTCACTTCATGGGAATGAGATAAACCGTTGCACCCTACCCATCACCTCCCAACAAAGTCAGTTCAGTTAGAAAGAGGATTGTGAGATTGGCCAGAAGGCGGTGAATCCGAGGAATTCATTGCCACAGACGGTGGTGGAGGCCAAGTCATTTGGTATTTTTAAAGTGGAGATTGACAGGTTCTTTCTTAGGAAGGGCTTCAAAGGTCAAAGGCAGGAGAATGGCGTTGAGAGGGAAAGATAGATCAGCCATGATTGAATGGCGCAGTAGACTTGATGGGCCAAATGGCCTAATTCTGTTCCTATGTCTTACTGTCTAGTCCAACTGATGGACAACCCACTCGTTTGGTGGTGTTTCCCTTGGATTAAAACGCAACAGGACCACGAATGAGACCCATTGATGGTAAAGTCTATGCCAATGATCGACTTCCAATGACTGAAGCTTTGGTATCTCTGTTGAGCAAATTACTTTCAAGTTTCTCTCTCTCAGTACAATTATCACTGACTACACTTCATCTTCTTGCGTATGGCGTGCACAGCCTAAAGTTGTAGGACAACTTGATCTATTTGATCTTATTTGATTGTGCACGCTGGGTTGATTGCATTTGTCGAAACAGGGCGGACCACGTGAAGGTTGCAATCTTCCACCCCAAATGACTACACTGATATAATAGTGCAGGCTCATGGTGTCGTTGTGCAGGTAGTTCTGTAACGATGCAACCTTCCAAACTGCAAATTACACCTAATGTCTTTGATGAATTAGGGAATTATAACTGTATTATGCAGGGTGAATTGATTGCTGCACAATTTCAATTTAGTTTAGTTTAGTTTAGAGATACAGCACGGAAACAAGCCCTTTGGCCGACCGAGTCTGCCCCGACCAGTGATCACCACCTTAACAATATCCTACACACCAGGGATGGCTTTACAATTTTTCTTACCAAAGCCAATTAACCTACAAACCTGTACGTCTTCAGAGTGTGGGAGCAGATTTGATGGGCTGAAAGGCGTAATTCTGCTCCTACAGTTTATGAAGTTATGAGCAGTAGTTCCATCCTACACACTAGGGACTATTTACAAAGTCAATTAACCTACAAACACACAAGTCTTTGGAACATGGAAGAAAACCCACGTGAGCACAGGGAGAACATACAAACTCCGTACAGACAGCGCCAGGATTGAACCCTGGTCTCTGTTGCTGTAATGCAGCAATTGTCCCGTGCCACTGTGTCACCCCTAAATTAGAAGTATGTAAACTACTTAAAAGTTACTTTGAAAAGTGACAAACAGAAAAAAGAATAAAATACAAAGTCCAAGGCAAGCAGACTAATTGGATCCAAACCTGGCTCAGTGATCAGTGGTGGAAGTTAGGTACACCGTGGTGTAGCGGTAGAGTGTAGCCTTATAACGCCAGAGACCCTGACCTCGGTTTGATCCTGACTCCGGGTGCTGTCTGTACAGAGTTTTTACGTTCTCCCTGTGACTTATGTGGGTTTTCTCCAGGAGCTCTGATTTCCTATCACTCTCCAAAGACGTACAGATTTGTAGGTTAATTGGCTTGGGAAAATTATAAATTGTCCCTAGTTTGCGTAGGTTAGCGTTAGTATGCGACGATCGCTGGTTGGCATGGGCTCAGTGGGCTGAAGGGCCTGTGTTGTGTCTCTAAACTATAAAAATACTTATTGGTGGAAGTATGATCTTCGAATTGGAAGTGTGTGACTGGTGGTATATTGCAGGGATTGGTGCTGAAACCGCTGATGAATGTTGTTTGATGGTTTTGTATGTTTGTCCTGTGTCCCGAATCTGACTTTCACATAGGGCCCAGTCAGTTACGGCTCAGATCTGGTCAGCAGAAAAAAAATCCATACAGCGGTGGTAAGTTTCCCTAACAAGTCACCTTATTCACGCTGTTACAATACGTAGAAACAAAGAACTGCAGAGGCATAAAACATAATACATAAAAGGATGCAAAGTGCTGGAGTAACTCAGCAGGTCAGGCTGCATCTCTGGAGAGCATGGATAGGTGATGATTCAGGTTGAGACTGAGGAAGGTTCTCGACCCGAAACGTCACCAATCCCTGCTCGCCAGAGATGCTGCCTGACCCATTTAGTTACTCAGGAACTTTGTCTCCTTTACATTTTGTACTAGCAAGAGCAAGGACTTAAAAATGTTGCACTGACTCAAAACACTTCTTGATTAGTAGTAGGCCCCTTTGGTCATGACTGACCATGGGTGATGCATCCTGGTTTGCAGGTGATGTGTGGTCGGGCGATGTCATATGGAGGACAAGCTGTTGCCCATGCAGCACATCCCCCCTCTCCACGTAGCTGATCGATCCAAATTAACAGCAGGGCCGTTATAGTTTGGCACCAGCGCCGTCGCAGGAGCTGCCAGAGCGAGGTTGTAGACAACGACGAACTGCCTTAGGGGCTCCGACTACGGATTTTCTTGAGATTTACTCCTGGAGACTTTTCCATGACTGGATATGGCCACAAGGCAGTGGAGGTTTTAAATCAGAGTTTTCCCTCTCCTCGATGGACTGCCTTCCCAGGCTGACGAGCCCCATCTGCCCGAGACTCGTGGGGGCGGGAGCGTCTATCTTCCCGTGCAGGTCAGCAGCACCTGCCCACTGCCTTCTTGATTAGTCAGACGTTATGGAGAGAAGGCAGGAGAATGGGGTTGAGAGGGAAAGATAGATCATTCATGATTGAATGGCGGATTAGCCTTGATGGGCCTAATTTCGCCCCTAAAACTTTTAAACATACTAATTTGCAGTATTCATTCCAACATTTATATACATGTTTTACAGGTTTATTTCTTTGTAGTCTGATCTTTGTTTTTTATTTCCACTGAAGTTGCCTCTAGCTGTCTAACTGCTCATACTTTTCATTTGTCTGAAAGACACTTCCCTATTCAGGCTATAAGTAGGTGTCATAAAGTGACTCCTCTTATCTCATGATCAACTGTGTTGCACTCAGCTTGGTTTACAAGCACCCTATGTTTATCTTTGCTTCAGATAACTATGTCTTGCAATTTAAACACTTCCCTAATCTGATTACCGCCTCTTCAAACACGACCTTGCAGTTACGTTCACTTGTGTTGGCCAAATTTCCCATCACCTTTTTGCAACATGTAATGTTCTTGGGTTAATCATATGACTTGCTTGCCCAATATTCTTCTAATTTCCAGAAATTCATAGAAGCATAGAAACAAAGAAAAATGGGTGCTGGAATAGGCCATTCGGCCCTTCGAGCCTGCACCGCCATTCAATATGATCATGGCTGATCATCCAACTCAGTATCCTGTACCTGCCTTCTCTCCATACCCCCTGATCCCTTTAGCCACAAGAGCCACATCCAACTCCCTCTTGAATATAGCCAATGAACTGGCCTCAACGACCTTCTGTGGCAGAGAATTCCAGAGACTCACCACTCTCTGTGTAAAGAATGTTTTCCTCATCTTGGTCCTACATCATTTGTGATGTTTATTGGGGAACTGATGTAAAAATGGGAGGTACACTATTTTCTAAATGGGGAGAGAATCCAGAAATCGGAGGTGCAAAGGGATTTGGGAGTGCTGGTGCAGGATTCCCAAACAGTTAATCTACAAGTCGAATCAGTATCAAAGAAAGGAAATCAATGCCAGCATTCCTTTCAAGAGGGCTTGTATACAAAAACAAGGATGTAATGTTGAGGCTCTATAAGGCGCCGGTAAGGTCACATTTGGAATATAGGGAGCAATTTTGGGCACCATATCTGAGGAAGGATGTGCTGGCTCTGGAGAGGGTCCAGAGGAGGTTTACAAGAATGATCCCAGGAATGAGTAGGTTAACCTATGATGAGCGTTTGTCGGCACTGGGCCTGTACTGGCTGGAGTTTAGAAGAATGAGGGGGGACCTCATTGAAACATGCAGAATAGTATACAGAAAGGCTAGGATAAAGTAGATGTGGAGAGGATGTTGCCACTGGTGGGAGAGTCCAGGACAAGAGGTCACAGTTAGAATTAAGTGACGTTCTTTTGGGAAGTAGATGAAGAGACATTTCTTGAGTCAGAGGGTGGTGAATATGTAGAATTATTTGGCACAGAAGAATGTGGAGGCAAAATCAGTGGATAATTTTAAGGCAGAGATAGATAGATTCTTGATTAGTACAGGTAACAGAGGTTTTGGGGAGAAGGCAGGAGAATGGGGTTAGGAGAGATAGATCAGCCGTGATTGAATGATGGATAGACTTGATGGACCGAATGGCCTAATCCCTTATGACATGACCTTATGTATAATAGGATAGAAGCAGCTCCTTCGGCACTGCATGTCCTTGCTGACTATTTGGTCAATCTTAACTAATCCCATTTGCCTGCATTAGGACTGTATCCATCTATGCCTTTACCTGTTTATACACAGTTGTATTCCAGATCATATCTTAAAGACAGCAAGCTGGGTTCCTCTAAGGCAGGCAAATGGGATTAGTTAACATTTACCAAATAGTCAGCAAGGACATGCAGTATCTGGTTACATGTGACTCTATTGGTAGCATCACATTAGCCAGTCACAGTCATACAGCATGAAAACAGGCCCTTCAGCCCAACTTGTCCATGCTGACCAAGATGCTCCATCCACGGTAGTCCCACCTGCAGCTTGTCTTATTGGTACCTCATTCACTGCAGTAAATATTCATTTCCTCTGCAATGTGGGTACCATCAAGAAAATGCTTATCTAGACGGCCTCCCAGAACCATGATACAATACAATACGTGTATGAAGGGACTGCAGATGCTGGTTTAAACTGAAGATAGGCACAAAATGCTGGAGCAACTCAGCAGGGCTGGCAGCATCTCTGGAGAGAAGGAATGGATGATGTTTTGGGTCAAGCTCCTACTTCGTCTTCGTCTTCTGTCGTGTGTCTTTTAGACCTGCAGCTCCGTTGAGACGAGCCAGACCAACGTGTCATCGTACAGGTCAATCAGACCTCGTTCATCATTCGGTGGCCGGTGTTTGGGGCAACTGGTGACTATGTGCTCTACTGTCTGTGTTGGGTCCCCACACTCGTAGGAGGCGCTGTCTACGAGGCCCCACCTCTTCATCGCTACTCCATAGCGTCCGATGCCAGTCCTCAAGCGGTTGAGGGTTGTCCACTGCTTTTGGGGCAGGTTCTGGCTAGGGATGTCCATGGGATCATTGATGTACTGGTGCAGGGTAGATGGTTCTGCTGACTTCCACTGGTCTCTCCATCTCGTCTTGACCCAGGCGGCCTTAGAAGCGTCAGCCAGTGTTGTACAGACAGCTCTTGGGCTTGCGTGGCAAAGGGGTGCCGTGACTTGAGGCGCACTCGTCGTGGTGTCTTTGTGACGATCTGATGGAAGAGGTAGGATTCACTGGTCTGTGCCTTTCGAGAGAGGGCCAGCGTGGCTGCTTCTCGTCTGATGTTGGCTGGGGCGATGCCAACGAGGACGGGCAGTTGGTTTACTAGGGTGGCTTGTAGGCAGGGCACTGTTGAAGGCAGCATCCAGCTTCTTGGCTTGAGGGCTATGGCAGCAGACCGGGGCGCAGTACTCGGCGGCTGAGAACACCAGGACCACTGTGGACATGCGCAGTGTCTTCGTCGTGGCTCCCCATGTGGCGCCGACTAGGCGGCGAATCAGTGCGGCACGGGCGCTTGTCTTTGCCTTGGCACCTTCCAGGTGTTGTTTGAATGACAACGTTGTGTCGAGCTTCACACCGAGGTACGTGGGGACGGGCTGGGACCATAACCAGGCGTTATCCACCATGACGTTCATCTCGTGGGTCGCTTCCCTGTTGTTGAGGTGGAACATTGCTGAGCTTGAGGCGCCAGTTTCTCAGGTATGAAGACAGGATGTTCATGTCTTCAGGGAGGCCAGAGGTGGGTAGGATCATTGTGATCACAGTGGGGTCACGCAAATTACGGCAGCTCGTACTGTTGGGAGCAACTGTGCTGTTGTTCATTGCTAAATGAATGCAAGCAAAGTAAGAAGTTAGGAACTGTTAAATTCTCTGCAAAAATTAGAATATCACAGTGAATCCAGAGAGAGATCTCCGGTTTCCTCCATCATCCAAAGGACGTGCAGGTTTGTAGGTTAATTGTCTTCTGTAAATTGCCCCTAGTGTGTAGGGTGTGGATGCCAAAGTGAGATAACATAGAACTAGTGTAAACGGGTGATTGATGGTCAGCACGCACTAAGAGGGCCGAAGGGCCTGTTTCCACGCCGTATCTCTAAACTAAACTAAACTGTTCATCACCAGCATGATCAAGGACGAGTCTCACCCCAGTCACTCTCTTCTCCCCTCTCCCACCAGGCAAGAGGTACAGAAATGTGAAAATGTGCTATCTAGTCAGCGGAAAGACTATACATGATTACAATCAAGCCGTCTACAGTGTACATTTGCACGATGAAGGGAATAATGTTCTGTGCAAGACAAAGTCCAGTAAAGTTTGATTAAAGATAGTCCAAGGGTCTCCAATGAGGTGGATGGTGGCTCAGGACTTCTAGTTGGTGATAAGATGGTTCACTTGCCTGATAACAGCTGGATAGAAGAGTAGCTCGTAGATCTGCCTCACAGCTCGAGAGACCCAGACACAAAGCTGACCTCTGGTATTGTCAATGTGAAATTTGTTCGGTTCTCCCTGTGGGTTTCCTCTCTCATCGCAAAGATGTGCAGGTTTGCACGTTAAATCAACACCAATTTACTGACTTTGTTTCATGCAATGAGGCAAGTTGTAAAGTTAAGTTGTAAAAAAAAGGAACAGCAGATGCTGGTTTACACCAAAGATAGACGCAAAGAGCAGGAGTAACTCAGCGAGTCAATGCAGCATCTTTGGAGGACATGGATAGGTGACGTTTTGACACCAGACCCTTCATCAGACTGATCAGCCACCAGGATCAGTGGTGGGACTTCTGTTGGTTGTCAAAGTGTCACAGAGTTGCAGAATGTGAAGCAGGCCCGTTAATGCAGTAACACACAGGTAAATAATCAATAATACAATAATTTAACTATTATAATACTTGTAGCGGCAGATTTTCATATCTTCAGGAAATTAACTCTTTAGCCGCTAAAAGGATGCGCAGAGATCAGGGAAATATCTTCGATATGCATGCGGAAATATCTTCGATATGCATGCGAGCTGGCTCACAGAGACCTTCAGAGCTTCTTCACAGATATGGCTTCAAAACACAGTTTTTGATGAATAAATGCTTTATTGTTGATAAGTAACAGTAAGATACATCCAAATGTCTTCCGACTCGTTACTACAATCTTCATCGAACTCCAGCTTATTACTTTAATCATTAGAAAACTCGTCGTGTCTCCGTAACACTGGCATGATCTCCTTTATGACTTGCCTGATCTGGCATGGCTCGCCTGTGGCTCGCATGATCCCGCATGGTCGAAGGGTTAACCTTTCCCATTGTCTCTCTAAACTAATCTAAAAACAAAACTTCTGCGCAAGCACCCCAGCTCCAAAACACGCCCAAATACACATCACAAATCCCACCCACCATACAACGGGCAGTCTAAAATTTAAAGGCACATGCCATCATCAGTGACATGCAAACCAGGCCAAATGGCCACCACAATACTTGCTAACAACAATAGTCCAAAAATCAACATTTAGTTGTGCAACCAAAGCCGTAGAAGACACTACCCTCTTTCCTTTCCACGTTCTTCCCAGCTATTATCGGGCAATTCACTGGCTAGCTCAGTCATACACTTTAAAAAAGCAACACTCAAAAAACACATTTTTACATAAACATCCATCACAGTGACCTACACATTCCTCACTGTGATGGAAGGCGAAAATAAAGTTCCAAGTCCTTCCCTTGTTGTTCTTCCTCGGTCGGGGGCCTCGAGCCCTCCGTTGACGGGACAGTCCTGTCTCCTGTAGCCGGTGGCGTTTGGGCCCTCCGCGTCGAGGAGTTCAGCTCCTGCAACGGGGGGTTGTCAGCTCCCCCGCGCCAGGGCGATCAAACCTCACGTCGGGGCTGGTCGAACCTTCTGCGGCGTTGGAGCTCTCGACTTGCCTCTCCCGAGACTGTGAACCCTTGATGGTAAGTCCGCAGGCCGCGGTGGGAGCGATCCCAGGCAAGGGATCCGCTCCGATGTTAAGTCCGCCCCCCGACAGTCCGAGGTGGCTTCCAGTTCCAGCGATGGTAGGCCGCAGAGCCCGGAGAATGTGATCCGAAAATTGATCACCTGAGAAAGTATGAACCTGAAAAAAAAAGGTTTCCCCGACCTCCCCCCTCCCCCCCCGCTCCCCCCACATAAAACAAACAGAAGAACATTCAAACAAACTTTAAACAAACGCTAAAAACAAAAGGATGAAAAAAACGAACAGTCTGCCGGCAGGGCTGCCATCTCTCTCCTTCGGCGCCCCCGAATAATTCTTAAACCGTAATTGGCCTCTTACCACACACGCTGGGCCATCGCTGAGGTCTATGGATGACTCAGAGGAAGATAACAGCCCAATTGAGTAAATGATGTGAAACGAGCAGAAATGATCACTTAGCTTTCGGCAAGGGGATGTATATCTTTATGTTATCATAATTATCTCTGCTACAGTCAAGAGCAAATGCTGACACAAGAAATTGCAAATGCTGGAATCCCGGAATGCTGAGCAAAACACAATGTGCTCAAAGAACTCAGCGGGCCAGGGAGCATCTGGGGAGGGAATGGGCAGACAAAGGTTTAGGTCAGGGCCCCGCTCCAGAGAATGTTGAATTCTCATATTTATCAACTTGCTTATTTCTAAAAGTGCTGTGAGAGAAGGTGGGGGGGGGGGGGGGGGGGTAGTGGAAGACAGATAGCAAGCTCCAGGTGGCTTGGCAATAACTTTGAACAACCAATGAGAGCTGTCATGTGCAGTCATCTGTGTCCTTGTGTCTATGCTTTCCATTTACCTCTCCTCTGATCTATCTATTATATCCTTAAATACCCTATTGTCATTTGCCCAGTATTCTGTCAGCTGTATGCTATTGTGTTTGAAGAGGGGTCCTGGCCCAAAACTTCACCTGTACATGTTCCCCAGAGTCAGAAGAAGGGTTCTAACCCAACGTGTCACCTATAATTTTTCTTTAGAGATGCTGCCTGACCCACTGTGTTACACCAGCTCTCTGTGTCCCTTTGTGTGAACCACCGTCTACAGTTCCTTTGTTTCTACATTCCCTACATTCGCTACACAGTAAAACACCTTTTATCTCCACTCTTCCCATTCCCAATGAATGTTCATAAAATCATAAGTGATAAGGAAGAATTAGGCTATTCGGCCCATCTAGTTAATTTATGTCTTTTGCTCATGTGACAAAATAAATTAGATATAAAATTATACACAAGGGAGAATAAGACGAATACTGCCAAAAAATCATAAGAAAATTTAGTTGCAGGTAAATTAAATTTTGTGGTAAAGACTCAAGAGTGAATGACATTGAAATAGTTTAAGAAGCACTACTCTGTGTGAAAGATACATCTTCTAGATGCGCTGGGACACATCCTCAGTGATGTAACCTGGGGTCATCGGATGTTTCGGGTCCCACAACATCAGACACCCTTGCCGAGGCGACCCAGCCGGGGTTGATCAAGCCCCGACTTGCGTCCCAGCAGCAACCGCCCACGGATCAGCCCTCTTAATCCAAAGCCACCTAGTGGCTTTCTCTGCGGCTTCACTTGCGGATTGAATGGCCCTCTTCTTTGCCAGCCCCGTAATGCCCAACTGGTTGAGGACTTTGTAGAGTGAGCGTCCTGCAAAGCCTCTACAGCCCACCTCTATCGGCTCATAGTATGTCTTCCAGCCTCTGTCCTGGCACATCTCCACCAGTTCCTGGTACTTTGCACGCTTCCTCTCATTAGCCTCATTAACCATGGATGGATGGTTCGAAAGTGTTGGAAATTCCTCATACTTTTGTGCTGATTTAATCTGATTCAACCTGAGAGCGTAATGTTGCAACTGCTGCTGACTGCCGCAGTACTTTAATCTGAATAGATTTCTTAGTATTTCCCTCAGATGGAAACGGGGAATGAATTTGTACAGACAGCTACAACCGCTATTCTGCTGGAATCAGGGTCTTGATCAGAGGCATCACGTGACTGTGCCCTATTCCTCGCATCATCCATTATGGCCACCTTGTTTATCTTAATTCTCAATGTTTGGCGCAGCACTCTGATGAAGGACTTGCACAGAAGAAAGTAGATGATGGGATCGAGGCAAACGTTAAACGCGCACAGAAGCAAGGTGGCCTCCTTGGCGTAGTACAGTCCGTTGTGTGTTGTACAGCCGCTTTCCGCTGACCGGTTATTCTCGTATGGGATCCGGATAACATGGTAGGGCACAAAGCAGATGAAGAAGACGCCCAAGATGCTGAAAATGTTGCGGTTAGCTTTCTTGATCACCGTGCTGGAATCGTTCTGGAATTTCTGGTTGGACCAGTACAGTTTCTTCAGGATGGCTAAGTAGCACAAAGTGAGGAGAGCAAAAATGATCCAGAAAATAACTTTGCAATTGATAACTACAATTTGATGCCAAGTCTCTCCAACCTTGCTCTTCAACTTCAGGCAATGTGCCGCAGTTTTCTCTGTGGGGTCCTTGTTGGTTAAAATAATATTTGGCAGGGCGAAGCTGAAGATATAAACCCAACAGCTCACACTGACGACCCTGGCGAACTTGACTTTCTGCACACTCAGGCTTTTGCGAGGCTGCACGATCTTCAGGTAGCGGTCAAGGCTGATCAGGCCGAGGAATATTATGTTGAGGTACATGCTGCTGTAGAATATCACGGCAGAGTCGCGACACACAAAGACTTTCAGCTGCCAGGATCCAAGGTTGGTTTCGGAGAGGATTTTAAATGGAAGCGTAACCACCAGCAACAGGTCAGCTGCCACGATGTTCTTGAGGTAAATTGTAAAGCTGGAGCGGTTAGGAATTTTGTAGAAGATCCAAGCAGCCATTGTGTTCACCACGAACCCACCAAGGAAGACAAAGCAGCACAAGATGGGTAGGATCACTCTGATCACAGTGGGGTCACGCAAATTACGGCAGCTCGTGCTGTTGGGAGCAACTGTGCTGTTGTTCATTGCTAAATGAATGCAAGCAAAGTAAGAAGTTAGGAACTGTTAAATTCTCTGCAAAAATTAGAATATCACAGTGAATCCAGACAGATCTCCGGTTTCCTCCATCATCCCAAAGACATGCGGTTTGTAGGCCAATCGGTTTCTGCAAATTGTCCCTAGTTTGTGGGATAGAACTAGTGTATGGGTGATTGCAGTTGGCATGGACTTGATGGGCCGAAGGGCCTATTTCCACGCTGTATCTCTAAAGTAAATCAAACTTTTCACTCGCTATGCTTATGTAGTTACTTTCACACTTCTCCCAAACTCACCACCGACCCCCATGGCCACTCAATCCCCATTGATATTCCCTTTGTTCCCACCACCATCACCTTACACTTGCTCTCA
This sequence comes from Raja brachyura, assembly GCA_963514005.1. The sequence continues at coordinate 24,197,349 of OY740794.1, forward strand.
ACTTTATACCTGTTTCCTCTCATTCCCAGTTCTAATAACTTTAAAAGGTTAACACCTGGATAGAGTTGATGTGGAGAGCATGTTTCCACTAGTGGGAGAGTCCAGGACCAGAGGTACAATCTCTGAATGAAAGGGTGTTCCTTTAGAAAGGAGATGAGGGGGAATTTCTTTAGCCGGATGTTGGTGAATCGGTGGAATACATTGCCACAGATGGCTGTGGAGGCCGAGTCATAGGGTATATTTAGATTGGCAGGTTCTTGATTAGTAAGGGTATCAAAGGTTACGGGGGAAAGGCAGGAGAACGCGGTTGAGAGGGAAAGATAGATCAGCCATGATTGAATGGCGGAGTGGTTTCGATGGGCCACATGGTCTAATTCTACTCCTATGTCTTCTGAACATATGAATGTGGTTCTTCTTTCCCCTGGTGCTGTCAGACATGCTAAATGTTTCCAGTATTTTGGTTCAGAACATGAGTAAGCGGAGGAGCAAATTGGAGAATTAATAAGTAATTGTTGATAATTGTGGGGAGTGACCTATTGATTTTCTGTGAGTGAGTCAACAGTTGATATACCTGTCCCTCGGTATTAACTTGGATTGTTTTCTCTGGAATGATAGAGGTTGAGAGGAGACCTGATAGAAGCACAACAATTATGAGAAGCAGAGATGGGGTGGATAGTCGGTATGTAATAAAAACGAACTGCTGGTCGAGACCAAAGATAGAGAAAAAGGCAGCATCTCTGGAGAAAATGAATAGGTGACGTTTGGGGTTGGGACTTTTCTTCACGATGACAGTCTGAACCTATTTCCCAGGACGGAAATATCAAATACCCGAGGACACAGCTTTAAAGTGAGAGGGGCAAACTTTAAAGAAGAACCTAGAAGCAAGGAATGATAAATGCCGGTTTACAAAAAGCACCACAAAGTGCTGGAGTGGCTCAGCGGTAGATATGTGGGGCAGGCTATTCTTTCACACACAGGGAGGATAAGTTCCTGAAACGCACTGCCAGGAGTGATAGTGGAGACAGATACAATAGTGGCATTTAAGCGACTGTGGGATAGGCACATGGATATGCAGGGAATGGATGGGGTATGGATTACGTGTGTACAGGTCTCAGGCATCATGTTCGGCAGAGATATTGTGGGCCGGAGAGTCTGCTCCTGTGCTGTACTGTTCTATGTTCTATGTCTAATGGAGACAAATCAATGGATAGCTGCACCGCTCAGGAACCCAGTCTGTTTCAGGTTTATTATTTCATCATGGGATTCTTGTTTAGTTAAGTTTAGTTTACAATTGGCGCATGTACCAACGTACAGTGAAAAGCTTTTTTTTTGCGTACTATCCACTCAGCAGAAAGACTATACAGATAATGGGTATAATGTTTAGTGCAAGATAAAGTCCAGCAGAGTCCAATTAAAGATTGTCTCCAATAAGGTAATGATAGGTCAGGGTCCCTCTCTTGTTGGTGATAGGATGGTTCAGTTGCCTGATAACAGCTGGGAAGAAATTGACCCTGAATCTGGAGATGTGCATTTTCACAATTCTGCAGCTCTTGCCTGATGGGAGAGGAGCGATGGGTAATGGAGAGAGTGTCCAGGGTGAGAGTAATTCTTGATTCTGCTGTTTCATTGTTCCCTAAATGCCCGTTTTCCTCCCCTTTCCCCAACCTCTCTGGATGTTGCTTGCACTTTTTTGCTTCTCAGCAATAGCAATGGTTGGTTCCTTCTCCTCCTCCATATTCCCACCTCATCCTAACCCTGACAGTATGAACCACTAACACTCCTGGATTATCCCAGTTCCATTAATCCTGCCTTGTCTGCACCTCCAGCCCTGTAATCCTGGCAGGTTTTTAAAGGGGAGGACTTTTAGGACCGAGATGAGAAAAACATTTTTCACACAGAGAGTGGTGAATCTCTGGAATTCTCTGCTACAGAAGGGTTGAGGCCTGTTTATTGCCTATATTTAAGAGGGAGTTGGATGTGGCCCTTGTGGCTTAGGGGATCATGGGATATGGAGAGAACCTCATTGAGGTTCAAATTAAATTTAGTTTCTGCAGTCATACAAGCAAGAAAAGAACCAAGACACAACACAATTTACACAAACATCCATCACGGTGAATCTCCTCCTCACTGTGATGGAAGGCAAAGTCTTATCTCTCCCCTGCACTCCCCATTCGCCTCCCGATGTCAGAGCCAAAGCCCCCGGCGGGCGATGGTAAATAAGTCCCACGGCAGTTAAGGCCGCGCCGGGCGATGTAAGGCCCCACTCCGGGTCTTGATGTTGGAGCCCCCAGCGGGCCCTCGCAAGTCCCGCGGCCATTAAAGTTGTGCCGGGCGATGTAAGGCCCCGCCCCAGGTCATTTTCCACTCCGCATCTTAGGCGGGAGAAGTTGCCGTTGCGGGAGCTCCAAAAAGCGGTCTCCCACCAGGAATCCGCGAGCTCCCGGTGTTACCGTCCACCGGCCTGCAGCTGGAGCCTCCGAATCTCCGGGGTCGGGCAGCAGCAGCGCGCCTTCACAGCTCCTCCCGTTCCGATGTTATGAAATTTGAGCAGATTCCACAAAATGTGATGAATTCAGTTTTTTCTTCCTTCAGGCTTTGTTTTAGCAATGTAAAAGTGTGCTTCACCTGCTTCTGCTTTCTGCACGTTACTAACACACTTCCCAAAGATAGACACTAAGTACTGGAGTAACTCAGCAGGTCAGGCAGCATCTCTGGAGAACATGGATAGGTGAGGATTCGGGTCGGGACTGAAGACCTATCCATGTTCTCTAGAGATGTGGCCTGGCCCACTGAGTTACTCCAAAATTAATGTCCATCTTTGATGTAAACCAGCATTCGCAAGTTCCTTTTTATTACATTTTCCGACACACTTTCCATTCTGCTACTGTGAATGTATGTCTGATAGTACTATTTCCATTAAGGACTTGATTTTCAGTCCCATTAGTTTGCTAAACACCTTGTTGTATTTTTAACTTTCCCTCTGATGATAACCCATTTGTTCCAAATAATAGTAATGCAAAATCAATTGAAAATCAGCACTTACTTCAGTCCTTAGGCCAAGATAGTTTTTCCAAAGTTTCTGCTCCACCTTTGCACAATTTCTACCTGTGCGGGTTAGCACAACACTCTCCCTTCAGAAAATCGGCTGAGCAGATAAACAACGGATAATATGTGGCAATTTTGACACTCTGAACTGTCACAAAGATTTTGAGGAAGTTCCCATTTATGACATTTGAGTGCAGAGCACACAAATTCTGCCATCCAGTGTTCACGAGTGCTTGCCAGTAAATTAAACTGTGCGGATGCTGGATATCAGAAACGTAAAAAACGGAGGATGCAGGTAACATTCAGCAAGCCAGGCTGCATGTGTGGAGATAGAAACAGGGTCAAAGTTGTTGTAATCTGGGGCGTTCTATCTGTGATGGCAATGGAAGCAGATTGAAAAAGTCTGGTGGAGGCGCTTAGTTTAATTACACGTGCACTGAGGTACAGTGAAAAGTTTTTTTGTTTTGTGCTATCTAATCAGTGGAAAGACTATACATGATTACAATCAAGCCGTCTACAGTGTACATTTGCAGAATGAAGGGAATAACATTCCATGCAAGACAAAGTCCAGTAAAGTTCGATTAAAGATAGTCCAAGGGTCTCCAATGAGGTGGATGGTAGCTCAGGACTACTCTCTAGTTGGTGATAAGATGGTTCACTTGCCTGATAACAGCTGGATAGAAGAGTAGCTGGTAGATCTGCCTCACAGCTCGAGAGACCCAGACACAAAGCTGACCTCTGGTATTGTCAATGTGAAATTTGCTCAGTTCTCCCTGTGGGTTTCCTTTCTCATCGCAAAGATGTGCAGGTTTGCACGTTAAATGGACACCAAATTACTGACTTTGATTCACGCAATGAGGCACCAAGTTGTAAAGTTAAGTTGTAATAAAAAGGAACAGCAGATGCTGGTTTACACCAAAGATAGACATTTATAAACTGCAGGAGTAACTCAGCGAGTTAATGCAGCATCCTTTGAGGACATGGATAGGTGACGTTTCAACACTGGACCCTTCATCAGACTGATCAGTCACCAGGATCAGTGGTGGGGCTTCTGTTGGGTATCAAAGTGTCACAGAGTTGCACAATGTGAAGCAGACCCGTTAATGGAATAACACACAGGTAAATAATCAATAATACAATAATTTAACTATTATAATACTCGCTAACGATAAAAGCCCAAAAAACATTTGGTTGTGCAACCAAAGCCATAGAAGACACCACCCTCTTCCCTTTCCACGTTCTTCTCAGCTGGTATCAGGCAAATGAATCATCCTATCACTAACTAGAGAGCGGTCCTGATCTACCATTTACTCACCTGGACTATACTTGGACTTTACTAGCCTTTATCTTGCACAAAACGTGATTCCCTTTATCCTGTATCCGTACACAGTGGACGGCTTGATTGTAATCATGTATAATCTTTCTGCTGACTGGATAGCATGCAACAATAAAGCTTTTCACTGTACCTTGGTACACGTGACAATAAACTAACCTAAACCGCCAAGCCAATGTTAGTACCCAGTTGGCAAGCTCACCCTGGAACCCATGTGATCAAACCTGCCAGACCAGCTGAGTGTGCAGAACGTTGTCAATCTCCTTGCTTAAATCCATTTTGTCTATCTTCTTCATCACCTCTTCAAAAAGGACTTGATCATATTTGTGAGACATAATCTCCCACGCACAAAGCCATGCTGGCTATCCCTACTCAGTCCTTGTCTTTCCAAATGTTGCTAGATTCTGTACCTCAGAATCCTTTCTAGTAAGGGCGGCACAATGGTCCAGCAGTAGAGTTGCTGCCGTACAGCGTCAGAGACCAAAGTTCAATCCTGACGAGCGGTGCTGTCTATACGTAGTTTGTACGTTCTCCCCGTGACCACAGGGGTTTTCCATGGGTGCTCTGGTTTCCTCCCAAACTCCAAAGACATACAATTTTGTACGTTTATTGGTTTTAGCAAAAAAAAGTAAATTGTCTTTAGTGTGTAGGATCGTGCAAATGCACGGGGTGATCGCTGATCGGCATGAACTCGGTGGTCCGATGGGCCTTTTTCCATGCTTACGTTCTCTAAACCTCTGAACAAAAACGTACCCATCGTTGATGTTAGGCTCACTGGATGTAGTTCCCTGGCTTGTGCATGCAATTCTATTCAAATAAAGGCACAACTCTAATGGGAGAGTCTCAGACCAGAGGTTACAGCCTCAGAATAAAAGGAGGTACCTTTACAAAGGAGATGAGGATGAATTTCTTCAGTCAGAGGATGGTGCATCTGTGGAATTCATTGCCAATGACGGTTGTGGATGCCATATCTTTGGGTATTTTTAAGGCGGAGATTGACAGATTCTTGATGAGTAAGGGTGTCAGGGGTTATGGGGGAAAGGCTGTCGAGTGGGGTGAGAAGGAAAGATAGACCAGCCGTGAATGAATGGTGGAGTAGACTCAATGGGCCGAATGGCCCAATTCTACTTATGAACAACATCAACCCTCCAGTCTTCTCATACCTCACCCATGGCTAAAGATGATGCAGATATCTCTGCTGGGACCCTTGCAATTTCTTCCCTGGCTTCCTACAATGTCCTAAGATTCCATGCCCCATGGATTTATCTACTTTCATCTATTTTAAGACTACCAGCACCTCCTCCTTTTTGTAATGTGCATTTGTTTCAAGACGTCACTGTGCATTTCCCTAATTCTCCTGATTTGAACAAAAATGTAAGTGACCTGATTAGTAAATTTGCAAATGGCACACAATAAAATGAGAGTTATGGATAGTGAGGAAGGTTGCCAAAGGATTCACAGGATATTGACGTTGGAATTGTGGGCAGAGAAATGGCAATTGGGGTTTAATCTGGACTGAGGTGTGAGGTGTTGCACTTCAGCAGGTGAAATGTGTGCAGAAGATGCAACATGTACCGAGGGGCATTGATCTTTTGAGGGATCTTGGGGTCCAAGTCCATAGCTCCACGAAAGTGGCAAGACAAGTGGAAAAGGGTGTTAAAGGTGTATGGAGTTTACTTGACTGTAGAGATACAGCCTGAAAACTAGCCCTTCGGCCCACTGTCCATGCCAACCAGCAATAACCCCATATGCTAACACTATCTTACACACCAGGGACAATATTCTTAAAATTACCAGAAGCCAATTTCACCTACAAACGTGTGAGTCTTTGGAGTGTGTGAGGAAACCGGAGCACCCGGAGAAGACCCAAGCAGTCACGGGGAGAAGGTACAAACTCTGTACAGACAGCACTCGTAGTCAGGATTGAACCTGGGTCTCTGGCGCTAGGCAGCAGCTCGACTGCTGCACCACTGTGCCGCTGAGTTGAAGGGGTGACACACAGAGGGAGGCTGGAGAACCGTGGGAGTGGATAGGGAGCTGGGCATGGAGGCATCTCACGTCTGGCACTTAGCTCTGTTATGGTTGCTGAGTCTGCACGCATCCTTGGTCGTGCCTTGCGAGGCGGTGATCTGTACATGTCCCATGTTCTTGACGTGCTTGCACAGAAACCGCTAACTGCAATTTTGCCTACTTCATAAATTCTTCATAAGTTGATAAGTTGATTTATTGTCACATACACCAATTGGTGTAGTCAAATTCACTGGCCAGGTCAGTCATACAGTTTAAAAAAGCAACACTCAAAAAACACATTTTTACATAAACATCCATCACAGTGACTCCTACACAATCCAGGGCGATCAAACCTCGCGTCGGGGCTGGTCGAACCTTCTGCGGCGTTGGAGCTCTCGACTTGCCTCTCCCGAGACTGTGAGCGCTTGATGGTAAGTCCGCAGGCCGCGGTGGGAGCGATCCCAGGCAAGGGATCCGCTCCGATGGTAAGTCCGCGCCCCGACAGTCCGAGGCGGCTTCCAGCTCCAGCGATGGTAGGCCGCAGAGCCCGGAGAATGTGATCCGAAAATTGATCACCGAGAACCTGAGAAATTAAGAACCTGAAAAAAACAACTTTCCCCCGACCACCCCCCCTCCTGCTCCCCCCACATAAAACAAATAGAAGAACATTCAAACAAACTTTAAACAAACGCTAAAAACAAAAGGATGAAAAAAACGAACAGACTGCCGGCAGGGTTGCCATCTCTCTCCTCTGGCACCCCCGAATAATTCTTAAACCGTAATTGGCCTTTTACCACACACGCTGGGGCATCGCTGAGGTCTGTGGATGACTCAGAGGAAGTTAACAGCTCAATTGAGTAAATGATGTGAAACGAGCAGAAATTATCTCTTAGCTTTCGGCAAGGGGATGTATATCTTTATGTTATCAGAATTATCTCTGCTACAGTTGAAAAAGCTCGCTTAAAAAGATAGACAAAGTACAAATTCTTAAGACCATACAAAGCTTTAATTTAATTTAACGTCTGACGGGTGTGGACCGAGAGACCCAGAGGCACCAGTTTCACGTCTGAATCTCCAGCAGCACACACAAAGAAATACCAGAGAACTCAACCTGATATACGTACAGATATAAAACAAATTGGATGATGTAATGTACAAAAGCCATCATTCACCTTCAAATATGGAGTTGTTTTTCACTCTTTGCCAAAAACCAGACACCCCAATGGCATCTTCTGGGCCACTTCTTATCTGCTTAACCTCTTCAACTTACCTAAAAAACCTTGTAAGAGAGCTGTGAACTATTCAACTTAAGTTAAAAAAAACCCTTGTCACGATGTGTGTTGTCCAAATCCCATCATGCATTACAATTGGCTTTTTACCCGACAGGAAAGCTTAAATATGACAATCAATTGATAACTAACTCTTTCACAGTCAAGAGCAAATGCAGACACAAGAAATTGCAAATGCTGGAATCCTGGAATGCTGAACAAAGCACAATGTGCTCAAAGAACTCAGCGGGCCAGGGAGCATCTGGGGAGGGAATGGGCAGACAAAGGTTTAGGTCAGGGCCACGCTCCAGAAAATGACGAATTCTCATATTTATTATAGAGTTATTTCTAAAAGTGCTGTGAGAGAAGGTGGGGGGGGGGGGGTAGTGGAAGACAGATAGCAAGCTACAGGTGGCTTGGCAATAACTTTGAACAACCAATGAGAGCTGTCATGTGCAGTCATCTGTGTCCTTGTGTCTGAGCTTTCCATTTACCTCTCCTCTGATCCATCTATTATATCCTTAAATGACCTATCGTCATTTGCCCAGTATTCTGTCAGCTGCATGCTATTGTGTTTGAAGAGAGGTCCTGGCCCAAAACTTCACCTGTACATGTTTCCCAGAATCAGAAGAAGGGTTCTAACCCAACATGTCACCTATTATTTTTCTCTAGCGTTGCTGCCTGACCCACTGTGTTACACCAGCTCTTTGTGTGAACCACCGTCTACAGTTCCTTTATTTCTACATTCCCTACATTTGCTACACAGTAAAACATCTTTTATCTCCACTCTTCCCATTCCCAATGAATGTTCATAAAATCATAAGTGACAAGAGAAGAATTAGGCCATTCGGCCCATCAAGTTAATTTATGTTTTTTGCTCATGTGACAAAATAAATTAGTTATAACTGCCAAAAAACATAAGAACATTTTGTTGAGGGTAAATGAAATTTTGTGATAAAGACTCAAGAGTGAATGACACTGAAATAGTTTAAGAAGCACTACTCTAAACCATCTGAAAGTAACAATTGGGGAAGGCTGCAAAAAATAGCTCCTTGGATGGATGGTTCGAAAGTGTTGGAAACTCCTCATACTTTTGTGCTGATTTAATCTGATTCAACCTGAGAGCGTAATGTTGCAACTGCTGCTGACTGCCGCAGTACTTTAATCTGAATAGATTTCTTAGTATTTCTCTCAGATGGAAACGGGGAATGAATTTGTACAGACAGCTACAACCGCTATTCTGCTGGCATCAGGGTCTTGATCAGAGGCATCACGTGACTGTGCCCTATTCCTCGCATCATCCATTATGGCCACCTTGCTTATCTTAATTCTCAATGTTTGGCGCAGCACTCTGATGAAGGACTTGCACAGAAGAAAGTAGATGATGGGATCGAGGCAAACGTTAAACGCGCACAGAAGCAAGGTGGCCTCCTTGGCGTAGTACAGTCCGTTGTGTGTTGTACAGCCGCTTTCCGCTGACCGGTTATTCTCATATGGGATCCGGATAACATGGTAGGGCACAAAGCAGATGAAGAAGACGCCCAAGATGCTGAAAATGTTGCGGTTAGCTTTCTTGATCACCGTGCTGGAATCGTTCTGGAATTTCTGGTTGGACCAGTACAGTTTCTTCAGGATGGCTAAGTAGCACAAAGTGAGGAGAGCAAAAATGATCCAGAAAATAACTTTGCAATTGATAACTACAATTTGATGCCAAGTCTCTCCCACCTTGCTCTTCAACTTCAGGCAATGTGCCGCAGTTTTCTCTGTGGGGTCCTTGTTGGTTAAAATAATATTTGGCAGGGCGAAGCTGAAGATATAAACCCAACAGCTCACACTGACGACCCTGGCGAACTTGACTTTCTGCACACTCAGGCTTTTGCGAGGCTGCACGATCTTCAGGTAGCGGTCAAGGCTGATCAGGCCAAGGAATATTATGCTAAGGTACATGCTGCTGTAGAATATCACGGCAGAGTAGCGACACACAAAGGCTTTCAGCTGCCAGGATCCACGGTTGGATTCGGTGAGGATTTTAAATGGAAGCATAAACACCAGCAACAGGTCAGCTGCCACGATGTTCTTGAGGTAAATTGTAAAGCTGGAGCGGTTAGGAATTTTGTAGAAGATCCAAGCAGCCATTGTGTTCAACATGAACCCTCCAAGGAAGACAAAGCAGTACAAGATGGGTAGGATCACTCTGATCACAGTGGGGTCACGCAAATTACGGCAGCTCGTGCTGTTGGGAGCAACTGTGCTGTTGTTCATTGCTAAATGAATGCAAGCAAAGTAAGAAGTTAGGAACTGTTAAATTCTCTGCAAAAATTAGAATATCACAGTGAATCCAGAGAGAGATCTCCGGTTTCCTCCATCATCCCAAAGACATGCGGTTTGTTGGCCAATCGGCTTCTGTAAATTGCCCTTAGTTTGTGGGATAGAACTAGTGTATGGGTGATTGCAGTTGGCGTGGACCCGATGGGCCGAAGGGCCTTTTTCCACGCTGTATCTCTAATGTAAATGAAACTTTTCACTCGCTATGCTTATGTAGTTACTTTCACACTTCTCCCAAACCCACCACCGACCCCCATGGCCACTCAATCCCCATTAATATTCCCTTTGTTCCCCCCACCATCAACTTACACTTGCTCTCAACTTTATACCTGTTTTCCTCTCATTCCCAGTTCCAATAACTTTGAAAGGTTAACACCTGGATAGAGTTGATGTGGAGAGCATGTTTCCACTAGTGGGAGAGTCCAGGACCAGAGGTACAATCTCAGAATGAAAGGGTGTTCCTTTAGAAAGGAGATGAGGGGGAATTTCTTTAGCCGGATGTTGGTGAATCGGTGGAATACATTCCCACAGATGGCTGTGGAGGCCGAGTCATAGGGCATATTTAGATTGGCAGGTTCTTGATTAGCAAGGGTATCAAAGGTTACGGGGGAAAGGCAGGAGAACGCGGTTGAGAGGGAAAGATAGATCAGCCATGATTGAATGGCGGAGTAGTTTCGATGGGCCACATGGTCTAATTCTACTCCTATGTCTTCTGAACATATGAATGTGGTTCTTCTCAAAAAGTCAAAGTCAAAGTCAAACAAACGTTATTGTCATTTAGAAATACATTGATATATGCAGTTCCAAACGAAATTTTGTTGCATTTGGCTCCCTGTGCAACACGATAAATTAACAGAAGGATAGACATGGATAAAATGGATAAAAAGGATAAAAGGATAAATAGACAATGGTGGCAGCCCATTACATGGCATTCAGGAGTCTGATGGCTCGTGGGAAGAAGCTGTTGCAGAACCTTGATGTTCTTTCCCCTGGTGCTGTCAGACATGCTAAATGTTTCCAGTATTTTGGTTCAGAACATGAGTAAGTGGAGGAGCAAATTGGAGAATTAATAAGTAATTGTTGATAATTGTGGGGAGTGACCTATTTTATTGTTACTATTGATTTTCTGTGAGTGAGTCAACAGTTGATATACTTGCCGCTCGGTGTTAACTTGGATTGTTTTCTCTGGAATGCCAGAGGTTGAGAGGAGACCGGAGAGAAGGACAACAATTATGAGAAGCATAGATGGGGTGGATAGTCGGTATGTAATAAAAACGAACTGCTGGTAATAAAAATGTAATACAAATGCTGGTCTAGACCAAAGATAGACAAAAGGCAGCATCTCTGGAGAAAATGGATAGGTGACGTTTGGGGTCGGGACTTTTCTTCAGGATGACAGTCTGAACCTATTTCCCAGGACGGAAATATCAAATACCCGAGGACACAGCTTTAAAGTGAGAGGGGCAAACTTTAAAGAAGAACCTAGCAGCAAGGAACGATAAATGCTGGTTTACAAAAAACAACACAAAGTGCTGGAGTGGCTCAGCGGTAGATATGTGGGGCAGGCTATTCTTTCACACACAGGGAGGATAAGTTCCTGAAACGCACTACCAGGAGTGATAGTGGAGGCAGATACAATAGTGGCATTTAAGCGACTGTGGGATAGGCACGTGGATATGCAGGGAATGGATGGGGTATGGATTACGTGTGTACAGGTCTCAGGCATCATGTTCGGCAGAGATATTGTGGGCCGGAGAGTCTGCTCCTGTGCTGTACTGTTCTATGTTCTATGTCTAATGGAGACAAATCAATGGATAGCTGCACCGCTCAGGAACCCAGTCTGTTTCAGGTTTATTATTTCATCATGGGATTCTTGTTTAGTTAAGTTTAGTTTACAATTGGCGCATGTACCAACGTACAGTGAAAAGCTTTTTTTTTGTGTACTATCCACTCAGCAGAAAGACTATACATTATTACAATTAAGCTGCCCACAGTATAATGATAATGGGTATAATGTTTAGTGCAAGATAAAGTCCAGTAGAGTCCAATTAAAGATTGTCTCCAATAAGGCAATGATAGGTCAGGGTCCCTCTCTTGTTGGTGATAGGATGGTTCAGTTGCCTGATAACAGCTGGGAAGAAATTGACCCTGAATCTGGAGATGTGCATTTTCACAATTCTGCACCTCTTGCCTGATGGGAGAGGAGCGAAGGGTAATGGAGAGAGTGTCCAGCGTGAGAGTCATTCTTGATTCTGCTGTTTCATTGTTCCCTAAATGCCCGTTTTCCTCCCCTTTCCCCAACCTCTCTGGATGTTGCTTGCCACTTTCTTGCTTCTCAGCAATAGCAATGGTTGGTTCTTTCTCCTCCTCCATATTCCCACCTCATCCTAACCCTGACAATATGAACCACTAACACTCCTGGATTATCCCAGTTCCATTAATCCTGCCTTGTCTGCACCTCCAGCCCTGTAATCCTGGCAGGTCTTTAAGGATAAGGGGGAAGTGTTTTAGGACCGAGATGAGAAAAACATTTGTCACACAGAGAGTGGTGAATCTCTGGAATTCTCTGCTACAGAAGGTAGTTGAGGCCTTTTCATTGGCTATATTTAAGAGGAAGTTGGATGTGGCCCTGGTGGCTAAGGGGATCAGGGGGTATGGAGAGAAGGCAGGTACGGGATACAATACAATACAATACAATACAATACCGTTTATTGTCATTTGAACCTCATTGAGGTACAAACAAAATTTAGTTTCTGCAGTCATACAAGCAAGAAAAGAACCAAGACACAACACAATTTACACAAACATCCATCACGGTGAATCTCCTCCTCACTGTGATGGGAGGCAAAGTCTTATCTATCCCCTGCACTCCCCATTCTCCTCCCGATGTCAGAGTCAAAGCCCCCGGCGGGCGATGGTAAATAAGTCCCGCGGCAGTTAAGGCCGCGACGGGCGATGTAAGGCCCCGCTCCAGGTCATTTTCCACCCCGCATCTCGCGCATGAGAAGTTGCCGTTGCGGGAGCTCCGAAAAGCGGTCTCCCACCAGGGACCCGCGAGCTCCCAATGTCGCCATTCACCGGCCTGCAGCTGGAGCCTCCGAATCTCCGGGGTCGGGCAGCAGCAGCATGCCATCACAGCTCCTCCCATTCCGAACATGGCCAGCTCCACGTTGGTAAATAGCCCGCAGCTCCGCGACTGGAGCCCCAGGTCCGGTTGGAGGCCGCTCCACGGTGCTAGGCCCCAACAACAACGGAGACCCGACAGAGGAAAGGTCGGGTCCTCCGTACAGGGAAAAGATTTTAAAGGTTTCCCCCACCCCGCCCCCCACCCCCCACACATACCCAGCTAAAAAAACCCACTATAACTACACTCAAAACGAGACAAAAAATAAAAAAGACAGATGGACGGCAGAGGCCGCTGCGACAAGACATCGGAGCGACTGAGTTGGATGATCAGCCATGATCATATTGAATGGCGGTGCAGGCTCGAAGGGCCGAATGGCCTACTCCTGCACCTATTTTCTATGTTTCTATGTATGACTGTGCCTTAGTGGGGCGAACCCACTAGCCTTAATATATCCAACTGGGAAACAATTGGAACTCTCTGTCTGAACAATTCTTAAAGCACCAAACCCCAACTAAACATAGAGAATTACAAGGTCTCAAGGTCTACCTCCAACAAATACTGGAAGGTGTAGTATTCGCCTCCTACCTCAGACTGGAATTCTTTTAATTGCTTCAATAATCCTGCAATTTTTTTAAAATTTGAGTTTATAAATTCGAGTATGACCAAGGCTTTTTGAACGGCGTGGTTTTTAGCAACATTGTTTGCGAGCTCAGAGCTTTAGAACTAATTCATTAAACATCTAAATTTACTATTTTTGAACGATGTTATGAAATTTGAACAGATTCCACAAAATGTGATGAATTCAGTTTTTTCTTCCTTCAGGCTTTGTTTTAGCAATGTAAAAGTGTGCTTCACCAGCTTCTGCTTTCTGCATGTTACTAACACACTTCCCAAAGATAGACACTAAGTGCTGGAGTAACTCAACAGGTCAGGCAGCATCTCTGGAGAACATGGATAGGTGAAAATTCGGGTCGGGACTGAAGACCTATCCATGTTCTCTAGAGATGTGGCCTGGCCCTTTGAGTTACTCCAAAATTGATGTCCATCTTTGATGTAAACCAGCATTCACAAGTTCCTTTTTATTACATTTTCCGACACACTTTCCATTCTGCTATTTTGAATGTATGTCTGATAGTACTATTTCCATTAAGGACTTGATTTTCAGTCCCATTAGTTTGCTAAACACCTTGTTGTATTTTTAACTTTCCCTCTGATGATAACCCGTTTGTTCCAAACAATTGTAATGCAAAAGCAATTGAAAATCAGCACTTACTTCAGTCCTTGGGCCAAGATAGTTTTTCCAAAGTTTCTGCTCCACCGTCGCACAATTTCTACCTGTGCGAGTTAGCACAACACTCTCCCTTCAGAAAATCGGCTGAGCAGATAAACAACAGATGATATGTGGAAATTGTGACAATCTTGAACCGTCACGAAGATGTTGAGGAAGTTCCTGTTTATGACATTTGAGTGCAGAGCACATGAATTCTGTCATCCAGTGTTCACGAGTGCTTGCCAGTAAATTAAACTGTGCGGATGCTGGATATCAGAAACGTAAAAAACAGAAGATGCTGGAAACATTCAGCAGGCCAGGCTGCATGTGTGGAAATAGAAACAGGGTCAAAATTGTTGTAATCTGGTGCATGCTATCTGTGATGGTAATGGAAGCAGCTTGAAAAAGTCTGGTGGAGATGTTTAGTTTAGTGTAATTACACGTGCACTGAGGTACAGTGAAAAGCTTTTATGTTGTGTGCTATCTAGTCAGCGGAAAGTCCATACTTGATTACAATCAAGCTGTCTACAGTGTACATTTGCAGGATGAAGGGAATAACATTCAATGCAAGACAAAGTCCAGTAAAGTTCGATTAAAGATAGTCCAAGGGTCTCCAATGAGGTGGATGGTAGCTCAAGACCACTCTCTGGTTGGTTATAAGATGGTTCACTTGACTGATAACAGTTGGATAGAAGAGCAGCTCGTAGATCTGCCTCACAGCTCGAGAGACCCAGACACAAAGCTGGTATTGTCAACGTAAAATTTGCTCGGTTCTCTCTGTGGGTTTCCTCTCTCATCGCAAAGATGTGCAGGTTTGCACGTTAAATGGACACCAAATTACTGACTTTGATTCACGCAATGAGGCAACAAGTTGTAAAGTTAAGTTGTAATAAAAAGGAACAGCAGATGCTGGTTTACACCAAAGATAGATGCAAAATGCAGGAGTAACTCAGCGAGTCAATGCAGCATCTTTGGAGGACATGGATAGGTGACGTTTTGACACCGGACCCTTCATCAGACTGAGCAGTCACCAGGATTAGTGGTGGGACTTCTGTTGGGTATCAAAGTGTCACAGAGTTGCACGATGTGAAGCAGGCCTGTTAATGCAAGAACTCACTGGTAAATAATCAATAATACAATAATTTAACTATTATAATACTCGCTAACGATAATAGTCCAAAAAACAATGTTTGGTTGTGCAACCAAAGCCATAGAAGACACCACCCTCTTCCCTTTCCACGTTCTTCCCAGCTGGTATCAGGCAAATGAATCATCCTATCACTAACTAGAGAGCGGTCCTGACCTACCATTTTCCCACTTGGACTATATTTGGACTTTACTAGTCTTTATCTTGCACAAAACGTGATTCCCATTATCCTGTATCTGAACACAGTGAACGGCTTGATTGTAATCATGTATAATCTTTCTGCTGACTGGATAGCATGCAACAATAAAGCTTTTCACTGTACCTCGGTACACGTGACAATAAACTAATCTAAACCGCCACGCCAATTTTAGTATCCAGTTGGCCAGCTCACCCTGGAACCCATGTGATCTAACCTGCCAGACCAGCTGAGTGGTCAATCCTCTTCATCACCTCTTCAAAAAGACTTGATCATATTTTATAAGTAAAGTGGATAGGTATATGGGCGGGAAGGGAATGGAGGGGTATGGTCTGAGTGCAGGTAGATGGGACTAGGGGAAAATAAATGGTTGGCTTGACTGGAAGGGCCGAGGAGGCCTGTTTCCGTGCTGTAATTGTTATATGGTTATATGGTTATATATTTGTGAGACATAATCTCCCACGCACAAAGCCATGCTGGCTATCCCTGCTCAGTCCTTGTCTTTCCAAATGTTGCTAGATTCTGTACCTCAGAATCCTTTCTAGTAAGGGCGGCACAATGGTCCAGCAGTAGAGTTGCTGCCGTACAGCGTCAGAGACCAAAGTTCAATCCTGCCTAGCGGCGCTGTCTGTACGTAGTTTGTACGTTCTCCCCGTGACCACATGGGTTTTCTATGGGTGCTCTGGTTTCCTCCCAAACTCCAAAGACGTACAGATATGTATGTGTATTGGTTTTAGCAAAAAAAAATTGTAAATCGTCCTTTGTGTGTAGGATCGTGCAAATGCACGGGGTGATCGCTGATCCGCATGAACTCGGTGGTCCGATGGGCCTTTTCCCATGCTGTTCTCTAAACCTCTGAACAAAAACGCACCCATCGCTGATGTTAGGCTCACTGGCCTGTAGCTCCTTGGCTTGTGAATGCAATTCTATTCAAATAAAGGCACAACACTAATGGGAGAGTCTCGGACCAGAGGGTACAGCCTCAGAATAAAAGGAGGTACCTTTACAAAGGAGATGAGGAGGAATTTCTTCAGTCAGAGGATGGTGCATCTGTGGAATTCATTGCCAATGATGGTTGTGGAGGCCATATCTTTGGGTATTTATAAGGCGGAGATTGACAAATTCTTGATGAGTAAGGGTGTCAGGGGTTATGGGGGGGAAGGCAGTCGAGTGGGGTGAGAAGGAAAGATAGATCAGCCGTGAATGAATGGTGGAGTAGACTCAATGGGCCGAATGGCCCAATTCTACTCCTGTGACTTATGAACAACAGCAACACTGTGCATTTGTTCCAAGACATTACTGTGCATTTCCCTAATTCTCCTGATTTGGACAAAAATGGAAGTGGCCTGGTTAGTAAATTTGCAAATGGCACACAATAAAATGAGAGTTATGGATAGTGAGGAAGGTTGCCAAAGGATTCACAGGATATTGACGTTGGAATTGTGGGCAGAGAAATGGCAATTGGAGTTTAATCTGGACTGAGGTGTGAGGTGTTGCACTTCGGCAGGTGAAATGTGAGCAGAAGGTGCACAACATGTGTCCGAGGGGCATTGATCTTTTGAGGGATCTTGGGGTCCAAGTCCATAGCTCCACGAAAGTGGCAAGACAAGTGGAAAAGGGTGTTAAAGGTGTATGGAGTTCACTTGACTGTAGAGATACAACCTGAAAACTAGCCCTTCGGCCCACTGTGTCCATGCCAACCAGCAATAACCCCATATGCTAACACTATCTTACACACCAGGGACAATATTCTTATAATTACCAGAAACCAGTTTCACCTACAAACGTGTGAGTCTTTGGAGTGTGTGAGGAAACCGGAGCACCCGGAGAAGACCCAAGCAGTCACGGGGAGAAGGTACAAACTCTGTACAGACAGCACTCGTAGTCAGGATTGAACCTGGGTCTCTGGCGCTAGGCAGCAGCTCGACTGCTGCACCACGGTGTCGCTGAGCTGAAGGGGTGACACACAGAGGGAGGCTGGAGAACCGTGGGAGTGGATAGGGAGCTGGGCATGGAGGCATCTCATGTCTGCACTTAGCTCTGTTATGGTTGTTGAGTCTGCACGGATGCTTGGTCGTGCCTTGCGAGGTGGTGATCTGTACATGTCCCATGGTCTTGACGTGCTTGCACAGAAACCGCTAACTGCAATTGTGCCTTGGTGTCTCCTACTTAAACCACAATTGGCCTTTTACCAGACAAGCTGGGGCATCGCTGAGGTCTATGGATGACACAGAGGAGGTTAACAGCTCAATTGAGGAAATGAATTGTAACGAGCAGAAATTATTACTTCGCTTTCGGCAAGGGGATGTATATCTCTCTGTTATCAGAATTATCTCTACTTTAGTCAAGAGTAAATGCTGACACAAGAAATTGCAGATGCTGGAATCCTGACGCAATGTGCTCAAAGAACTCAGAGGGCCAGGGCGCATCTGGGGAAGGAATGGACAGACAAAGGTTTAGGTCAGGGTCCCACTCCAGAAAATGATGAATTCTCATATTTAGCAACATTAGGGTAGGTGGGGTGGGAGGGGGGGGGGGGGGGGGGAGAGAGATAGCAAGCTACATGTGGCTTAGGAATAAAACTTGGAACGGCCAATGAGAGCTGTCATGTGCAGTCATCTTTGGCCTCGTGTCTATGTTTTCCATTTACCTCTCCTTTGATCCTTTATATCCTTAAATAACCTATTGTCATTTGCCCAGTATTGTGTCAGCTGCATGCTATTGTGTTTGAAGAGGGGTCCTGACTCAAAACGTCACCCGTACATGTTCCCCAGAGTCTGAAGAATTTTTAATATGAGAAGCATATACATATCGTAACAAAAACACAGTTTGTTTATCAATTACATATTGTAAATAGGTGGGAACCCAGCTATCAAAAGGGTCCTTGTTTATCAATTACATATTAACACAGCTTCTATTTGTTTTTTTTTTAATAGATTTTTAAAAAGAAAATAAGATAAATTACCAATAACACAGTAATTAATTTTGGAGATAGGTCCATAGATTATAAAGTGTAACTATTCATTCAATCCTGGATTCAGGTTACTGGTTTCAGTCAATCCTGGTTTCAGTCAAGTAAAATATGACTATATTTTATGACTATATAAAAAAAAATATATATACAGAAGTACAATTATTATACAATTGATAATATAAACAATATTCATAATGTATGACTACTGCAAACAAAATGCTTTTGTATTATGTATTTACTTCTAATAAATAAAATTTTAAAAAAAAATTAAAAGAAAATCAATAAATGGAGACCATATTCTAGCAAATAATTCTGATTTGTCAATTAAGACAAGTCTAATTTTTTCCAAGTGTAGGGTCTCAGACATCTCCGTAATCCACATTTTAATTGTGGGGATTGTTGGGTTTTTCCAAATTTTTAATATTAATTTTTTCCCTATTATTATACTATAATCAAGGAAATTTCTTTGGCTTGTTGTAAGTTTTAGGCTATGTTCTGATATTCCCAATATTATTCGTTTTGGATCAGGATCCAATTGGATATTAACAACTTCAGAAATAATTTTTAAAATATCCGTCCAGAAATGTTTATACAGTTTACAAACTGCTTTCTCCAGGTTACTAACACACTTCCCAAAGATAGTCACTAAGTGCTGGAGTAACTCAGCAGGTCAGGCAGCATCTCTGGAGAACATGGATAGGTGAGGACTCGGGTCAGGATTGAAGACTTATCCATGTTCTCTAGAGATGTGGCCTGGCCCACTGAGTTACTCCAAAATGTATGTCCATCTTTGATGTAAACCAGCATTCGCAAGTTCCTTTTTATTACATTTTCCAACACATTCCATTCAGCTACTGTGAATCTGTCTGATAGTACTATTAACATTAAGGACTTGATTTTCAGACCCATTAGTTTGCTAAACACCTTGTTGTGTTTTTAACTTTCCCTCTGATGATAACCCATTTATAATGCAAAAGCAATTGAAAATCAGCACTTACTTCAGTCCTTGGGCCAAGATAGTCTTTCCACAGTTTCTGCTCCACCTTTGCACAATTGCTACTTGTGCGAGTTAGCACAACACTCTCCCTTCAGAAAATCGGCTGAGCAGATAAACAATGGATAACATGTGGCAATTTTAACACTCTTGGACAGTCACAAAGATTTTGAGGAAGTTCCTATTTATGACATTTAAGTGCCGAGCACATGAATTCTGCCATCCAGTGTTCACGAGTGCTTGCCAGTAAATTAAACTGTGCGGCTGCTGGATATCAGAAACGTAAAAAAACAGAAGATGCTGGAAACAATCAGCAGGCCAGGCTGCATGTGTGGAAATAGAAACAGGGTCAAAGTTGTTGTAATCTGGGGCGTTCTATCTGTGATGGCAATTGAAGCAGATTGAAAACGTCTGGTGGAGATGTTTAGTTTAGTTTAATTACACGTGCACTGAGGTACAGTGAAAAGTTTTTTTGTTGTGTGCGATCTGGTCAGCGGAAAGACTATACATGATTACAATCAAGCCGTCTACAGTGTACATTTGCAGGATGAGGGGAATAACATTCAATGCAAGACAAAGTCCAGTAAAGTTCGATTAAAGATAGTCCAAGGGTCTCCAATGAGGTGGATGGTAGCTCAGGACTACTCTCTAGTTGGTGATAAGATTGTTCACTTGCCTGATAACAGCCGGATAGAAGAGTAACTCGTAGATCTGCCTCACAGCTCGAGAGACCCAGACACAAAGCTGACCTCTGGTATTGTCAACGTGAAATTTGCTTAGTTCTCTCTGTGGGTTTCCTGTCTCATCGCAAAGATGTGCAAGTTTTCACGTTAAATGAACACCAAATTACTGACTTTGATTCACGCAATGAGGCAACAAGTTGTAAAGTTAAGTTGTAATAAAAAGGAACAGCAGATGCTGGTTTACACCAAAGATAGATGCAAAATGCAGGAGTAACTCAGCGAGTCAATGTAGCATCTTTGGAGGACATGGATAGGTGACGTTTTGACACCGGACCCTTCATCAGACTGATCAGTCACCAGGATCAGTGGTGGGACTTTTTTTTTTTTTTTGAATATATTTTTATTAGAGGCCATACTTATAACAAATAATATAGCATTTTTTTCCAAATATAGTTGATACTATACTTTCCAAAATTATATAAATGTTAACAAAATATATATATTGGCCTCACTTTCTATTATAGAGTGAAAAAAGTATAAAGAAAGAACAGTGAATAATTATAAGAGTATGATTATAGTTGATTAATATAAAGAAGAGAGAGAGAAGAAAAAATAAATAAATAAATAAAATAAACAAAAACAAAAAACAAAAAAAAAACACAAAAAAATACTTGTGGAAAAGAAAAGGGTATACAACTTATCAATGAGTGGAACAATTTCTAATTATAATATATAGAGACAAGTATATAAATCTAATCTTAAACATTTTTGTTTGATCTTTCCACCGGGTACTCATTGAGTTTCGATGCTGAGCCCAGCTACCCCTTCATATAATCAGTGAATGGAGACCATATTTGTTCAAAAATCTCAGGTTTATCCATTAGGATAAATCTAATTCTCTCCAATTGTAATGTCTCCAACATTTCCACTGTCCACATTTTAATTGTCGGGGATAATGGTCCCTTCCAAAATTGTAATATTAATTTTTTTCCAATTATTAAACAGTAATCCAGAAAATTTCTTTGATTTACTGTTAAAATTTGATTTGAATCTAAAACCCCAAATATAATTAATTTTGAGTCAGGGCTTAATGTGATCTTTAAAACTGTGGAAATAATTTTAAAAATCTCAGTCCAATAACTTTTAAGTTTTGTACATATTACAAAACTATGATTTAAATCGGCTTCTATGTGCTGGCATTTATCACATAATGGTGATATAGTAGGAAAAATTCTATTTAATTTCTTTTTTGAGTAGTATAATCTATGTTTTACTTTGAATTGTATCAAAAGTGGTGGGACTTCTGTTGGGTATCAAAGTGTCACAGAGTTGCACAATGTGAAGCAGGCCCGTTAATGCAGTAACACACAGGTAAATAATCAATAATACAATAATTTAACTATTATAATACTCGCTAACAATAATAGTCCAAAAAACAACGTTTGGTTGTGCAACCAAAGCCATAGAAGACACCACCCTCTTCCCTTTCCACGTTCTTCCCAGCTGGTATCAGGCAAATTAATCATCCTATCACTAACTAGAGAGCGGTCCTGACCTACCATTTACTCACTTGGACTATACTTAATTCGAGTTTACTAGCCTTTATCTTGCACAAAACGTGATTCCCTTTATCCTGTATCCGTACACAGTGGACGGCTTGATTGTAATCATGTATAATCTTTCTGCTGACTGGATAGCATGCAACCATATAGCTTTTCACTGTACCTTGGTACATGTGACAATAAACTAATCTAAACCGCCAAGCCAATTTTAGTATCCAGTTGGCTAGCTCACCCTGGAACCCATGTGATCTAACCTGCCAGACCAGCTGAGTGTGCAGAACGTTGTCAATCTCCTTGCTTAAATCCATTTCGTCTATCTTCTTCATCACCTCTTCAAAAAGACTTGATCATATTTGTGAGACATAATCTCCCACGCACAAAGCCATGCTGGCTATCCCTACTCAGTCCTTGTCTTTCCAAATGTTGCTAGATTCTGTACCTCAGAATCCTTTCTAGTAAGGGCGGCACAATGGTCCAGCAGTAGAGTTGCTGCCGTACAGCGTCGGAGACCAAAGTTCAATCCTGCCTAGCGGCGCTGTCTGTACGTAGTTTGTACGTTCTCCCCGTGACCACATGGGTTTTCTATGGGTGCTCTTGTTTCCTCTGAAACTCCAAAGACGTATAGATTCGTATGTTTATTGGTTTTAGCAAAAAAAATTGTAAATTGTCCTTAGTGTGTAGGATCGTGCAAATGCATGGGGTGATCGCTGATCGGCATGAACTCAGTGGTCCGAAGGGCCTTTTTCCATGCTTCCGTTCTCTAACCTCAGAACAAAAATGTACGCTGGGTTGATGTTAGGCTCACTGGATGTAGTTCCCTGGCTTGTGCGTGCAATTCTTTTCAAATGAAAGCACAACACTAATGGGAGAGTCTCGGACCAGAGGGTACAGCCTCAGAATAAAAGGAGGTACCTTTACAAAGGAGATGAGGAGGAATTTCTTCAGTCAGAGGATGGTGCATCTGTGGAATTCATTGCCAATGATGGTTGTGGAGGCCATATCTTTGGGTATTTTTAGGGCGGAGATTGACAGATTCTTGATGAGTAAGGGTGTCAGGGGTTATGGGGGTAAGGCTGTCGAGTGGGGTGAGAAGGAAAGATAGATCAGCCGTGAATGAATGGCGGAGTAGACTCGATGGGCCGAATGTCCCAATTCTACTGTGACTTATGAACAACAGCAACCCTCCAGTCTTCTGGTTCCTCACCCATGGCTAAAGATGATGCAGATATCTCTGCTGGGACCCTTGCAATTTCTTCCCTGGCTTCCTACAATGTCCTAAGATTCCATGCCCCATGGATTTATCTACTTTCATCTATTTTAAGACTACCAGCACCTCCTCCTTTTTGTAATGTGCATTTGTTTCAAGACATCACTGTGCATTTCCCTAATTCTCCTGATTTGAACAAAAATGTAAGTGACCTGATTAGTAAATTTGCAAATGACACACAATAAAATGAGAGTTATGGATAGTGAGGAAGGTTGCCAAAGGATTCACAGGATATTGACGTAGGAATTGTTAGCAGAGAAATGGCAAGTGGGGTTTAATCTGGACTGAGGTGTGAGGTGTTCCCCAAAGTCTGAAGAAGGGTTCTGACCCAAAATGTCACCTATTATTTTTCTCTAGAGATGCTGCCTGACCTGCTGAGTTGCTCCAGTATTTTGTGTCTATCTCCAGAGATGCTGCCTGACCCACTGTGTTACTCCAGCACTTTGTGTCCTTTTGTGTGAACCACCATCTACAGTTCCTTTGTTTCTACATTCCCTACATTCGCTACACAGTAAAACATCTTTTATCTCCACTCTTCCCATTTCCAGTGAAGGTTCATAAAATCATAAGTGATAAGAGAAGAATTAGGCCATTCGGCCCATCAAGCCTACTCCGCCTTCAATCATGGCTGATCTATCGCTCCCCCCCCAACCCCATTCTCCTGCATTCTTCCCATAACCTCTGACACCCGTACTAATCAAGAATCTACCTATCTCTGCCTTAAATACTGTATATCCACTGACATGGGCTCCACAGCCTTCTATGGCTTAGAATTCTGCAGACTCATCAGCGACTAAAGAAATTCCTCCTCATCTCCTCCCTAAAAGAATGTTCTTTAATTCTAAGGTTATGACCTTTAGTTCTAGACTCTCCCACTGGTGGAAGCATCCTCTCCACATCCACTCTATGCAAGCCTTTCACTATTCTATACATTTCAATGAGGTTCCCTTCATTCTTCTAAACTCCAGCGATGACAGGCCCAGTCCCAACAAACGCTCATAGGTTAACCTACTCATTCCTGGGATCGTTCTTGTAAACCTCCTCTGGACCTTCTGCAGCGCCAGCACATCCTTCCTCAGATATGGCGCCTTATAGAGCCTCAGCATTACAGCAAGGTTAATTGACCAGAAACATTAACTCTGCTACTCCCCCCTCCAGTCATATGGCCATTCAACATCATACGCTAGTTCCCTTTACATGTTCCACAGCATCATTAATACTTGTGGCAAAGAAGACATATCTGCTGTTCCTTGTTTCTTCAAGGTGCTTTAAATGGATTGAACCCATTTATGGCAATATAATCTGGATAAATTAGACTAGAACGACACGGTATAACCAAGGAACAGGCTCTTCAGCCCACAATATCCATCTGTGTTAACCACTTAATTAGTAGCAATATAGGCAGAATGTTATTAAACTGTGATACATTGGGAAATGTGGATGTACAGAGGGATTTGTGCGGCCTTATACAACAGACACTGAAACAATGGTATGTTGGGCTTCATTGCAAGGAAATCTAGCCACAATTATACAGGGCCTTGTTCAGATCATACCTGGAGTATTGTATAGTAAACAGTTTTGATATCCTTAGCTAAAAAACAAGAGATATCATCTAGAAGGTTCACTGGACTGATTCCGATGGTGGGACTGTCAATGGCAGAGACTTTGAGTTGATTGGACTTGTTCGTCTACAGTTAGAATGCGGTGGGGCGAAGGGGAGGGCTTCTCAATGAAATGTACAAAATACTGAAAGCACTTTGCACTATGGAGCATAGAATCGGAGTCATAGTTTCAGGGTATCAGATATCCAGGACTCGGATGTGCAGAAATGTCTTCGCTCAAGGAGTGGTGTAACCTTGAGGGCCTTGGAAACTCTCACACTAAATATTTCTAAGTTGGAGTTAGTTGAATTTCTACAAGTAAAGGCATCAGAGGGTTGGGAGAAAATGCACAAATGTGTTTTGGAGTTCAAGGGTTCATCAAGATCACATTGAATAGCAGAACTGGCTTGAACTTTTTAGTTTAGTTTAGACGTACAGCACCGAATCAGGCCCTTCGGTCACTGAGTACATGCCGATCATTGATCATCCGTTAACACTACTATGTTATCCCATTTACTCATCCACTCCCTACACTCTAAATGCCAATTAACCCGCATGTGTATGGGAGGATCACCCAGAGGAAACCCCCAGGCAGACACAGGGAAAGTGTGAAGCGTGTGAATTACACACAGACAGCACCTGAGATCAGGATCGAACCCAGGTCTCTGGCACTGCAATGGATTTTGAAAACTGTGTGAGGGATGAAAACTAGGAAAACAAAACTAACAGTTCGATTCCGGTTTGAATATTTAAATCCAGTTAACAAGATAATTTTGAATAGAAAACTATTCACTGTAACAGTGACCATGCAACAGCAGCATTGTTGTAAGATTTTATTTGGCTCTTTGAAGGAAGTCAGCAATCTTATGTGGTCTGATTGCTAATTTGGTTCATTCTTAACTTGTAAGTTAAGTGTACCTCTAAAACTAAAGCTGAAACAACAAAACCACAGCAAGTTATTAATTTGTCGATGAAATGTCTCCCCATTAACACTGTCAGGCAAAACGATATAGGCGATGCATGCTTCCTTGTGAGTAAAGCTACTAAACTGTGAATGAATGCATACATGAAATACCACTATGTTTTATTACATTTTAAGAACAAATATTTAATGGGCTACATTCCATAGGCATTTACATTCCATTCTGAATAGCTGTCCTGTGAAGCAGCTACATATTGTTGGGTTTAATTGAAGCATCTTGATTCAACGGTAGGTTTCTAGATCATGTTAGCGTTTAGGCTTGATCACCCGATGTACCCCTTTGTGGTCTGAGCACTTTTTAAAATCTGCACTTCCTCTGCAACTGTAAGGCCATAATGCTGTGGCACTATATTCTGCACTCTGGTATTTTTTGCCTTGCCGACCTGTAGTACTGGTGTAATCGCTTAGTTGTGCTCATGAAGAGTATGATTTGACTAGGTAGCATGCAAACATAGCTTTTCACTGTATACGTGACAATAATAAACCAGTAATGCTTGTGGTGCTGTTTTGCTAAATGAAAGTACTAACTGTGCAGTTTTGTTTTCAACATCTCACGCACTAATAGATATTGGACGTGTTGTCTATTTCTTCTCTGATTGGACACTGTCCGCCATATTTAGCTGACACAGACTACACGTTAAAACCACCTGAAACACTTAGGGAAATGCTGGATTCCTGAAAAATCACTGTATAAACGCAAGCATCCAACTCATCTTAGTTGTAGATGTCCAATGCACTATCTTGTGGCAGAAGGGCATTGGTTTAGTTCTGTGCCTTTATTTAATTTACTTACCGTCAGTTTTGTACTGAAAATTAACCAAGTTAATTTTACTTGAGTTCCTCTGAATCACTGGAGAGAACCTCTTGGAACGGGATTGAAGTAAATGAACAAAGTATATGTCATGACAATACACTCATCCTTTGTCATTACATCTCACTCACTCATTCTTGAGTGTGCACCGATTGAAGGTAGAAGTCGGGATGTTGTGTTACAGACGTACAAGACTTGTACGAGGGGCGGCACATTGGCACAGCAGTAGAGTTGCTGTCGCCCCTGTCCCACTTAGGAAACCTCTGGAGACTTTGCACCCCACCCAAGGTTTCCGTGCGGTTCCCGGAGGTTTTTGTCAGTCTCCCTAATGGTCGAAAGTGGCTTCCGCTTCTTCTATGTTCCAGCGATTATTTCAAAAAATTGAAAAAACCTCCGAGAACCTGACGAAAACCTCCGGGAACCGCACTGAAACCTCGGGTGGGGCGCAATGCCTCTAGAGGTTTCCGTTCAGGTTTCCTAAGTGGGACAGGGGCATTACAGCGCCAGAGACGTGGGTTCAATCCTGACTGCGGATGGTGTCTGTACAGAGTTTGTATGTTCTCCCTGTATCACGTGGGTTTTCTCTGGGTGCTCCAGTTTCCTCCCACATCCCAAAGATGTGCAGGTTTGTAGATTAATTGGCTTCTGTAAATTGTCCTTAGGGCGTAGGATAGAACTAGTGAATGGGTGATCATTGTTAGGCATGAACACGGTGGCCGAGCGCGCCTGTTTCCACGCTGTAACTCTAAAATTAAAAACAAAAAACTAAGACATTGGTAAGGCATCACATAGACCATTATGTTCAGTTTTGATCGACCTGCTGCAGGAAGGATGCTATTAAACTGGAGAAAACTTAGAAATTATTTATGATGATGTTGCCTGGACTTGAGGGACTGAATTATAGGGAGAGTTTGAACAGACTGGGAATTTTGATCCCAGAATTGAATGTAGGAGGCTGAGGGGTGATCTTATTGCGATGTATAAAATCATGATGGGCGTACATAGCATGAGTGCACACAGCATTGTTCCCATGGTAGGGGAGTCAAGAATCAGAGGGCAAAGGTTTAAGGTCAGTGGTCCTCTGGTTTAAGTACATTGCTTCTCCAAAACAGAACGATTGCTTGCTGTAAGAATCCAACTTTAGTTCGAAGGCTGCCAACTCAATTTGCAAACCAAAAAAACACTGCAATGAGTTATTTCCTTGTGTTAATCTTTGCACTCAAATTCTGCCGTGTTGTCTCTATTGGTGAGATACACTCGATGTTCGGAATGAACTTTAATAAGCTCCTGAGGGGAAACTTTTTTACACAAAGGGTGATAGGTATATGGTACGAACTGCCAAAGGAGATATTGAGGCAAGTACCATCATAACATTTCGGAAACATTTGTACAGGTACAAGGATAGGACATGTTTAGTGGGATATGGGCCAAGCGCAGGCAGGTGGGACCAGTGCAGATGGGGCATGTTGGTCGTCGTGGGCAGGTTGGGTCCAAGGATTGTTTCCACATTGTATGACTCTATGACTGATTCCAGACCTGAAAGCCCATTGTCCAGTGGTGGAGTGATTCAATGTGACGATTGTCCAAAGGCCAGAACTGGGTACCCCAGACTAGTCTGGTGCTGGAGGAGGTTACAATAATAAGGAACGCTGAGGGATTTAAAAATGAAACTGAACCATTGCTTAAGCAGCAGCCACAGAAGGCCAGCAATCACAGCGGTGATGGATTAACGGGATTTAGGATGTGGGTAGCAGAAATTTGGACGCTATCCAGTGCACAAAGGGCAGGGTGAGGAAAAGCAGTCAAGTACATTAGAGCGTTCAGGTCTCTTGGTAATTAAGTCGCAGGAGGGGGCTTCAGGAGCTGAAAGGCTTAAGCAGAAAAGGAGACAGACCTTGAAAGGAGGTAATATTAGTGGGCTGCTGACTTGTACTTAAAGGGATAAGTTGGTAAGGTCTCTTTGTTCATTTCAGGGAGTTGCAGCCCCACACATTCATTCCCAAGACCCCTCTCAATGTTAAATTATTAGCTTTATACTGTTTAAAATATAACATTCACCTGGTATTTTTATGAGTCACCATTATGGAATTAGCGTTGCTGTGGACTCCTGGTTTGAAAGACCATTTTCTTTTGATGGAAAAAGTGTGTCATAGCGAAAATAGCTTTTATTAATTCATTCAGGGTGCCTTTGATTCTGACAAGCTGCTACTCAAAGCACATCTAGATCAGAATGTGAACTGATTACTGCTCGTTAGTCTAGTAATAATGTAGTGCTGTGTATCTAGAGAAGGGATGGAATGAGTTAATCAACATTAAAGAACAAGTCAAAATTAATATTTTATTTAATATTGGTTTTGATAATTCTATTGATTTCACCTCAGGGCCATACAGTGGTACAGCTGATAGAGCTGCTACTTCACAGTGCCAGAGACCTGAGTTTGATGCAATCTCAGTCGTTATCTGTGTGGAGTTTGCACGTCCTCCCTGTGACGTGTGGGCTTCCTCCGGGTGCACCAGTTTCCCCAAGGACCGGCAGGTTTGTAGGTTAATTGGCCTCCGTAAAGATAAAAATTGCCCCTAATGTGTAGAGAGTGGATGAGTAAATGGGATAACTAGTGATAGAACTAGTGTGAATGGGTGATCAATGGTTGGCATGGACTAGGTGGGCTGAAGGGCCTATTTCAAGGCTGTATCTCTAAAACTAAAAAAAGACTAAAACTAACCGTAGAAATAAGGAACTGTAGATGCTGGTTTACAAAATAAACACCAAGTGCTAGCGTAACTCAGCAAGTCAGGTGGCATCTCTGGAGAACATGAATAGGCGACAATCACCCTTCTTGAGTCCGAAGAAGAGTAAAGGGCCTGTCCCACTTTCACAACTTAATTCTTTCATCCCAACCATTTTTTTACTCATGGACATTTTTTATCGGGCTGGAAAAAACGTCCCGACTTACCTGATGCCATGAGTACCTACAGCTAGCATAACGAGCCGCTACGATATATCTTCGAACACCTACGACCTCCTACGGACTCGTTACGAACATTCTGCGAGTTTGAATCAAGGGGGAAACTCTGAGGAATTCGTGAATAACTCGTTAAATTGGGACAAGCCCTTAAACCAGCATTTGCAGTTCCTTGTTATCATAGATTTACTCTCCCCGACAAGTATTACTGACTCATATTGAATTTGGAAATGTTGTGCTTTATTGAATGGACGCTGTTACTTCATTATTGATACAGGATGTGATCTTATCAGATTTTGAGCCTTTCCCTGTTTTTAAATATAGAGCAATTTGTGAAAGATATTCTCATGACTTATTAGTATTGCTCCACTGGTCAAGCAACAGACTTTGTTGATCAATGTAGCTATTATCCTGACAATGATGGAATTCAGGAAAACGGCAACTTCTGCTCCATGTTCGCTCACAACATTTTTAATTAGGCTATTACATGAAATAGTTTAACCACAATTTCTAATAACAAATGTACATTCTTTCCTTGCGTAGACTTCAACTACGCCTAAGATGCATTCAGTCCATACTTGATTTATTCCAGAGGAAACAAGCAAATATATGAATATACAAGCAAGTTTTAGGCAGGAAGTACAGGAGACTTTGCACAAAACTTATTAAAAAGTAATTATTAGACTTCAGACACACAGCACAAAAACAGTCCCTTCGGCCCACCAAGTCCGTGCCGACCAACGATCACCCTACACTCTAACACTATCTTACACACTAGGGACAAAGTACAATTTTTTTGTGGAAGCCAATTAACCTACAAACCTGCACGTCTTTGGAGTGTGGGAGGAAATCAGATCACCCGGAGAATACTCACATGATCACAGGGAGAACGTACAAACTCCGTACAGACCGCACCCTGAGTCAGGATCAAATTTGTGACACTGATGCTGTAGGGCAGCAACTCTACTGCTATGTCACTGTGCCGCCCCTGATAGTTGACAGACTTGGTTGTTACAATCAATAGTAAAGCAAAGGTGTTAAATACAACTGCGTACAATGATCTTGGATCTCACTGGTGCGAGTCTCCCCATTTCCAATATTGTGTGCTATGAGATATCTGCTCAAATGCATCATTAGTATTTGACAACAATGAAGTAACTATGCTGACTTAGCGATCAATTACAATATGGGATTCTCAAGAGAGATCAAACCAAGTGGTAAAAAGCAAAACGATTTAAAGATTGCAATAATGAGACTGGAACACATAAACCAGCATCTGCAGTTCCTTCCTACACATACTGGAAGTTACTGTAGTAGCTGAAACTTTATATTTTACAGGATGTAGAAGGCGATGGCTGGGCCCATTGAGCCATTGTTGACTCTCACTTCATTTCCATCAATCCCATTCTCCCCTAGTTTCCTGGGATGTGTTCAGAAATCAACCCTGCACTGATCTTGCTGCAATCACCTACACTGGGGGCTATTTGCACTGCCATGTTCACCAACCAACACATCTCTGGGGTGAGGGATGTGACCGCAGGTGGTACATACAAAGAACACCATGCGGTCACAGGGAAAACGTTCAAACTACATGGAGCTGCAAGGATCTTCAGATGCTGCAATCTTGAGCAAAACACCAAGTACTGGAAGAGCTCAACACGTCAGGCAGCATCAGGGGATGAAATGGACTGATGACATTTCCGGTCGGGGCCCTTCTTCAGGCTGATTAACAGCTGATGTTTTGGGTTGGGACCCGTCTTCAGACTGATTGACTGGTGACATCTACAGAATAATTCAAACTGCGTAAACAGCACCCAAAGTCAGGATTGAAATGGAGCTGTGTAGCAATGCCAGTATGTTGTCATACTATAGTTATTTACTAAAATATTTTCTATTATTTTAAAAGCTGAGGATATATATACACACACGTACATATATATATAAATAATGTTACTCTATACAAATTGAAACCTATGAAGAACAGAAAGGCAGTTAAAAAATAATTGTGTTTAGCACACCATTAAAAACTAATTTACTGTGGTGGCCTATATTGCACCATTCTCCAGGTTTTAACAGTTTGTAAATACTTGCATTTCTTGACAATTCACTGACATTCTTGGACGAGTAGCAGCATCGGGATTATCACGTTTAATTGAAACCGTTTGTTCCCCAGAATTTGCTGTCAGTGTTTCTCCAAAGTAACATTCAGAGCTGTTGCTCATCCTGATCCAATCTGAAGACCAGTGTTTTAGCAAAGAGTGGGAGAAATCATAGCTGTGGTCAATTAGCCTGGAGAAGGGTCCCGACCCGAATAATCACCCATGCACGTTCTCCAGAGAAGCTGCCTCACCCGCTGGGTTCCTCCTTTTCTCTTAGCTGTGATTTATTCGCTACAAAAGCTAAATCAGAGGGAAAGCAAGTGCACACCTAGACATGGGTGATTAATTTAATGACAATACAATTGCACAGGAAGTACAGCAATATGCTAACTGGAGGAACAACACCTCGTATTCTGTTTGCATAGTTTGCAACCCAATGGTATGAACATTGAATTCTCCAATTTTACAACCCCCTGGCCATGCATTTCTCCCCTCGTTTTGTGCCCCACCCTACTGCGCATCCATTTCTCCACTATCTTGCATCCCCCCCTGCCCTTTCCTGCCCCCGCCGCAGCCCCATCCTTTCCCCATATCCCTCCCTCTGGCTTCACACTTCACTCCTTATCTCACACCCTTTTGTCTCATCTTCAACTCTAGCCATTGTCCACCCATCTGCCAATCAAAACCTCCCTCAACTGTATCCACCTATCACTTGTCTGTATTCACCTACCACCTGTCTGAAGAAGGGTCTCCACCCGAAACGTCACCCATTCTTTCTATGCAGAGATGCTGCCTGTCTCACTGAGTTACTCCAGCATTTGTGTCGACGATTTAAACTAGCATCTGCAGCTCCTTCCTCCACCGATCACTTGCCAGGCCTTGCCTCTTCACCCTCACCTCTTCTAGGCTTTCTTACCCCTTCAACAATCAGTCTGAAGATGGGTTCTGACCAAAACGTCACCTATCCATGTTCTCCATAGTTGCTGCCTGACCGGCTGAGTTGCTCTAGCATTTTGTGAGTTTTTTATTGTGAGTAAACCAGCATGTGCACATCCTTGTGTCTCCAATGTGTGAAGGCTACCGTTCTTATCAGGGAAAATAACTCGAGACCTGTAATCTAATCTGTTCCAATATCTTTATTTCCAACCAACTGTGAAAACACTGCAAAACTAATGATATCATTAAACAACCTCCGTTCCATTGACACCATCTACACTCTACTCCGCCTCACCAGTGCCCTATACAACTGCAGAAGAACCTCTTTACTCCTATACTGAAATCCTCTTGTTATGAAGGCCAACATTCCATTAGCTTTCTTCACTGCCTGCTGTACCTGCACGCCAACTTTCAATGACCGGCATACAAGGACACCCAGGTCTCGCTGTA
Organism: Raja brachyura; assembly: GCA_963514005.1. Next base: position 24,230,392 of record OY740794.1, read on the forward strand.
CCTCCCCCTTACCTAACCGAACCCCATTGAGATAATAATGTGCCCCCTTGTTTTTGCCGCCAAAGTGGTTAACCTCACATTTATCTATATTATACTGCATCTGCCACGCATCTGCCCACTCCCCCTGCAACCTCCTACCATCCTCTTCACAGTTCACACTGCCACCCAGCTTTGTGTCATCCGCAAATTTGCTAGTGTTGCTCCTAATTCCCTCTTCCAAATCATTAATATATATGGTAAACAGTTGCGGCCCCAACATCGAGCCTTGCGGCACTCCACTCGCCACTGCCTGCCATTCTGAAAAGGAACCGGTCACTCCTACTCTTTGCTTCTGGTCTGACAACCAATTTTCTATCCATGTCAACACCCTACCCCCAAAACCATGTGCTTTAATTTTAGCCACCAGTCTCCCGTGCGAGACCTTATCAAAGGCTTTCTGAAAGTCTATATACACTACATCCACTGGCACCCCTTCATCCATTTTACTTGTCACCTCCTCAAAAAATTCCAGAAGATTAGTAACGTCCAGGTTCAGGAACAGCTTCTTCCCAACATGCATCAGGCTACTAAACACGACAACCTTCAAATAAGCTGTGAACTACATAGACTTGGAGGCATTGGTTTTGTCTTTCTGCACTATTTTTTGTTTGTTTGCTATTATATGTATGTTTGTGTATATGTGTGTGTGTGTGCGAGTACACATATATATACTTTTTCGTTTATTATATTGTTTACAGAGCTCGTTTAAATCTCCGTCATACTTCCAGAAGAACATTGCAAATCTAAACAACAGCTTGTGTTAAGAAATACTTCCCTTCACGTTCCTCTACGTCTTTGGCCAGTTATCTAAAATATTTCCATGTATGAAACCTGATGTCCTTGGAGTGTCAGATTTTGTGCATATGGAAACCAGCCCAGTCTTCAGCTTACTATGCACCACAGATTCTGAGCACTACCTTCATTGAAACAATTTGCATATATTTAGTTGCATTCCATGACCAAAGATTTAATGTACTGCTAAGTATTATCTCTTGGAGATACAAGGAATTGCAGATAGAGTCATACAGCGTGGAAACAGGCCCTTTGGCCAAACTTGCCCACACCGACCAACATGCCCCATCTACATGAGTTGAACCTGCCTGCTTTTGGTCCATATCCCTCTAAATCTACCCTATCCATGTAAAGCTGATGCTGTAATCTTGAGCATAACGCAAAGTGCTGGAGGAACTCAGCAGGTCTGGCAGCATTTCTGGAGGAAATGGATGGGTGAAGTTAGAGTTGGGACCCTTCCTACAGAAGATGGGACCCTTCCTAGGAGATGGTTTGACCATGGGCGCATGAGTAATTAAGACCATCAGATGGCAGCCTTGCCAACGGTCTGTCTCATCCTTTTCTTCGTTTGTTGTTTTTAGTCTGCTGTTAAATGTCTGTTTTAGTGTATCTTTAGTTTTGTATTATGTGGGTGATTGGGGCGGAACTTTTTTTACCTCTTTCTCGACGGAGATGGGACTTTTTCCATATTGTATCTCCATCCGCACTGCGGCCTAACATTGTGGTGCTGGCGGACCCTTGGTTAGGGACCGACTTCGGGAGCTCCAAGCCTTAGGAGCTTTGACTGCCCTGATTGTGGGAGCTCCGATCGCCTCGATGGCGGATGGTTCGACTGCCCCGACCATGGGAGAATAGGAGGGAAGAAGTTATTGCCTTCCATCACAGTGCGCTGTGGTGGATGTTTAAGTTAATTTGTACGTACTTGTGTGTCTTGTTGCTTTTTTGGTATGACTGTATGTTTTTACATACTTGGCTAATAAATTAATTACAATACAATACAAGAAAGGTCTTGACCCGAAAGGTCACCCATTCCTTCTCTCAGATGCTGCCTGTCCTGCTGAGTTGCTCCAGCATTTTGTGTCTATCTGCAAGAACACTAAGTTGAAAATGACTCGTCTTATGGAGCTCCACTTCTTTGGTCTTCATTTATGGTGCTCTGTGGCATTCTAAAGATCATATTCGTGGTCGTTCTGTTTATCCCTTTCTTGAATATCTTGGATCGGAATGGCTTGCACAAGAAAATGTAAATTAAAGGGTCCAGGCAGGTGTTTGAGGCACACAGCCAGAGTCCTGTCTCTTTTGTATAGTATAAGGCGTTTTGGGCCCAGCAATCCCTGACTCTGCCCATCTGGCTGAGCGTGTAAGGCAGCCTGACAAAATGGTAGAGCGCAAAGCAGCTGAAAAAGACCAGCACGATGAGGAACACTTTGCCTTTGGTCTTTCTCTGGGCTTTGCTATCTTTACTTTTGGACCTTACGTAAGACTCGTAGATCTTCCTGGATATTACGGTGTACAGCCCTACTAGAATGATGCACAGCACCCAGAAGATGATCTGATTGATATAGTTTACAATGGCATGCCACATTAATCCAGCAGGACCCTTCAGATTGGCACACTTCCTCACCAGATCTGGTGTGGGCTCTTTATTTGACAAGATCGTGTTGGGAAGGGCTAGAAGAAACATGGTGGCCCACACGACGACACATAGCAACTTGCTGGACCGGGTTTTACTAATGCATGACTTCCCAAAAGGCCTGGTGATCTTGTAGAAGCGGTCAAAGCTGATGAGGCCCAGGAAAATGATGCTGACGTACATGGTGAAGTAGAACACCACGGCCGAAAAGCAACACACGAACCAACGGACTCGCCACGAAGCCAGCCTGGTGTCGCTGAGGATCTTCAAGGGGAACGTCAGAGTCATGAGCAAGTCGGCAGCCATGATGTTCTTCAGGAAAACGTTGAAGGGAGAGTTGCTCGGGATCTGTGAGAATATTTTGATTGCCAGGCCGTTTAGGACGATACTGACGATGAAGAGGAGTGTGTAGAGAACAGGAAACACCACCTGGGTGACCCGTGTATTCCGTACACATTTCCCCTGTGAGGACGTACTCAGGTTGTAGTTGAAATGGGAGCTGTTCATGTTGGAAGGACCAAGGGTAACAGTCATTTTTTATATATGCTGGAAAACAAATAGGGAAAAGTTACTTGTTTGTAGTTCTTGAGAGTATAATCGTTGCATTTAAAAAAAAAGATATATTGGATGGAATTTTGTGTTTCACCTGTATGTTGAATTACAAAATGAAACATCTTGTGGAACAGTGGTGTTTCTCGAACAAGTCGGTTTATTCAAGGCCTTTATCTTGCACATTGGGAAACACTCTGAGAGGACCCGAAGTGTTTCAAGGATTCACAGCACCCACAGCATTTTTATATTCTCACGACACAATGGTTGCATGTGGATTCAACATTTTTGAAATAATTCATCTTTAATCAATTTCTGCATATCGTTTCATCATTGTCTTTCCTCAGAGATATCTTTAACCTCATGTTCCCCGTTACTTAGTAAACCACTCTCCCATTGTATATCAAATGAGTTCAATAAAAGTTACTAATCCCTGAAGAGTTTTATTGCCCTCAGCCTAGTTTACAACCCACATGTTTATTTTAACTAAACTAGCTGTGCTGCAAAACCTAAACGCTAGGACACATCTATTTATTGCGTCACCAACATTCTTAAGTTCCCTATGATGTACATTTTTCCCATCATGCTTCCTCAGTATGAAAGCTCTGTGGTTAAGCATGTTACAAACTACTCATCATATCAGTTTCAAAATTGGGACATCAAGATATAAAATGCTGGGGTAACTCAGCGGGTCAGGCAGTATCTCTGGAGAACATGGTAGGTGACGTTTTGGGTCAGGACTCTTCTTCAGGCTGAGTCCCAGCCCATCCAACCTCTCTTTCTAATTCAAGCCCTCCAGTTCCACTAAATCCTTGTCAATCTTTTCTTTGCAGTCTCTAGCTTAATCATATCCTTCCTATAGTTTGGTGACCAGAACTGCAGACAATATTTCAGCTACAGTCGCCAACATTTTGTTACAGCTGTAAGGTGATGTCCCACTACTTTGCAATAGTGCCGTCTCTCTCCAGTTTGTTGAACAACTATGAAATTCCTTCTTAAATGTTCCCAAAAGGAGGGGAACAAATACATTAGGTTATCATTTCAGGTCAGGACCCTACTTCAGATTGAGTGTTGGGGGGGAGAGAAAGCTGGAAGAGAGGTGGGGGCTGGACAAAGCCTGGCAAGTGATAGGTGGATACAGGGGGGGGTTTGATTGGCAGATGGTTAGACAAGGCCGGAGATGGGAAGACAGAAAGTACACGATAAGGAGATAAGGATTTACATTTCGCATCTATCCTTACCTCCTTATCCCACAATGTTTGTATTTTCATCTCTGGCCTTTGTTCGACCATCTACCAATCAACCCACCCTCCTCACCTGTATCCACCTACCACTTGCCAAATATGAGCCGCCCCTCCCCTCTTTCAGCTTTCTCCCATCCAACTTAAATCAGTCCAGATAAGGATCCAGACCTGCATCATCACCTATCCATGTTGCCCAGAAAGGCTGCCTGAGTGACTCCAGCACTTGTGCCTGTTTTGTAATTCAGCACCTGCAGTTACTTGCTTGTCCATGTAGGTGAAGTCTCTCGACCCTGGTACTATATATCTAGCTCTCTGCATCCACTGTAGGCTTCCCTAAAGTGAGATGCCCACATTACTAATAGAACCTAAACAATAATTAAAAACAGAGAGTGCTGTGAATACTCAGCAGGTCAGACTGCATCAATGGAGAGAGAAGTAGAATTAATATTTCAGGTTGAAGACCTAGTTGTGAATGTTTCCAGCATTTTCTGTTTTTATTTCAGTCTTCCAACATCGGTAGATATTAATATATATATATATATAACATATCTGAACTATGTGCCATGGATGCATCATTTTCTTTTTTAACTCAACTAATAAAATACAGAATTCCTCAGGTGTTTGTAACAGCCTTCTAAATCTGGCCCAACGGTCTATGTACAAAAGTTCTCGTGCTCTCTGCTCTTCCATCAACTTTATCATTTTACTGTTTGGTCTCTAACAATGTGGAAGGTGTGGAGAGGGTGCAGAACAGGTTTACCAGAATGCTGCCAGGATTAGACAGTACTAGCTACAAGAAGTCATTGGATACATTTGGATTTTTTTTCTCTAGAATGCCGGTGGTTGAGGGGAGACTTCAAGATAGAAGTCTATAAATAGCTAGAGTGGATAGGCAGAACCTTCCGACCACCACTCAGAGTTTGTAGTTCCCTTCCTTGCAGCCTAGTCTGCATAGCCTCCCGTCAGGCAAAAGGTACAGAAGTGTGAAAATGCACAATTCCAGATTCAGGGACAGTTTCTTCCCAGCTGTTATCGGGCAACTGAACCACCCTATCACCAACTAGAGAGCGGTCCTGACCTCCCATCCACCTCACTGGAGACCCTCAGGCTATCTTTAATTGGACTTTACGGGACTTTATCTTTCACTAAATGTTATTCCCCTAATCCTGAATCTGTACACTGTGAACAGCTTGGATGTAATCATGTAACTCAGCGGGTCAGGCAGCAGCTTTGGAGAAAAGGAATAGGTGACGTTTCAAGTTGAAACTCTTATTTCAGAGTTGTAATCGCGTAAAGTCTTTGACTGGGATAGCATGCAACGAAGATGCTTTTCACTGTACCTCAGTACACATTACAATAAACTAAACAAGTTACAAATACAAAGCCATCTGTGAATTTGGGAATTACACCCAGTTCACCCATGGCCATGAATGGGAATCAAATAAACTGTCACACTTGCCACGCCACCAGCATTTAATCTGCTCCCTAATCCATCACTTGGTATAAATACCTGAGATCATCACCAATTCGGTGCTGACAAATTAGACCTGCATTCTGTTGGTTCGATACCAGATCTGAGTTCTGTCGGTTCCAGATCTATAGCGTTCGGTTCCATTCCCGTTTGGATTTTGGATTTCCTTCAGTACTTCTCGGTGAGCCTGCATTCGAGTCCTCTCCATTTCTGAGCCCGCTGACATAAACAATTGCAGAGTTTTTGCCTTCAATAATTTATGCTGTAAACTTTCCAGAACTTGCTCAGTACACTTTGTTAAGAATTTGTTGGTATTGGCACAACTATATTTGATTCCAAAACACAATGTACGTACTGGGGTAACTCAACTGATCAGGCAGCATCTGAGGAGCAACGTTTTGAAAATGTCAAGTCATTTCCCTCCGTAAATACTGCGTTAGCAGCTGAATTCCTCTAGCACTTTGTGTTTCTGCTGAAGATTTTATCATGTCCAGTTCCTCGTGTCACTACTGTATTTTTGAATCCATGTCTCGTCACTTTAAATTAACTGCAGAATTGGAATCAAAAACATTGTTCACATTTCCACTCGCTTAACAGTCTTTCCAGTAACTATAATAATACTGCGTATTATTAGTCTCATTCTTTAAGACTAGAACAATCCTCTATCCCCTGGCTTTAGATATCAACCACGTAATGATGAATAAATTGTACTTACATCTTGAACAATGGATGGAGAGAACTTATTAAGAGCTGTTTCAGTCTAAACGTCCATGACACCAAATGTATCTCCTGATTAGTTTGTAGTTCCTTATTTCGCTGTGGTTTCCTGTTTGCAGCCGTAGTAATGAATTACATTGATTTTTAAGAATTTCTGTGTAATTCGTTGACCAAGTTTTGTTTATTGATGGAGAGTTGCAGGACAAATAAACAGTCACTCTTTGAAGCTCACAGGTTATTTACCAAGTGAACAAGTTGTCATTGAAACCCGGTCAACCGATCTGTTCATGAGGTGATGATCAATGATCGATTTTTTAAGCGTGCAGCCGTCCCACCTATTTTCTTGAAACATCATTGGCTTTGCCAATGGAACGACGCTGTTGTTTAAATTAGCATCATGACAAGTGACCACTTCTGTGTCAGCCGTAGTCTCTGCACGCCGCTAGTCCACATCTGTGGTTGCCAAATTAAAACCAGTATGCATTGCTAAATAAGGGGAACTTTACTTGTGGGAAATGGCTATCATGGGGAAATTTGCAGATGAACCAACATACAGTTTAGAAAACCTTGCATTTTTGTACGTTTAGATATGAATACGTTTCACAGAAACATAGAAAAAAGGTCCATTCGGCCCTTCGAGCAAACACTGCCATTCAATATGATCATGGTTGATCATCTAAAATCAGTACCTTGTTCCTGCTTTCTCCCCATATCCCTTGATTCCATTAGCCCCAAGAGCTAAATGTAACTTTAAAACATCTAGTGGATTGGCTCCCACTACCTTCTGTGGCAAAGAATTCCACAGATTCACAACTATCTAGGGTGAAAATGTTTTTCCTCATCTCAGTCCTAAATGGCCTACTCCTTATTCTTATTTTGTTAAAACGTGTCCACCTCTTCAAAGAGGTAGAAGACACTTCAGAATATTAAAAGCCATTTGATGTCATAGAAAAATCCTTAAAACATGCAGACTGGTTTGTGTTGTGTAACTCAGATTGCACTTTTTTAAAGTACTGTTACTATTTATCCGAATAGGATTTCAACGAGTTAAATCAATAATTTGGAATGAATTATATTTTCTTATTCAAGAGTCTTGTGCTACTTAGAAAGCTTGTCATTGAAGATAGACGAAAAATGCTGGACTAACTCTGTGGGTCAGGCAGGTTCTCTGAAGATTAGAAATAGGTGAAGTTTCGAGTTGAGACTTTCAGACTGAAACGTCACCTATTTCATTTCTCCAGATAGGCTGCCGGACCCACTGAGTTACTCCAGCATTTTTTGTCCAAGTTTGGTGTGAATGAGCATCTGCAGTTCCTACACCGAAAGGGAACCATAGAGAAACAGTATTGAAATAGGCCCTTCAGCCCAACGAGTCCATGCCAGCATCAATCACTCGTACACATTAGTTCTAGATTACACATTAGGGATGATTTTTATAGGAGCCAATTAATTCACTAACCTGCATGTCTTTGGAGTGTGGGAGGAAACAGGAGCACCCGGAGAAAACTCGCATGGTCACAGGGAGGCAAACTATGTTACAAACTCTGTACAGACAGCACCTGTAGTCAGGATTGAACCCGGGTCTCTGGTGTTGTAAGGAAACAGGGCTACTGCTGCGCCACTGTGCCGTCACTGTTTACTTCTTCAACGAGATAGAAGACAGATATTCAAAACTCTTTGTTGCCATAGCAAAACTCCACAAAAGAGGTGTTAAAGAAGGAACTGCAGATGCTGGAGAATCGAGGGTTACACAAAAAGCTGGAGAAACTCAACGGGTGCAGCAGCATCTAAGGAGCGAAGGAGATAGGCGACGTTTCGGGTCGAGACCCTTGTCTCGACCCGAAACGTCGCCTATCTCCTTCGCTCCTTAGATGCTGCTGCACCCGCTGAGTTTCTCCAGCTTTTTGTGTAACCCTCCACAAAAGAGGTGACTGGTGTGTGTTCTGTAATTCAGATTGCACTTTTGTTAAATACAGTGAAGGCGGCACAGTGGTGAAGCAGTAGAGCTTCACAGTCTGAAGAAGGTTCCCAAACCGAACTAGTGTGTGAAGAGGTCGGCAAGGACTTTGTAGGCCAGCAGGCTTATTTCCATGCTGTATCTTTCAATTAATCAATCAATCAGTTATCTATCCATTTCCCACCACAGGTGCTGACTGACCTGCTGATCTCCTCCAGCAGTTTGATTTGTGCATTAGTCAACTAATGCTTTACAACGGGAATTGGCATTAGAAGGGTGGCACAGGGGTGCAGCGGTACAGTTGCTGCCTCACAGTGCCAGAGAACCGGATTCGATCCTGATTATGGGTGCCGTCTGTACAAATCTGTACATTCTTCCTATGACCACGGGGATTTCTTCGGGTGCTCCGGTTTCCTCCCACACTCTAATGACATGCAGGTTTGTAGGCTCATGTAAATTCTCCTAGTGTGTAGGATAGAACTAGCGTGGATGATTGCTGTTTGGCACAGACTCGGTGAATCGAATTGCATGTTTCCATGCTGTATTTCTAATATTAAAAAAACAAGGGAATAGAACCGATGGTATCGTTGTATGAAGAACTGTCATAAATTCAAAATAGGCACAAGAAGCTGGAGTAACTCAGTGGGTCAGACAGCATTCCTGGAGAAAAGGAATAGATGACATTTCGGGTCGAGATCCTTCATTATGCTGCATGCAGTCACAAATTCATGTCTAATTTGAGTTGTTCCTTCTTTTCAAATATCTGCGGTATTCTGAATTGGTGTTTCTAAAATAATTTAATGTAACTACTTGGTCTTTTTATTGAGGTGATTCTGTGGCTAATCACCCTTAGTTATTTCCAGCCTGTGGCCCGAAGATTTTCATTATTTTGGTTCAATTTCCTGTTTAGTAGAGTCTAGCTAAACAACCATGCATCATTGGTCACTGGGTTTTTCTTCATAGACATAGAATATACATAAAAAATAGGTGCAGGAGGAGGCCGTTCGGCCCTTCGAGCCATCACTGCCATCATTGTGATCATGGCTGATCGTCCCCAATCAGTAACCCGTGCCTGCCTTCTCCCCATATCGCTTGGTTCCACTAGCCCCTAGAGCTCTATCTAACTCTCTCTTAAATCCATCCAGTGATTTGGCCTCCACTGCCCTCTGTGGCAGGGAATTCCACAAATTCACAACTCTCTGGGTGAAAAAGTTTTTTCTCACCTTAGTCTTAAATGGTCTCCCCTTTATTCTAAAACTGTGACCCCTGGTTCTGGTCATTGACTGGTTTAGAAATGGATGCTATGTAGCAAGGTTACAGTGGCTACACTCCTGGCCCTGAAGAAATGTCACCTATCGATGTTCGCCAGGGCTGCTACCTGACCCACTAAGACACTCCAGCACTTTGTGTCTTCCTGTGTGTAATGTATTCATACATATTCATGTATATGTTAATGAGCTGGTGTTCAATATAAGCAGGGAATGCTGGGTAATATATCTCTCTCTCGTGATCCAGGCAACCAGTGCGTAAGTTGTTATTCATTCTGCCATACGGAATATAATAAAATTGGCGACGAGGATGGGATAGAGTTTGTGAACTCATCCTTTAAATACGGTGCAGGACTGTTTTGAAACGTGCAGTATTGTTTAACATTTTAAACAGCAAATACAGAGCTGTGTCGCAGTTGTTTTCAAACTGGACACGATAGGCCACAGATCCTTCTATGTATGGAACTGTAATTTAAAACAGCAGTTGTACAAATCGTCGAGAGTTTGTCAGGCTATCTCTATGTTGTGTCTACGTGGCAAATCCTTGGGATTGTATCAGATTATAGATTTTTTTTGTCGAGTTCCTCAAGCTGTATAGCCTTTGTACAACAACGTTTTAGGTGAATTGCTACACCAGAACAGACAGGAAATTGTGGTTTTTGAACGGACTTTAGAAAAAAAGAGAACGACACGATAGCAGTGTCCGTGGGCTACATCGGAAACATTGGCATTTTTGACATAAGTAGAGAGCCGTTCAGCTCCTATATGGAGAGAGCGAACACGTTTTTCATGGCAAACAATATAATGGAGATTAGCAGTGAGGGAGAGATAGTGATTGAAACAAATAAGGCCGTTTGTGAATGCAAGAAAGCGATTCTGCTCACGGAGATCGGTCCTGAAGTGTACGGCACACGCGTGAATCTCCTTGCGCCCATAAAGGCAAAAGACGTGCCATTCAATTATATTATGAAGAAGTTGGAGGAACACTTCAACCCAAAGCCTCTGGCAATTGCAGAAAGCTATAAATTTGGCACTAGAAGCCAGAAGTAGAATAAGACAATCAATGAGTACATTGTTGCCTTGAAAAACGTAAGTTTGCACTGTAACTTTGGAACCTTTCTCGGACACACAGTACGCGACAGATTTGTTTGTGGTCTAGTGGATGAACGAATTCTGTCCAAACTCATGAATACTCCAGATCTTACATTCGAGAATGCATGCAAGATTGCTACCACAATGGAGATGGCATCAAAGAATGCTCGCGAGTTTCGTCCACCACAGACTGCAGTGGCCGTTTACAGTCACAAGGCAGTGCCTATGGCCAAACCAAGAGGCGCTAAACCAAAACCAAAGTATGGCGGGGAGCCGAGTTCAGCCAGTTGTTATCGTTGCAATGGTAATCACTCATCCCAATTATGTCAGTTCCAAATGGCCAAATGCTATAACTGCCAGAAGAAAAGCCATATCGCCACAGCACATCGGGCCAAGCTTAAAACAGGAAACCAACAATCTGCGGGAAACAAGCAACACCGGAGATGAGTTCACAACTTGGAGATGAACCCAGATGGAAATGAACTTGGGTTGTACACCATTTATGCAAACAACATCGATAAGCCTACAACCAGCCAAGGCAAGGACTTTCGAACCAAACTATTGATTCATGAACAGTTAATCGATATGTGTATCGACACGGCAGCAGATTGCTCGGTCATGAGACGAGACCTGTACGAAACAAAGTTCCCACAGACACCATTGTTTGAGAGTAAGGTCAAGTTGAGAACCTACTCGGGCAAAATTTTGGAGACTTGTGGACAAATGAACTGTAAAGTTCAGCATAATGGTCAGTCAGTAACACTGGCCATCATAATGGCCCACTACAGAAATAAACCAACCCTCCTTGGATAGGATTGGCTGAGTATAATAAAGTTAGACTGGAAGAACATTTTCAGTGTCAATTTGTCCAAATCACATCTTGAAAACGTCATAAGCAAATATGCAGAAATATTTGCCGACAGTTACACGGGAATAACAGGGTACTCTGCACATATTCGACTTAAAAGGAAGAAGGGTCTCGACCCGAAACGTCGCCTATCTCCTTCGCTCTTTAGATGCTGCTGCACCCGCTGAGTTTCTCCAGCTTTTTGTGTAACCTTCGACTTAAGCAAGATGTGAAACCTGTGTATTTTCGAACAAGACCTGTACCTTATGCACTGGTGGTCTCTGGTGAGTCTCCTTCATGGTTGAGAGGAGTTCCCGCATTCTGGGAAGTAGTCGCGGCCTCAGTGTTGGTCAGCATGGAAAAAATAGATACTTTTGTATAGGTAGGTGCAGTGGTAGAGGGCTTGCCATATTGTTGTACGTAGTCGAGGCAGCCATAGGTAGTTTTAGTTCATCTCCTTTGCTGACCGGGCATTTTCATTGGCTCATTGGGGGAAAAAACGTAAATACGAGTTTTCAGACCCAAGGAAAACCGACCGGTAATGTTAAATGCCCGCTAAACTTCACAGCTGTGTATCTCAGGCTTATTAAAACATTTCTGGCTTCTTAAAAGTGTCTCCACTCTATCTCCACCCCCCCCCCCCTCTCCACCTTTCTTCCCCACTCTTCCCTCCCCCCCCCCGCTCTTTTAAAGGACTTACCGTACACTGTGCTAGCCGTCTATAACCGCTCCCCCGCTTTCCCTGGCCCTTGCCTTTCCGGTGTGTGTGTGTGTGTGTGTGTGTGTGTGTGTGTGTGTGTGTGTGTGTGTGTGTGTGTGTGTGTGTGTGTGTGTGTGTGTGTGTGTGTGTGTGTGTGTGTGTGTGTGTGTGTGTGTGTGTGTGTGCGTGCGAGTGTGTGTGTGTGCGAGTGTGTGTGTGTGTGTGTGTGTGTGTCTCTCTGACGGTCGCCGTTGCAGTTCGCGATTTTGCAGGCCAGTGCCTCGAGCTTGAAGGTCGCAGGCAGTCCACTGAAAAGTCGCCCAAGTGGGACAGGCCCTTAACTCTCTTTTGAATGCATCCAGTTAATCTGCCTCCACTGCCTTACACAAATTCACAACTCTCTGGGTGAAAATGTTTTTCCTCATCTCAGTTTTAAATGGCCTACCCCTTATTCTTAAACTGTGATCCCTGGTTCTGGACTCCCCCAACATCGTGAACGTTTCCTGCATCTAGCGTGTCCAATCCCTTAATAATGTTATATGTTTCTATAAGAACTCCTCTCATCCTTCTAAATTCAGTGAAGACAAGCCCAGTCGCTCCATTCTTTCATCATATTACAGTCCCGCAATCGGGATTAACCTCGTGAACCTACGCTGCACTCCCTCAATAGCAAGAATATCCTTCCTCAAATTCGAAGACCAAAACTACACACAATACTCCAGGTGTGGTTTCACCATAGAAACATAGAAACATCGAAACATAGAAAATAGGTGCGGGAAGAGGCCATTCGGCCCTTCGGGCCAGCACCGCCATTCATTGGTGTTGTCTGTGTGGAATTTGTACACTCTACCTGTGACCGTGTGGGTTGCCTCCAGTGACTCTGGCTTCCTCCCACATTCCAAATTCATGCAGGTTTGTAGGTTAATTAGATTCTGTAAATTGCCACTAATGAATAGGATGAAAAGCTGGGATAACACAGAACTAGCGTGAATGGGTGCTCAAAGGTCAACGTGGTCTGAAGGTCCTGTTGGATACTGTATCTATAAACTAAACTAAACAAAATGTGAACTCACTAAACTAAACTAAATATAGTCTCTTGCCCAGAGCAGGGGAATCAAGAACAGAGGGCATAGGTTTAAGATGAAGGGGGAAAGATTTTATAGGAACCTGAGGTAAACGTTTTCACGTAAAGGGTGGTTGTTGTTTGGAAAAAGCTGCTGGAGGAGATAGTTGAGGCAAGGACCATCGCAACTTTTAAGAAGCAATTAGACAGGTACATGGATAGGACAGGTTTAGTGGGGTATGGACCAAATGCAGGCTAGTGGGACTAGTGTAAATGGGAAATGTTGGTTGCAAGTTGGGCCGAAGTGCCTGTTTCCACACTGTGGGACTATGACTATAGGCGGGCAGGTGGGACTAGTGTGGATGGGACATCTTGGTTGAAATGAGCAAGATAGGATGACGGGCCTGTTTCAGAGCCTTATGCCTCTATGACTATGATATTGGTCTGTAATTGACTTCTATAGGGTACTTTCAGTGGGCAAGGATCAAGCTGGCAATTGTCATCAAATATATAGTTGTAGCAGTTCATGGTTTATTTTGAAAAATTTTATTAAAGTGGCAACTTTCAATTCATTTCGGAGTCACGTGAGTGACTTCGTGGAGACCCCGCCAGCACGCATGCGCGACATAAGGACCGCTCAGGTAAGTATAAGGCAACCTTGAGCTGGTTGTCCCTGTTATTGAACTTTTTTCGTTCACAGGGATCATGGATAGGAGGAGTACGGGTCGCAGGACTTCGGAGAGGAGTCGTTGACCACTTTTCCCGGAGCTTTCTACATCAGCAGCACCCGCTAGTCGGACCGGGAAAAAGGCGCGAAAGTCGGGCAGCCCTGTGATTACAGGAACTGGCCCACCGACACAGCTGTGTATAGGCGGCGAGCCCGCAGAACAGCAAATTGGGACAGCGCCTGAGCAGGTAGACCCTGACTCTATTTCTTTATCTCCCACCGGAAGGGAGACACTGGCTGAGATGAGCAAACGGGTTACCCGTGCTGCTGCACGGTCCTTCTCTCCGGCTACTCGAGGAAGAGCCAGGGATAGAGCTGCTCAACAGCCAAGCCCTTCTAGGGCTGGATACTCACCAAAAGCCGCAAGACTGCGGGCTGGTGATTTTTCGAGACCTGAGTCTACTGGCATACCAGGGAGGGCCAGTATTGACTCACCACCCAGCAGAACCGGCAGAAGTCGCGCAGGTGGAGTCTCACCACGGTCACTGCACCCCCCCCATTAGCGGCAGGACGTGACCGTACGTCGCCTTTGTCTGGGAAAAGGACAGGCGGCAAGCCCGCGCGGACGTCGGGTTACCACGCTGCGGCAGCAGGTGCCGACTATACACCGCATATGGCCTTTGAGGCAAGCGGACCGGTTTCGTCTAAAAGGAGGCGAACGAGCAGCAGATCCGCGCTGGAATCGCATAGCCCCGCAGGAGCGGCAGGCAGCGGCTTTATGTCACGGCACCGAGATTCTTACCTCGACGAGGTACGGGCCAGTGATAGGAGCCTCAGGAGTTCCTTCGGGCCTGAGGGCTCCGACCTTTCATTCACATATGATGAAGGTCGTATGGAACGAATGGAAAGCATGATGGAACGCATCCTGCAGCAAAATCTACAGCAGGACGTTCCCAGTTCCAGGGGGTTATTGAATATATCCCCATCATCAATGGGAAGTTCAAGGCAGCCAGGGGAAGAGGAGGATATACTGGTTCACGAACCTGTGGCACCTGAGATTCCTCAGGAGGAGCTGTTGGATGTGGCGACCAAATTTGCATTACCCAAATCTTCGGGTCAACCCCTCAAACCCAAGCTGGCAGCCACCATTGATTTCCTGACGAACCACCAGTTACAGGATCAGGTCCTTGCTGAAGCTATGAACAGGTACAAGGCGCCGAATAATTGTAACTCGCTAAATGTGCCCATAGTGAATATGCCTATTTGGGGGAATATAAGTCCGGGCATCAGAGCACAGGAAATTAAACTACAAAGAATCCTGAAGTTGCTCACGTCGGGGATCACTGCATTTGCGAGGTCAGTGGATGGCATGGATTTGAGTACTGAACGGGAAGATGCTCTTGCAATGTTATGCAATACCCAGTACGAAATCAACGCATTTCGCAAATCTACCATCAAGCCCACATTAAACCCTAAGTTCGCGGGGCTATGTAGGGCATCTCCGACGCCACCACCTAGACAATTGTTCGGGGAAGACCTACCGAAGCAGGTCAAAGATCTAGATGACCAAGCGAAAACAGTGGGACTCATGAGGTCACACCCCTCGAGTAGACAAATGGCTAGGAGATTACCATACTCCAGACCGCGGGGTCAACCCGAGAGATCAGCAAGGACCTACATGCCGGCGCCTCCGCAATTCCAACCATACCAACAGCCGAGGCCTTTTTTAGGGCAAGGCCCGCAACGGCCGGCATGGAAGATGCGGCACCCGCAAAACCCAGCACCTCCACATCCCACCAAACATGTCAGGGACCGCCGGTAACCATGGAGGTAAGGCAGTCTGGATTTCATGCAGTTGCATGTTTAACCTCACATGTTGGAGGGAGATTACGGTTCTTTAAGGAGGCATGGGATACCATCACTTCAGATGTGTTTATCTTACAAAGTATTCAAGGTTATGAGATTGAGTTCATAAATGGACAACTTCCCCCGCCTCAGCACATGCCGGATCGCAAATTTGCACTTTCCAATAAGGAAGTAGCAGAAGGCTATGCTGAAATCTTGAGATTACAAGAAAAAGGGGTGATAGAAAGGCCGATCCACGAACCAGTTGAGTTTGTATCCAACATCTTCACAAAAACTAAGAAAGATGGTGGATGCCAGGTCATCATAGATCTAACCCATTTGAATACTTTTGTAAAATATACCCATTTTAAAATGGACACGTTTGAAACAGCCAAATCTTTGGTTTCTAAGGGCTGCTTCATGGCATGCATTGATTTAAAAGATGCATACTATTCGGTATCCATTCGGAAACATCACAGGAAGTTCTTGAAATTTATTTGGATGGATCAACTTTGGCAATATAGAGCTTTGCCCAATGGGCTTACCACGTCAGTGGTAATTACTAAAGCCAGTGTTAGCAACACTGAGAAAGCAAAACCATACGGTTATGGCTTATTTGGATGATATCCTAATTATTGGAAATACTTTGGAATCAACAAATTTGGCAGTTACAGCCACTGTTTCATTGTTTCAAAAAATGGGATTTATTATCCATCCAGATAAATCAAAGTTCTGTCCCTCACAGGTCATGGACTATCTGGGGTTTACGGTTGATTCCAATCGAATGATTACCACCATTCCAATTAACAAAGTTGGGGACATCATTGAAGCATGTAATAATCTGGTCTGCGCCAGTACACCATCAATCAGACAAGCTGCTAAGGTAATTAGGAAAATGGTAGCAGCTTTTCCAGCTGCTCAATTTGGACCTTTATATTAACAAAATTTGCAAAGATCCAAGATTTCAGCATTGAAATTGAATGCTGGACATTTTGATAGACCCATGCAGTTGCCATTCAAGGCAAAAATTAAGTTACAATGGTGGATTGATAATATCCGTAACTCATTCAAACCCATCATTGAGCCTCGCCCGTCAGTGTATTTACAAACTGAAGCAAGTTCCCATGGCTGGGGAGCTACTGATAACAACTCTAGTTGTGGTGGCAGATGGGACTCACTTGAATCTACCCTTTTGTTATCACGAGGGATAAATTATTTGGAGATGCTTGGGGCATTTTACGGACTCAGAGCTTACTGTTCAAACTTTACTGACACTCATGTCTGTCTCCAAATAGACAACACCACTGTGGTGCCATATTTAAATCATATGGGCGGTACCAGGTCAATTTCATGTGATGAATTGGCTAACACACTTTGGCTCTGGTGCATACAACGGAAAATTTGGATATCAGCTACCTATCTCCCAGGTAAGCTCAACACAGTGGCGGACACCAGGTCACGTATATTCAATGACAACATTGAATGGATGTTAAATCCCCAAATATTCACCAAAATCACAGCCAAATTTGGTAAACCGGATATTGACCTTTTCGCGTCACGGTTAAACCATCAGGCACCAACATATGTATCATGGGAACCAGATCCTGGGGCAATGGCGATGGACGCTTTCTCGCTGGACTGGGGGAAATGGTTTTTCTATACATTTCCTCCATTTTGCCTCATCAGTCGGGTATTGCAGAAAATCCAATCAGATTCTGCAAAAGGCATTCTTATCATACCCGACTGGCCTACACAATCATGGTATCCGGTGGGCCTTGGAATGATCAGTGAACCATGGGGTCTCTTGGAGAATTGCCCACAGTTGGTGACGAACCCTGTTACAGGGGAACACCATCCCTGCCACAGTCACCTGAAACTATTGGCTTGCAGGTTTTGAATAGACCACTGCTGCAGTATGGTCTCTCGTCAAGGACCATGGATACAATCGGAGCATCATGCAGGGAGTCTACAAGACGGCAATACCTGACCCAAATAAGAAAATGTGAGGCCTACTGCGGCCGCATGAACATTACCTATGACTCCGTCACCATACCAGATGTGCTGGAATTCCTTGTGGGGTTGTACCATGATGAACACCTCAGCTATAGTGCCATTAATAGTGCCAGGTGTGCGCTATCATCTTACCTTACCATCGAGGTAGGATCTCACAAGCTAGTGTCCAAGTTGATGCGGGGCATATTCAATTCAAATCCACCCCGACCTCGTTACAATGTTACCTGGGATATTGGGGTAGTTTTAACCCTACTCAGGACATGGTCACCCATGGCTGGACTCCCTTTGGACAAACTCACCTTGAAGTTGGTGATGTTATTGGCACTTACGTCAGCACAACGGGTACAGACGCTACAAAAAATCAATATTTATAGAATGGTCTCTACCCCAGAAAAAGTAACTTTTTACATTGATGAGTTACTAAAGCAGCACAGACCAGGGTTTACAGGGCTGCAGCTGGTGTTTCCGGCATACGCCGCTGATGTGAGGCTATGTTTAGCCACCCATATTCGTCACTATATTAAAGTGACGCGGACCCTAAGGGGAATGGAGAAATATTTGCTGATTAGCCACAAAAAACCACATCATAGAGTGTCGGTACAGACGATCTCCAGATGGCTCAGGATCGTCTTGGATGCAGCAGGTATTGACATTAATGTCTTTAAATCCCATTCCACCAGGGCTGCATCGACGTCGGCGGCAAGGGTCATGGAGGTGCCCATGGACCATATTCTTGCCACAGCGGGATGGGCTAGTGAAGCCACTTTTCAGCGGTTTTATAACAAACCTGTTGCCGCTCCTGTTATGTTCGCGGAGGCCGTGCTGAATGTGGGTCAAGAACATACAGCTATTCCCCAGTGAGGGTTTTTTTCTTTGTTTATAATTAATAAACATTATTATTTTTCAGTACATCCAGTCTGAAACATGTTTATACTCCTATCCATCCATATTGTGGTGTGTGTGAGAGCATGGACGTGATCCAGGGCATGAAATCACAGAGCTTTGAAATCTTCACGAAGTCACTCACGTGACTCCGAAATGAAATAGTAAGATTAAATGAGAACTTACCAGTTTGAAGTTTGATCTTTATTTTATCAGGAGTTGCGATGAGGGAATTCGTGCCCCCCGCTCCCAACCCTCTATCATAAGGTCAACTGGTAAATAGTCTCTTCAATCTTACTATAACAAGTCATTTCTTTGTTGTTGGTTCTGTGATTCCACACCACTGCTTTGAAGAATGTCGCGCATGCGTGCTGGCGGGGTCTTCACGAAATTCCTCATCGCAACTCCCCATAAAATAAAGATCAAACTTCAAACTGGTAAGTTCTCGTTTAATCTTACTACTTTATTTTCTGCAGAGGAACTGAACCAATTGGCTCTGAATATCGGAAGTAATATTTTGGCATGAGATGAGTGTTGGAAGTTGGTGAACTGAATGTGCCAGAAACCTCCTCACTGCATCAGTTTTGTTTCTCTCATTTCTCTCGGTTTTGTCAGGTTTACCGACTGAAGTTTTGCGAATGGATCAGTAGTTCTGAGTTTGGAGAATGGGCGGCACAGTGGCACAGCAGTAGAGTTGCTGCCTCACTGCACCAAAGACACTGGTTCGATCCTGACTGCGGGTGCTGTCTGCACGGAGTTTGTACATTCTCTCTGTGAATGCGTGAGTTTTCTCCAGGTGACAATAGACAATAGGTGCAAGAGTAGGCCATTTGGCCCTTCGAGTCAGCATCGCCATTCAATGTTATCATGGCTGATCATCCGAAATCAGTACCCCATTCCTGTCTTCTTCCCAGGTGCTTCGATTTCCTCGTACATTCCAAAGACGTGCAGGTTGGTAGGTTAATTGGCTTCTGTAAATTGTTCCTAGTGTGCAGGATAGAACCAGCATAGGCGTGATCGCTGGTCGGTGTAAACTTGGTGCGTATGTTTCTATGTTGTATCTACGTTATGTGCAGTGTCTGTCTCAGTCTCCTCCTCAGCACCTCGAATAGCCCAATGTCCCTATCACAGTAATCCTATGTCTAATAGCAAGGACCTGTAGATGCTGGTTTATACCAAAGAAAGCCACAAAGTGCTGGCGTAACTGAGCAGATCAGGCAGCATCTCTGGAGCACATGGATGGGTGATGTTTCGGGTCAGTCTGAAAAAGGGTCCCGACCTGAAAGGACACCTATCCATGTTTCCAGCCACACTGACCTGCTGAGTTGCTCCACCACTTGCTTGAGTAATCCTACATCTTAAGGGCGGTACGGTGGCGTAGTGGTAGAGTTTCTCGCTTACAGCGCTTGCAGCACCAGAGACCCAGGTTCGATCCTGACAACGGGTGCTGCCCGTATGGAGTTTGTACATTCTCCCCGCGACCACGTGGGTTTTCTCCAAGATTTTTGGTTTCTTCCCACACTCCAAAGACGTACAGGTTTGTAGGTAAGTTGGCTTGGTAAATGTCAAAATTGTCCCTAGTGTGTGTAGGACAGTGTCAATATGCGGGGATCGCTGGTCGGCGCGGACTTGGTGGGCTGAAAGGCCTGTTACCGCACTGTATCTCTAAACTGAAACTAAGCTACATAAATTGATGTTCAAAATAGATTTGATTTTATTCATTCAAGGGATGTGAGCCTCACAGGGTGAACCAGCATTTAACTGCCCATCCCTAAATCAGTCTCTATTTTGAGAAGGCTGAGCGAGCTGGAAAAGCGAGCTGAGCCGCCCTCAGCAAAAATGGTCGACCTTTATTTTGAGTGTGACCTCCAGCCAAGGGAAACAGTTTCACATCCATCTACAAAGCACTAAGAATTTTATATGATTCAGTAAGATCACCTCTTAATTCTTTACATTCTTCAACACCACGGATCCAGTCTTCATAATGTCTCTTCACACGATGAACCTGTTATGCCAAAAATCAGTCAGGTGAATCTTCTCTGCACTCTATCATAAGTACATCCTTCCTTGTGTAGTGAGAGACCTGATTCCCTGATGTTGCAGGTATAGTTTCACCAGCGTTGTATATCATTGCAGTAGGACATCAGAACTCCTGTCTTGAAATTGACAGTGGCGCATCTCACAGCGCCAGAAACCCAGGTTCGATCCTGACCTCAGGCGCTGTCTGTGTGGAGTATGCATGTTCTCCCTGTGACTACATGTGTTTCCACCGGATGCTCCGGTTTCCTCCCGCATTCCAAAGATGAGCGAGTTTGTCGGTTAATTGGCTTCCGTAAATTGCCCCTAGTGCACAGGGTGCGAAACAGGGATAACATAGGACTTGCAAACACTCTGTACTTTTCAATCAATTAAATCAATTCAATGTGCTGGCAATCAATTAAAGGGTGGTGCTGTAATTTGTGTGGCTACCCTGCAGTGCAGTAGCTTACGTTACATGTTTATCTTGGGGTGCTTTCTATGTGGGGTTTGCGCGCTCTTGTTGTAAACACATGTGACCGAGTGGGTTTCCTCCAAGTGCTCCGGTTGCTTACCAGTCTCCAAAGACCTGTGGGTTTGTAGGTTTATTGGCCTCTGTAATACTGCCCCTAGTGTGTAGGGAGTGGATGAAAAAGTGCGATAACATAGAACTAGTGTGAACGGCTGATCGATGGCCGGCTTGGACTTGGTGGGCCGAAGGCCTGTTCAATGCTGTATCTTTTGATCAATTAATCAATGATTTGTTACAAGAGACTTCTGTGCAACCTCTTCACAGGCTGCACTGTCACCATTCGCAAACGTGATTTGATCACGTCTTTCAAATCATTAATATCAATCGTGACCAGCTGGGGCCTCGGCACTAATCCCAGATGATTGGGTTCATGTAGGAGGTGAGTTTGAAGGCCCTGGGCCTGTACTCGCTGGAGTTTAGAAGGATAAAGGGAGAACTCATTGAATCCTATCGAATAATGAAAGATCCAGATAGTGTGTACGTGGAAAGAATGTTTGCAGAGTTTAGTTTAGAGATACAGCACGGAAACAGGCCGTTCGGCTCACAGAGTCCGTGCCGACCAACGATCCCCACACACTAACACCATCCTATGCACTAAGGACAATTTACAATTTTACCAAGCCAAGTAGCCTACAAACCTGTATGTCCTTCAAGGGTAGGAAGACACCGGAGAAAACCCATGTAGGTCACAGGGAGAACGTACAAACTCCATACAGACAGCACCCAGAGTCAGGATCGGACCCGAGTCTCTGGCGCCACCCATTTATTTGATTGATTGAATTGATTGAAAGATAGAGTGGAAACAGGCCCTTTGGGCTCACTGAGTCCACACCAACCATTGGCACTGTAAGGCCGCAACTCTACCGCTGCACCACTGTGGGAGAATCTAGACCCAGAGGGCACAGCCTCAGAATAAAAGAACTTACCTTCAATATGGAGATGAGAAGGAATTTATTTCGCCAGAGGGCGGTGAATTTGTGGAATTCATTTTCACAGACGGCTGTGGCCAAATCATTGGATTTTTTAAAGGCGGTGGGTTCTCGATTAGGAAGGGCATCAAGATTATAGGAAGAAGGCTGGAGAATGGGGTTGTGAGGGTAAAATAGATCAGCCATAACCGAATAATGGAGCAGACGCAGTGGCACGAATGGCCTAATTCTGCTGCTATATCTTGACTCATTAGATCAAACTAGATTTGAAAGTTTCTTTCACACTGCTGACGGAGGTGTAGGGTGCCACAGCATCAGCAGTTCTTGATTCTCTAGGCTCTCTTTCCCCCCTTTACTTCCTCCATTCTAGCTTCCTCATATGAGTGGGCACCACTTTTCATGTGTGTATGCAAAACAAGATGATGCAACATTGACAGTTCAGTATGTCCAAAGGACACAATGTGCTGGGATAGCTCAGCAGGTCGGGCAATATCTCTGGACAACATAGATACGTGACGCATTGGGTCATAACCCTTCTTCAGACTGTCTCTGAGTCTGAAAAAGGGTCCTGACCCAAAACGTCACCTACCCATGTTCTCCAGAGATGCTACCCGACCTGCTGAGCTACTCCAGCACTTTGTGTTTTTTTTTTGTAAACCAGCATCTGCAGTTCCTTGTATGTCTAAGGTTGATGGTTCATCAGCTAGTTACATGGCAGTATTTTACAAAAATGAGAACTCTGTATAATTACGTTTAAAATATCTTTCATTTTATTGAATAAATTGGATTAAAAATTACAGTAGATGTCAACAATCAATGAGTTTATAAACTTTTTTTCTGAGTTAGGTAGCAGATATTAATGTATATGACTGAAGATCTTTTGTCCGTAATGCATGATGATATTAGTTACTGAGAGAAACAATGCAGGATGTCAATAGTAAATAATATTATTGCAGTTGTTTTAACTTGTTCGAAGCCAACAGTGCAGATTTGTGGATCTTGAGTAGTCTTTGCAACCCCTCATGTTAAGTCTTCAAACCAGCATCTTTAGAACATGTGTCAGAAAGATCAGTCACTATAATTATATTTGATAGTCACATTATGAATGCCAGTAAGTTAGTCAGATTTTAAATGTGCTAAAGACATTTGTGTACAATGTGTGCATTGTGTACAAAATCATGAGAGGAATAGATCGGGTGAATGCGCCAAGTCTCTTGCTCAGAGTAGGGAAATCAAGAACCAGGTACCATAGATTTAAGGTGAGGAGGGAAAGATTTAATAGGAACGTGAGGGGTAACTTTTTCACACAGCGGGTGGTGGGTGTATGGAACGAGCTTCCAGAGGAGATAGTTGAGGCAGTTGGCATCTTAATGTTTAAGAAACATTTGGACAAATACATGGATACGACAGGATTGCAACGATATGGCCCAAAACAGGCAGGAGGGACTAGTTTAAAAGGGACATGTTTGGTCGGCGTGGTCAAGTTGGGCCTCAGAGCTTGTTACCATGCTGTATGACTCTATGACACCAATAAAGCTACAGATTTAGTCTGTGATTTGGAGAGCAACGTCAATTTTAAATAAATCTTATACTGGAGATAAACGTACAATGATCTGAGGGTGAAGAAGTTCCCTTTGTGAGGCCAGACCGTTCCTCAGATGGATTGTGTTGTGGTATCACAGAGATGCCTGTGATCAAATTGAGGTTTGAGATTCCACCACCAGCATTTGTGGCAAAGCCAGAGTGATGTTGTTTCCTCATGTTGTTTCCTATTAATGAATGTTGTTTCCTATTTGCGCCGTTGCAGTTTTGAGAGTATGTTTTGGATCTTGTGTGCATGCAACTCAATGGGCTGAGTGGCCTAATTCTGCTCCATGTCCTATGGTCTAGTTTAGATTACAGATAGAGCGTGGAAACAGGCCCTTCGGCCTACCAAGTCCGCTCCGACCAGTGATCCCTGCACATTAACACTATCCTATACACGAGGGCCAATTTACAATTTTACCGAAACCAATTAACCTACAAACCTGTTCATCTATGGAGAGTGGGAGGAGACCAGCGCACCTGGGGAAAACCCAAGCTGGTCAAACTCGGTACAGACAACACCCGTAGTCAGGATCAAACCCGGGTGTCTGGTGCTGTAAGGCAGCAACTCTACCAGTGCACCGCCGTGCCGCCCAGTAGATGTTTATGTATGTTTGCTGACCATACAGTTTGTTCGCCTACAGTGAATAACCATGGATTATGCTTGTAACCTACTGTCAGATGCCAATTATTAGGACTTTCATCTGATTCAGAAGATTGAGGTTTATTCTCCACTGTCTAACATAAACTTCCACTTCAGTGCTGTACTGCCAGAGGTGTCCTGCTTCATATGGGATGTTAAACCCAGAGCTAGGTGGATATATGTGTGGGGCGTTTAAATGACCATGTTGTCCATCTCTCAGAGTATAGTATAGCACAAGAATGGGTCCCTTGGCCCGCAATGTCTGCGCGAATATAATACCAAGACAATCTCTTATCTACCTGTACATAATCTATATCCCTCCGTTCCCTGCATGTCCATGTGCCTATACAAACATCTCTTAACTACTACTATCATCTGCCTCAACCATCACCCCCGGCAGCACATTCCAGGCACTCACCACTCTCTGTGTAAAAGTTGCCCTGCACATCTCCTTTAAACTTAACTCCACTTATGCTAAAGCTATGCCTTCTAGTATTTGATTTTTCCATCCTGTGGAAGAAAGGTTCTGACTTTCTATCGCTCTCATTATTTTACACACTTCTATCAAGTCTCCCCGCAACCTCCGGCGTTCCAGAGCAAACAATCCAAGTCTGTCCAGCCTCTCCCTGAACCTAATACCCCCTAATCTAGGCAACGTTCTGGTAAACTCCCTCTGCAACCTTTCTAATGCCTCCACATCCTTTCTGCAATCCTGTAATTGTTAAATAACAAGAATGATGGAATGAAATTTGGAATTCGTCAGATTTCTGGGTGTTAGCATCTCGGAGGAACTGTCCTGGGCCCAGCACATAGATGTAATCACAAAAAGGACGTGCCAGCACCTCTACATTAGATATTTTAAGGGATTCAGCGTGTCAATGAATAGTCGTAACAAATCTGTATGGATGCACTGTAGAGAGTATCCTGACTGATTACATCATGGTCTGCTACAGCAATCCCAACGCACGGGAACACCAAGAGGCTGTAGAGAGTGGTGGATTCAGCCGTTCATCACAGCCACACCGCTCCTCACCATTGAATGCATCTCCACCAGGTGTTACCTCACGGAGGCATCATCTATTCTCATGGATCACCATTATCTGGGTCATGCTCTCTTCTCACTGCTACCGCTAGACTTTAGAGATGCAGCATGGAAACATGACGTTTGACCCACCGAGACCGTGCCAAACAGCAATGCCCCACACACTAGTTCTATCCTACACACGAGGGACAATTTACATAAACCTACAAACCTAAACGTCTTTGGAGTGTGCTGGGAAACCGGAGCACCCGTACAGACAGCACCCGTAGTCAGGATTGAACCCGGGTCTCTGGCGCTGTGAGGCAGCAACTCTACCGCTGTGCCACTGTGTCGCAGGAGGTACAGGACTAAGTCCCACACCATCAGATTCAGGAACAGCTACTATCCTGCAACCATCAGGATCTTGAACCGACCCACACAACCTAATCCCATCCTGGTAATGGAACACCACGGACCACCTCTTGCACGACCATGGACTTGTTTTCTATAGTGTATTTTTGCACTAAGATCTTGTTTTCTTGCACAGTCTTTTTCTTCGCACTGCCTTGTTGAATTAATGGACAAATTATTTATAATCTGTTTTTGTGTGTGGTCTGAGTCTATGTGCCTGTGATGCTGCTGCAAGCAAGATTTTCATTGTACCTGTACCTCAGCGTACTTGTGCATGTGAAAATAAACTCTACTTTAAATAAAGGTGGCACAGTGGAGCAGCGGCACAGTTGCTGCTTTATAGTGCCAGAGACCGGGATTCGACCTTTACTACGGGTGCTGTCTTGTACGGAGTTTGCATGTTCCTCCTGTGACCGTGTGGGTTTCCTCTGGGTGCTCCGGTTTCCTCCCACACTCCAAAGACATACAGGATTGTAGGTTGATTGGCTTCCGTAAATTGTAAATTGTCCCTAATGCGTAGGATAGTGCTAGTGAACGGGGTGATCGCTGGTTGGAGATTCGGCCGGAGGAAGAGCCCGTTTCCGCGCTGTATGTCTAAAGTCTAAGTCTAAAGTAAAGGCTTGTTACGTTGACTTGTAATCTAGAGTGAAGTGTCCGTACTTGAGTTTACATTTCTTTGCATCTTTGGCAGTCTCTTTTTGCAGAATCTCAACTTTTTGGACAGCATGTTCCTGAATGATCGACATAGAAAAAAGTAAATTAATGGATCGAGGCAAGCGTTTAACGCTATCATGCTGAGTGTAGTTTCCTTGATGTAGTACAGGGCAATTCTAACCGAACACTTGAAGGCATCTCGGGTTTGGCTCAGTGTGTACGGGATCCTGGCAAAATGAAAGGGCACAAAACAGGTAAAGAACACAGCCAGCACAAGAAAAACATTGAGGTTGATCTTGTTCCTTTGATTGGAGCTGCCTCCCGTTTTCTGATAGGATTTATAAAGTTCTCTGCTTATCAGGGCATAGCAGACAACTATCACCACCAAGCTGCTCCAGAAGATGATCTGGCAGATGAAGTTCACCACTTCGTGCCACTTCAAGCCCAGCTCGGTTTTGAGTAAGGAACACTTGCGTTCGTTTGCTGCTATGGCACTTCGCTTGTAGAGTAGCATGTTGGGCAAAGCCAAGAGAAACAAAGACAGCCATATGGACGCCGAGAGAATTTTGGCGGTTCTGGGTTTCCACGATGCAGAACGGCCAAATGGCTTTGCTGCCTTCTGGTAACGGTCAGTGCTTATCAGTGCTAGGAATATGATGCTAATGTACATAGTCAGGTAGAAGATGACTGAACTAACCTGACAGACAAAGACTTGGAACGCAGGCGTTCTGAACCGTGACTCAACGATAATCTTAAACAGGAAAGTCAGTATCATTAGTGCATCGGCCACGACGGTATTCTTAAGGTACACAATGAAGTTTGATTTGCTTGGTATTTCAAAGAACACCCAAATAGCCAGGCTGTTCATCAGAAGGCCAGCGATGAAAAGGACGGTGTAAAGTACGGAGAAAATCACTTGGCTGTTCCTACGATCTGGCGCACACTTGACTTCTGCCGTAGCGTTTGAATAGTTGAAGAAGCTTCCTGTCTCGTTCAGAGCCATCTCTATAAGAACAAATTTAAACATGAAACTGAGAAGGATTTAAGCTTGTTGTGTTGTATTCTGAATGAATGAATGAATGAATGAATTATATCTTTATTCAACTTGCCAAGTATAAATAGTGACAGCTAAATGAGTTCCTCCAGCACTTTGGGTTTTTTTGCTCACAGTTCCAGCATCTGCAGTCTCTATCGTCTCCAGTTTACTTTACTTTAGTTTGTTGTCACGTGTACCGCGATACAGTGAAAAACTTTTGTTGCGTATTAACCAGTCGGCGGGAAGACACTACGTGATCACAATCGAGCCATTTACAGTGTATAGATGCTATACATCTATAGATGCTATACATCTATGGATTCCCATGCTAGGGGAATATAGACACAAAATGCTGGAGTAAAACAGCATCTGCAGTTCTTTCCAACACATGATAAGGGAATAATGTTTAGTGCAAGTTAAAGCCAGTAAAGTCTGATCAAAGGTAGTCCGAGGGTCACCAATGAGATAGATAGTAGTTCTGGACTGCACTCTAGGTGTGGTAGGATGATTCAATTGCCTGCTCAGGGCCGTGCATTTCTACACTTCTACCTTTTACCAGTTACCACTCTCTCTTTGATGCACTGCGCCTCTCCCATCAGGCAAGAGGTATAGAAGTGTGTAGACGCATACCTCCTGATTCAGGGACAGTTTCTTCCCAGCTGTTATGAGGTACGTGAAACGTCCTCACACCAACTAGAGAGTGGTCCTGAATCTCCCATCTATCTCACTGGAGACCTTTGAACTATGGTTAAATTTGTATCTGTATCTTGTACTAAATGCTGTAGCCTTTATCTGTACACTGGGCGGCTTGATTGCAACCATGCACAGTCTTTTCTTTGATTGGATAGCATGAGGCAAAATGTTTTTCCCTGCTCCTTGGTACACGTGACAATAATAAACTAAACTAAACTAGCACTGATTTTTGGAACAGGATATGTGAGGCAGCGCAGCGGTAGAGTTGCTGCGTAACAGCTCCAGAGACCTGGGTTCGATCCTGACTACGGGTGGTGTCTGTACAGAGTTTGTACGTTCTCCCTGTGACAGCGTGGGTTTTCTCCGGGTGCTCCGATTTCCTCCCACATTCTAAAGACGTACAGACTTTACAAGTGATCGCTGGTCGGTGCGGACTCGATGGGCTGAAGGGTCTGATTCCACACTGTATTTCTAAAGTAAAGTCTAACTCACAAATATCTGTTTCATAAATTGGCCCCAGTTTACAATGCCATGTTAAAGATGGGGACAAAAATATAGCAGGTTAGTTTCCCAATTCATAGTTGGGAATTTGACGTAGAGTGAAGGTGGCTACAGTGTATCCCCACATCGATCCAATCTTTAACAGAAACTCCGCCAGCGTTGAAATTCATGTGAGCTCCATATGTTTTATTTTCAATTTCAATATGCAATTATTTTAAGAGAACAAAACTTTTTTCATGACCACAAAGTTTCTCCTTTCAAAATCACAGCCTGTTCCATCTGATTTTCTATGATGAAATTGTGTAAATATAACCATTTTCCTCTCAAAGTCCCCCCATAAAAAGGGAAATAAAATTAAACCGCTTCCACTCTGCATGCAGTAACTTTAAACTTTATGTTGGACATACAACATGGAAGCAGGCCCTTCGGCCCACTGAGTCCATGCCGACCAGTGATCACCCCGTGCTCTTGCACTATCTTGCACACTAGGGACAATTTATAATTTACACAAGTCAATTAGCCAACAAACCTGCAGATCTTTGGAATGTGGGAGGAAACGAAGAACACCCGGAGGAAACACATGCCATCACAGTGAGAACGTACAAACTCCGTGCCCACAGCACCCGTAGTCAGCATTGCACCTGGGTTTCTGATTTTGTAAGGCAGCGACTCTACCACTGGGCTACCGTGCAGCCCCTAACAGTAACAGTATTATCAAGAACAGAAAGCTCCGGCATACGTTGGAAATTTAAAATAAAAACAAAAAATACCAGCAATACTTGGCAGGTCAGACAGCTTCTGGAGAAAGGAAAATAAACCATATGTTTCAGGTTAAAGATACTTCATTAGATATATGTTATGAAGATGCATCGCCATAGTAACCACTATTGTTTCAGCACTCCCTATTTTTGTCTCTCTCGTCTGGTCAATCTTAGAAATTATGATATCAATTTGCACGTTGATAATCTATCCATTAATCTCTCATATTTCATTTGATTACCTTCTTTGCTGCTGCTTGCTGTTTCCACTGGTTGGGATGGTTGTGGGTCTCAAATCGTCTTGCTTTATGCCAAGGCGAACAAATATCTGTTGAACATAATGTCTCCAGGAAACAGTCCCTCTGTGGAGATGAATATTTTGTTGGTCCTTTAGAGCGGAAGCTCTCGGATCTGATAAGTTGCAAACTTTGTCAGTAGTTCTGCTTTCTTGGCCTAGTTATGTATCACTGACAAAAGTCGAAGACTCCTTTCCTGGTCTTGTATTTGATTTGAGAATTTGGCTCATTGATCAATGTGACGGCAATTAGTGTCATACAGCGTGAAAACAGGCCCTTTGGCCCAACTTGTTCACGCCAACCAACATGCCCCATCCACACTAGTCCCACCTGCTACATTTGGGCCATATACCTCTAAACGCGCTATTCATGCACCTGTCTAAATGTTTCTTAAATGTTGTGATAGTAACTGCCTCAACTACCTCCTCCGGCAGCTTCTTCCATACACCTACCACCCTTGTGTAAAAATGTCGGCCCTATAAAATCTTTCTCCCCCTTCATCTTAAGCCTATGTTCTCTTGTTCTCGATTCTCCTACTCTGGGCAAAAAAACGACATTTACCTGATCTATTCCCCTCTTAATCTTGTGCATCTATGTAAGATCACCCCTCATCCTCTTGCACACCCAGGAATAAATTCCTAGCCTGCTCAACCTCTCCCAATAGCTCAGGCCATCGAGTCCTGGCAACATTCTCATAAATCTTCTCTGCAGCCTTTCCAGCTTGACAACATCTCTCCTATAACATGGTGACCTAAACAATCCATACAGATCCCTCAATCATTAAAACAGCGTATTAAGCCCACATTGCAAGCATGATTTTCACTGTATTTTACCTCACCGTTCTTATGCATATGACAATAAACTGCACTTGACGACTTGATATAACATTGCTGCTTCTCAGAACCTACCATCCACAGGTTGACTGCTGCCTCCTCGATGTTGAAATGGCTGTAACGCTTAAAGTTACTTCCTTAGATGTAAAGCGCCTTCCAAATCACGTCTTTCCAGTCGGTCAGTGACGGTTAACGGTCAGTGGTTGCAGAATTGGCTACTTCAGTCAGTCGCTGTGGTATAGTTTCTCTTGTCAGCATTGCCTGGGATGCGCCACGTGGAGGGTTCTGCTTGCATCCCATAGTTCTTGATGACATTGCAGGAAATACTTATTTGCTCCTTGCACTTATGGCCATTGATGAGCGTCTTTCTGATGCACACGGTATAACTAAAACCTTTTTTACCTATTCACGGTTTCTTCAATGGATAGTACTGATAGATGGAAATATTGCTTTATTAACCGACTTCCTCTATGCTTCTATTTTGGCGCTTGAATCCCACACTTCAGAGTTAACCACATAGTTATGCTTCCAAAGTGACCATAGATGTGTTTGCCTGTGAGAGGATAGCAGGACATTTGTGAACCATATGAATTTTATTCATAATAATTCCAATGTTACACTTGTCGCTTTACCTCCCCCCTTGACTCCATCCAAGGACCTAAGCAGTCTTTCCAGGTGAGGCAGAGTTTGACTGCACCTCCTCCAACCTCATGTATTGCATCCGCTGCTCTAGGTGTCAACTGCTCTACATCGGTGAGCAAGCGCAGGCTTGGCAATCGCTTCACCCAACAGCTCCGCACAGTTCGTATTAACCAACCTGATCTCCCGGTGGCTCAGCACTTCACCTCCCCCTCCCATTCTGAATCCGACCTTTCTGTCCTGGGCCTCCTCTATAGCCAGAGTGAGTCCCACCGCAAATTGGAGGAGCAGCACCTCATATTTTGCTTGGGTACTTTACACCCCAGTGGTATGAACATTGACTTCACCAATTTCAGGTAGTCCTTGCTTTCTCCCTCCTTTCCCTCCCCTTCGCAGCTGTCCCACAGCCCACTGTCTCCACCTCTTCCTTTCTTCTTCCCGCCCCCCCCCCCAACCCCCACATCAGTCTGAAGAAGGGCCTCGACCCGAAACATCACCTATTCCTTCCCTCCATAGATGCTGCCTCACCTGCTGAGTTTCTCCAGATTTTTGTCTACCTTTGTAGATTTATGGTCACATTGTTGGCTTTTCATTCTGCTTCTTATTCCTTGTTTATATTCCCTAAAGAGCAGTATAGCATTTGTCTCTGGATCAATGATGCCACAAGAAAGCTACTATAAACGGTTGCATATGCTTTATATTTAGTAAAATGCTGAGGTTAGCATTGAGGTTTTATCATGTTTTCTTTTTAAATATGGGAAGAAGAGGTTTTTTTTTCAGGATTGAATTGGTTGAATGATACAGCATGGAAACAGGACCTTCGTCCCACTGAATCACCCATTCGCACTAGTTCTATGTTATGTCATTTTTGCATCCATTCCCTACACACCAGGGGTAATTTACAGAGGGCCAATTAACCTACAAACTCACACTTACTCCTGGAGGCTAAATGTTTATACCAATGGAGAATCTCATGCATTTCAGAGATGACCCTACAAGTGAAGGGGCTATACTTGACCTCCTCTTCTGGGCAAGTGACCTATGTGTTGGTGGGAAAGGACTTTGGGATCAGTGACCATAATTCTACTCATTTTGAAAAAGCCTTGGAAAAAGATGGAACTTGTCCTAAAGTTAAAGTGTACGGGGTGATCTCTGGTTGGTGCAGACTCGGTGAGCCGAAGGGTCAATTTCCACGCTGTATCTCTAAAGTCTAAATTAAAGTCTAAAGTTAAAGTCCTCAATGGGCGAAAGGCTAATTCAGATGGCAACAGACAGTGTGGATGCTTCACAATGACAAGGGTTAAGATAGAGGTAGAGCACAAGGATCTTTGGACAACCTTTTACGTACAGTACAGCACAAGGTTCTTGACAGACATCCTTTGACCTACCGCTAGCTTTAACCTAGAGCACAAGGTTCTTCATAGTCATTCTTACAAAAATTAAATACAAATAAAGGATTGAATAGCATGTAGTTTTATTAGATATCAGTGTTTTTGACAATGTACTGTGATTGGTGATAAGAAATTAGAGAGTGTGCATGATTTCAAGTGTTAAAATCTGTATAGAATTTCAGAATAGTACGGTAACTGGGGCTCTGCTGCTCTCATGTGCATAAGTAAATAACGTGTGTCTGGTAAATGAATGCAGTCCAGTTGATCGGCAACGACAACAAGAAGTACCAACAGTTGATTGTAAACGGGTCTTTTCAGATTAAGGGACATCATGCAATTGGACGGATCAATGGTACTTCATTGTCACATGTAGGGAGATACAATGAAATGATATCTTTGCATACAATCCCAGTAAAATCATCATACTATACATAAGCATAGTCACACTAGTACAAGAGTGTGAAGACTAGTGTGAGATTAGTAGATTTCGACTGAGGCAGTAGAGATAGAGTCGCCATGTTTCCAGCAGCATCTTGTCACTCTCAAGTTTCAAGTTCTTAAAAATGTCGAGTTATTTCCTGACCTTACAGGCTCATTGTCCTGGAGGCAGCACTGGGTGGGTGATGTAGGGATGGGCCTGTTGGGGCCGTCCACTGCTGCGCCGCCACTCTATCCGATCCCCGCGCTCATCCGAGCTGTGTGAGGCCTCCAGCAGCGTCCGATCCATGGGTATTTCCTCTGGCTGCTCCGGTTTCCTCCCACATCCCAAATACATGAGGGTTTGTGGGTTAATTGGCCTCTGTAAAATTGCCAATAGTGTGCAAGGAGTGGATGTGAAAGTGGGATAACAGAACCAGTGTGAACCGGTGATTGATGGTCGGCATAGATTTGGTGATCCCGTCAATGCCTCCGCTTTCATTGAAGATTGAGGAGATGTCCATGAATACTCTCTTGAACATCGATAAATGTACAGTAGAGAGCATATTGACCTGTTGCATCACGGCCTGGTTCAGCAATTCGTACACCCAGGCATGAAGGAGATTACAAAAAGTGTTGGCACTGCATTCCACCAAGGGTACTGAACTCCCCACCATCAAAGGGATCTATGGGAGGCACAGCCTCAAAAAGTCAGCTAGCATCATCAGTGATGCACACCACCCTGGCCACACTCTCATTTCACTCCTGCCATCGAGAAAAAGGTACAGGAGCCTGAAAACCGTAACCTCCAGGTTCAGGAGCAGCTTCTTCCAAACAAACATCAGGCTGTTGAGCACCAAAAACACCAACAAGACTTCAAACTACAAAGTGTGTTGGTTGCACTAGGGACTTGGGGCTTTTATTGTGTTTAGCACTAGATTGGGATTTTTATTGATTTTATTTTAGATTATTTTATTTATTTTATTGATTGGACTTATTTGTTTGTTTATTATATTATGTACTGTATTTATGAACATGCTACATGCCAGGAAGAATGTTCTTGTTTCGTTTCACTACATATGAATTATGAATTTAACACTCAATAAAAGACTCCTCATGAGACACATTGCTGGCATTATCATCTTGAGTTGCACCCTGACTTGTCTATAAAAATGGTTTGTTAGATATTTATCTCTCTTGATTGGAGTTATTGTGTCTGTAGATTCGGTTTCTTTCAAAAAGACGGTGAAACCGGAATTTAGCACATTAGAAAGACCAAACATTTTATAGTCTAGTGTTTTAGTTTAGTTTATTTTAGTTTTGTTTGGATTAGAGATACAGCGTAGAAACAGGCCCTTCGGTCCACCGAGTCTGCGCTGAACAGCGATCTCCGCAGGCTAACACTATCCCACCTATATTTGGGACAATTTACAATTTTACCTAAGCCAATTAGCCTACAAACCTGCATGTGTTTGGAGTGTGGGAGGAAACCAGAGCATCCGGAGAAAACCCACGCAGATCACGGGGAGAACATTCAAACTCTGTGCCGAGAGCACCCATAGTCAGGATGGAACCCTGGTCTCTGTGTTGTAAGGCAGCAACTCTTATGCTGCGTGACTGTGCCGCCCCAATGTATTTTAGGCACCTCGTCGTTCAGACATTAGTTCATCCTGAAAGAGGAATGGCTGTTACCAAATTTACATTGTTTGCACTTTTAGTTGTTTTTCTCAGTTAGTGAGGAAGTTGAGCAAGAAAGAACTTTCCCTCTTCCTGATCAGTTCAAAGTGCCTGAGATTGATGAGGAGTCACATTGTCGGAGCTAAAGCCTGCTCAAATACATACATGCAGGGAGCTGCACTTCATGTGCGCTTACGTCTTAACATCTATTGATATTCAGTGACCAACGAATTAAAGCTCGGTTGAATTAAAAAGAACCATGTTAACGGTATCCCCCCTCTGTCAATTAATCGTCAACTTTATGATCCACAGACCATAATTGGTGAGGATTATTCGTCCATAATAATTCCCAATAACAGTGCCCGACAAGGTTACGTTCTCATACCCCTACTACACTCTCTATACGCTCACGACTGTGCGGCCAAATTCAGCTCTAACTCGTAGTCATACAGCGTATAAACAGGCCCTTCAGCCCAACTTGCCCACCTGCGCTAATCCCACCTGCCTGGTGTTGGCCCATAACCCTCTAAACGTATCCTATCCATGTATCAGTCTAAATGTTTTTTAAGGCTACCTGTCTCAACCACCTCTTCTGGCAGCTTGTTCCTTTCACCCACCTCCCTTGATATAAAAAAGGTACACCTCAGGTTCTGTGGAACAAATCAATTTTGAGGGAAATTAAAGGAAAATGAAAAGCGGAAACTTCACGGGTTTGCTTCGAGACATTATTGCATGATATGGAGCGATGGTGGCAGTTAACTAGCTCACCAGATCTCTGACTTCACAGCAAAATTAGCCGACAGTTATACTGTGCAGTAAACAACTTTTTTTTTGTTAGATAAAGCTATATGAAAATATACTATCTACTACATGGGTACCAATTATTTCATTAGTCATAACATACTTTTAGTTTATTTCAATCTTAGTCAACAACAGATGGTTAATACAAGTCAATCAAACTACAAGGACATCTTAACATTATTCTGTCTCATCTTTCAGGCAGACTATGCCACCATCCCCACTCCAAGCCAATCATAAGCCCCCTATTTACAGTAACATTTCTATGCTACTAGCAGTAGAGGGCACGGGTAGTCCACTGTAACTTCCCACAGAGGAAAACAAGCTTCCTTATCTCCTTCTTTCATGTTTACATTTACCATCCACCCTCCAACACATTCCCACACGAGGTAATACGTGGAATCTTACTTTGCCGATTCGCACAAACCTCTTATACATCTGGTCAACGAGAGATGCCAATTGTCACATCCAAACACCCTTTCGTTACCTTGTTCAATTCCAATCAAAATTAAGACAGAAAGGATCTTAATATTTTCTTCCACAGGTTCCTATCAATTCTTTCCCCTCTCACCTTAAACCTATGTCATCTGGTTCTCGATTCCCCAACTCTGGGTAAGAGACTGTGCGTTTACCTGATCTATTCATGTCATGATTTTGTACTACTCTGTAAGATCACCTCTCATCCTCTTTCCCTCCAAAAAATAAAGTACTGGCCTGCTCAACCTCTGCCGATTGCTCAGGCTCCCGATTCCTGGTAACCTCCTTGTAAATCTTCTCAGCACCCTTTCCAGGTTAAAATCCATCTACCAGTTTGTGGATGACACCACTGTGGTGGGCTGAATCTCTAACAATAACAAGACACAGTGCGGGAAGGAGATAGGGATCAGTAACATGGTATTAGGACCATAACCGTTCCCTCAATGGCAACTAAGTAGTTAGTTATAAAACCTCAGGAAGCATGGTGGTGTACATGCCACAATCAGCATCAATGGTGCCAAAGGGGAAATGGTTGAGAACTTCAATTTCCACGTCAGTAATATTACAACCGATCGGTCGAGAACTGACCACATTGATCCAATAGACAAGAAGGCAGACCAATGCCTCTACTTCCTTAAAGAATGAGGAAATCCAGCAAGCCCCCATTACAAATTTCTACGGATGCTCCATAGAAAGCATAGTCAGGTTGCATCACGATTTGATTTGGGAACAGCTCTGGCCAAGACCACAGGAAATTGTAGAGAGTTGTAGATGTGGCCCGGTCCATCATACAGATCAGACTTCCCTCCATTGACTCAATCTACGCTTCACGCTGCTTTGGAAAAGCAGTCAATATAATCAAAGACGGTGCAGGGACCTTGGCCAGCAAAAGTATCTTGGTGCCACCAAAGTTCCTCAGTGCTACGAACAGAACAGGTTTGCAACTGGGGCGGTACAGTAGCATAAATACAATTGAGTCAAACTCAAGTACAATAGACAGAGCAAAGGGACAGATACAGAATGCAGGATATAGCACTGTAACACTTTAGTTGTAATGTCCTGGCAGAGGAGGTAGCTGAGGCACGTAGTTAAGCACGTAGTTTGAAGACATATGGAGAGGGATATAAGCCAAGTGCGGGGACTAGTATAGATGGGGCTTCTTTGTGGGCATAGGCATGTTGGGCTGAAGGGCCTGTTTCAGTACTGTATGACTCTATAATAGATTAGCAACAAAGCTTCACAGCAGAGCTAGCAGTTAGTATGGATTGTTTATTAAAGTGCATTAAATTTTAACAAATGTTTTAATTAAATAATTTTATTAATTAAATTAACAAATTTAATAAATTAATTTTAAACAAATTAAAATTTGTTTCAATTTAATTTATTAAATGTGCTTAAGTGTAATTTATGTAATTAAAACAATTTGTTAAAATTTAATACATTTTAATAAGCAACCCATGCTAACTGCTGGCTCTATGGTGTGAGACTTTGTTCCTCATTTATTCACCTATTGGGATGTGTAGTCTACTGCTTAATCTGTTTCAAGTGGGCAAGTTGTAGGGTGCATAGGATTTCTGTGTTCTCGTTGAAGAGATATGCATACACAAGATTAATGCTCACTGGATGTAGTTAATATGTTTTATTCTCTGATCACAGGATGAAACATCAAGTCACGAGTGTAATCAGCGAATGATTCTTCTCTACGGTGTTGGGAAGCAGAGGGATGAAGCTCGACACCAGCTGAAGAAGATTACCAAAGATATCCTCAAAATCCTGAACAAGAAGAGTACAGCTGAAACCAGTGAGTGGTGGACAGTAGAAACAAAGGACTGCAGGTGCTGGTTAATGCACAATGGGACACCAAGTGCTGGAGTAACATAGCAGGTCAGGCAGCAACGCTTGAGAACATGGATGGGCGACATTTCCGATCGGGACCTTTCTCCAGACTAAAGAAGGGTCCCGACCTGAAATGTCACCTATCCATGTTCTCTAGAGATGCTGCCTGAATGTTGAGTTACTCCATCACTTTATGTCCTTTGACCATTCAGTGCACATTGCTGGTAATAGTATTGATGTGCTATCTTCTTGAACTATTTCTTGAACTTTGAGCTTGGAGACACAAGGAACTGCAGGGAAAAGGCAATTAGCGGCTAGGGAGTGTAAGAGGTGCAATAATGACGTTGTTTTCCCACGGGATTTAAAAACAATGTAGGTTTCATTAATAACTATAAGTTTATTTTTGTTACTGCAAAATTAAAGTCTGTACTTTTACATTGTTTAATATAGTATTGTTGCAAAAGTGGAAAGACATTTGGACAAGTACATGGATATGAAAGGTTTGGAAGAATATGGACCAAAGGCAGGCAGGAGGGACTAGTGTAGATGGGGTACTGTGGTCGGAGTGGACAAGTTAGGCCGAATGGCCTGTTTTTGTGCTGTATGACTCTTAAATGTCATTAGCCGCGATTGCTTGTCAATTTCAATGACATTCCCTGGTGAAACTAACAGATTGCGTTCTTAAGAGCCAATGGTATCAAATTATTTTTGGGTGGTTCATTTTTTCCGCCCTAGACTGTTTTTTTTCACGAGACAGCTTTTTTTCCGCTTGTTGATTTCCAAACTAACTCTTAAGTGGTTCCCTAGTTCCCAAATGTAATCACATTATAACCATTTCATCCCACTTAATGAAATTAGTGTTCTCTACTTTATAATTCATGTTATATGCAATTAGCATTAGAGAAACAGGTATTATGGCAGAACTACCTATGCTCTGCTTACAATGTGGTCTCCTCTACATTGGAAATACTAAATATATGGGAAGGAACCGCAGATGCTGGTTTGCACAGAAGATAGACACACAATGCTGGAGTAACTCAGCGGGACAGGCAGCATCTCTGGACAGAAGGAATGGGTAACGTTTCAGATCGGGATCCTTCTTCAGACTGCTTAAGTAACCCAGATTCGGAGATCGCTTTATGGAGCAACACCATTCAATCCATGGTAGATAAAAATGCTGGAGAAACTCAGCGGACGAGGCAGCATCTATGGAGCGAAGGAAAAGATGACGTATCGGGTCGAGGCCCTTTATGGGATGACCTCTGATTGCCTGATGTTTTAAGTCTCCACCTCACTCCAGTTCTGATCTATCTTTGACCTCTTGTTCCAATGAGACCCCATGTAAACTTTAGGAACACCATCTCTTCTTCATCGCATATGTTGCAGCCTTCGTGACTCGATATTAAATGTGGCAATTTTGGTAACTAGCTTTTTCTGATTGCATTAGAACTGGTCAGTGGTCGGAATGGGTGCACGTGATCCTTCTGTAATAACTCAATTCTTCCTCCACAAACGCTGCCTGACTTGCTGGACCTTTCCAGCATTCCCCTGCCTCCATCTGCTGTCCAGTTTTCTTCCCCTCCTACAATCAGGTTGAAGAAGGGTCCCGATCCGAATCGTCACCCATCCATGTCCTCCAGAGATGCTGGCAGATCTGCTGAGTTACTCCAGCACTTTGTATTTGTATTGTAAACCTTACTTCTCCTTCCTTCTCCTTTTACTTTTGGGATCAGCTAAAACTCTGGCCTGCATGTTTAACAGGTATTGAATGGTCTGGGCCTGTACTCGCTGGAGTTTAGAAGGATGAGGGGCACCCTCATGGAAACTTACCGAATAGTGAAAGGCCTGGATAGAGTGAAAGGTAGAGGGAGCTTCCACTAGTGGGTGAGTCTAGGACCAGAGGCCATAGCCCCAGAGAATGGTGAATCTGTGGAATTCATTGCCACTAATGGATGTGGAGGCCAGGATGTGGATATTTTTAAGGCAGAGATTGACAAATTCTTGATCAGTAGGGGTGTCAGGGGTTATGCAGAGAAAGCAGCAGAATGGTGTCGAGAGGGAAAGATAGATCAGCCAAGATTGAAGGGTGGAGTAGACTTGATGGGCCAAATGGCCTAATTCTGCTGCTACAAGTTATGGACATTATATATCCCTTTATTTAGTTTTCCCCTTTTCTAACATCCCTCACTATTCTGTCATCCATCTGGCTCGACGGTATCTCAATCACTTTAGCAACCCCTAGCCTTGCCTTGTTAGAGATCTATCCTGTCCTAATAATCCTGCCCTCCATCCACTCTATAGACCAAAACAAGCCTGCTTTCTCATATTATGAGATATAACAAACGCTCTTGAAGATGAAACACTAATTCCATTTCTCTTTCTAGAGGTAACGTATGACCTACTGAGAAGGTCCAACATTTTCCGCTTGTATTTCTGACTGATTGTAGTGTTCCTCTGGTTTTCTTCTGTTTGTGCAGCAGGTGATGAAGGACAGAAGTCGAAGAGGACCAAACAGGAAACCCCGCTAAC
This sequence comes from Raja brachyura, assembly GCA_963514005.1. The sequence continues at coordinate 24,270,842 of OY740794.1, forward strand.
CCTAGAGACTATTTTTACTAAGCTTCAACAACTATCCTATTTTGATCAGCATCAGGTGACGTTTCAGGTGTGGAGTTGTTTAATTTTTCTCCTATTTTCAGGCAGTGTTAATGTTGAGGCTTGCTACAATCCTCCACCGATTTTCCGGCAACTGGTGGTCCGGCACCTCCTTTCATCCGGACAAAATTATAAGAGCGCACTTGAAATTCCTTCCAGACGTCGCGCCGAAAATGAGGCCCCTGGGCCGGGTGAGACTGCCGATCTCAACCCCGTCAGGACTTCCGAGGCCGATCGGCGGGTCGAATTTGCCCCCTGTGGCCTGGGCTCTGGAACCCTTGCCTGGCTAAGGCCGGCAGATCTGTTCTCATAGCTGACTTCCAAGGCCCACTCTGCGAGCCGGTTTCTCGGCCCCACAAAGCCGTGACCTTTGTTAGTCGACAAAATGGATAACACGGCAAGGCTCTGGTACCAAGGATGCCGGAAAATCAGTGGTGGACCTGTATTCACATCAGGTAATTTACTATAATTAATATAAATTCTAACAACTAGGAGGTTCTACCAGCAATGGGAAGTTTTAATGGACTCTGTTTACACCCATTGTCTCACCCCACCAGCTACTGCACGCACATGCACCCACTGATCCAATGAGTTTGTAAGATGCTGTTTGAGTAGCCTGGGCAAGTTTAATTTAGAGATCCAGCATGGAAACAGGCCCTTCAACTCACCGTTTCCACGCCAACCATTAATCACATGTTTACTCTAGTTCTACATTATCTCACTTTCTCACCGGCTGCTCTGGTTTCCACACACACTCCAAAGATGTGCAGGTTTGTAGGTTAATTGGATTCTGTAAATAGTAAATTGTCCCTGGTGTGTAGGATAGTGCTAGTGTATGGGGAGAGCGCTGGTCGGCACGGACTTGGAGGGACGAAGGGCCTGGTTCCACGCTGTATCTCCAACATAAAATATTGCTGCTGGTGACTGTATATGCCCATGGTGGTAATCATACATGATGTACCTTGAAGGATTGTACTACAAATCATGGAACATAGAACAGTACAGCACAGGAACAGGCCCTTCGATCCACAATGTCCCAGCTGAACATGTTGCCGTTATACTAATCTCCTTTGTCTGTATACAGTATGTGCCAATATTTCCTTTAAACTTTGCCCTTTTTATTTTAAAGCCGTGCCCTCTAGATTTTGACTTTCTACTTTTGGGTAAAAGGTTCTGAATGTCCCCCCCATCTATATCTCTGACAATTAGATATACTTAAATATTTTATTCCAGCCTCCCTCCCCACTGTTCGGTATAAAGAGCAAGATTGTTCAGCTCATCTCCCATGAGTAATGCTCATTGGTGACACAGTGATGGAGAGGAAGAGCGGCTGTCACACAGCACCAAAGACATGGGTTTGAACCAGAGCTCGCATGCTGTCTGCGGAGTTTGTACATTCTCCCTGTGACCGTGTGGGTTTCCTCCAAGTGCTCTGGTTTCCTTCCACATTCCTTCCACAGTTTTGTAGGTTAATTGGCTTCTGTAAAATTTCCCTTCGTGAGTGGATGCTAAAGTGGGATTATGTAGAACTAGTGTGAACTAGGGCGATCGGTGGTCGGTGTGGACTAGGTGGGCCAAAGGGCATGTTTCCATGCTGTATCTTTCAATTGATTCAATCCCCAATGCTGTTTTGCACAACTTGTAAGGATACCATGGGGTATTCATTGTCAATTTTCTTCCAGATTTCCAGTAACGTCCTGGAACAAATCACAAGCTTTGCCTCAGGAACTTCATACCATCTGCCTTTGGCCCATCACATCCAGCTTATTTTTGATATGATGGAGTGTGCCCTTAATATCAACGGTCTTATAGATTTTGCCATCCAGGTAAGCTTGGGGGCTGTCGAGAGCGAGGAGAGCTGATTGGGAGCGAAGAAGGTCGTTGGAGAGCAGTTGCCGAGAACGAAGGGGGAACTGGGGAGTGGGGGGGGGAGCGAGGACGGAGGGGGGGCTGCTGCTACGTGCGACAGCAGGCAATAGGAATGTTCGGTGAACCTTTGTAACTTTGCCTGCGCCAATATGTGGCAACACTTGTGCACTGCTGTCATGAGGTCTGCCACATGACCTTACCGGGTTGTGTGCAAAACAAAGCATTTCACTGTACCTAGGTATCATTGAATTATTGCAGTCATATAGGCACGTCATGCTCAGAGAATAAACCAAGGATTTACGATAGTGTAATTTTGCTCTGAAAGAAAATAAAAATTTGCATCCCTTTAATGTTTTTCATTTCACGTAGGGCCAAAGCATTCTGTGTGAAGTACTTCTGTTAAATCAGGTAATGTGTCATAAGTAGGGAATGGAACAGATAATCTACATTCTGATATCTTACATACCCGAAAATGCCACAAAATGCTGGAGTAACTAGGCGGGTCAGGCAACATCTCTGCAGAACATAGATAGGCGACATTTCATGCGTCCATGTTCTAGGAGCAGAATGCCATCAAGTTTCCTCTGCCATTCAATCATGGTTGATCTATCCCTCTCAATCCCATTCTCATGCCTTCTCCCTTTCACCTTCTCTGCTTTGTGGGCAACATTCAACTCCCCCTCGATTCCACCATACATGGCAGCACAGTGGCGCAGCGGTAGGGAGTCGCTGCCTCACAGCGCCAGAGACCCGACTTCGACCCTAAAGGGCCTGTCCCACTGTACGAGGTAATTCAAGAGTTCTCCCGAGTTCTCCCATGATTCGTGTAATGTAAGTAGCGGGTACGTAGGAGCTCGTGGATGTCACGTAGCGGCTCGTACGAGTAACGGTAGGTACACGGGAAATCTGGTAAACGCGAGACGTTTTTTCAACACTGTGAAGAATATCCACGAGTAAAAAAATACTTGTGATGAAAGAAATGGTTACTTTTTACTCGTACGAGCCCCTAATTACCCGCTACGTACATTACACAAGCTCGAATCAGGGGAGAACTCGGGAGAACTCTGGAATTACCTCGTACAGTGGGACAGGCCCTTAACTACAGATGATGTCTGCGTGTGGAGTTTGCACATTCTCCCTGTGACTGTGTGGGTTTTCCCTGGGTCCTCCGGTTTCCTCCCACATCCCAAAGACGCGCACGTTTGTAAGTTAATTGGCTTCAGTAAAAATTGTCCCTGGGACGAAACTGTCCCTCAATACCTCTAGATTCACGGACAATTTTTTCCCAGCTGTGATCAGGCAACAGAACCATCCTATCTAAAAAGTAGAAAGCTGTCCTGATCTACCATCTATCTCATTGGAGACCCTCAGACTATCTATAATTGGACTTTACTGGACTTTATCTTGCACTGAACGTTATTCCCTTTATCCTGGACCTGTCCACTGTTTATGGCACAATTGTAATCATGTACCGTCTTTCCTCTGACAGGCTAGCATGCAACAAAAACTTTTCTCTGTACCTCCGAACACATGACAATGAACTAAACTAAACTAAAATAAACTAAAGCTAAAATGAAACCTTTTCCCATCTCTACACCTTAATTGAAGACCCTCGTCCTTAAAAGAACACAGACTTACTCCTTAGGTGACTGCTGGAGACATAAATGCTGGAATAACTCAGTGGGTCAGGCAGCATATGTGGAGAAAAGGAATAGGTGACTTTTTGTGTCAGGACTCTTCTTCAGACCCTTATCCTTACACCCATCGCCATGCATCCAGCATCCTCTTTCAAACCTGCAGACCCTATAATGCGCTGCAGTGAAAGTTTAAACTGTGAACTGTTTATACTGTGAAGTTTGACGTGGGTTTGTTGCGAGAGGCAGGCTCTGACGCTGTGTTTCTGGTGTCTCAGTTGCTGAATGAACTAAGTGTGGTGGAAGCGGAGTTGCTGCTGAAGTCCTCAAGTCTGGCTGGGAGCTACACCACCGGGCTGTGCCTGTGCATCGTGGCTGTGCTACGCCGCTACCATTCCTGCCTCGTTCTCAACCCCGACCAGACGGCACAAGTGTTTGAAGGGTGAGGGACGGGTTTTGGTTTATTTCATGTCGCTCTTTCGTTTCTCGAATCCACTGCAGATTCTTGGCTGCGAAAAATTCACTGGACACTCCGCCACGGTCGAGAAGAGACTTCTGTGAATTCCTGCTCGTTTAACCCCCCCTCTCCCCCCCCCCAACTTCAGGTTTCATCTTTCTCGGCTTTGGGTTAAACCTTACCCCCCTCAATCGGTTAAAGTGGACACAACGGACACCTTTACCCCCCTCCTCAGGTGCATTATAGTGAGGGTTACTGTATTGAGAATAGGATGATTTATTTGGATTCCACATCAAATGGACCCAGCGTGGAAGGGGGCGGAGGGGGGGGGGGAGGGCGTGGGGTGGGTGTCGAGAGAACAAAGTGGCATGCTGGGGGGACGCCAAGAATGAAGAGAGACCATTGGGAAGTACGTTGAACACTTTGTAATTGTGTCGGCATCCTATCCGTGGCGACTCTTTGCATACTTTGTGTATGGTCTGCAAAACAAAGTATTTCATTGTGACTTGTCGCATGTGATAATGCTAAAGTATCAATCGATCGATCTATCTCTGTTCTATGTCCTCTCTCCTCCAGACTCTGTGGAGTTGTGAAACATGTTGTCAATCCTTCAGAATGCTCCTCTCCTGAAAGATGCATCCTGGCCTATCTGTATGACCTTTATATCTCCTGCAGTCACCTAAGGAGTAAGTTTGGGGATCTCTTCAGGTGAGTCATTATGCTTCATAACCTTTTGGCAGTGGGCATCGTTTTTCACAAACATTACTTCAGTTCAGTTCTAGATGTCTTGTTATGGAAGGAGGGTTATATGGCATAGACCCGAATCATCACCTATGAACATTTTCCAGAGATGCTGATGACCTACTGAGTCCTTGTGTCTCTATTTACTGGACTCTTGTTTCTGAAAATCCTTCATCGACAACCGAGATTTTGATTGGTTTCGCTTTCTAGTGACAGATTGGTTTCAGTGGGATTAGCTGTGAAGATTTTATTTATTTTGAGCTGCAGTTTAAATTTCTCACGAAGATAGAAATCAGAGAACTGTTTTTTGCAGCCCTTTCAGTTCAAGGTTTCTGTCTTTAAAAAAAGACACAAAGTGTAACAATGTTACAACATTTTGAGATTTTAAAAATCAAGCCTGCAATTTATCCCATCAAATAAAGCATAAAAATAAGTTTAATTTGACACCTAATTCATTTTCATATCTTCAGCATTAAAAAAAACTTATGGCCATTTTCAGACTCGGAAATGAGCACCTTGTTCCCTTTTGCTTTTCCATTGACTTAACAGAAAAGCTGTGATCGAGGACAGTCAAAAGCCCATAACTTTCTTAAAAATTAAGAGAACTGAAATAGAATTTCAGTTTTACTTCGGAGTCACGTGAGTGACCACGTGAAGAAGACCCCGTCAGGCCACATGCACGTCATTAACGTCAGACGCACTGGCGCAGCGACCGGTTAGGAGGAGCAGCGCTCCTCCAGCGGTAAGTGATAGCTTAGTTGGAGGTTCTCTTTCTTGTTGCAGTGAGGCTTGTTGTTTTCAGGTACAAGTTTATACTTTGCTGAAAGCGTCAAAGGTGAAGGTGAGGCACGCCGCTAGTAAGACCATATGATATGGGGCCATATGGGCATTGGTACTCGGGTACAAGAAATGAAGCTCCAGTGGGTGCTGAAGTTGCTCACTGCAGGCATTACGGCGTTCGCCAGATCGGTGGACGAGGGGCCGTTTGTATTACAGCAGGATGCCTTAGTCCTCCTGTGCAGTGCCCACTTCGAAATTAACTGTTTGTGCAAAAGTGCAATACGCCCTACGATACACCCTAAATTTGCGGCAAGCCAAGCAATATTCAACCGCCAAATTTGTTATTTGGGGACGACCTAGCTAAGTGAGTGAAAGAGCTCGATGATGAGGCAAAGACGGTGGGGTTAATTAAAGCCCCGATGACCAGCAGAATGGTTCGGCGGCAGCACCCCTACCGATGGGTTGCAGAGACCGGGGCCAGTCAAGGGACCAGTCGGGCATTTACGAATGTGCGCAGCTGGCGCACTGCTACTGGGGCACGAGCAAATGTGACTCCTCACACCAGGAACCGGGGGCAACTAATTCCACTGGTAACCATGGAGGTGGGTGGGTCTGGTCCTGATAGGAACATATTAAATGAAAAATACCTACAAGTCGGGGGGAGATTACACGGGTTCCTAAAAGAATGGTCTGAGATAACATCAGATCCGTTTATACTGTGCTGCATAAAAGGTTTTCGAATTGAATTCTATCCCAATTTGAGCACCCACTCAGCATGTTCCAAGCCGGACACTCATTTTCTCACAGAACGAGAACATGGAGATACAGGCAGAACTTGAAAAATTATGCAAAAAAAGGGGTAATTGAGAGGTCAGTTCGCCAACCCCACCAATTTGTGTCAAATATTTTTCCTCTGTCAAAAAAGGATGAAGTATGTAGAATCATCCTCGACCTGAAGAGCCTTTACCCCTTTGTACAGTATAAACATTTCAAAATGGAAACTTTTACTACAGCTAAACACCTGCTTTCCAGACGATGTTATATGGCAAGCATCGACCTTAAAGGTGCATATTACTCAGTGTCTGTTCACTATGATGATAGGAGATATTTGAAATTTAGCTGGATGAGTCAATTATGGTAATTCAAAGCACTGCCTAATGGATTAACCTCAGCTCCGAGATTGTTCACCAAATTGTTAAAACCAATACTGGGGCTACTTCGAGCTCAGGGTCATATTGTAATGACCTATTTGGATTATATTGTTATTGTAGGTAAGACTCGGGACACAGCTGAATCATCCGTTCCAGTTGTTAAGCTCACTTTTGAGAAATTGGGGTTTATCATTCATCCAGATAAGTCCAAATTAACACCAGTCAGAGTTATTGATTATTTGGGTTTCACTATTAACTCAGATCACATGTCAGTGACTCTGCCCAGGGACAAAAGGCTGCAGCTAATTGAAGGCTGTATTGAAGCACAACGATCTTCAATTAGACAGGTGGCCAGCTTGATTGGCAAATTAGTGGCTTTGTTTCCAGCTGTGCAGTTTGGACCTCTACATTACCCGCAATTGCAGCGAGTGAAGGAACAGGCACTGACGATGCATCCAGGTCGTTATGACAGGCCCTTGCAATTACCAGCTGCGGCCATTACTGAGGTACAGTGGTGGATTATGGATGTCTCAAGTCCTTCCAGCCAAATTCTGGTTGAACCACCTTCTATTGTCATACAGACTGATGTCAGTGCGCTGGGTTGGGGCGCTACTGATACTATTTCCAGCTGTGGAGGCAGATGGAATATGCAAGAGGCACCTCTTCTGCAACCACGGGGGATTAATTATTTAGAGCTTTTGGGAACATTTTATGGGCTTTAAGCTTATTGTTCCACTAAATGTCACTTGCATGTTCAAGTTCAGATTGATAACACTACGGCAGTGGCGTATGTTAATCATATGGGTGGAATCAAGTTGGAATCTTGTGACAGATTGGCAAATCTGATTTGGGACTGGTGTATTTCCAGAGACATTTGGCTTTCAGCTATCTACCTACCAGGTAGATTCAACATCGTGGCAGACACACGGTCTCGCAAATTTAATTAAGACACAGAATGGATGTTGAATCATGACATATTTAACAATGTTGTTGCTCGGTATGGGATGCCAGATATCAATTTATTTGCATCCAGACTAAACCACCAGTTGACTAAATATGTTTCATGGGAACCAGATCCTGGGGCAACAGCTGTAGATGCATTCTCGCTGCATTGGGGTGGAATGTTTGTGTATGCATTTTCTCCTTTCTGCCTCATCAATCGGTGTCTGCAAAAAATTAAGCAGGACCACCTCAGGTGTATTGGTGGTACCCGACTGGCCTACTCAGCCATGGTTCCCTCTCATTTTGCAGATAAACATACAGCCACTTATGATTGTTCCCAAACATCGAAACCTACTGGTGCACCCTGTAACTGGTGGTTAACACACTTTATATGATCGTATCAATCTGTTAATTTGCAGATTCTAAGAAGGCCTTACCTGGGGAGTGGACTATCCGATCGCACTGTGGATGTTCTTACTGCGGCCTGGAGGGATAGTACCCAGAAGCAGTAAATCTCTTATCTAAGGAAATGGGAGGTATTCTGCTTCCGGCACAATATTTCATATTACACAGCAGGCATCTCCGATGTACTAGAGTTCCTGTCAACCCTCTTTTTCGATCAAAGATTAAGCTATAGTGCGATCAATACGGCCAGAAGTGCCCTGTCTTCATATTTATGGATGGGATCAGAACAATATTCTATGGGGTCACACCCTCTCATCTCTAGATTTACGAAGGGAATTTTTAATTCAAATCCTCCCAGGCCCAGGTATTCGACAATCTGGGATGTTAGTGAAGTACTTATGCTCCTTCGTCAATGGGCTCCTATCACAGCCCTGTCTTTGGCCAAACTCACCATGAGGTAGTCATGCTCATGGCACTGGTTTTGGCGCAACGAGTGCAGACATTGCAGAAGCTGCGACTCGATAGGATGGAAGTATCTGCAGATGCTATTACGTTTTCCATCTACGATCTACTCAAACAGAGCAGACCAGGGGTGACAGGCTTTAGGATTATCTTTTTGGCATACCCTATGGATTCATGCCTATGTGTGGTGTTACACTTGTTACATCAAGGCCACCAGCACCCTAAGAGGTGAGGAATCAGCATTATTGATTAGCCACAGAAAACCGCACAGTAAGGTGTCGGTTCAGACTAATTCAAGGAGGCTAAAGCAGGTTTATGCAGGTATTGACACTGACATTTTTAAATCTCATTCCACCAGGGCGGCATCAACATCAGCGGCTGGGGCAATGGACGTCCCCATAGACCACATCCTCGCGGCCGCAGGGTGGTCAAGTGAACAAATGTTTCAGAAATATTATCATAAACCACTTGCTGAACCAGGGGTATTTGCCCATTCTGTTTTAAGTTCAGTTTATAGCTTCCCCCTGGGACAGAGGGGTTGCTATTGTTTTCTTTAAAAAAATAAACCGTTAATACGTTTAAATCAATGTCATGGTGTAATGCATTATTGATTCTTTCCTCATTCTGAGTCAATCGATGCAGTGGGATGCCTGGATTTGAATCTACGGCATGAAATCACAGAGCTTTGAAATCTTCACGTAGCCACTCACGTGACTCCGAAGTAAAATAGTAAGATTAAACGAGAACTTACCAGTTTGAAGTTTGATCTTTATTTTATGAGGAGTTACGTTGGTGATTACGTGCCCTCCACGCCCAACCCTCTCTCACAAAGTTCATCTGGTAGTTCTAGGTTTCTGCTCTTACTATTATACTTAAATTACTGTTACCTGTTATTTTATACCGCTGCTTTGAAGATTGATGCGCATGCGGCCTGACGGGGTCTTCTTCACGTAATCACCAACGTAACTCCTCATAAAATAAAGATCAAACTTCAAACTGGTAAGTTCTCATTTAATCTTACTATTATTATAGATTGAAACATTCTGAAACAAATATGAAACAATCTTACTTGGATGACCTAAAATTAAAGCATATAATTAGTTAGTTACCTACTTGTAGCTAATTACAAAATTCAATTACTAGATCTAAACATCCATTTCTTAAGAAAAGATTAACATTTTTAAATAGCCTAAGTGTCCAAATAACATTCACGCAAGAATTCACAATATAACATGATTTTAAAATCTCATTGTCATGAATTTATAGGCCAAATGGAAGGAATTTAGTGTTTAATTCCCGTAAATTAATGGCCATTTAAATCATCTTGCGAGTGGGATTTTGTGGAACGCGATCGATTGGCACGTTGCAGTTTGTGATGAATTTAAATTCCATATCGGCAGGAAAACACTGCCATTTCGTTTGGGGCCTAAATCACCTTTTCGCAATGTAAAATTTGGATTAAGTTAATCCTAAGAAGCAAGTTTATATGTAAAATAAACGGCTTACCTTTATTTGTCCCATACGGAGATCTGTCCCGTTGTCGGCGTTGACAGCGTTAGAAGTGGATTTATATTTTACTCCAGCGCTGAAATTGTCACGCGGTTTAAAAATAAATTCACAGAATGGCTGTCGGAACAATTCTTCAGCATTAGCTACCAGCCCGAGAAAATATATCTTGGACAGGCAGGAGAAAACGGCATTTTAACCCCGCACCCCCCCCCCCCCCCCTTCGTCAAAGGTGCCAAAGTCACGCACACGGCCAGTGACAGAACTGCAGCGCTGCTGACGGTAAGTTTTGTAACATACCAACAAAGTGTTGGAGTAACTCAGCGGGTCAGGCAGCATTTCTGGAGGACATGGATAGGTGATGTTTCAGGTCAGGACCATCCTATGGACTTCAGAAGTTGTTTAGTTTTCAGTTAGTTTTGTGTTTAGTTTTGTTCAGTTTTGTTTCGTTTATTTAGAGATACAGTGCGAAACCACCAAGGCAGCGCCGACTAATAATCATCCGTACACTAGTTCTATCCTATGCACTATACACTAGGGGATAATTTTCAGAAGCCAATTAACCTACAAACCTGTATGTCTTTGGAGTGTGGGAAGAAATCGGAGCACCCGGAGAAAACCCACAAACTCCATACACACAACACACAGCAAACTCCGTACACAGTGTGGATCAAACCCATGTGTCTGGCGCTGCAAAGCAGCAGTCACTGTTCCGCCCCACTGATATATTCTGAAGTCTGGTTACTGTCCATTCCTGTGAATGGTTTTGACTGAAACATTGACACCTTTTGTGACTTGAGCGTGAGACACTCTCTCACACTGTAGCGTTCCACAGCAATAAAATAATGGTGTGAGACTTTGATCTGCTGTTGCCACCACATCTCCCAGCATCTATGTAAAGTGATAATGTGTAACTGAGATTACGATCACATCAAGTCACTTAAAAAGTAACAATGATCATGAAGGGACTGTCAAATTGTAATATAAACATTTGCGAACAGTTTTTGCGTTTATTTGAATAATGGAGGAATATAAACCATATTATGTTCCTTCCTGTGGGGATTTGAGTTGTATTTGGTGAAGGGAAAATATTAATCTTGGCACATTATTCCCTGACATGACTTTCATAGTATTGTGAAACTAGTTGAGTTTAGTTTATTATTATCACATGTACCGAGGTTCGGCGAAAAACGTTTTTATTGAGTACTAAACAGTCAGTGAAAAGAGTATACATGATTACACAAAGGTTGGTGGGTGTATGAACAAGCGGCTGGAGGGGGTAGTTGAGGCAGGTACTATTGCAATGTTTAAGAAACATTTGGACAAGTACATGAATAGGACAATTTTATAGAGACGTGGGTCAAATGTAGATGGGACATGTTGGTCAGCGTGTGCAAGTTGGGCTGAAAAGCCTGTTTTCACTCTGTATGACTCCAACAAACCCTTTTTTCATTGAAATCCAATGTTATAAGATACGTTGCAATGGCAAGTTTTTCTGTCAGAAGTAAAGCCCCAATGCGTTGGAAGGAACTGCAGATGTTGGTTTAAACCGAAGATAGACACAAAATGATGGAGTAACTCAGCGGGACAGGCAGCATCTCTGTAGAGAAAGAATTGGTGACATTTCTGGTTGAGTCAGGGAAGGGCAAGATATAAAGATAAGGAAGTGTAAGGTGTGAGAACTAGACATCAAAGGTGATGAAGCTCAAGAGAAATGTAGAATAGTAAGATTAAATGAGAACTTACCAGTTTGAAGTTTGATCCTTATTTTATGAGGAGTTACGATGAGGGATTTCGTGAAGAGCACGCATGTGCGACATTCTTATATATATTATCTCTAAGTATCTTTTCCATTAATTTGCCCACCACTGAAGTCAAACTAACCGGTCTATAATTGCTAGGTTTACTTTTAGAACCCTTTTTAAACAATGGAACAACATGCGCAGTACGCCAATCCTCGGGGACTATTCCCGTTTCTAATGACATTTGAAATATTTCTGTCATAGCCCCGGCTATTTCTACACTAACTTCCCTCAATGTCCTAGGGAATATCCTGTCAGGACCTGGAGACTTATCCACTTTTATATTTTTCAAAAGTGCCAGTACTTCTTTTACTTTGAAACTCATAGTATCCATAGCTACTCTACTAGTTTCCCTTACCTCACATAATTCAATATCCTTCTCCTTGGTGAATACCGAAGAAAAGAAATTGTTCAATATCTCCCCCATCTCTTTTGGCTCTGCAGATAGCTGTCCACTCGGTCTCTCCAATGGACCAATTTTATCCCTTGTTATCCTTTTGCTATTAATATAGCTGTAGAAACCCTTTGGATTTACTTTCACCTTACTTGCCAAAGCAACCTCATATCTTCTTTTAGCTTTTCTAATTTCTTTCTTAAGATTCTTTTTACATTCCTTATACTCCTCAAGCACCTCATTTACTTCATGCTGCCTATTATTATTTAAGATCTCCCTCTTTTTCCGAACAAGATGTCCAATTTCCCTTGAAAACCAGGGCTCTTTCCAATTTTTACTGGTTCCTTTCAACTGAACAGGAACATAAAGATTTTGTACTCTTAAAATTTCCCCTTTAAATGTCCTCCATTTCTCCTCTACATCTTTCCCATAAAACAAAATGTCCCAGTTCACTCCTTTTAAATCATCTCGCATCTCGTTAAAGTTAGCCTTTCTCCAATCAAAAATCTCAACCCTAGGCCCAGTTCTGTCCTTCTCCATAATTATATTGAAACTAATAATCACTGGACCCGAAGTGCTCCCCTACGCATACCTCCGCCACCTGTCCCGTCTCATTTCCTAACAGGAGGTCCAGCACTGCCCCTCCTCCAGCAGGCACCTCTATGTATTGCAATGAAAAAGGTTACCTTGGTAGGGGTCAAGACCATCCTGTCCAGTTTAGTTTGTGGAGGGTCTGGACCCGCTGAGTTGTATAAGTGCCATTAGCATCACCACTGTGTAGGTGAGTTTAGCCAGTGGGAGTTCCGAAACTGGTGACCAACTCCTGAGTAAGGACAACACTACCCAAATATCACAGGTCATATTGTATCGTGGTCTAGGAGGGTAAGAATTGAAAATACCCCTCATGAGTTTCGACACCAACTGATGGGATCGTACTCCGATAGTGAGGTAGGATGACAATGCACTTCTGGCACTATTGATGGCACTATAGCTGAGGCCCACATCATAGTGAAGGCCCACGAGGAATTCAAGCACATCTGTGATGGTGGCAGAGTCGTAGGTTATATTAGTCCTGGAACAGAAGGCCTCCCATTTCCTTACATGGGTAAGGTACTTCTACCTCGTGGACTCTCCGCACGATGCCGTGACGATATCCATGGTCCTGTTCGACAGCCCGAATTCCAGCACAGGTCTCTTCAGAACCTGCAAGCCAACAGGTTCAGATGACCGCGGCACAGATCACTCTCCCCTGATATGGGATATATCGGTAGGTTCGGGCATTTAGGAACCTGCACCCATGGTTTCTTCACCATGTTGAGGACCACCGGGAACCATGGCTGTGTGGGGCAGTCGGGTATTATCAGAATCCCTGATGCAGAATCTAGCTGGATTTTCCGCAATACCCGACTGATGAGGCAGAAAGGGGGAAATGCATAGAAGAACAATTTCCCCCCCCCCCCCCCCCATGTAGCTAGAACGCATCCATCTCTACTGCCCCAGGATTTGGTTCCCACGAGACATATGTTGGTATCTGATGGTTCAACCTGGACGCAAAGAGGTCGATATCTGGTGTTCCATACTTGACTATAATATTAGCAAATATTTGGGGGTTCAACATCCACTTGGTGTTGTCATTGAATACATGTGATCTGGTGTCCGCCACTGTATTAAGCTTACCTGGAAGGTATGTAGCTGATTTCCAAATATTTCAATGCACCAGTGCCAAATTATGTTTGCCAATTCATCCCAATATATCGACTTGATACCACCCATATGGTTTAATATGCCACCACTGTGGTATAGTCTATCTGTAGATGGACATGCTTTTGTCCTTTGTTCTTGGGTTGCTGTGGTGCTGGGGTGTAGTGTGGTCGCTGTGGGCCTTGGCCTAAACAGGCCTCTGATGATAAGGCGCGACCTTAGGGTTTGCTCTATCGGGTTGAACCCGGGCCTGTTAGATGTTGCATATGGATGCTGCCGACGATTTGCAGCTTCCTCGTCTAGGTCTTTCACCTGTTTGGGCAAGTCATCACCAAACAACTGTCTTGGTGGTGGCGTAGCGGTGGCCTTACACAAACCCGCAATTTTGGGGCTGAGTGTAGGACGGATAGAGCTTTTCCGAAGTAATTGAACTCATATTGCGTATTGCAGAGCAGGGCTAAAGCATCCTGCTGCTCTTCCGTCATGTCATTACCGTCGACTGACCTGGCAAACGCAGTGATGCCTGAGGTCAGTAGTTTCAGGATTTTTTAAATTTTTAATTCTTGTACCCTTATCCCAGGGCTGATGTTTCCCCATATGGGTGTGTTCACGGTATGGATGTTCAGCGACACGCAATTTTCCGGGGCAATGTATTTGCTTGTGGACTCCGAAATTACCTGTTCCTGTAATTGGTGTGTTGTCAGGTAGTTTATGCTTGCCGCCAGCCTTGGCTGAAGAGGTTGCACTTTCTGGGATGGTTGAGCGAACTTAGACACCATCCCCAGAATCCTCTTCTTGCATCCCTTGCAACTTCAGCCAACCCATCTTCGAAGTCAGCTAATCCCTGACTTCCTGCGCTCCTTACTGAGGAGGGAGAGATGTTGGACGGTCCTGGTAATGGGCCTATCGTGGACCCGCGTGATCCTTGGGACGCATGCTCCTGGTGGAGTAGGTCCCTCTGGAGCAGCTGCTCCATCATCCGCTCCACACGAGCAATGCGACCGCCGTCGCTATCTGCGAACGGCAAGTCGTCTTCCCCAGATTCTGATGAATCTATGGGGCTCTTACCGCCAATCCACACCTCGTTGAGATGATGTCTATGGGACTGATACGATGGATAGTCGGTGCCAGCTGCTCCTGCGGGGCTACACGACTCCCGAGCGGATCTGCCGCTTGTCCGCGGTCCTCCGGACTGAAGCGGTGGAGAGTCAGTGCCTGCAGCTCCTGCGGGGCTACACGACTTCCTGGTAGATCTGCCGCCTGTCTGTCGACTGCGGCGGTGTGGGGTCGGTGCCAGCCGCTCCAGCGGGGCTACACGACATCCGCGCGGGCTGGCCGCCAGTCCGAGGTCTTCTGGACTGATGCGGTGCAAAGTCGGTTCCTGCCGCTCCTACGGGGCTACACGACTTTCCTGTGGTTTTGCCACCGGTCCGCAATCTAGCGAACTGAAGCAGTGGAGAGTCGGTGCCAGCCGCTCCTACGGGGCGACACGACTTTTCTGTGGTTTTGCCACCGGTCCGCCCTCTAGCAAACTGATGCGGTGGTGAGTCCGGGTGTGCCCTTAACCGGGCCCTGTCTTCTGCACTTTTTTGCCGCTGGTCTGTTTTCGTACAGACTGAAAACGGTGGGATGACGGGGTCTTGGCTACCCTGATCCCGCGCGGTCCTACCGCCAGTATGCAGCTCCCTGGACTGCTGCGGTGGAGAGTCGGGTCCCGACTGTGCGGGGCTCCCCGACTTCTGCGCTGTCTTCCTGGCCCGAGGTACGGGTGCTGCCAGAAATCAACGGTCAGCTCCGGGAATGTTGGCCGCCGACCTCGCTCCGAAGTCCCGCGGTCTTCAATTACATGCTTGAAAGCAGCCTTCTTTTTGCTCCTTCTCTGCATCACGAAGTTTCTGTAAGGGATTTAAACAATACAGAAACCCAACCAACTCAAGGTTAGTACAACTTACCTGTTGATCTTATTTCCGTCAAGTTTGGCCCCTGGTGGAGCAGCGCTCCCCCCCCCCCCCCCCAGCCAGACGTTGCGTAATGCGATTCCCTCCTTCAGAGTCAGCCTAGGCCTGACTCCTTATGCCCCCCTGCGAAGAGGGTGAGCATTTGGCAGCCCTGTAAAGGGTACTGCCATGGGTCTACTTGTAGACCCATGGTGACCAGACTCCTGCTGGAGTGTGCCATGTTGGAGGTGTGCTGCCCACCTGCTCATGCGGGAATATAAACTGCCCCAAACGGCAAGTCTGTGAGCCTGAACCCCGCCGGGTCAACGGGCATGCCCACTTCCAGGCGTTGTACCACCTGCGTTTCAGTCGGGGCCCCGGCTCTGTTTTCGGAGCTCCTATTCTGCCTTTGCTACCCGCGAATGGCAGTCTCCAAGCCCGGACCCTCCTGGGTCAACGGGTTGCCTGACTTCCGGGTAGCGTTGCCGTCAGTCCGCGGTGATCTTGCGGGCTGCGGTGTTAAAGTTGGGCTGCCACTCGCTGTCGCTACCTGCGGACGGCGAGTCTGTGAGCCTGGACCCTGCCGGGTCAACGGGCTGCCCGACTTCTGTGGAGACGTTCTGCCGCCGCTGACTGCCCGTGGTCCGTGGTTCGCAGTCAGTCTCTCGAGGCAGCCAGTTGGTGGGGTACTCTGTCCCACAGAGTCCCTGAAAGAAAAAACTGACCTCAGGTTAGTTCACCTTACCTGCAGGTCCGTTGCGGTGGAGGAGCGACCCTCCTCCCTGCCTGTCGCTTTGCATGCGGTCGACGATATGTCGCGCATGCGTGCTGGCGGGGTCTTCACAAAGTCACTCACGTGACTCCGAAGTAAAATAGATCATTGTTAGCTGGAAGGTAGAAACAAAGCAAACAGAGATAAATGTAACCATGGACAGTCAGACTGGTCGGAGAACTGGGAAAGGAGAGGGATGGAGAGAGAGGGAAAGCAAGGGTTACTTGAAATCAATATTCATCCTGCTGGGGTGTCAGCTGCCCAAGCGAAATATGAGGTGCTGATTGATGGAACAGCCCTACAGCCAATGGAATTTTAATTATAGGCAGAAGAAAAAGGAATGTTGTTTTAATTAAATTGAAATGAATGTTATATTGTTTGAGAAAGTACCATTGCACATCTATCAATAGAAGAGATTTTCCTAAAAAAGACACAGAGCCTGAGTAACTCAGCAGGTCAGGCAGTATCCCTGGAGACGTATTGGGTCGGGACCCTTCTTGAGACTTCTTCAAGAGATTGCCTTCTCAGTTTCCCGATCAAATCTCTTAAGTCGTCTCTCGCTGTGAACTGGCAGCCTGTCATTGTGGTCCATGGCAAACTAGTTCAGTTCTCTGTATATATTTTGTGCATTTATTTTCATTTCCCAATTCCCATAATAGCAGACTTCATGTTGGATTTTATTGAGAACCCGTCAGCCCATAATGTCAACCACTCGATGCTGGGGAAGATCCCATGCTGTATGACTTTAGACTTTGTTCTGTATCTCAAACTTTTTGTTGAATTTCGAGATCAGTAAGGGTGAATTTATTTTACCCGAACTGCCGTAATACAGAGGCATTCGATGGTAGTTGTACTGAATGTGCTGAAGGACTTTAGACTGTAGAGGAAACAGACACTTCGGCCCACCTGGTCCGCGTCGACCAGCGATGACTCCGTCTACTCGCACTATCCTACACACTAGGCACAATTTACAATTTTTATCAAAGCTAATTAACCTAGAAACCTTTTTTGGAATGTGGGAGGAAACTGGAGCAACTGGAGAAATCCCACGCGGTCACAGGGAGAACTTACAAACTCCGTATAGACAGCACCCGTAGTCAGGATCAAACTAGTGTCGCTGGTGCTGTGAGGCAGCAACTCTACCGCTGCACCACTGCATTCCCATTTGTTTACATGCTGTATGACTTTAGACTTTAGAGATACAGAGTGGGAACAGGCTCTTCAGCCGACTGAGTCTGCACTGACCAGTGATCACCCTGTACACTAAACTACAAACTAGGGATACATTCACAATTTTACTGAAGCTAATTGACCTACGAAACTGTAACCTAAAACGTTTATAAATTGTTGACTGTTCCACCATTGAAAGTAATGGGACGTGTTTTCTTATCCTCAGTAGCGCCTGTTCAAAGGTAAAGCAGACCATTTACGGCAATGTGCAGCCCGCCAACTCCAACCTGCTGTGGGACCCAGACTTCATGTTGGATTTCATTGAGAACCCGTCCGCCCACAATGTCAACCACTCGATGCTGGGGAAGATCTTGAGCGACAACGCAGCCAACCGCTACAGCTTTGTGTGCAACGCCCTTATGAACGTATGCATGGGACATCAGGACACAGATAGGTACGACCAGCACGTGGTGTGTCGAGTGCGTAGGAAGGTACTGCAGATAGATACAAAATGCTGGAGTAACTCAGCGGGACAGGCAGCACCTCTGGAGAGAAGGAATGGGTAACGTTTGGGGTCGAAACCCTTCTTCAGATGCAGATGGTGGTTTACACGGGCGATAGACTCAAAATTATGGAGTAACTCAGCGGGGTCAAGACATGAAATGTCACCTATTCCTTTTCTCCAGCGATGCTGCCTGACCCGCTTTGTTACTCCAACATTTTGTGTCCACATTAATTGAAATGTCACGTTACGTGAACAGCGAGCTGAATTACATCAACAGCTATCATCTTTAGATTTTAGAGATATGGGGCGAAAACAGGCTATTCGGCCCACTTAGTCTGCACCAACCATCGGTCACCCCATACACCAGTACTATCCTACACACTAGGGACAATTTATAATTTACAAAGGCCAATTAACCTACAAACCCGCATGTCTTTGGAGTGTGGGAGAAAACTGGAGCGCCCGGAGAAAACCCACGTGGTCACAGGGAGAACATACAAATTCCGTACAGACAGCACCTGAAGTCAGGATCGAATCCAGGTCTCTGATTCTGGAAGGCAGCGACTGCGCCACTGTGCCACCTCTTCATCCTTACACCGCCCAGAAAGCTTTGTTTAAAGGATGGAAAGAGTGCAGAGAATATTTTTGAGGATGTTGCTAGGACTTGGGAGGCTGAGCTGTAAGGAGAGGTTAGGGCAGGTTTAGATTATATTCTATGGAACACTGGAAACTGAGAGGGGATCTTATGCTCATCATTGATAGGAGCAGAATTAGGCCATTCGACCCATCGTTTACTCCAGGGGTTCCCAACCTTTTTCGTCCCCTGTACCCCTGACAACGTTAATAGCACATAACAATGTTATTTCATTTATTTATGAACAACTAATGATGAACAGATACCGGAACCAAACAGTCAGTCAATGAGAAAAAATATGTACAAATCCAGAATCAACAATTTACCCCCTGGGTAGGCAAAATCTACCCCCTGGGGGTAAACTTACCTCAGGTTGGGAACTCTTGGTCCACTCTATTCTCAATCATGGCTGATCTATCTTTCCCTCTCAACCCCATTCTCCTGCCTTCTCCCCACAACCCTTGGCACCCATACTAATCAAGAACATTTCAATCTCCATCTTGAAAATATCCATTGACTTGTCCTCCACAGCCATCTGTGGCAATGAATTCCATAGATTCACCACCCTCTGACTAAAGAAATTCCTCCTCTGGTCCTTGACTCTCCCACTAGTGGAGACATCCTCTCCACATCCATCCACATCTTGTAGGGATGTATAAAATCGTGATGGGAATAAAGATGGTGATTGCAGAAACAATTATGAGATCCCTCTTACTCTTCTAAACTCTAGTGAAGATAAACCCTATTGACCTAATCTCTCCTCTTCAATTTGTCTCATCACCCCAAGGATCATTCTGGTGAACCTTTGTTCAACTCCCTCCATAGCAAGAACTTCCTTGGGCAAGGAGTCCATTTACACTTGCAAAGTCTTTGTGAGTGCAGTGTTTGTGCATGGACCGAGGTGTCATTTCCATTTTGCTCACCTCAATCACCATTGAAAATCAGTTACCATGTGATAGTGTATTAATTATTCCTGAGATAGACAATAACAGCCAGTGTTATAACTCAAAATAGCAAAATATAGTCAACAGTGGCGCAGTGGGATAGAATGGTAACAAAGGCATATGGAACTCTTGCCTTCATTGGTCAGGGCATTGAGTAAGAGTGAAAATGTCTGCACAGTGGCGCAGCGGTAGAGTTGCTGCCTTACAGTGCCAGAGACCCTGGTTCAATCCTGAAGAACAGTGCTGTCTATACAGAGTTTGCATGTTCTCCCTGTAACTGCGTGGGTTCTCTCTGGGTGCTCTGGTTTCCTGCCTCATTCCAATGATGTACAGGTTTGCAGGTTAATTGGTTTTGGTAAAATGTTCCCTAATGTGCAGGATAGTGCTATTGAACAGGGTGATGCTGGTCATTGCAGACTCAGTGGGCTGAAGGGCCTGTTTCAGTGCTGTATATCTAAAGTCTAAAGGTTGTTCCACATTTTAAGGGGTGCAATGTCAATGAAAATATCTTCTCTGAAAGACTCTAATATCCTGTTTTTTTGCTGTTTTGCAGAATCAATGACATCGCCAACCTTTGTGCTGAACTGACAGCGTGCTGCACCATACTCAGTTCTGAATGGCTTGGTGTACTTAAGGCTCTTTGCTGTTCATCAAACCATGTCTGGGGATTCAATGATCTTCTATGCAGCGTGGATGTAAGCTCACAATGTACTGACTTCTCTGCTTCCTGCTGGCATTATCGCAAGAGGGAGATGATTGTGTGCAGCAGCTGAAATACAGAGTAGGGTCACAAAGTGATAGGGTGGCGTGGAGGCGCAGCAGAAGATTTCCTGCCTTACAGTGCCAGAGACCCGGATCCGATCCTGACTGCAGGTGCTGTCTGTACGGAGTTTGTGCATTCTCCCTGTGACCATGTGGGTTTTCCCTGGGTGGTAGTTTCCTTCCACACTCCAAAGACCTACAGGTTTATAGGTTAATTGGCTTTGGTAAAGATTGTAAATTGTCCCTGGTGTGCAGGATAGTGCCAGTGTATGGGGATATCACTGAAGGTCGACCAAAGGGCTTGTTTCCGCCCTATATCTCTAAACTAAACCAAACTAAAATAAGGTAATACAGCGCGGAAACAGGCTTTTTGCCCCAACTTGCCCATGCCGCTCAACACGCCCCATCTACACTAGTCACACCTGCCTGCGTTTGGCCCATATCCCTCTTTACCTGTCCTATCCATGTACCTGCCTAAATGTTTCTTAAATGTTGCGATAGTACCTGCCTCAGCTACCTCCACCAGTAGCTCGTTCCGTACACCCACCACCCACTGTGTAAAAAAGTTACCCCTCAGGTTCCTATTAAATCATTCCCCCCTCACCTTAAACGTATGTCCTCTGGTTCTCGATTCCCCTACCCTGGCCAAAAGATTCTATGCGTTTACCCAATCCAAATTTGTACACCTCTATGAGATCACCCCTCAGCGCCCTACGCTCCAAGGAATAAAGTCCTAGCCTGCTCAACCTCTCCCCGATAGCCCAGGCACCCGAGTACTGGCAACATCCTCGTAAATCATCTCTGCACCCATTCCAGCTTGACAACATCTTTCTGATAACATTGTGACCAAAACTGAACACGACACTCTAAATGTGGCTTCACCAATGTCTTATATAACTGCAACATGACCTCCTAACATCTTCACCCAATACTCAGTAGAGTTTTTCCACTGCACCAGCTCCGTCAGAATCATTCCCCCAACACCCCACCCCATACATTTTCAAATCCAAAATCCACAAAACCATTCTTTGAAATCTTTGGCGCACCAAGTCTAGAAGGTTTCCATCCTTCCAAAGGTGAGGTGTGTCCAGGATTTGATAACAAATGTCCATTATAGCCAGACCAGTATTTTACAGGATATCTCATTCTCTTGCTGATAATTAACTGGGTACTGTTTAATCTTGAATCAAAAGCAATGTGTTCCCACCAGTAACTTGCCAGCCAGCCACCCACCACCTCACCTTCCATTACACCATTTGCAAAACGAATTAACTTTATTAAAATGGAAATATTTTGATCGTTAATAAGACTCCTCTTTCCGTCTAAGCTCTAAAATCGAAAAGCCAAACTCTCTTTTATTCACAGGAAACAAAGCACGAGGGGAGGGGAAGGCATGGTGCAATTTAATTCCACATTTGTGTGTACATTCCAACAAATAGCAGGCAATGCGCCATTGATTAAATGATCTGTGATATGTGGAGCATTTCCAAGAAAAGATTTGCAACATCAAGTGTACTTTTTTGTTTATTTCCATATGTTAACCACTTAAATAGAAGAAAACCCAACTTGATTGCTTTCTGCACGATTACATAAGTCTGTAGATGTTGGGAGGATGTATTAGAAAGCTGTAATCTGCACTGTAACCTTTATTGTTGCTGCAATGCTTACTGAGTGTAATGCATGAGATTTGTTTTTGCTTCCAGTCTTTTTAAAGGAAAGATATGAATTTCTAACGCTGGAAAATAGGAGAAGAAGTAGGAATATGCTTTATGGTTTGGCAATGATTGAACTTCTGTGAATTATTAAGACATGTTTTCCCGATACACTATGTCAGATGTGTTGTGTACCCAGGCAACAAATGGAACCATAGATGCCAGAAGAGCTGAAGTCAGGCAACATCTCTAGAGGACATGGAGAAGGTACAACCTGAAACACCGCCTATCCTTGTCCTCCAGAAATGCAGCCTGCCTTGCTGAGTTACTTCAGCATTTTGGGTCTATACCAGTACAGTAATGCCACTGCTTCAAGCCAAGTTCAGTTTATTGTCACACACGCAAGTACTTCGAGGTACAGGTACAAAGAAAAATATTGCTTGCAGCAGCATCACAGGAACACAGACTGAGACTAAAGGAAAGAACATCATGCAATAAAAAGATATTAGTGCAAAAAACATAATTAGAAAAACAAACAAGTCCATGCTAATTCAAGGGATGAACCTTTGCGTTCCATTGTTGAGGTAGGATTAGGGCTGTGCAGGCTGGTTCAAGAACCTGATAGTTTAGTTTAGAGATACTCTAAAGTGGACACAGGCCACTTTGGCCCACCAAGCCTGCACCGACCAACATTCACCTACACACTAGTTCTATCCTAGGGACAATTTACAGAAGCCAATTAACCTTCAAAGCTGCACGTGTTTGGAATGTGGGAAGAAACCGGAAAACCTAGATTTAGGGAAGATCTGAGAAAGATTTATTTTCGCTTAGATTGTTGGAAATCCATGTTACACTGTCTGAAAAGGTGGTGGGAGTGAAGAGTCTCGCAACATTTAAGAAACACCTGGATGATTTAGCTCTTAGGGCTAAAGGATTCAAGGGATATGGGGAAAAAGCAGGAATGGGGGACTGATTTTAGATGATCAGCCAGATGATCATATTGAATGTTGGTGCTTGCTCGAAGGGCCAAACGGCCTACTCCTGCATCTATTTTCCTATGTTTCTATGATGCCTTAAATCACATGGGCAACGTGGTCTACAGACCAAGTACTGGGAAATGGGATCAGTATGGATGGGTACTTAATGGGTGGCATGGCCATGATGGGCTGAAGGGCCTGTTACTGCACTGTGTGGCTTAATGACATTTTTTGCACACTTCTAACGGATGCTTATTTTACTTTCTTCAAAGGTCAGCGACCTATCATTTCACGACTCCTTGGCTACGTTCATTGCCATTCTAATCGCCCGCCAATGCTTTTCGCTGGAGGATGTTGTCCAACATGTGGCACTTCCCTCACTCCTGGCAGCTGGTGAGTGCGCCTAGTTTCAGGATTAATCATGATCGCGTCTCATTCTTTGCGTGAAGAGTGACAGAAGGATTAGATGATGGATCAGAGTTCTAGATTGAAACTTCTATTCCAGCCCAAGTCTGGGGCAGGAATTCCAACCAACGTTCATCACTTTTGCTCATCAGTTTAGTTTAGTTTATTATTGTCACCTGTACTGAGGTACAATGCAAAGCTTTTTGTCGCGTGCTATCCTATCAGCGAAAAGACAATACATGGTTACAATCAAACTGTCCACAGTGTACAGATGCAGAATAAAGGGTATAATGTTTAGTGCAATGTAAAGTCTGATTAAAGACAATTCGAAGGACTCCAATGAGGTAGATGGGCAGTCAGGTCCACTCTCCAGTTGTTTTAGACGGTTCAGTCTGTTCACTGACTCTGCTCTGCTGAGGCTCCATTAGGCACCTGTCAGCCCACATTTGGAGCATTGTGCGCAGTTTTGGGCTCCATATCTGGGGAAGGATGTGCTGGCATTGGAGAGGGTCTAGAGGAGGTTTACGAGAATGACCCCGGGGATGATCGGGTTAATGTATGAGGAGTGGTTGATGGCTCTGGGGCTGTACTCACTGAAATTTAGAAGGTATTAGGGGAGGATCTCATTGAAACCTACTGAATAATGAACGGTCTGAATAGAGTTGATCAAGAGAAGATGTTTCCGCTAGTGTGAGAGTCTACGAACACAGGGCACAATCTCAGGATAAAAGGATGTACCTTTAGAATTGAGACGAGGAGGAATTTCTTTAGACATATGGGCTTGGAGTTGCCACTGTGGCACAGAGGTAGAGTTGCTGCCTAATGCCCCTGTCCCACTTGGGAAACCTGAACGGAAACCTCTGGACACTTTGCACCCCACCCAAGGTTTCCATGCGGTTCCCGGAGGTTTTTGTCCTCCGGCAACCACCTTCAACTAGCATCGCAACCGGCTTCGACTAAAAAATTACCGAATTTTAAAACAGAAACCACTTTCGACCATTAGGGAGACTGACAAAAACTTCCGGGAACCGCACGGAAACCTTGGGTTGGGCGCAAAGTCTCTAGAGGTTTCCGTTCAGGTTTCCTAAGTGTGACAGGGGCATTAATGTACGGGGTGTTCGCTGGTCTGCACAGATTCGGTGGGCGGAAGGATGCTGTATCTCTAAAGTCTGAAGAGTTCAGCACCTGTGGCCTCTGGTGTTTGCATTTTAATAGAGTTTGACCCTATTAATCAGGCCAAGAGGTGGAAATATTGGTGGGTATTGATGTTATGTTGACACTACAAAGAATAGTTTCAAAGTCTACTTAAGATGTAAAACTTGTAGGAATATTTGACTGTGTTTTTGTAGGTTTGTAGAAAATTATCTGTTGTTTCAGCGTCAAAAGCTGCTTATTTTCCCCGTTGGAATATTTATAAACTGTAAGGGAACATGAAAAGAGCTGGAGTAACTCAGCCAGGCAGCATCCCTGGAGTACATGGATAGGTGATGTTTCGGGTCGGGACCCATCTTTCAGACCCGTCTCAACAATGAAACGTTATCAACTCTGGAGTACATGGATAGGTGATGTTTCAGGTCGGGACCCTTCTTCAAACTTGTCTCGAGATGGAACATCACCTACCCATGTTCCCCAGCGGTGCTGCCTGACTTGCAGCTGAGTTACTCCAGCACTTTGTGTCTTTCCTTGGTAGACCAGCATCTGCAGTTGCTTCTCTCTCCATTTGTAACCTGAAGTCTGTTTGCTGCAGCGTGTGGTGACCCGGATGCTGAGCCAGGAGCAAGGATGACATGCAGACTGTTGCTGCACTTGTTCAGAACGCCACAAGTCAGCCCCTTCCCCCAAGCCAATGGTAAGTTTCCGGCTGGCATTCCCTGTTCCCCTTTCCAAGTTTTGTTATTAGGAGTGAACTGTCTGTACTGCTGAACCTGACCTGTTGACTAGATTGCAGCTGTAACATGTAGTTTACGTTTTTTTTAGTTTAGAGATACAGCGCGGAAACGGGCCCTTTGGCCCACCGGGCTCACTCCAACTAGCAATCCCCACACACTGACACTATCCTACACACACTAGGGACAATTTACAGTTATACCAGGCCTTAGAGTGCAGGAGGAAAGCCACAGAGGTCACAGGGATAACGTACAAACTCCGTACAGACAAGCACCCATATTCAGGATCGAACCCGAGTCTCTGGCGCTGTGAGGCAGCAACTCTACCGCTGCACTAGTCAAGTCAAGTCAAGTCACTTTTATTTATATAGCACATTTTAAAAACAACTTTCGTTGGCCAAAGTGCTTTACATTGGTATAAGAATAGTATAACAAACAACAGTGGTTCATAGATTAAATACAAACATCACTACATACATATAGCCGTCGCTCAGAGGACATCAAGAACTACCGTGCTGCCCCTTCAGTGGTAAATGACACGTGGATGACCCTGTCCGCAGAGTCATAGAACCATAGAGCATGGAAACAGGCTGTATTTCTCAACTGAAGAAATGTCCGTCTGAAGAAGGGTCTCGGCCCAAAACGTCACCTATTCCTTCTATCCAGAAATGCTGCCTGTCCCACTGAGTTACTCCAGCATTTTGTGTCTTTGGTTTAAACCAGCATCTGCAGTTCCTTCCTACACATGTATCTTTCTTAAATTTTGCTATAGTACCTGCCTCAAGCACTTTGTCTGACAGCTCGTTCCAAACACCCACTCCAACTAGCAATCCCCACACACTGACATTATCCTACACACACTAGGGAAAATTTACAGTTATACCAGGCCTTGGAGTGCGGGAGGAAAGCCACACAGGTCACAGGGATAACGTACAAACTCCGTACAGACAAGCACCCAACCTTTTGTGTGAAAAGGTTGCACCTCAGATTCCAGGCAAATATTTCCCCCTTCACTTTAAACCTTAGGGTTCTCAATGTGAATGTGGTTTCCTCCCACATTCTCCTGTATTCATCCTGTATTCATCTTGTACTCTTCTGTGTTTAAGTGCCAGTGAGATTCTTCCTGGTTTTTGAAGTGAGCACCAAACTCGCTGTTGCTCCTTCTGATGTGCTAACAGTGGACCTTTGGATTAAGTGAGCCCCACATGAGGGTGTACCTTAGCTGAAGGGCAGTATCCTAACGGCAGAACAGTGGCGCAGCGATAGAGTGGTTCAATCCTGACTACCCGTGCTGTCTGTACGGAGTTTGCATGCTCACCCTGTGACCATGTGGATTTCCTACGAGTGCTTTGGTTTCCTCCCACATTCCAAAGACGTACAGGTTTGTAGATTCTGTAACATTGTCCCGAGTGTGAAGGGTGTGAAAGTTGGATAAGATAGAACTACTGCATGGGTGATTGATGGTGGGTGTGGGTTTGGTGGGCCGAAGGGTCTTTTCCACACTGTATCTCTAAACTAATCTGTAAGCTAAACTAAACTATCACCATTGGGGTAACGTAAATTCACCCTTACAGAATTCACAAATCACATCCTGAAAAATTTGAGATGCGGAAATTTATTCGCTCCCACGGAGGTTATGTGAAACTAAAAGTAAATAAGTAAACACCAAGAGTATTTTTGTTTTTGAATCACGTATGCGTGGATGACGTGGACAACACGGTGGTTTAGCAGCAGAGTTTCTGCCTTGCAGCGCCAGGGACCCGGGTTTGATCCTGTCGACAGGTGCAGTCTGTATGAAGTTTGTACGTTCTCATTGTGACCATGTGGGTTTTCTCCGGGTGCTCTGGTTTCCTCCCACATTCCAAAGACGTACAGGTTAATTAGACTTTGGTAAAATTGTAAACTGTCCCCAGTGTGTTGGATGGTGCTTGTGCACGGGCGATCATTGGTCGGTGCGGACACCATGGGCCGAAGGACCTGTTTCCGCATTGTATTTCTAATGGCTTTGCGTTGCGTTGCGGAAAACCGTATTACATCTCATGCTTTAGGGACGCAGCTGCCCCTTAACGCAGGGGTCACTTCTACAGCGATATAGTGAGGGAGCTTTAACATGACTGCAACTCCATGAATAATGTTGTATTGTCTGCAGGTAAATCAGTCCCTGGAATCCGCTCATCCTGTGATCGGCATCTGTTAGCCGCTGCACACAACAGCATAGAAGTGGGGGCAGTGTTTGCAGTTCTGAAAGCTATTCTGATGTTGGGTAAGAATCTTTCACTGGAAGAACTGTATCGTGTTTGATGTAATCCTAAAGGCCTCAAACTAATTTTAACCGAGGGCAACACAGTGGTAGAGCTACTGTCTCATAGAGCCAGAGATGCTGTTTCAATCCTGACCTCAGTTTTGGTGGAGTTTGCATGTTCTCCCTGTGACCGGGTGGGTTTCCTCCCAGTGCTCCGGTTTCTTCCCATATCCGAATCACAGCTTGACTCATGGTGTGTAGGAAAGAACTGCAGATGCTGGTTTAAATCGAAGGTAGACACAAAATGCTGGAGTATCTCAGCGGATCAGGCAACATCTCTGGAGAGAAGGAATAGGTGACGTTTCGGGTCTGAAGAAGTGTCTCAACCCGAAAAGTTACCCATTCCTTCTCTCCAGAGATGCTGCTTGACCCACTGAGTTACTCCAGCATTTTGTGTCTACGCTTAACTCATGGTGGGACATTTTGTCAATACAATAATCCCGTATTGTAGTGGACAATGGAGGGGAATAGTGTATGTAATTGGCGATTGTCTGCTATAACTGAATAAGGCTTTGTCTCCCATTGACATCACTGCCTGGGCGCTGGGTCAGAATCCTGGTTCACCGTCACTGGGAGCCCAGTGGGACCTTCCTCACCACATGGAACACCGCAGCCCAAGATGGCCGCCCGGCACCACCTTTCCCAGCACGGGCTGGTACGGCAATAACGGCTGCTGCTAATTCCCACATTCAGTGATTGAGAGGAAAAAGGGGGATGTAGGGTGTTGGGGTGGAAACCCTGTCCCGCTCCGAGTGACATTCCCACAACCAACAGCCCACTCAGAGTTCAGGGTGAAAGGGGATCGATCTTAAACTCTGTGAACTCGTTAATCCCATTTCTCCTTACGAAGCCAGTAACCTGCCGAGTGTACAAAGTTCTAAAATGTGCTTTTGTTACTGCAAGCTAAAATACTAAAGGCTCCTGGTTAAAGTAATTAATTCCCAATAGTGGGCTTGTTTGCATGAAATACTCAAAGCCTTGTTGTGTCTGAGGGGCCTAGCGGTAAAATGCCGAAAGATATAACGCGTGATCTTCAGTACACGTGACTGTGTTGTTGTTTATGTCCAGGGGACGCTGAGTTAGGCAGTAATAATGTTAACTCCTCCAACGCCGATGACTTCACCACGGCCAACGTGCTGGCTCCGATCCATGATGACATCGCCGACAATGTGATTCTGAGTACCGCCAACAACTCCAAGTCAATCAGACGCACTGTTTCCATAGAAACAGCCAACCTGAGTGAATACGCCAGGTTTGTGCTGAGGACTATTTGTCAGCAGGTAAGACCATGTGTAGATATTAATGAGAGATTATTATCCAAGTCAAAACACAACGAGTTGGAAACGACATGTCTGGTAGCATCTGGGGAGAGAGTCATCAGCTCCATGTTTGTAGTCAATGAACTCTCAGCTGAACTGAGTAAGACTTACGGTGGCGCAGCGGTAGAGCTGCTGCCTCACAGTGCCAGAGACCCAGGTTTGATCATAATTACGGCTACTATCTGTATGGAGTTTGTATGTTCTCCCCGTGACCGTGTGGGTTTTCTCCAGATGCTCTGGTTTCCTCCCACACTCCAAAGACGTGCATGTTTGTTGAATTATTGGCTTCTGTAAATTGTAAATTGTCCCTAGTGTGTAGGATTGTGTTAGTGTTTGGGGTGATCACTGGTAGGTGGGCCAAAGGGCTACTGGGCTTAGACTCCAAACTATGAATTGCTGGCATTCAAGGGGTGATCATTTAGATTTGCTTATTCTGAACTCCAGCGACCAATGTAGTTATCTGAAGACAATCACAGCTGTACATGTTGGTCATGATAAATGATGAATTTGATTCCAGGGACACAAAGTGCTGGAGTAATTCAGCAGATCAAGCAGCATCTCTAGAGAACATGGATAGGTGATGTTTCAGGTTGACACCTTTTAGACTTTAGCGAAACATGGCAGAAACAGGCCATCCGAGCTCATGCCGACCAGCGATCACCCCGTACACCAGCGCTATCCTACACACTAGGGCAATTTACAATTGTACCAAAGCCAATTAACCTACAAACCCGTATATCTTTGGAGCATGGGAGGTAACTGGAGCATCCGGGGAAAATCCACGGGGTCACAGGGAGAATGTACGAACTCACTACAGACAGCACCCATAGTCAGGAGGTCAGCAATAACCAATCTGATCTCCCGGTGGCTCAGCACTTCAACCATTCCCAATCCGACCTTTCTGTCCTGGGCCTCCTCCATGGCCAGAGTAAGCACACCGGGATTTGGAGAAGCATATCCCGCTTGGGCAGTTTGCACCCCTGCTGCATGAACATTGACTTCTCCAATTTCCGGTAGCTCTTGCAGTATCTTCCTCCCCTTCTCAGCTCTCCCTCAGCCCTCTGGCTCCTCCTCTTCCTTTCACCCCCCACCCCACATCAGTCTGAAGAAGGGTTTCGGCCTGAAACGTTGTCTATTTCCTTTGCTCCAGAGATGCAGCCGCACCCACTGAGTTTCTCCAGCACTTTTGTCTACCTTCGATTTTTCAGCATCTGCAGTTTCTTCTTAAACCCATAGTCAGGATCTATCCGGGGTCCCTGGAGCCGTAAGGCAACCAATCTACCGTTGCGCCACTATGCCGCACTTCTTCAGACAAAATCAATTGATTCCTGGTGTCCAACATCATAAGCCTTGCTCTGCTTTGTGTTGTAGCAGGACAGAATCAATGTTGACCATTCTTTGCCTCAGCCCACAATTGAAGGATGACAAATCTTCACCTCAGACAAAGTCAGAATCAGAATCAGAATCAGAATGCCTTTTATTGTCACTATACACATGTACAGTGAGATTAAAAACTGCTCCTACTCAGTGCAAAAACAAGACAAAAAGGGGGGGGGGATAAGGTGCACAGTTTCTGCAGCACTATATACATATCTATAAAAAGACAATGGATAATAGAATGGATAATAGGATTCCTATATCCAGTATGGGTTACAGTTACAGTACAAATTACAGTAGGTGGATAGATGAAAGTCCGGGGGTGAAGTCAATGCATGTGTGAGTTCAGGGAGATGATGGATTTTGGGAAGAAACTGTTCTTGAGTCTATTTGGCCTTGTGCTGATGCACCTATAGCGCCTCCCTGAGGGTAGCAGGTTGAACAGGCCAAATGCAGGATGGGAGCTGTCCTTGATAATGTTCTTCGCCCTGCTGAGGCAGCGGGAGGTGTAAATGTCCATCAGAGAGGGGAGAGGGCAGCCGATGATCTTCTGTGCTGCCCTGACTACCCTCTGAAGCCTCTCCCTGTCTACCATGGTGCAGCTGCCGTACCATGCTGTAATGCAGTATGTCAACAGGCTCTCAATGGACGAGCGGTAGAAGGTCAGCAGCAGGTTGGAGTCCAGGTTGTGCTTCCTGAGGACCCTCAGGAAGTGCAGCCGCTGCTGAGCCTTCTTGATGACCGCTGTGATGTTGTCTGTCCAGGAGATGTCAGCGGAGATGAGGACACCGAGAAACCGGAAGGTGTGGACCCTCTCCACACACTCGCCGTTGATGTATAAGGGGGCTAAGTCGGTGCTGTGCTTCCTGAAGTCGACAATGAGCTCTTTGGTTTTCTTGGTGTTCAGAGCCAGGTTGTTTTCTGAGCACCAGGCTGTCAACTTCAGGACTTCCTCTCTGTAGGCTGCCTCATCTCCCCTTGAGATGAGTCCGACTGCTGTAGTGTCGTCAGCAAACTTGACGATTCGGTTGTTGTTGGGGGCCGGACTACAGTCGTGGGTGTAGAGACAGTATAGGAGGGGGCTTAGCACACAGCCCTGCGGGGAGCCGGTACTCAACATGCGAGTGGAGGAGAGGTGGGGGCCGAGTCTCACAGTCTGGGGCCGGTTGGTGAGGAAGTCCTTTATCCAGGCACATGTGAGAAAGTGAGCAGAAACATAGAAACATAGAAAATAGGTGCAGGAGTAGGTCATTCGGCCCTTCGAGCCTGCACCGCCATTCAATATGATCATGGCTGATCATCCAACTCAGTATCCTGTACCTGCCTTCTCTCCATACCCCCTGATCCCTTTAGCCACAAGGGCCACATCTAACTCCCTCTTAAATATAGCCAATGAACGGGCCTCAACTACCTTCTGTGGTAGAGAATTCCACAGATTCACCACTCTCTGTGTGAAAAATGTTTTTCTCATCTCGGTCCTAAAAGACTTCCCCCTTATCCTTAAACTGTGACCCCTTGTTCTGGACTTCCCCAACATCGGGAACAATCTTTCTGCATCTACCCTGTCCAACCCCTTAAGAATTTTGTAAGTTTCAATAAGATCCCCCCTCAGTCTTCTAAATTCTAGCGAGTACAAGCCGAGTCTATTCCGTCTTTCTTCATATGAAAGTTCTGCCATCCCAGGAATCTGTCTGGTGAACTTACCCAGTTCATGGTAACTGAAGACATAGATTGCTCTTGCATAAGAAAATTGGAGCAGATGTAAACTGGCTATTGGCATTAATCCAGTGCATACGTGCCAACATGTCATCAACTCAGCTTTGTCAGAGGTGTTCTGTGAGACCACTATGTTTATATCTGAAGCTTTGGTATTTTTATAGTAATTGCTGTGCGCAATAAAATATTTTTGTCTGGACCAAGCACCAACCTTTCTGAACCCTTGTGGACCTGATACTATACTTGAGCTAGAGTTTTCTGCACCTATTGTGCATATTCTCCTGTGAAGAAGGGTCTCGACCCGAAACTGCACCCATTCCTTCTCTCCAGAGATGTTGGCTGTCCTGCTGAGTTACTCCAGCATTTTGTGTCTACCCAGGAGATTTATAAGACTCTCCCGACATATTGCTGCAAGTTTAACCTTGCAGTTTAATTTGGTTCTGCACTGCCGGCCTGTTTTTAACCAGTCTGGAGACTGATTTAGTTTATATTCCCATTCCTGTCTCCCCACAGACTCCGTATCCTAATATCTTACCCACGAAGATCTTGGAAACGTTTCCTGAGTCATTTGTGGAAAATCCTTGTTAAGATAAACGGTTCCTAAATTAAAAGAAAATGTTTAAAATTATTTTTCCTCATAAGGATTCCATTTGGATTCAAGTCTTTATTTTAGAGATACAGATACAGAGATACAGCGTGGAAACAGGCCCTTCAGCCCTCTGTGTCCACGCCGATTAGCACTCACCCTGTCCACTGGCACTGTCCTACACACACACACACACACTAGAGACAATTTACAATTTTACCAAAGCCAATTTACCTACAAACCAGTACGTCTTTAAAGTGAGGGAGGAAACCAAAGGACCCGGAGAAAACCCATGTGGGTCACTGGGAGAATGTGAAAACCCCATACAGACAGCACCCATAGTCAGGATCGAACCTGGGTCTCTGGCATTGTAAGGCAGCAACTCTACTGCTGCGCCACTCTGCCACCCTCAAAATGTAAATTACTGGGCTTAAATTTGAGTGTACGTTTTTCTTTTTGTTTGCAGTTGTTTTACTGTTAGGGGAAAAAAAAAATCATCCTTCCCATTTCTACACTGCATAAAAAAGTCTAAGCAGGTTGAGGCCACAGAGTCACTTGCTCTCCTCTGCTACTCAGTCACATCAAGTGCCGTGAATTCACTTTCCTGTCCATTCCCCACATCAGAGCACAAAGTGCTGAAGTAATTCAGGCGGTCAGGCAGCATCGCTGGAGAACATGAAGGTCACAAGGTCAAAAGGAATAGGAGTGGAATTGGGCCATTCGGTCCATCAAGTCTACTCCGCCATTTGATCATGGCTGATCTATCTTTCTCTTCTATCCCCATTCTCCTGCCTTCTCCCCATAACCTCTGACACCTGTACTAAAGAAGAATCTATCTATCTCTGCCTTTGGGTCGAGAACCTTCTTCAGACATCCCTTCCCCACACCCACAAACCTGCCTCTCTCGGCTAATGGAATTCTCAGTGAATGATGTCCCTAGCCCTTTGAGGTAGGAAGTTCCAAAGATCTTAAACACTGTTCCCATAAAATACTTCCTACACTGGGACCACCTACCTACCCCCCCCCCCCCCCCCCCAATTATTTATGAATCCAATCAGAGGAAGTACCTTTCAGCATCTATCCTGATCTCATAGTCATACAGTGTGGAAACAGGCCCTTAAGCCCACTTGCCCACACCGACCAACATACCGCATCTACACCAGTCCCACCTGCCTGCATTTTGCCCATATCTCTCTAAACCTATTCTCTCCATATACCTATATAAATGTTTCTTAAGCATTGCATTAGTACCTGCGTCAACTACCTCCTCCAGCAGCTCGTTCCATACATGCACCACCATTTATGTGAAAACGTTCCCCGCTCAGATTCCTATTAAATCTCTCCCCATCACCTTAAACCATTGTCCTCTCGTTCTTGATTCCCCAACTATGGACAAAAGACTCTGCATTTACCCAATCTATTACTCTCGTGATTTTGTACACCTCGATAAGATCGCCCGCCCCTCATCCCCCTGCGCTCCAAGGAAAAGAATCCTAGCCTGCTCAACCACTCCCTATAGCTCAGGACCTCAAGTCCTGGCAACATCCTCCTATATTTTCTCTGCACCATTTTCCAGTTTGACATCTTTACTATAACAAGGTGCCCAAAACTGAACACAATACTCTAAATCTCTTTCAGAATCTTACATATTTCACCACTCTTTCTGCAAAGCCCTAGTGTCTATTGTACTTCCTGTAGTCTGTCTTTTGATGGAAACTCCTGCCATGCCCAGAATAAATCTAGTAAATCTACATTGTAATGCCTCTAAAGCAGGATTTTTGTCTTTGTGTAACTTCTACGGGAAATTTTCACTCTTCTGTTGAATCCTCCTTGTAATAAAAGCCAGAACTTCATTTGCCTTGGTACTGGGTGGCACAGTGTCACAACGATACAGTTGCTGCCTTCCTGACTTTGGGTGCTGTCTGTGTGGAGTTTGTTCACCTATGTATGTTCACCTATGACTGCGTGGCTTTTTTCCAGGTGCTTCGGTTTCTACCCACCTCCCAAAGACATGCAGGTTTGATGGTTAATTGGCTTCTGTAAATTACCCCTAGTGTGTTGGGTGTGAAACTTGGATAACTAGTATGTGGGTGATGCTGGTCGGCGCGGACTCTATGGGCTGAAGGGCCTGTTGCCATGCTGTATCTGTAAGCTAAACTAAACTACTTGTTGTACCTGCCTGTCAGATATCTTTGCACCAAATTTTACTATTCCATTAAAAAAAAATTATGATGGTCTTTTCTTCCAAAATTAACAAGCTTGTTATACTCTCGTAATGTTTTGCAACTGAACACTATTCTCCACACACCATGGAATTCACATTACATTGCACCCTCTCACCTCCTTTTGGAGAACTTAATTATCTAGTTGAATGGCTGTAGCATCGGCAGCAGATTTTAAAATCTTGTTTCAGACTTCCTCTTTACTTTCTCATTCCCTCACATCCACCACATGCTAACTGCATCTTAAAACAAACCTAGCCTTTGTTGAAACAAATTACTGTAGATGCTGGTTTACAAAGGACACAAAGTGCTGGAGTAACTCAACGCCTCAGGCAGCATCTCTGGAGAAGGGTCTCGCCCCGAAACGTCACCTATCCATGTTCTCCAGAGATGCTGCCTGATCAGCCGAGTTACTCCAGCACTTTGTGTTCTTCTTATCTTAGTTTTTCCCTGTTCTGATGAAAGTTAACAAAAAAACATGAATGCCATATCTATCATTTCAAGTGTTCCCTGACCTGCTGAATATTTCCATTGTTTCTAGTATATTGCGTTTGCATACAGGATGTGGAAATTTAAATACCAGCTTTATAACTCGATTGTCAAGTGTGATAGAGCCTGGGTTCACTATGAAATGGATCCATTAGTAGACGGTTGACCACATTTGAACTGACCAATTAAATTGACCGTAACAGAAATGAAACTGACCTCATGATTGGAGTCGAAGAAACAAGATACAATTTTAGGCCAAAATTCCATCGACTAAAATATTAACTTTTCATAAATGCTTCCTATTTGGGGTAAACTAAACATATCTGAGTATTGTAGAATCAATCTGCAGATGGTTATTTACACAAGAAGATATTCGGTGCTAGAGCAACTCAGCGGACCAGGCAGCATCTCAGGAGAACATGGTTAGGCAATATTTTGTGTCGGGATCCTTCTTCAGACTAATTGCAGGCTGAGATGGGGGGGTATGGTCGAAAGCTGGATGAGAGGAGATGGTGGGACAATGCCTGGCAGGTAACAGGGTGACACAGGTGAGGATTGTTATTTGATAGGCAGATGGTTGGACAAAGGCCAGAGAGGAAAAGACATGTGTGAAACATAAAGATTGAAGAGTTGGGAATTGAACTGAGTATTGCTGGCTTTACTTTGTTAATTACAAGAAGTACGATTTACTGTGTAAAAATATACCAATCGATCATTGATAAGGCTTAAATTGTTCTGATATTTCCTCATTGCCGATCTGATCATATCTGTAGCTACTATTTAAGAAACCTTTGGATCGGCATATTGGGATTGGAGGGATATGGATAAAAATCAGCACCGACAGGGCTGAAGGGCCTGTTCCTGTGCTGTACTGTTCTATGTTCCTGTATTGACCAAGGAGGTGGAAGTTTAATTGAATAGGGTGGAGCAGTGGTAGTATTGCTGTCTTTACAGCAGCAAAGAACCAGGTTCAATCCTGACTACAGGTGCTGTCTACAGACAGTTTATGCTCTCTCTCCATGACTGCGTGGGTTTTCTCTGGGTGCTCTGGTTTCCTCCTACACTCCAAAGATGTACAAGTTTGTAGGTTAATTGGCTTAGATTAAAATTGTAAATTGTCCCTAATGCGGGGATCGCTGGTCAGGGTAGACTTGGGCCGAAGGGCTCGTTTCCGCGCAGTAATACTAAACTAAACTAGACTTATTAATCAGACAGTCTATCTCCAGATCCTATTGTTCAAAAGATTTTCTTAATTACTTGCTACATAACCAATTTTGTAGGATCTTTGGATCTTTTCATGCTAGTTTTAATAAAACCAGAGAATTTGAAGAAAATAAAATCTTTATTTTATGCACTGTGAACTATAAACTATGTTCTCCTGCATTCCAGCAACATGTGGGTTGGTAGATTAATTGTCTACTGTAAGTTGCCCCTGGTGCACAGGTGAGTGGACAAACCTGGGAGGGGTTGATTAGGATCTGGATTGGAGAGGATAGGTTAGTGGAGGAATGGCAACACTGTGTTGTCATAGATCAGATGGGAAGAATGGCCATCCTCTATGGATTAATGAAATACAAACATGCAACAATTGATCAGCTGAACACGATCCCTTTTACCAGAACATACAGATGTCATGCAGGACCATGTCATGCAAATATGACACCACGGTATCACGGGATGAAAAGCACATGTAACCCGTGTGAACAAAGATGTCACAAAGTGCTGGAGTAACTCAATGGGTCAGGCAGCATCTCTAGAGAAGAGACACAAAGTGCTGGAGTAACTTAGCGGGTCATGGAGCACATGGATAGATGACGTTTCAGATCAGGACCCTTCTTCAGACTCAAAGATGTGTTGTTTTCTCCTATAATAAGCAATGTCGTCATTCAAATCATGTTATTCTTCTTTACGGAGATATGGCTTTGGGTTTATAATTGCCACCTTCCATTTGTAGGAATGGGTGGGAGAACATTGCCTCAAGGAGCCAGAGAGACTGTGCACGGATAAAGATCTGATATTGGACCCAGTTCTCTCCAACAAACAAGCACGGCAGCTTCTGCAGCTTATCTGTTACCCGCATGGCCTTAAGGAAAGTGTGGAAGGAGACAACCCTCAGCGACAGCACATCAAGCACATTCTCCAGGTATGAAGGGCAGAGATAGAGCAAGTTTTCTCTGCTGGGCTGAAAGGCTTTAATCATTTTTTAGTGTCATAGAGACATACAACATATTGCCCACGCTGACCAACATGCCCCATCTATACTAGTACCACCTGCCTGCATTTGGCCCATATCCCTCTAAACCTATCCTATCCATGCACCTGTCTAAATGTTTCTGAAACATTGCAATAGTACCTGCCTCAATTACCTTCTCTGGCAGCCTGTTCCATATACCCACCACCCTTTTTGTAATACAGTTACCCCTTAAGTTCCGATTAAATCTTTCCCCTCTCACCTTATACCTATGTCCTCTGGTTCTTGATTCCCCTATTCCGGGCAAGGGACTGTGCGTTTACCCGATCTATTTCTCGCATAATTTTGTATACCGCTATAAGATCACTGCTCATCTTCCAGCGCTCCAAGGAATAAAGTCCGAGTATGCTCAACCTCTGCCCTTTGGCTCAGACCCTCGAGTCCTGGCACCATCCTTGCAAATGTTATCTGCACCCTTTTCAGCTTAAGAACATCTTTTCTATCGCATGGTGACCCAAACACAATACTTTAAATATGCCCTCACCAACATCTTATATAACTGTAACATGACTTCCCAACATCTATACTCAATAGGTAGACACAAAATGCTGGAGTAACTCAGCAGGACAGGCAGCATCTATGGAGAGAAGGAATGGGTGACGTTTCGGGTCGAGACCCTTCTTCTCCAGCATTTTGTGTCTACCTTCGATTTATATCAGCATCTGCAGTTCTTTCCAACACATCTATACTCAATACTCTGACTGATGAAGGCCAATGTGGCGAAATATGAATAGATTTGTTCAGCCAAATGGTATAAGGTACTGTTAAGAGGTGGGTTTTCTCTGGGTGCTCTAGTTTCCTCCCACATTCCAAAGACATGCAGATTTGTAGGTTAATTGGCTTTGGTAAAATTGTACATTGTCCTTAGTGTGTAGGCTAATGCAGGGATGGCTGGTTGGCGCAGACTTGGTGGCCTGTTTCCATGCTATATCTCTAAAATTATAACATAAAACTATTCATCACATTAATCTCATAGACTTCTCTATATTTTTTCCAATGTTTGTGAGTGTATGATTGAGGCAGTGAACCAATATACGGAAATGAAGAAGTCATCCAAGGAATTAATCCTATGCTTTCATTATTTAGAGTTTGGACCAATGGATCCTAAGGCAGTCATGGCTGGAACTCCAACTGATGATCAAACAATGCATGAAAGAAGCTGTAAGTTGAAAGTACAGACTCCGCGATCTTGATATTCATTTGAGTTCTTGAACCACAATCAATTTTGATCCAATACATCACGGAAGAAAGGTCCCGACCCGAAACATCAGCAGTCCCTTCACTGCTGCCAGACCCACTTTGATCAAGATTCCAGCATCAGCAGTTTCTTGTGACTTATTGTATCTCACTATGTTGTTGCTTGATTGACGTCCTTTAGGTAAATTGAGAAGAGTTCTTTCTTTAGTCAGAAGGTGGGGAACCTGTGGAATTCATTGCCGCAGTGTTAAAAAAGGAACTGCAGATGCTGGAGAATCGAGGGTTACACGAAAAGCTGGAGAAACTCAGCGGATGCAGCAGCATCTAAGGAGCGAAGGAGATAGGTGACATTTCGTGTCGAGACCCTTCTACAGATTGGTCAGGGATCGGGGAAACGAGAGATATAGACAGTGATGTGGAGAGATAAAGAACAATGAATGAAAGATATGCAAAAAAGTATTGATGATAAAGGAAACAGGCCATTGTAAGCTGTTTGTGGTGTGAAAATGAGAAGCTAGTGCGACTGGATTTATTGGAGCTGGAATCCACGAGGTATGAGATGGAGGCGCAGGCAGGCCCCGAGGAAGCAGATGTGGCTGTGGTATCGAGTCTGGGTGAGGATGTGGTCGTAGAGTTGGAGGGAAGGGGTTATCACAGAGGGGGAGCAGTTAGAGAGGAGGTTGTGAAACTCTCTCCATTGCCGCAGGTGGCTCATGAGGCCAAGTCATTGGGTATTTTTAAAGTGGAGATTGATAGGTTCTTGACTAGTAAGGGTGTCAAGTATAACGGGGAGAAGGCAGGAGATTGGTGTTGAGAGGGGAAATAGATCAGCTATTTAGGGGGGGGGGGGGGAGGAACTGGAGGCAAGAAAAGACCAGAACAAATCAGATGACCTCAGGAACAGTGGAGCCCATAATGGTCCATTGTTATCTGGGAAAAATGTGATAACAAGAGGGATACAAGGATGTGAACAGTAGTGGGATCCTACTACTAACACCACTAGTCACATCTTCCCATCTCCACCATTTTCTGCTTTCCACAGAGACCATTCCCTCCGCAGCTCCCTGGTTAACTCATCCCTTCCCTCTAAAACCACCCCCTCCCCAGGGACTTTCCCCCTGCAACTGCTCCCCCCCTCCCCCGCCAGTTCCACTGTTCACATGGTTGTATCGTTTTCGTTATCCACCTTCCCCAGCCAACAATGGGCCATTATGGGCTCCACTCTTCCTGAAGTCATCTGGTGCCGGCCCTGATTTGTTCTTGCCTCTTCTCACCTCCAGTTTCTCCCCCACCAATTCTACTTTCAGTCCGCAGAAGGATCTGACACGAAACGCCACCTAGTTTTCTCCAGCGATGGGCGGCATGGTGGCACAGCGGCAGAGTTGCTGCCATACAGCGCCAGTGACATAGGTTTGATCCTGACTGCGGGTGCTGTCTGTACCGACTTTGTACATTCTCCCCATAACCTGCATAGGTTTTCCCCAGGCGCTCCGGTTTCCACACACACTCCAAAGACGAACAGGTTTGCAGGCTAATTGGTTTTGTAAAATTTTAAATTGTCCCTAATGTATGTAGGATAGTGTTAGTGTGCGGGGATCGCTGGTCGACGCGGACTCAGTGGGCCTCAAGGCCTGTTTCCACGTTGTATCACTAAGATGCTACCTGACCCGCTGAATTACGCCAACATTTTGTGTCTATCTTGCATTTCTCAATAATTATCATTTTTGTTAGGGTCCAGCTTCGGTTACGGAAATGAACCTGTTGCTGGAAAATATCGCCAAGGCTACCATTGAGGTCTTCCAACAGTCGGCGGAGCTCAATTCTGTTCCAGTTTCCACGGGAGTTGAGCTGTTCCATGAGAGCAACAATGGGAACAACCCGAGGCAGAACGGCAAGAAGACATTTCTAAGGTAAAGCAAGGTTTACTCTACACTTTTAGGGGCATGGAGTGGGGATGATAAATGATTAACAAAGATTTGCAAGAATTGATCAGTAGAACACAGGACAGTACAGCACAGGACCATGCCCATCAGCTCACAATACCTGTGCCCAACATGATGCCAAGACCAACCATAATCTGCCGACAAA
Source organism: Raja brachyura (assembly GCA_963514005.1). The sequence continues at coordinate 24,311,934 of OY740794.1, forward strand.
TGATCCATATCCCTACATTCCCTGTATATCCACGTGCACATAAGACCTTAATACCACTAGACATAGGATCAGAATTAGGACATTCAGCATCGAGTCCACTCTGTCATTCAATCATGGCTGATCTATCTTTCCCTCTTAACCCCATTCTCCTGCCGTTTCCCCATAACCCTTGACACCCATACTAATCAAGAATCTGTCAGTCCCTGCTTAAAACACAACAAATGACTTGGCCTTCACAGCCGTCTGTGGCAATTCCACAAATTCTTCTGCCTACTCCCTGTAACATTTGATGCCCTTCCTAATCAAGAACCTATCAATCTCCACCTTCAAATGGACCATGTTTGATGTCAGCACCTCAAATGTTAGCTTTGCGCAGCAGTCCAATTTCAAGAGTCTGGTTGGAAAATGCATGAAGGGATATCAACTGAAAGTAGGATTGTTCTCTGCAGCAACACTCATTGAATGTCTAGGAATCGGACAGAAGTCACCCTATTTTTATATCATTTATTATTCAGGCACCCTGGGGCAAACCCTCGTGCCCCAACTGTTGGGTTGGCTGAGATTGAGATTAGCAGGTCAGGCACAAAATAGGAGTTATTCGCTGAATAGTTATTTCTTTGCGATACAGCATGGAAACAGCTGTATTCATTTCTTAATTCCAATTTCACTGTCACCTCTTCCTTCTCTTTACAAACTCTAGGTTGCAAAAATGTGATGGCTTAGCAGCTTTTGTGTAGTGTGATGAACTGAGAATTGATATATGGTTCAATGGTCAATGGTGCTTTATTTATCACATGTGGAACTGCACCATAAAATTATTTTTGCATTTATTACACATGCTTTGGCGACATTTCCAAAGTCCAAAATCTGGTCAGCCCGCGCGCTCGATGTACTGGAGCTGTACACGTGAACCGATGTCCCCCTTCTCTCCTTGTCCGTGTCTCTGTCACACCTCCTGCAGCTGACCTTGAAGGCACTAGAGGCATTTCCCTGGTTTGATATATAACATAATTGACTAAAAATGAAGTGGCAGATTAAGAATATAGAAAAATAGGAGCAGAGTAGACCTGGAACTAATCAAATCATGATCTCCACTCCACTTTCTTGCCCAGTCCTTGTAAGCCTAGGTTCACTTTTGTGTATGGACATCTATTGATCTCAATTGATCTCAGTTCTGAATGTACCAGGTTGTAAAACATTCACCCTTTCCTCGTTGGAGGTTTCTTAAGATTCAAAACAAGGAATTATTGCTCAATTTGGAATTCAGACTTTAGAGATGTGGGGCGTAAACAGGTGCTGGCACAGTGGTAGAGTTGCAGCCTTACTGCGCCAGAGACCATGGTTCGATCCTGACTCGGGGTGCTGTCTGTACGGAGTTTGCACATTCTCCCTGTTACCACGTGGGTTTACTCCGGCAGCTCCAGTTTCCTCCAACACTCCAAAGACATGCAGATTTGTAGATTAATTGGCTTCTATAAATTGTCCCTAGTGTGTAGGTTAGAACTAATGTATGGATGATCGTTGGGCGGCGTGGTCTCAGTGTTTCCACGCTGTATAAACTAAACTAAACTTAACACAGACACAAAGTGCTGGAGTAACTCAGCGGGTCAGGTAGCATCTCTGGAGAAAAAGGATGGGTGACGTTTCAGGTCGGGACTCTTCTTCAGACTGGACTAAACTAAACCGTCCTCTTCAACCTTTAGTCACTTTTTTAAAAAACATATTATAAATGGGATTAGGACATCACTGGCAATATTAATTGCTCTCCTCAGTGGCTTCTCATGACAGTGGTGGTAGCAAATGCTTGGACACTGCAGTCCATCCAGTGAAGGGATTCAGAATGTCACCTTTCTAACATGGATAATCAGTTGAGATAAAGTTGCATAATAACAGGTGGTTCTCTGGCCCTTCTGTCCATGATGGTGGGCAAGAAAGAGGTATTGAGATTAAATTGTCAAAGAATTTTAAAATGTTGACTGATTTTTTAATTGGTTTAGCAATTGAAAAAGAGGGTTAATCTGAAAGTGCTCTGATGGCTATTTGATGAGTTTCTTTGTGTGTGTGTGTGTGTGTGCGTGCGTGTGTGTGTGTGTGTGTGTGTGTGTGTGTGTGTGCGCGCATGTGTTTGTGTGCATGCCTGTGTCCATGTGTGTGTGTGTGTGTGTGTCTGTGTGTGTGGCTTGCATTCAGCTGCTCAGAAAGAAAAGGCGTTTGGCTTGTCGCTCCGCTGATTGCGAAACTCCCCACATCCGTTCAGGGTCGAGTACTGAAGGCTGCTGGAGAAGAGCTCGAGATGGGTCAACATTTGGGGTCATCATCTAAAAAGGAAAGGGATAGACAGAAGCAGAAAAGGTAAGAGAATTGTGAAGACAAGCTATTCAGAAAGATTCAATGGTTCAATGATTCTTTGTTATCAGCTGTACCGAGGCACAGTGAAATTTTGTTTTACATACAATACAGTAAATTATCGCTATACATAAGCACAATCCCAGATTTTAAGTACAAAGTGTGTAGAAATAGTCCACTGAGACCATGTACAAGAGTAACCAGATTTTGGCGCCATTTTCAAAGTCCAAGTTGCTTTAAGTGCAGCCGGCCATAAAGGCCCATTGTCCTGGCAACGGTGCTGGGTCGGCCTGGCCAGGCGATGTGCCGATGTCCTCTGCCACTGCTGCAGGCCGCGCCGGGCCGCACACTCAGAGAGCTGTAGATGTTAAAGCTGTAGGAGTTAATGTCTGTCAATAAAATATTGCTGTTGTAAAGCAAATTGTTTGTAATAAAACTGTTTATGAAGCAACAACAAAGCAGGACATTTCCAATGATAGACACAAAGTGCAGGAGTAGCTCAGCGGGTCAGGCAACATCTCTGGAGAATAGGAATAGGTGACGCTTCAGGTCAGGACCCTTCTTCCAAGGGAAATTCCAAACTTGATTCTATATTCTCTATTGGCAGTTGCGGTTAGAAACTTGTGCTAGGTTATCTGGTTTAATGTAAACCACAGACAAAGGAACCAAATGGAGTTCAATGTGAACATGTTTCTATATGGTACATGTAGCAAACACAACAAGGGACAAAGACGGACAGGTTTGTAGGTTATTTGGCTTGGTATAAATGTAAATTGTCCCTAGTGTGTGTAGGATAGTGTTAATGTGCAGGAATCACAGGTCGGTGTGGACTTGGTGGGCTGAACGGCCTGTTTCCACGCATTATCTCTAAAGTAAAAAAAAACAAGGAAGATTATGAAGAAAAACCTGCAGATGATGGAAATCTGAAACACAAAACACAAAATTCTAGAAAGGTTTGGCAAGTCAGGCAGCACCTGCGGAAAGAGATACAGAGTTAATGAATGGTCTTTCACCTGAAACATTAACTCTTTCCCTTTTCCAGATGCTGCCCTAATCTGCTGAATATTTCATAACATTTATTTTTTAATAATGAGGGATAAATCTCTCTTTCTCCCTCTTACCCCTTCCAACTACCAAAGTCTTGAGACAGATGCATTGGTCGAAATCCAGTTTTCCTGGCTCTTGAGTTGGTCTTTGCATATTATGCTGGGTAATGTCATGGATTTGGGAGAATCTGGAGCTCTGAATTCATACCACTTTTTAGTCAGTTTAGTTTATGAGTTTAGATTCTTGATTGGTAAGGGTGCCAGGAGTTACGGGGTGAAGGCAGGAGAATGGGGTTGAGAGGGAAAGATGGATCAACCGTAATTGAATGGCAGAGTAAACGTGATGGGCCAACTGGCATAATTCTGCTCCTATGACTAATGAACAGAATAGCTTTAACTGCATAAAGTTGATGGAAAGAAGCAGCAAAAGCAAAATTATAACTTTAAAGCTATTTTCTAAAGAAGACATGGGTACAGACACAGCTGGTGATTCAAGTGGCAGATTAAAGGAAACGACTCATGGTTCAGGAAATGATGCCAACCATGGTTTAGAAGTTAATGTTGCAATCAGCAGCCGCAAATTATTTCTAGATGTGAACATGAGTAGTCTGATCAAGTTATTTAAAACTCCAACATTTACCCTACCCATGAGGTGCTTTAGTGACCACTGACCCAGGATCTTGTGACAGCATTCCATAATAGCTGCTCAGTAATAGCAAAGAGCGATAGAGTCATAAAGCATGGAGACAGGCCCTTTGGCCCATGCGAACAAGATGTCTCCTCATCGCTAGTCCCACCTGTTCCATTTAGCCTATATCCCTCTAAACATATCCTGTCCGTGTCCCTGTCCAATTGTCCTTTAAATGCTGTTATTGTATCTGCCTCAACTACCTTCTCTGGCAGGTCGCTCCATATACCCATCACCCTCTGTGTGAAAATGCTGCCCCTCAAGTTCCTATTTTTCCACTCTCACCTAAGTCTTCTGGTTCTTAATTCCCCTACTCTGGCTCTGTGCATTCACTGCGTCTATTCCCCTCATGATTTTGTACACCTCCATGCGCCCCTCATCTACCCGTGCTCTAAAGGAAATAGTCCTAGCCTACGCAACCTCTCACTGTATCTTAGCCCCTCAAGTCCTGGCAACATCCTTGTAAATCTGCACTCTTTCCAGCTTGTGCTGAATTTTGAACATAAGCTGATTTATGTATTTGGCTTATGAATTTATGAGTGAATTCATAATTGGCCAGTGAATTTATAAAATCATAAACCAACGTATGAATTTATTCCTACAAATCAGTGTCACCAATTTGTCTATTTGTCACTAGCTTCTTATATACATGAGGTTATCAACTGTCAAATATATTCAACTCTTAATAACCAGATCACTGACCGAAATAGAAATAGATGTAGGTAGATTTGGTGATGCAACGAAGTGCAGATGCTTGAAACTTGAGCAAAAAAGAGAGTGCTGGAGGAACTCAGCAGATCAGGCTGCATCTTTATAGTGCAGACTTCAGCCCACTGTGTCCGCGCCGACCTGTGATCACCCCTACAATAGCGCTATCTTACACCTTACGGACAATGTACACTTTTACTGAGGTGCCACGATGACACAGTGGTAGAGTTGTTGCCTGACAGCACCAGAGACCCAGGTTCGATCCTGACTACGGGTACTGTCTGCACGAAGTTTCTACGGCATGTCCTCCCCAGAACAGTGTGGGTTTTCCTCTGGGAGCTCTGGTTTCCTCCCACATTCCAAAGACGTACACATTTGTAGGTTAATTGGCTTCTGTAAATTATCGATGATGTGTAGGAAAATGTATAGGATGATCGCTGGTCGGCACGGACTCGGTGGGCCGATGGACCTGTTTCCGCTCTGCATCTCTAAATTAATAAAAATCAATCTGCAAACCTGTACGTCTTTGGAGTGTGGAAGGAAACGGGAGCACCTGGAGAAAACCCAATGCGGCCACAGGGAGAATGTACGAACTCCGTACAGACAGCACCCGTAATCAGGATCGATCCCAGGTCCCTGGCGCTGTAAAGCAGCAACTCTATCGCTGCGCCACCGTGCCACCCATTTGTGGAGGGAATAGGCAGATTATATTTTTTCAGGTCAGGATTTCTCTTCTAACTGATCAGTCAGGGAAAGGGTCATGACCCGAAACATCCACTGCCTATTCCCTCCAGAGATACTGCCTGACCCGCTGAGTTCTTTCAGCACTTTGTGTTTTTACTTGAGTGTAATTGTTGATCAGTGTTAACATGCATGCTAATATTTCTGAATAAAATAGTGTTTTTGGCCCATGCTGCTGCCTCATTTAGTTGATGAGTGAGGACGTCCTGCACTGGTGACCTGGGTAACCTCTGTCTTGTTTATCTAAACCCACAGCATGTCATTGTTGAGCCAACAGCCATTTCTATCCTTGGTCCTCACCTGCCTGAAGGGTCAGGATGAACAGAGGGAAGGCTTGTTGACCTCCTTGCAAAACCAGATCAACCAGGTAATGGGTTCTAAGGATGGAAACCACCGCAGGTGCTGTACACATCTGTACGGGTAAAATGTATGCATTTGATGTCGGGCATTTTAATAATCATAGGGAATATGAGTAGTCTTCATAAACACGATGGGTAAAATGGCCAACAGAGGGAACTTAAAGATTTCAGTGAGGCAATAAATAGAAATAGGGTAGGGGAAGGGTCACGACCTGAAACGTCACCTATTTCGTTTCTCCAGAGATGCTGCCAGACCCACTGAGTTACTCCAGCATTTTGTGTATATCTTCCATGCAAACATCTGCATTTCCTCCATCACAATAGATGATCGTGGTGTTTAGGTTCCACAGCACAGCTGGTTTAGATAAAATAAACATTGGAGGTTGTAAACTAAGGTGAGGGCAATAAAACTGATCAGGGACTACTGACTTCTATTGCGTCCATTTGTTATATAAATGGGAGAGTGGTTTTCTAAATAGCAGGGAACATAAGATTGAAGATAACTCTGGGGAAAGACAAAGATGAAAGGTTACAGGGACATTGATCAATGTTGAGTTATCTAAAAAATGTAGAATGCACAAGTAACCATTTTGGTGTGAGAATAAATTTTGTTGTGGGTGTTGCAAATCTTTAAAACACTTTGGGTTCTCACAGAGTGCAACAGTGCGCACTGTTAAGGCCTTCAATAAGCTGACTTGTCCGAGAAACTCACCACTGATCTATGAGATGTTTTATTTTATGTCTATTCCCATCTGAGCTGGGCCCCAAATAAAGCCAGATTCAGGGTACAAATGAAACAAAAAATGCCCTCCTACATGCATGAAAGAGCATTTTCACATTATAAAGATGGACATGTGCATAAGCCATAGGAGCAGAATTAAGCCTTTTGGCCCATCGCGTCTACACCATTCAATCATGGCTGATCTGTCTTTCCCTCTCAACCCCATTCTCCCGCCTCCTCTATGTAACCTTTGACACACTTACTAATCAAGAACCTGTCAACTGCTGCTTTAAATGTATCCATTGGCCTCCACAGCCGCCTGTGCAATGAATTCCACATAGTACAATTTGCAGTGTATTTGCTGACAGTAAGTGAGTTGGAAATGTGATCAGGAGAGAGTCCTACAGCAAGCGGATTCCTTAGGTCTTGGTACAGTGAAAAGCTTTGTTTTGCATGCTACCCAAACAAATCAGATAATACTATACATAAATAGAACCACATTAAGCATATGTGATATAGATTGTGCAAAGGGGACGATACAGAGTGCAGAATATAGTTCTTAGCAGAGGACGTAGGTTTAATGTGGGGGGGAAAGATTTAATAGGAACCTGAGGGGTAACCTTTTCACATAAAGTGTGGAACAAGCTGCCAGAGGAGGTAGTTGAGGCAGGTGCTATCACAATGTTTAACAAAACATTTGGATATGTAATAATAAGAATATCTTTTAATGTCATTGCACAGAGGTACAACGAGATTTGGTATGCAGCTTCCATCCAATGTAATAACTTAATTAACTAAAAATGTAGACACCCAGAGAAACAAGATTAAAAAAAACCCAGTAAAACAGTATAAAGTGCAAATAGGTCTGTGCCGGGTCGATGTGCGACGTGACCATCCAAGGGAGACAGTTCATGTGTGGGGGGGGGGGGGGGGGGCACTCAGCAGGGCCGGTTCAGAGCAGCTATAGCTCTTGGGATGAAGCTGTTCCTAAGTCTGGAGGTGCGGGCGTAGAAGGCCTTGTAATGTCTGCTGGGAGGTAGAAGTTCGAACAGACTATTGCAAGGGTGTGAGCTCTCCGCTCCGCCTCCGTGCAGCTGAGCTACCACACAGAGATGCCATATGTTAGGATGCTCTCTGTGGTGCAGCGGTAGAAGGTTGTCAGCAGCTGTTTGGGCAGACCAGTCTTTTTCAGTGTTCTCAGGAAGAACAGTCGTTGCTGTGCCTTCTTGGCGAGCACAGCGGTGTTAGTGGACCATGTGAGGTCCTCTGAAATGTGTGTGCCCAGAAACCTAAAGCTGGACACTCTCTCTACATTGACCCCATTGATAGAGATTGGAGCATATTCACCATTATGTGTCTTTCTGCAGTTGATAATCAGCTCCTTGAACATGAATAGGATAGGTTTTAAGGGGTATGTGTCAAACGTAGGTAGGTGGGACTAGTGTAGATGGGGCATGTTGGTTGGTGTTTCCACGCTCTATGACTCTATGAGGAGCAAGATTTAATAGGAACCTGAGGGTCTACTTTTGCACTAAGTGAGTGGTGGGTATATGGAACCAGCTGCCAGAGCAGGTAGTTGAGGCAGATACGATAACAGAATTTAAAAGACACTTGGGCAGGTACTTGGATGGGAAAGGTTAAGAGGGATATGGACCACATGCAGACAAATGGGATCAGCTTGTATAGGGCATCTTGGTTGGCATGGACGAGTTGGGCCGAAGGGCCTGTTATGTGCTGTATCATTCTATGGCTCTTCATCCTGATGTACCCCCAACTCGAAATGTAGACCATTTCTCTCGGCCCCACAGATACTGCTCGACCCACTAAGTTCTATCGCTCCAGGTTCCAACATCTGCAGTCTTTTGTGTCACTTCACTTTTTATAATTTTATAATTTGTAGATAGTCACATGATTGGAAGATAACTTTTTTTAACCCAGTCTCTTCTGTTCCTACCACTGCCCTTATCTGGAATCTTAAAAGTTGATCTTGAGCGTCTTAGTCATCATCTTTCCCTGCTGTTGCTAAGTGGGAGCAGCTTCTTGTAGATCCTGAACATAAGTGTGGACATGTTGTGCTGATCTCTCCATAAACTAATTGCAGACATGTTGACCCAAGAGGCTTCAGAAGTTAATGTCTTACCATGCAGCCATTCCTTGATTCATAAAACGGATGCTCTCCCGGAAAACGTTTCATGAAATGACTTGTAAATTAATCAGGTTGGGCAAACTATTGCAGGTACTTTGGTACAGTCTTATTCCTTAATGTGGAGAGCATCGTATTGTTATTAGAGTTAAAAATAAAGCTTTGTAAATTGACTCTATCCTCCTGTCAATGGTATTACAACAAAACACTTGGAAATTGAAAGTTCAAAACCTAGGATTAATGTGTTCAATACGTCTTTTCCAATGATGGAATAGTTTAGTTTAGTTTAGAGATACAGCGTGGAAGCAGGCCCTTCGGCCCATCGGGTCTGCGCCGACAGCGATCCCCGCACATTAACACTATCCTATGCCTACTAGGGACATTTTTTACATTTACAAAGCCAATTAATGTACATACCTGTATGTCTTTGGAGTGTGGCAGGAAAGCGAAGATGTCGGGAGAAAACCCACGCAGGTCACGGGGAGAACTTACAAACTCCGTACAGACAGCACCAGTAGTCGGTATCGAACCCGGATCTCCGGCACTGCATTCGCTGTAAGGCAGCAGCTCTACTGCTGCGCCACTGTGCCGCCCAAGTTACCCCCAGTCACCAGGAATAGTCACCTTCCGTTAACACCAAGAGCAAGAACAAGGGAAATAGAAGCAGGAATAAGCCAATCATCCCTTCATGCCAGTTCTACCACATATTAGAATTGTGGCTGATGTTTTACTTCAACATAATTTTCATATACTCCATATCTATTGAGTCTCGTGATATGCCACAATCTGTTAATCTCTGTTTTCAATCACATGGGATCCAGAGTGAGTTTGAACCACATGGGATCCAGGGTGATCTTGAATCACATGGGATCCAAGACGAGTTAGCCAAATGGAGGCAAACGTGGCTAGAAGCAAGACAATAAAGGTCTGTGATAGAGGGATTTTTTTCGGACTGAAGGCCTGTAACAGGTGATACGTTAGAGGCATTGGTGCTGATTCCATTATTGTTTGTTATTTCTATAGAGGTTTTATATCATTGTGAATCGTCCTCTGTAAAATTACCCTTGGTATGTAGGGAGTGGATGCAGAAGCGGGATAATGTGAAACATTACTCACTTTATCATGCATCTGTACACTGCTGATAGCTCGATTGTAAACATGTATTGTCTTTCCGATGACCAGTTAGCACACAACACAAGCTTTTCACTGTACCTTGGTGCACATGACAATAAACTAAACTAACTCAACTAGTGTGAATGGATGGTCGATGGTCGGCGTGGACTCGGTGGGCCGAAGGGTCTGCATTAAAGCTGCATCTAAAACTAAACTAAACTATTTCATCGTGTATGCTTTGTGCAATTTGCTCAATCACTTTAATGTGAATTGAAATGGACTAAGGCCCTCTCTTCATTGTAATGTTTCCCAGATTTTGAGTAACTGGAGGGAAGAACGATACCAGGATGACATGAAAGCTCGACAAATGATGCACGAGGCTCTTCAGCTACGCCTGAATCTGGTGAGATGGCTCCCAACAAAAATCTTTCTTTTCAAAAAATAAAGGCCACGTTATCAGGAAGTGAAGAAGCACAGAACAGTTGTAAACACTGTACATGGAAACCATTGACCCAGGCATAGATAGAGTGGATGTGGAGACAACCTTCCAGTTTGGGAGAGTCCACAGAGGCCACAGCCTCAGAATAAAAGGACTTATCCTTAGAATGGAGATGAGGAGGAATTTCTGTAGTCAGAGGGTGGCGAATCTGTGGAATTCATTGCCTCAGATGGAGGTGGAGGCCGTCGTTGGGTATTTTTAAAACAGAGGTTGATAAGTTCTTGATTAGTAAGGGCCTCAAAGGTTACAGGAGATGGCAGGAGAATGGGGTTGAGAGGGAAAAATTAGATCAGCCATGATTAAATGGTGGAGTCGACTCGATGGGCCGAATGACCGCCTTCTAAATTTTTTGCTCATATTTTAAATGGCTTTGATGCCACCGCGTATAGTAGAATCTCCCATTTCTCTTCATTTGGGGTGGCATAGTGATGCAGCGGTGGAGTTGCTGCCCCACGGTGCCAGACCCGGGTTCCATCCTGACCACGGGTGTTGTCTGTGTGGAGTTTGCAGGTTCTCCCTGTGACCATGTGGGTTTTCTCTGGGTGCTTCGGATTTCTCCCACATTCCAAAGACGTGCGTGCTTTTAAGCTAATTGGCCTCTGTAAATTGCCCTTAGTGTGTTGGATGCAAAATTAGGATAACATGGAACTAGTGTGAACATGTGATCGATGGTCGGTGTGGACTCAGTGTGTCAAAGGGCTTAAAAACATTGAAAAATAGGTGCAGGATTAGGCCATTCAGCCATTCGAGCCAACACCGCCATTCAATATGATAATGGATAATCATTTAAAATCAGTACCCCGTTCCTGCTTATTCCCCACATCCCTTGATTCCTTTACCCCTCAGAGCTAAATCTAACTCTCTCTTGAAAACATCCAGTGAATTGGCCTCCACTGCCTTCTGTGGCAGAGAATTCCACAGATTCACAACTCTCTGGGTGAAGATATTTTTCCTCATCTCAGTCCTAAATGGCCGACCCCTTATTTTTAGACTGTGACCCCTGCTTTTGGACTCCCTCAACCTTGGGAACCTTTTTCCTGCATCTATCCTGTCCAATCCTGTAAGAATGTTATATGTTTCTATAAGATACCCTTTCATCCTTCTAAATTCCAGTGAATACAAGCCCAGTCGACCCATTCTTTCATCACATGTCAGTCCCACCATCCCGGGAATTAACCTGGTGAACCTGCGCTGCACTCCCTCAACAGCAAGAATGTCCTTCCTCAAATTAGGACACCAAAATTGCACTCAATACTCCAGGTGCAGTCTCACCAGGGCCCTGTACAACTGCCGTAGGATCTCCTTGCTCCTAAATTTAAACCTGTCGCAATGAAGGCCAACATGCCATTGGCTTTCTTCACTGCCTGCTGTACCTGCATGCTTCCTTTCAGTGACTGATTTACAAGCACAGCCAGGTCTCGTTGCACCTCCCCATTTCTCCGCAAGCTTTCTTTCATGCTCTTTTTTCCCCTGCAATAATTAACCCCTTTGTCCTCATCTGTTGAGTTTTAAATTGTTCCCAGTCCTCCAGTTTGCTGCTTCCTCTGGCCAATGTATATGCCTTTTTCTTGGATTTAACACCATCGTTAATTTCCCTTGTTAGCCATGGTTGAGCCTCTGTCCCCGTTTTATGTTTTTGCCTGAGAGGAATGAACAATATTCGGAGTTTATCCATGCAGTCTTTAAATCTTGTGATGTTTAGGTATTTTTGGAATTTGGAGAGAGTAATGCATACTGTCAATATTGCGGTCAATCTGCAAATGTATTGTACTTTGTATGATCAATTCAAAGCTGCTTGACTCTCTTTTCCTCTCAGCTGTGATGTAATCTGTGAGGAATTAATGGGAATGCGGGCAAACAAAATGAGGTCAACGTGGGGTTGGTGCTAATCTGGTGCTTGATTGCTACCCTGGATTAGATGGGCTGAAGGGCATGTTTTTTTTTAATAACATATGTCTTGATTCTATGACTGCTACCTGTGACCTTGTAAATGTAGCAATGTATCCGAAGTTAGAGTGATTATGATTGCCTCTGTTTTGTTGAATTGGGCAGAAGAGAATTGCTAACAGCGAGTAGATGGGCATGTATAATTTAGAAAGCTTAGTTCAGGATGGAAACACGACGCTGTATCTCTAAGCTCTAAACTAATCCCGTGTATATGTATCTGTTGTGGGATAACCCTTGGTATTTGACTCTGTCGTTCCAGGTTGGTGGTATGTTTGACACAGTCCAGCGCAGCACCCAGTGGACCACAGACTGGGCTCTTTTGTTGCTTCAGATAATCACCTCAGGAACCGTTGATGTGCAGACGAATGTGTATGTATTTTTTGTCAGATGGAATGGCTTTGTTGATGGAAAATAAATTCACCAATTGCAATTTATATTTGATGGGCAATACAGTGAATCCATGTACAAGGTCCACCATCGACTTTCTGGCAACACATGGTCCGGTGCCTCCTTTAATCCGGACATAATTACGAAAGCATTACAGACATGTGCCATCACCCTGAAAGAGTTAAATGTTCCTTCTTTGTTATTTGTTAATTCTTTATTTACGTTTCTAGCATTCCATGATGCTTTAAAGACAAGGGAGGGATATAATTAGTGGTTCAGAGGTGTATTGTTGAATTATTATAACGTGACCTCCGTTGTTCCGGCAAAATGAATAATCCGGCAAGGCTCTGGAACCAAGGGTGCTGGAAAATCAATAGTAGACCTGCATTCGTGATTCGTTAGTGATTAGAGAGTGTTTGGAACTGGACGTCTCAATTGTACCTATGCAGATACAGAACTGGCTTACTGACAGAAGACAGAGGCTGTAGGGGAAGGATCATATACAACCTGGAGGTCTGTGACCAGTGGAGTTCCACATGAATCTGTACTGTTTGTGATATATCTGACTTACGTAGGTGTAAATGTAGATGGGTTAGTTAGGAAGTTTGCAGGTCGTAGAGCCATACAGTGTGGAAATAGGCCCTTCTGCCCAACATGCCGACCGACATGCCCCTTCAACACTCTAAACATATCCTATCCATGTACCTGTCCAAATGTGTCTTAAATGTTACGATAGTACCTCCCACAACTACCTCCTCAGCAGCTCGTTCCATATACACCACCCTTTGTGTAAAAAGTGACCCCCCCCCCCACCATTATCCCTTCCCTCCTCACCTTAAACCTATGTCCTCTGGTTCTCAATTCCCTTACTCTGGGCAAAGGAATCTGTTGCATTTACCTAAGCTATTCCTTGGTGATACCAAGATTGCTGGTGTAGCAGATTGTGCAGAAGGTTGGCAAAGTAAATAGTGGGATATTGATCAGCTACCAAAATGGGCCGAGAAATGGCAGATGGATTTTAATTTGAGCAAGTGTGAGGTAATGCATGTTGGGATGTCAAATGTAGGGGAAATTACACAATTAATGGAAAGATTCTTCGCTGCATTCTTGGGGCCTAGTCGAGAACTTCCTGAAAGTGGCAACACAACATTTTATAGAGATGGCAAAAGCATTTTATAAAGATGCATCACAGCATGGTTTGTGAAAGCTCCATCCATGACATTGCAGAGAGTTGTGAACGTAGCCCAGACCATCATGCAAACAAACCTCCCTTCCATTGACTCCATCTACACCTCGGCAAGGCCAGCAGCATAATTAAGGGCCAGTCTCACCCCAGTCACTCCATCTTCTCCGTTCTCCTTACAGGTAAGAAGTACAGAAAATTGAAAACACTTACATCCAGATTCAGGGATAGTTTCTTCCCAGCTATTATCAGGCAACTGAATCATATTCTCACCAACTAGAGAGCGGTCCTGACCTCCTATCTACCAATTTGGAGACCTTCGAACTATCTTTAGTTGGACTTCATTGGACTTTATCTTAAATGTCACTAAACGTTATACCTTTTATCCTGTACCTGTACACTGTGGATGACTTGATTGTAATCGTGTATAGTCTTTTTCCTGAGTGGACAGCACGCAACAGAAAACTTTTCATTGTACCTTGTCCACTGTACGTGACAATAATAAACTAAACTAAATTAAATCATTAGGGGAGAGATAAAGAAGGAACGGAACCAGAACCTGAGTCACACAGTGTGGAAATAGGCCCTTCGGCACAACTTGCCTACATCAACCAACATGTCCCATCTGCACTAGTCCCACCTGCCTGCTTTTTGCCCATTTCTTTTTAAACCTACCTTATCCATGTACTTGTCTAAATGTTTCTTAAACGTTGCAATAGTACCTGCCTCAACTACCTCCTCTAGCAGCATGTTGCATACACCCACTACTTTTCGTATAAAAAAGTTACCCTTCAGATTCCCATTAAATCTTTCCCCCTCAACTTAAACCTATGTCCTCTGGTTCTCTTCTCAATACCCTTACTCTGGACAACAGACTCTGTGCATTTACCCGATCTATTCCTCTCATGATTTTCAATCGCCCGCTATAGCTCAATCCCTCAAGTCCTGGCAACATGCTGGTAAATCTTCTCTGAACTTTTCTCAAGCTAGACAACATCTTTCATATAACATGATGACCAAAACTGAACACAATGTTCTAAATGTGGCCTCACCAACGTCTGACATACCTGTAACATGACCACCTAAATTCTATACTCAATACTCTGACTGATGAAGGCCAATGTGCCAAAAGCCTTCTTGACCATGAGAGGGGACGTCCAGGACCAGAGGCCATAGCCTCGGTATAAAAGGATGCTCATTTATAAAGGAGAAGTGGAGGAATTTCTTTAGTCAGAGGGTGGCGAATCTGTGGAATTCATTGCCACAGACGGCTGTGAAGGCCGTGAATGGATATATTTAAGGCAGAGATTGACAGGTTCTTGATTAGTACGGGTGTCGGTGGTTATAGGGGAGAAGGCAGGCAGGATCCTAGTGTGTGAGTGAAACTTGTGTATAGAGGGTGGATGTAACCAGGAAGGGGACAAGAATAAGGAGTGGCGGGAAAGGAAAGCGCATAAACGGGAGGACCAAAGATCAATTGGGTGGAGATAAGAGGAAGGGTAATACAGGAGGTCAGCGTAGGGTTACTGAAATTGGAAAATTCAATGTTCATCCCATTGGTTGTAGACTAACCAAGTAGAAAATGAGGTGATCTTCCTCTAAAGCCTAATGTAATAGCAAGCCAAATATTCTGTTCTCATAACGCTGATGAGGGATGAATTTAGCACGGTTAGAACATAGAACAATGCAGCACAAGATCAGGCCCTTCAGCCCACCATATTTGTTTCAAACATGATGCCAAGTTAAACTGATCTCAGGCCGCCTGTTCAAGAGACAACCCAGCTCCCTTTTACCGTTGAAAGTCAGCCATTGAAACAATCACTGGTGCCATATTGGTTTGGTCCTGTGGGGCTTCCACTAAGCTGCTGTATGATTTCTATGTGTGTGTGTTTTCTGCTGAGCTGTCAAACTCACTGGCCTGTGTATACTCCAGTTGATATTGGACATGGTGCAATTGACCGTTTTCTTTGCCTCCTCCAGCGAGCTGTTCACCACTGTTCTGGACATGCTGGGTGTGTTGATTAATGGGACCCTGGCGTCAGACCTGTCGAGTGCCTCCCAAGGAGGATCAGAGGAAAACAAGCGAGCCTACATGAACTTAGTGAAGAAACTAAAGGTATGTCTGGCACCAGGCATGCAGCATTGTGAGACGCTGATTGAGTTTACTCAGGATATGAGCATCAACGGTGCTATAATTTATTGCCCATCAACAATTGCCCTTGAATTGAAATGAAACCATTTCAAAGGGCATTTAAAAATCACTCACGTTAGTAGGCCCGTCCTGAATAGAGTGGATGTGGAGAAGATGTTTCCACGTGGGAGAGTCTAGGACCAGAGGGCATAGCCTTAGAATAAAAGGATGTACCTTTAGAAAGGAGATGGGGAGGAATTTATTTAGTCAGAGGGCGGTGAATCTCTAGAATTCTTTGCCACAGACAGGTGTGAAGACCAAGTCAATGGATATTTTTAAGGTGGAGATTGATAGATTCTTGATTGGTTAGGGTGTCAGGGGTTATGGGGAGAAGGCAGAGACTGAGGTTGAGTGGGAAAGATAGCTGAGCCATGATTGAATGGCAGAGTAGATTTGTTGGGCCAAATGGCCTAATTCTGCTCCTAGAAGTTAAGAACTTATGGACTTATGTAAAGATGGCAGATTCCCTTGTCAAAGCACTTTGTTGAACCAAATTAGGTTTTTAACAATATTCATTTTAAGTACCCTTGATGTGTGAAATGCATAAACATCTATACGCATGTGCAGATATATGCAAGTATATACAGTATCTGTGCGAATGCATGTGTATGTATGTGCACATGAATGTGCATGTGCATGGTTGGCACTGACAAGTGACCACTTGCTGCACCTTGATCCGCTGACATTTCACAGTTTATGCACAAGAATGCCTACATCCCTCTATCCTTCACTCAGTCTGCAATCTCTTTGCACTTAGATAACTGTCTACCTGTAAATTCCTGCTATCAAAGAACATGTTCCATTTTCAGTATACAGTACATTAATGATTTGGTGAAGAATATCAAGTTGCCATGACTTGAAGGCCTGAGCTATAGGGATCAGTAGGGCAGACCAGGACTGTATTTCTTGGAGCACAGGAGGCTCAGGAGTGATCTTATGGCGTTGTACAAAATCATGAGGGTCATAGATAGGCTGAATGCTCAGAGTCTTTTATCCAGAGTGGAGGAATCAAGAACCAGAGGACATAGGTTTAAAATGAAAGGGGAAAAATTTAATAGGAACCTGAAGGGCAACGTTTTCACAGAGAGGGTGGTGTGTATGTGGAACGAGTTGCCCGAGGAGACAGTTGAGGCAAGTACTACAACAACATTTAAAATACATTTGGGGATATACGTGGATAGAAAAGGTTTAGAGGGATATGGAACAAACACAGACAGGTGATACTTATGGAGATGGGACATGTTGGTCGAGTTGGGCTGAAGGGCATGTTTCTGTGCTGGATGACTACGACTCCATATCTGACTACGACCGTATAATTCTATGACTCTAAATAATGAATTGATTTTGGGTATATTGGGCGCCATTTCCAAATTTACACAATACTAACAGGCGTGGAGAAATGTAAGAAATAGACTAATAGATGTCAAGAGGATATAAACAGGCTAATGAATGGATAGCTGGAAATGTGATGAAATGTAATGCTGAGAAATGTGTTGTGTTACAATTTGTCGTTACGAAATGGAGGAAGTAATATCAACTGGTACTGAAAAGGTGCAGGAACGGTATATACGATTGCACAGTAGCTCATTGAGACTGGCTGGCCATCTTAAGGAAGTGACTCGTAAATCATACTGGATCCTGAGGTTGGTTTTAAAAAGACACTAAGTGCTGGAGTAACTCAGCGGGTCAAGCAGCATCTGAGCATCTGCCATTTAGAACGGAGACGAGGAAACATTTTTTCTCACAGAGAGTGGCGAGTATGTGGAATTCTCTGCCTCAGAGGGCAGTGGAGGCAGGTTCTCTGGATGCTTTCAAGAGAGAGCTAGATAGGGCTCTTAAAAATAGTGGAGTGAGGGGATATGGGGAGAAGGCAGGAACAGGGTACTGATTGGGGATGATCAGCCATGATCACATTGAGTGGCGGTGCTGGCTCGAAGGGCCAAATTGCCTACTCCTGCACCTATTGTCTACGTCTAGAGAACAAGGATCGATAACGTTTCGGGTCTGAAGAAGGGTCTCGACCCGAAACATCACGTTTCAATGTTCTCCAGATATGCTTTCTGACTTGCTGTTACCCCAGCACTTTAAGTCTTTCTCCTGTATAAACCAGCATCTGCATATTGTCAGGGTTTGGTAATTAGAGGCATAGAATACAAGACCAAAGGGATTGTGATCCACCCTGATATAACACTGGTTCAGCCTAAGTGCCCGAATGTGTTTCTTTCTGAATATTACACCATTAAGAATGAAGGATTTGGAGAGGGTGAAGAAGACATTTACTGGAATTATCCAGGGTTCAGAGACTTTCGTTGTGTGGATAGCCTGTAGAATTGATTTTTCTTGGAACAGCGAGGCCACAAGGAGATCTATTAGAAGCATTTAAGATCTTGAAAGGTACAAACAACCGGGAAGCACATCACCGCAGCTGGTGGAGTTGCTGCCCCACAGCATCAGAGACTTGGGTTTGATCCACACCTCGGGTGCTGTCAGCACGGAGTTTGCACGTTCTTCCTGTGACAGTGTGATCTTTCTCCAGGTGTTCCGGTTACCTCCCACATCCCAAAGACATACAGGTTTGCAGGCTAATTAGCTTCTGTAAATTACTCTTAGTGTGCAGGGAGCAGATGAGAAAGTGGGATAACATAGAACTAGTGTGATCTTGGTTGGTATGGATAAGTTGGTTGATGGCCACGTTTCTGTGCTGTATGAATGTGTGTCTATGCCTGTGACTGGGGACGGCACAGTGGCACAGCAGTAGAGTTGCCGCCTTACTGTGCCAAAGGCCCAGGCTCGATCTTCGAGCTTGACTATGGGTGCTGTCTGTATGGAGTTTGCATGTTCTCTCTGTGACCCCGTGGGGTTTCTCCAGGTGCTTCTATTTTCTACCCACATTCCAAAGATGTGCAAGTTCATTAGTTAATTGGACTCCGTAAACTGCCCCGAGTGGGTCCTATACGAAACTGGGATAACATAGAACTCGTGTGAATGGGTGATCATTGGTCAGTGTGAACTTGGTGGACCGAAGGACCTGTTTCCACACTGTAGGTTTCAATCAATCAATCAATCAATTAGTCACAATAGAGACGATTGAGAGAAGCTACTACCCTTGGTGGAGGCATCAAGGCACCAGAGACAGAGAATGTCTGGGATTAGCAGAAGGGACAAAGCAGCATAGTGTTCTTTAAAACCCAGTGACTGGATGTTTAAAATATGCTTCCGAATAATAATAGTGGAGGAAGATTCAACAATTGAGTTCCAAAAGGAGTTGGGTAAGGATGTGAAAGACATGAATATGCAGAACAAAGGAGAGAGGGTGAAGGTGCTGCTGCAAGCAAGATCTGCATTGTACCGCAATGTACTTGTGCATGACAATAAACTCAACTTGACTTGGTTCAATGCCAGGAATCGATGTGAGCAAGCTGGATTGGTCTTCCATGGGGCCAACATGAAATCCACAGGCTGAATGGCCTCCCTCTGTGTCCAACCTTCCTGATGTTGGTGGTATTCGGTGTTTGTGTACATAAATGAGAGAGATTTCTGGTCAATTAACAGCAGACTTACACTTCCTTGGGTTTTCTCCGAGTGCTCCAGTTTTCTCCCGCACTCCAAAGACATTCAGGATTGTAGGTTAATTGACCTGTAAATTGTCCCTAGTGTGTAGGATAGTGCTAGTGTACGGGGAGATCGTTAGTCGGTGTGCTCTTGGTGGACCGAAGGGCCTGTTGCCACATTTTATCTCTCGAGATCAATGACTAAAAGCCTTTCAGTATACCTCTGTATAGGTGACAATAATAAACCTAGTCCTGTGCTTGCATGAAAGTCCATGATTAGATTTTTTTGGTGAAAAACCACTGGTCTTTTGTGCCAAGTCCCAGCAAGTTTAGGGTCTCTTCTTTTGCGAGTTGAAATTGGGAATAGACAATAGACAATAGGTGCAGGAGTAGGCCATTCGGCCCTTCATGCCTGCACCGCCATTCAATGTGATCATGGCTGAATATCCCCAATCAGTACCACGTTCCTGCCTTCTCCCCATATTCCCTGACTCAGCTATCTTTAAGAGCCCTATCTTGCTCTCACTTGAAAGTGTCCAGAGAACCAGCCTCCACCGCCCTCTGAGGTAGAGAATTCCACAGACTCACAACTGTGAAAAAGTGTTTCCTCATCTCCGTTCTAATTCTTATCCCTTATTCTTAAACAATGGCCCCTGGTTCTGGACTCCCCCAACATCGGGAACATGTTTCCTGCCTCTCGCGTGTCCAAACCCTTAACCATCT
Source organism: Raja brachyura (assembly GCA_963514005.1). Next base: position 24,332,280 of record OY740794.1, read on the forward strand.
TGTATGTTTCCATAAGATGCCCTCTCATTCTTTTAAACTCCAGAGTGTACAAGCCCAGCCGCTCCATTCTCTCAGCATATGACAGTCCGGCCTGGGCATTAACCTTGTAAACCTACACTGCACTCCATCAATAGCAAGAATGTCCTTCCTCAAATTAGGGGACCAAAGCTGCACACAATACTCCAGGTGTGGTGTCACTAGGGCCCTGTACAACTCCAGAAGGACCTCTTTGCTCAACTCCTCTTGTTATGAATGCCAACATGCCATCTGCTTTCTTCACTGCCTGCTGTACCTGCATGCTTACTTTCATTGACTGATGAACAAGGACCCCCAGATCCCATTATACTTCCCCTTTTCCCAATTTGACACCATTTTGTTAATAATCTGCCTTCCTGTTTTTGCTACCAAAGTGGATAATCTCGCATTTATCCACATTAAACTACATCTGCCATGCATCAGCCCACTCACCCAACCTGTCCAAGTCACCCTGCATTCTCATAGCATCCTCCTCACAGTTCACACTGCCACCCAGCTATGTATCATCTGCAGATTTGCTCATGTTACTTTGAATCCCTTCATCTAAATCATTGATGTATATTGTAAATAGCTGCGATCCCAACACTGAGCCTTGCGGGACACCACTAGTCACTGCCTGCCATTCTGAAAGTGACCCGTTAATCCCTACTCTTTGTTTCCTGTCTGCCAACCAATTTTCTATCCATGTCATCACCCTTCCCCCAATACCATGTGACCTAATTTTGCCCACTAATCTCCTATGTGGGACCTTATCAAAAGGAACTTGCTAATGTCTCTCCTCTTGTGCTGCAAGGCATGTTCTCTCAACACGTGACACCTTGTGCCATCCTCCGAGAGCTTGTGTTCACGTCAGCTCCGACCACTTAACCAAATAAGTGTTTTTATTGTCATATGCACAAGTACAGAGAGAGATACTGGTGCAATGAAAATCATGGGCACATTGACTTAACCAGACACACAAAAAATGAATTATACATAAATAATAAATAAATTACACTCTATATTCTGTAAGAGAGTGAAAAGAAAAAAAGATTGTACAAAAAAATAAGACATCAAAGCAAAACACAATTTAAAAATACATATGAAAACACAGCAAAATATAAAGTTGGCTTGCCATCATCTACACAGATGCTGCCTAACCCACCGAGTTCCTCCAACACTTTGTGTTTTAGTTTAGAGATGCAGCATGGATAAAGCCCTTTCGGTTCACTAAGTATCGACCATCGATTACCCTGTTCATACTAGTTCGATGACATCCCACTTCTGTATCCACACACTAGGGGCAACTTTACTGAGGCAAACAAACCTACAAAGCCGCATGTCTTTGAGATGGTGGATGAAAACAAAACGCCCGGAGGAAACCCAGGTGGTCACAGGCTCCGGTTTCCTCCCACATCCCAAAGAAGTGCAGGTTTGGCCATTAACTGGCCTCTGTAAACTGCTCTTAGTTTGTAGGGAGTGGATGAGAAAGTAGGAATACATAGATCTGGTGTGAATAAGTCGGTCAGCGTGCGTCCGGTGGGCCGAAGGAATTGTTTCGATGCTGTATCACTAAACTAAACTAAACTAACCTAAACTAACTGACCAAAATGCAGCCTCGCCAAACATTATCCCTCCAGGGAGAATGAAGGAAATGCACGTGTTTTAGCTTGTGGAGATCCAGTCACGATCACAAGCAAATGTCACTATGATATCCTTGTATCTTGCTACCAAGATAGCAAAAACAAGGCAGTAAAATAAAATGTCCAGAAACCAGACCGTTTATGAAGAGTACTGACAAACCTGAGATGAAGCAGATACATGCAGCTGACACAAATTCATAAAGCACCTGTTCCAATACATTTCTGTTAACACTTACCTACATTATTTTTCATTTTTCTTTTGGCAGCACTTAATTCCTACAGAAACTTTAAACTTTCTTGACTGGATGTTTCCAGGTTTCATTTAAATTGCCGTTATTTATAATAAAAACATTAACATTTTAACCCACTGGTACTAGGTCTCAAGACTTGTCCATTAATCTGTCTTTGGGCTACTGACATGCACCCAGTCTTTCTTCCACACGCAAGGGACTGTCTGCACAGCCTTTATTAAGTAATTCCAAAGTAAGGGGGGCACAGCTGGTAGAGCTGCTGCCTCACAGTGCTAGAGTCACAAGATCGATCCTAACCCTGGGGGCTGTCTATGTGGATCCAACATCCACACAGGCTGTTTAACCTGATATAACTAAATATTTTCTATGTCGATAGTGAGCATGTTTCTGCCCTGGCCTTCATCCTGAAACAATTGTCAACGAATCAAAAAAATTGAGGTGAAAGGTCTCTCCGAGAGTGAATAGAAAATGGAACTTGCTACCACATGATTATCAGCTGTTGAAACACATTGTAAGATAATATTGAGTGTGGAACAAGTAAATAAGAATGTGTAGGAAGAACTGGTCTACACCAACGATAGGCACAAAATGGTGAAGTAACTCAGCGGGTCAGACAGCAAATCTGGATAAAAGGATAGGTGACGTTTCGGGTTGCAAACCTACTTCAGACCCTTCCTCAATAAGGATAGTTGTACATGCTTATTTAAACACGGCAAGGGGGCATGGCTCAAAATACCTTCGAATGTGTCCCCGGTGACACAGTGCAAATGCATCCTGCGGTATCCTTTCGGAAAAAGCATGGCAGTGCAATTAAAGTCTTTTGGAGATGTTACCTTGAAACTACAGGCATTTCACAAATCGGTGAACCACCTTATTCATACAAAAACAATGAAGGTTTCTGAAAGTAATGAAGAATTAAATAGCAGATGTGCAATCCTACAGGTCTCATTGAAGAAGCAACGGAGGAATTGTGGGCTGCTACTTTTGTCACACTACGTTGAAGGAAAGGGGGCAAGCCACAAGGAAATTCAGACAAGGCCACACTAATTGTGATTTTCTAAGAGTGTGTATTAAAAGAAAAAATAAACTACATTTAAGGGCATAGGACTTTAGAGATAAAACGTGAAACAGGCCTTTGGCCCACCTAGTCTGCGCTGACCATACACCAGCACAATCCCACACACTGGATGGAGTTTACAATTAACCTCAAACCTATATGTCTTTGGAATGTGGGACAAAACTGCAGTACCCAGAGAAAACCCACATTGTCACGGGGAGAATGTATAAACTCCGTACAGGCGGCATCCATGGTCAGGATCGTACCCAGGACTCTGGTGCTGTAAGGCACCAAATCTAACGCTGAGCTACTGTGCCGTCCCAGGACAATCCAGGAAATCCGCATGGGCACAAAGTGCTGGAGTAAGTCAATGAGTCAGCATCTCTGGAGAACATGGATAAGTGACCATGGATAAGATCAGGACCCTTCTTCTTTTCAGATCCGAATTCATTTTCTCCAGAGATGCTGCCTGACCCGCTGAGTTGCTCGCTAACTTTGTTTCCATTTTATGTAAACCAGCGTCTGTAGATCCATGTTTCTACAATGCCAGCATGGATTTGTTGAAGGTAAATCATGCCTAACAGAGATGATTTCCAATCCTACATGTGACATAGACCTTGTTTGAAAGACTAGAATTGAATGCCTACCCTCTAAGTGTTCTGGTGGATGGTGAACTACCCCCTTGAATGGATGAAGCCCATGTGAACCTCATATTTCGCTTGGGCAACTTACAACCCAATTGTATGAGAATTGATATCTCTAATTTCAAGTAACCCTTATATTGCCTCTCTCTCCATCTCTGTTCATATTCCTTTATTATCATCTCTTCCACATCCAACAATGGACCATTTTGGGCTCCACTTTTTACAATACGTTTAAATATTCATGAAATCAAATGCAATGGTCACCATCTCCGTCCCCTGCCTGAAATAACTCTCTGAATCTGTAGAAGGGTCTCGACCCAAAACGTCACTTGTCCATCTGTCCGGGGCACTTTCTGTGGCGCGTGGTCTTCTGGGTAAGCAGCACCGCCATTGCAGCCATGACTTCTGCTTGCTGTTGAGGCACTTTCAGTGGGGATCGACCTTCTGGATCAGCACCGCTGCCATTACCATCTTGTTTCCGATGTAATATTGAGAGATGGCACAGGGTTGTGGAAATTACAAATTGTTCACGCCAGAATTGTTCACGTAAGTGCGAGTTTACGCAAGTCAGCTATTGCGTAAGTCGGGAGGTGAATGTATGTTTAATTTTTGCGCCTTTGAATTAAGTGCCGCTTTTCAAGCACATACCTCCCGTGTAAAATGCAAGGTGCCTGTATGTGGTGGTACCCTAAATGAAACAAAGTGCTAGAGTAACTCAGCGGGGCAGACAGTATCTCTGGAGTACATGGATAGATGATGTATCAGGTTGGGACCCGATAGACACCTTGATATGGGGGTCTGATGTTTTGAGGATGACGAAATGTGTTTAAACTTTTGTTGCATTGGAAGTGTGGTAACAATGACCCCAGGGATAATTGGGTTAATGTTTGATGAGCCTGCATTCGCTGGAGTTCAGAAGGATGAGGGGGGACCTCATTGAAACTTATAAAATAATAAAAGGCCTGGATAGAATGGATGTGGAGAGGATGTTTCCATTAGTGAGAGAGTCTAGAACCAGAAGGCACAGCCTCACAATAAAAGGACGTACTGTACCTTTAGAAAGGAGATGAGGAGGAATTTCTTCAGCCAGAGGATGGTGAATCTGTGGCCAAGTCATTGGGTATTTTTAAAGATTGACAGGTTCTTGATTAGTAAGGATGTCAAAGGTTATGGGGTTGAGAGGGAATAATAGAACAGCCATGATTGAATGGCGGAATAGACTGATGGGCCGAATGGCCGAATTCTGCTCTTGACTTATGAACGTGTGCTTTAATGTTTTTCTGGAGAACATGGATAGGTGACCTTTCGGGTCAAATCCCAATCGACACCTTGATACAGTGGCTGTGGATTTGGGAGGTCTGATGTTTTGGGATGTCTGGATGTCCACATATTTAGGAAAGATTTGTTTAAACTCCTGCTGCATTTGAGATCTGAACTAGGTGTGGCAACAAAGACAGGAGACGAGTTGACTCTTCCCCGCAATGCACCTTTTGCACTGGGCCTCACTTGTGCAGTGTTTGATATCTTCTCTATTTTTCTTTCTCTGCCAGAAAGAACTGGGAGATAAACACTCGGAGAGCATCGACAAGGTGCGCCAGCTGCTTCCGTTGCCAAAGCAAACCTGCGACGTGATCACCTGTGAGCCGATGGGATCTCTGATCGACACGAAAGGCAACAAAATTGCAGGATTTGACTCCATTGATAAAAAACAGGCAGGTATTCTGTGAGGATAGAGTTAGTGTCCTTCAATGAAGTTTTTACCTTTAGTTTTAATAACATTTCATGGCTGCATGGTGGCGGGGCTGGTAGAGGTACCCTATTGAAGTAGCAATGTAATGTGTGAAGTGTGCCCTGAAACGGGGCCACATTTTCCTTGTGGCTGTGCTACTTGGAATCAGAACCTATCTCTTTGAGCAGCACACTGGTGCATTTGGAAGACCTGCTGCCCCACAGCACCAGAGATCCAGGTTTGATCTTGACCTCGGGTGCTGTCTGTGTGTGGAGTTTGCACGTTCTCAATGTGAACGTGTGTGTTTCCTCTGGGTCCTCCGGTTTCCTCATACATCTCCTGTGACTAGTGGTGTGCCTCAGGGTTCGGTGCTAGGCCCAGTACTCTTTGTCATCTACATCAAAGATTTGGATGAGAACACACATGGCAGGATTAGCAAGTTTGCTGATTATGAAAAAAGTGGGTGGTTTTGCAGAAAGTGAAGATGGGTGTGAAAGATTGCAGCAGGATCTTGATCGATTGGCAAGGTGGACTGAGGAATGGTTGATGGAATTTAATACAGAGAAATGTGAGTTGTTGCATTTTGGGAAGTCCAACATGGGCAGGACCTACACAGTAAATAGTAGGGCTCTGGGTAGTGTTGTAGAGCAGAGGGATCTAGGAGTACAGGTGCATGGTTCCTTAAAGGTCGAGTCGCAGGTAGATAAGGTGGTCAAAAAGGCTTTTAGCACCTTGGCCTTCATCAGTCGGAGTGCTGAGTATAGAAGTTGGGAGGGCATGTTGCAGTTGTGTAAGACGTTGGTGAGGCCCCATTTAGAGTATTGTGTTCAGTTCTGGGCAGCGTGTTATAGGAAAGATATTATCAAGCTGTAAATGGTACAGGAAATAATTATGAGGATGTTGCCAGGATTAGAAGGTCTGAGCTGCAGGGAGAGGTTGCGTAACATAGAAACATAGAAAATAGGTGCAGGAGGAGGCCATTCGGCCCTTCGAGCCAGCACCGCCATTATTTGTGATCATGGCTGATTGTCCCCTATCAATAACCCGTGCCTGCCTTCTCCCCATATCCCTTGACTCCACTAGCCCCCAGAACTCTATCTAACTCCATACTTTTCACATACACTGTCCTTCTAAATATTTTACAAGCAAGAGAATACTTTTGAGGAAACAAAATGCTGGATCAGCCAGTATGTCAGGCAGCTTCCCTGGAGAACATGGATAGGTGACTTTAGAACTAGCAATAGGCTAGGCAGAGTAGGCTGGGACTATTCCTTGGAGCGCAGGAGGATGAGGTGAACTTATAGAGGTGTATACAATCATGAGAGGGATAAATCATGTAGATGCACAGAGTCTCCTGCCTAGTGTAAGCGAATGATGCAAGGGGAAAAGATTTAATAGGAATCTGAGGGGTAACTTTTTCACACAAATGGGGGTGAGTGAATGGAACAAGCTACCACAGACTATCCCAACATTTAAGAAAGTTAGACAGGTACATGGATAGGACAGGTTTAGAGGGATATGGTCCAAATGCAGGCAGGTAGGACTAGTGCAGCTGGGACATGTTGGCCAATGTGGGCAAAATGGGTCGAAGGGCCTGTTTGCATGCTGTATCACTCCATGTCTCTATGTCAAAAGACATGCGGGTTTGCAGGTTAATTGTCCTCTCTAAGTCGCCTCTAGTGTGTAGACAGTGGACGTGAAAGTGGGATAACATTGAACTAGTATGAAGGAGTGGACTCGGTGGGACGAAGGGCACATTTCCATGTTATATCTTTCAGTCAGTCAATCAAATGTTACTGAATTATTGGGCACCTCTACTTGAAAGAGCCTTTGCTGTTATGCATAGTTTTTCAAGAAAGCGCCAGGCTAAAATAAAGGACAGGTCATCACTAAGTTATAGCAGGATACTGTTCCTGTAATCTGTTTGTAACCCGAACATATAATCCTGGAACTGCACAGTGTGGAAACAGGCCCATCAGCCCAACTCGTCTATGCCGAACCATGATGTTCCATTTAAACTGGTCCCATTTGCCCACATTTGGTCCATATCACTCTAAACCTATCCTCGGCCATTCAGCCCCTCTCGTCCATGCTGAACAAGATGCGTCATCTAAGCTGGTCCCAGGTGCTCGCATTTTATCCATAGCCCTCTCAGCCTTTTCTACCCATGAACCTGTCCAAATGTGTTTTGAAAGCCAAAATTCCATTTGTTTTATAGCTTCTTCGTGTGGCTTGTTCCAGATATGGAATACCCTCTGAGTGAAACTTTTACCTCTGAGACCCCTCTTAAATCTCTCCCCTCCCACCTTTAGCCAATGCCCTCTAATTTTTAGAACTTGTGCCTTGAAGGTAAAAGACCGCCTGCTTTCACTGTATCCATGCCCCTCATGATTCTGTACATCCCTCAGAAGCTTTGAGATAGGCAGGTGGCCATGGTTATGGATCACATTCAGGTAGAAGAGAGTAGTTTAACTTGGCATCAAGGTCTGCACAAACGTAGTGAGCCTATTTCTATGCCATATTGCCCCATGTTCTATGACATGTCAGGGGTTATGGGGAGAAGAGACAAGAATGGGGTTGAGAAAAGATAGATCAGCCTCGATTGCATGGCAGAGTGGACTTGATGGGTCAAATTGCCTAATGCTGCTCCTTTAAGTTATGAACCTATTACTCAGGCAGGGGTAGCATCAACTTGATTCCAATGTTATTTTTTTCATTATCAATATTCTTGCCGTCTTTTTTTCATTGTGAGAATCAGTAACAGTTGTGATATTTGTGGCTCTCACCACTTAACGTCTGCTCTCACCACTTAACACCCACTTACAGCCTGACTCCAGTCTGCAAAGACTGGGCCCTCATCCACAAGCCACCCCCTCCTTGCTGCCCATCATCAGTTTGGCCACTTCTCCATCACTAACAATAGAAATTGAGGAGGTGGAGAGACAGAAAAGCCGGAAATCTCCAGGACAGGACAATGTTTTCCCCTCTAGCCTCAAGCTCTGTGCCGAACAACTGGTCTACACAGACATTTTCAACCAGTCCCTGCAAACCTGTACTGTCCCTGCCTGCTTCATGTTCCCGATGTTGGGGGAATTCAGAACCAGGGTGCACAGTTTAAGAATAAGGGAAAGGCCGTTTAGAAAGGAAATGAGGAAAATTTTTTCACCCAGAGCATTGTGAACCTGTGGAATTCTCTGCACCAGACGGTAGTGGAGGCCAATTTTCTGGATGCTTTCAAGAGAGAGTTAGATAGGGCTCTTAAAGATAGCGGAGTCAAGGGATATGGGGAGAAGGCAGGAACGGGGTACTGATTGTGGATGATCAGCCATGATCACATTAAATGCCGGTGCTGGCTCAAAGGGCAGAATGGCCTACTTCTGCACCTATTATCTGTTGATGTCCTCCAAGATGGTGACTCTTTAATCTCAATATTTAGATTACAAAAACACCCTAAGACTATCTTTGATCGGACTTTACTGCCTCTATCTTGCACTAGATGTTATTTACGTTATTCCCATTAATATGTATCTGTACGCTGTGAACGTCTCGATTGTATTCAAGTATTGTCTTTCCGCTGATTAATTAGCACGCAACAAATGCTTTTCACTGTACCATGGTACATGTGACAATAAACTAAACTAAACTATTATACCAATTACTATTTTAATCTAAATTGCGATCCATGCTCCACACCACAGGGCCTCCAAGTGTCTACAAAGCAGAAGGTTAACCCCTGGGACTTATTCGAGGGACACAAAAATCCGGCTCCACTCTCCTGGGCTTGGTTTGGCACCGTGCGCGTTGATCGGAAGGTCATCAAGTACGAAGATCAACATCACCTCCTCTTGTACCACACACATCCCAAGCCCAAGCCACGGAGTTACTACCTGGAGCCCCTGCCGCTCCCACTGGAGGACGAAGAGGAGCCCCCCACTCCCGTTTCCCTCGACTCGGAGAAGAAGCCCATGGAGGTGGCCGACCAGAACAAAACCGGCCAGGAGGAAGAGAAAAAAAACAAGAACAGGAAAAGGAAGCCAAAGTCTTCAGCGTCGAGAATAGATGTAAGGACCAACTTCTCCCCATGTTATTACTCCTGTCTCATTACATTTGGGGTGGCAGTGTGAGCTGCGAGGAGGATGCTATGAGGCTGCAGGAGGAATTGGATAGATTGGGTGAGTGGGAAGAAGCATGGCAGATGCAGTATAATGCAGTATAATGTGGATAAATGTGTGATTATCCACTTTGGTGGCAAGAACAGGAAGGCAGATTATTATCTGAATGGTGTCAGATTAGGAGAAGGGGAGGTGCAACGAGACTTGGGTATGCTTGTACATCAGTCACTGAAAGTAAGCATGCAGGTACAGCAGGCAGTGAAGAAAGCTAATGGCATGTTGGCCTTCATTGTGAGAGGAATTGAGTTAAGGAGTAAGGAGGTCCTACAGCAGTTGTACAGGGTACTGGTGGGACCACACCTGGAGTATTGTGTGCAATTTTGGTCTCCTAATTTGAGGAAGGATATTATTTCTATTGAGGGAGTGCAGCGTAGGTTCACCAGGTTAATTCCCGGGATGGCGGGACAGACATATGATGAAAGAGTGGGTCGACTGGGCTTGTATTCGCTGAAATTTAGAAAAATGGGATGTTATAAAAACATAAAATTCTTAGAGGATTAGACAGGGTAGATGCAAGAAAAATGTTCCCAATGTTGGGGGAGTCCAGAACCAGGGGTCGCAGTTTAAGAATAAGGGGTAGGCCATTTAGGACTGGATTGAGAAAAAAACTTTTTCACCCAGAGACTGTGAATCTGTGGAATTCTCTGCCACAGAAGGCAGTGGAGACCAATTCACTGGATGTTTTCACGAGAGAGTTAGATTTAGCTCTTAGGGCTAAAAGAATCAAGGGATATGGGGAAAAAGCAGGAACGGTGTACTGATTTTGGATGATCAGCCATGATATTGAATGACGTTGCTGGCTCAAAAAGGGCCAAATAGCCTACTCCTGCACCTATTTTCTATGTTTCTATGGCACAGTGGTGTAGCGGTAGAGTTGCTGCCCCTTAGCGTCAGATACGCAAGTTAGATCCTGACTACGGGTGCTGTCGGTACAGAGTTTGTACGTTCTCCCTTTGACCACTTGCATTTTCTCCGGGTGCTCTAGTTTCCTCCCACAATCCAAATAAGTACAGGTTTGTAGGTTAATTGGCTTTGGTAAAAAAAAATTAAATTGTGCCTAGTGTGTAAGATAGTGTTAGTATATGGGGTGATCGCTGGTCGGGCGGAGGTTCCTGTTTCCATGCTGTATCTTTAAAGTCTACAGTGTAATCTTCACGGGCGGCACAGCGGCACAGTGCTGCCTTACATCACCAGAGTTTCCTAGGGTAATTGGCTTCTGTAAATTGTAAATTGTCCCTGATGTGTAGACTAGTGCTAATGTACAGGGTGATCGCTGGTCGGCGCAGACTCGGTGGGCCTGTTTGCACACTGTATCTCTGAAGTTTGAAGACATCAGTGAACAGAATAGATTTTTACAACAAGCCAGATTGTTACAAGTACATCATTATCTTTGGTGATGATCTAAGCATCGTGATCTATGCCTTTGGATTACTCATCAAGTAAACACTTGTTCTTAATGTAACATCAATGTGTTAAACGATGCCTGCGTTAGCAGTTATTCTCACTAACCCACACCTTTCTGTTACAGGACTATCAACAAAACAATGCATACCGAGTGCCTCCAAACTACACGCCAATGTCTTCACAGCTGATGCACCACCCGCAGGCAGCCTCTTCATGGGGTTACAACCTCATGGGTCAGCTGCAGCAGACTGGGTTCTATTTTCAGAACCAGCCACTTCCACCTGGTATGTACGGAGATGTGAGGCTGCTGTGCATTTGGAATATTGGCCGACTCACTGGAGCAGAGTTAGGCCATTCCACCCATCGAGCCATTCAATCATGGCCAATCTGTCAAGCCCATTTTCCTGCCTTCTCCCTGTAACCTTTGACACCCATACTAATCAAGAACCTGTCAATCTCCACTTAAAAAACACCCGTTGGCCTCCACAACCGTTTGCAGCATTGAATTCCACAGATTCACCGCATTCTGTCTAAAAAATGCCTCCTTGTGTCCTTTGTAAAAGTATGTCCATTTTTTCTGCAGCTATGCTCTCAGGTCCTAGACTCTCTCAGTAGCGGAAACATCCTCTCCACATCCACTCTATCCAGGCCTTTTATTATTCGGCAAGTTTCAATTAACCCCCCCCTTCTATATTCAGGGTATGAGTTGAACTAAGTAGCACAGGACATATTACAAAATGGTAAACTTGCAGACCAATCTTGGAAAGTCCATTTCTCACAAACATTAGGGTAACATTATTAATAGACTCGTTGATTTTCCTCTTGAAGCGCTTGTGGTTACATCAAAGCGTTGGATGGTCAGTTTTTTGAGAATCAAGAACCTACACACTACCTGAGTGACCTTTTGGTTAATGTAGTAAAGGTTACTTGTTATAAAAGTTGGGGAACAACAGATCTGGTGAGTTAAGACTTTCTGCATTACTTTCTTCATGTGCTTAAGGAGTTGAGTATCATTATTGGTTTATAATCCAGTAGCCTGGTGCATTGAACCAAAGACATAGCAATTGAGGGATTTTAAATCAGTTACGTAAAATATGTGGGCTTATAAAAAAATCTTGCAGTAATAACATCATACATGAAACAACCAGACTATTGTTAAAAACCATCTGGTTTACCATCTAAACCTTGACTGGATTACGTCTGTCTCCAGACTCACAGAAAAACAGTTGCCTCTAAATGTACTCCACAATATTCCATATTAGACACACCATCTATTCCAATGGTTACTGATCGACTTTAAGCATTGGACTTAGGTAATGAATGATTTATTTAAAATCATCTTGAGATATTATTCGCTCCAGCACTATGCAAGTTAGCCCTTCACGTATGCTTGCATGCTTTGAGTCAGAGGGTTAGATCTTTAAACCAGGAATCGCTGGGAAAGTTATAGAGGTGTATAACATGGAAACAGGCCCTTTTTCCACCTTGCCAACCTTGGAAACCTTGCCCACGCGGATTACAGATACAGAGATGCAGTGCGGAAATTGACTCTTCAACCTACCGAGTCCAGGCCGATCAGCGATCACTCCGTATGCTAACGCTATCCTACACACTAGGGATAATTTTTACCTGCACGTCTTTGGAGAGTGGGAAGAAACTGGAGCATCTGGAGAAAACCCATGTGGTCACAGGGAGAACGTACAAACTACGTACATACTGCACCCACTGTCAGGATCAAATGTGAGGCAGCAACTCTACCGCTGTGCTGTTGTGCATTTGGCTAATACCCCTCTAATACTCCTCAAATAACCAGGAATTTACCAATCTGAATTTGGAGTGGAATCGATGACAAAGTCTCCACCATCTTCCAGGTTAAAGAATCCAAAGAATATTATAAAAGGGATCAGAGGTTATGGGGAAAAAGCAAGAGAATGGGGTTGACCTTTTCACTGTACCACAGTTCACGTGGTACAGTGAAAAATAAACTAAACTCAAATGAGACGGAAAAATAGATTAGCCATGATCAAATGGCAGAGCTGACTCCATGGGCTAAATGACCTAATTCTGCGCCTATTATAAGAGCCCGGAGGACGGCTAGGTGGTGCAGCGGTAGAGTTGCTGCCTTACAGCGCTTGCAGAACAGGAGACCCGGGTTCGATCCTGACTATGGGTGCTGTCTGTATGGAGTTTGTACGTTCTCCCCGTGACCGTGTGGATTTTCTCCAAGATCTTCGGTTTCCTCCCACACTCCAAAGACGTGCAAGTACAGTATGTAGGTAAATTGGCTTGGTATGAATGTAAATTGTCCCCAGTGTGTGTAGGATAGTGTTAATGTAAGGGAATCATTGGTCGGCGCGGACTTGGTCGGCCAAAGGGCCTGTTTCCGCACTATATCTCTAAACTAAACTAAACTAAATTAATTATTCTTCGAGTGGTGACATTTCTCCTCATTTTTAGACTGTGACCGCTCAGTTAGGAGAGGCATTTTCTTTATTTCTATCTATCTAGTCCACTATAAGATTTTGTTATTTGAGCTCAATTCATAATATTCTAAACTCTGGGGAAAAAAGAGGCAGGGCCCTATTCATCTTCATAAGACAGATCCACATTACCAGGAACCAGTGTTGGTGAATCTTTGCAGCACTTTCTCCACAGCAAAAATATCCTTCTGCAGGTTACAAGATCAAAGTTGTCCACTATACTCCAGGTGTGGTCTGATAGTGGTCTGGTCCGTGTTGTGTTTTATCAGAAGCACAACATGCACTAACTCATGTCAGATGCCTTTTTTTCATTCTGAGTATCAGTAACAGTTACCCTATTTTTAAGTACACAAAGATGGTGACCACGGAATCTCAACGGTACGGGTGTCAGGGGTTATGTGGAGAAGGCAGGAGAATGGGGTTAGGAGGACAAGATAGATCAGCCATGATTGAAAGGCGGAGTAGACTTGATGGGCCAAATGGCCTAATTCTGCTTCTTGAACTTATGAATACCTAGGTTTGTTTAGTTTATTGTCACATGTACCGAGGTACAGTTTAAAGCTTTTTTGTTGTGTGCTATCCAGTCAGCAGAAAGACTATACATGATTACAATCAAGCCGTCCACATTGTACAGATACAGGAGAAAATTAATAACATTTTGTGCAAGGTAAAGTCCGATAGTCTGAGGGTCTCCAATGAGGTAGATGGGAGGTCAGGAACGCTCCTAGTTGGTGATAGGATGGTTCAGTTGCCTGATAACAGCTGGGAAGTAAATGTCCGTTAATCTGGAGGTGTGCGCTTTCACACTTCTGTGCCTCTTGCCTGATGGGAGAGGGGGGAAGAGGGAGTGAGAAGCTTTCCCTGCATCTGGAGGTATAACAAACAATCTGCTTGTGGAACGTGATGGCTCACTTACGTATTTTTCTCACAGGAGGACCCAGGTTGGAGCCGCCGGGCCAGTTCCCCCCCACGAGCACCAAGCAGGCTCTCAGTAACATGCTGCAGCGTCGCTCGGGTTCCATGATGCAGCCGCCCACCATGCCCACCATCTCTCCCCAGCAACAACTGCTGCAGATGAAGCTCCTGCAACAACAGCAACAGCAACAGCAACGTCTTCTCCGGCATCAGGTGCCGTCCAGATCCTTCCAGCAGGTGAGTCTCCACTGCTGTGGGACCGTGGCAGCGGGTTTGTACTACAGGTCTACCACCCGTTTTCCGGCAACTCGGTTCCAGAGCCTTGCCGGATTATCCGTTTTGCCAGACCAACAAAGGTCACGGCCTCAAGGTAGTGTGGGGGGGGTGGGGGGGGGGTGTGGTGGTACCAGCCCGTAATGTCAACCGGGGAAGTCAGCTGGAGTTCGAGAGCACCGGCAGCAGGGGGCAAATTTGACCCGCCCGTTGGAGCGGAAGTTTTAATGCCGTCAAGATCGGTCACCTCACCCGACCTTTTCGAGGGGACATCCAGGAGGCTTTTCAAGTGCGCTCTCGTAATTTTGTCCAGATTAAAGGAGGTGCCGAACCACCAGTTGGCGGAAAATCAGTGGGGGACCTGTAGTAGCTAGTAAACGTGTCGTTAACATTTTTGCATCGGCAGCACAGTCACATCCGGCCTACTCATCAAATTGCCTAACCAAGCTAGTCCCACTTACCTGGTCTATATCCCTCCAAAACTTTCAATTCCAGTTTACTTTAGTTTAGTTTAAAGATACAGCATGGAAACAGGCCCATCGGCCCACCAAGTCCATGCCGCCCATCAATTACCCGTTCACATTCGTTCTATGTTTTCCCACTTGCACGTCCACTGCCTACAAACTAGAGGCAATTTACAGTCGCCAGTTAACCTATAAACCTGCACATCTTTGGGACCCGCCAGACACCCGGGTTTGATCCTGACCTCGGCTGAAGTCTGTGTGGAGTTTTCACATTCTCCCTGTGACCTGTGGGTTTCCTCCGGGTGCTCATGTTTCTTCCCACATCCCATTAACGTACAGGTTTGTTGATTAATTGGCCTCTGTACATTTTTGGGAGTAGATCAGAAAGTGGGATAACATAGAACTAGTGTGAATGGGATGATGGATGGTCGGTGTGGACTCAGCGTGCTGAAGGACCCGTTTCCATCTTGTATCGCTAATCTAAACTAAACTAAACCTAAACCTAAACTAAAGCTAGAATTCAACTAAACTAAACTAAACAAAAACTATACTAAATTAGGAATAATCTCTATAGTTTATCTGGGGCTAGATATGGGGACAAGTTGAATAAAAGAGTGAGAGAATGCAATGTGGATGCTTAATTAACACATTTGTATCTGTTTTTAATCAATAGTATGTAGCATATTGGCATCAATGGTGAATATTTGGTCAGTGACTTAGATGCATATAATTACTGGCAGTCCCTTGGTGTGTTCACTCTTATACCGTTGTTTCTTGTAACCTCATTGAAATGGCAGCTTGAACTATTAACTACTTAGATACTTTCTGGGTGAAATAATTGTAAGAGCACTGAATCCTGATATACATCCGAGCTTGTACCAAGGGACCTAACAACTGCTCACTCAGAAACATCTGGTATTTATCATACTATTTTCGTTCTAGGAAGAAGTGATGTTCAAATTTGCTCCCCAGGCAGCAGTCAATATTTGCCAGCTTCGAATGTACATGTACTTCTGCCAAAGAGCGACCAAATTATAGTCTTTGGTTAAGAGGTTGTGCATTTAGGATGGAGATGAGGTGGAATGTCTTCATGCAGATGCTTGTTTGAAGGACTTTGACACCTACTCCGATTTATGTTTCGTGTGTTCTCATATTCTTCTTTCGATCCTGGATGTTTGCGCAGAGTTTGCACATTTTCCCTGTGACCTTGTGGGCTTTCTCCGGGTTCTCCTGTTTCCACCCACATTCCAAAGACGTGTGGGTTTGTAGGTTAATTGAACTCTGTAAAATGCACCTATTGTGTAGGTAGTGGATGCAAAACTGGGATAACATAGAACTAGTGTGAACGGGTGATCGATGGTCGGCACGCACTCGGTGGGCCGAAGGACTTGTTCCCATGCTGTATTTCTAAATTAAACTAAACTAAACTGAAATGTTGTAACTATTGATATCAAAAGAATCAACTTCAATAAATCATCACATGATGAGCTTTCAAAAGATGCAATCAGGTCACATGCTAGATTGAACAATGAATCACCAATAGCTTAGGTTTTTCAGCATAATGTCTAACAAATTTTGAAGATAATTAGTTACGAGCTTCACTGCAAATTTGGAGGGGTTAGTGTTTGATTAAATTCCTAATTATATGGCAGTGGTTAGCAGATGTTTCCAGATCTTACGCATTTACATCCTAACATATGATACTCTGGATTCAGTTCATTTCCTTCTCTGGGTAGCTGCCATTAATTCAATGATTCAATGCTACTTTATTGTCACATGTACCTATGCACAGCGACATTCTTCTTTTTGCACGCAATATATAAAGTATGTGTCTGGCGCTGCCAAAGTTACAAAAAAAAATCAATTGGTTCATTATTCACAGCGCTCACCCCCCCCTCCAGGTCCCTCTTTATTCTTGGCGGCGCGGTGCAGCACGGCCCGTCCACCTCTCCGCGGCCGTCCTCAGCCCATCTCTCCCCTTCATACATTTCGCCAGCGGGCTGTCCCTCTCCTCTCCAGTCCTAGGCGCGGGAGATTAGTCTTTGTGTCCAGAGGTCTACACCAAAGACCACTAAAGCTCCGCTCTATGATCTTTGGTCTACACTGTCAGCAGCTGTGTCCTGGGTCTCTAGTTGTTGGTGGGATGGTTCATTTAATTTAATAGACAGATTCTTGATCAGTACGGGTGTCAGCGGGTTTCAAGAGTAAAGAGTGTTTAACTGTCACATGTACCCAAACGGAACAATGACATTCTTACCTGCAGCAGCTCAACAGGCATGTAAACACAGTATTCAATAGATAGCATCATAGTAAAACTAAAAAAAGAAAGTTCAATAAATTAAAACAAACAATGTCAGTGCAAATAAAATGCCCGAAGTCCCTTAGTCGCATTCAAGACTGTTCGCAGTTCGAAGTTTAGTTTGTGTTTGTAGTGTTCAATAAGCTGATGGTTGTTGGGAAGAATCTGTTCTTGAACCTGGTGGGCACGGTTTTCAGACTCCTGTACCTTCGTCCTGATGGTAGATGTGAAATGGGAGCGTGGCCAGCGTGGTGTGGGTCTCTGATGATGCTGAATGCCTTTTTGAAGCAGCATCTCCTGTAGATGGACCGGGCAGTGTTCACCACTTTTTGAAATCTCCTTTGTTCCTGACATTCGAGTTGCTGATCCAGGCAGTGATGCTACTTTTCTCTCCTCTTTGATAGCAGTCGTTTGCAGAATTCAACAAAAGGCTGACTTCTCCTGCTGTTGTCACATTGGCCCTTTTTCTGATTTTTTTACAAGCCTTCACCTTTCTGGTTTGAAGATTTCTTGGTATTAGTTTGTTTTTACACTCTTGGTGCCAGTTGTGTGCGGCTGGTCCAAGTACCCAAAATAGGCCAGAAAGTCACGCAGGCCCTTCAGCCACACTGACCAAGGTGTCTTCCTGAGCTTGTCCTGTTTGCCTGTGTTTGGCCCATAGCCCTCTCAACCTTTCCTATCCATGTACATCCAAAAGTCTTTTAAACGCTGTCATTATACTCACCTTCACCACTTCCTCCAGTTGCTCGTTCCATTGTCTGTGTTGAAATTTGCCTCTCACGTTCCCTTTAAATCTTTTCCCTTTCACCTTAAACCTGGAAAACAGACTACTCTCTATAACAGATCATATGCCTTGTCATTGTCAATGCCTTGTCAATGTCAATGCCTTGTCAATGTCAATGCCCTGTCAATTTCCATGACCTCTGCAGTCTAACCAGCGGTCTATGTTCTTAAAGAGACAGTCAATTATAAAGAGGTCTATAATAACAAGGGTATAATTTATTACAGTCCACCTTATCGATGCCCCTCATACATTATAAACCTCTATAAAGTCAACACTCAGAGGTCTGGTGAGGAAAAAGTGGCAACATTTATGAGAAATGTTTGCATGCATCCCGTAATTTAAGCTGAGGTGTTCATTCCAAAAAGTTGTCAAATAAAATGTTGGTCATAGTTATGGCAACGGATACTTTTTTAAATGACTGTTTACACAAATTGACTTTGGAAGCCTTGTGAACATTAATGAGTTTCCAAAGTGAAGGCAAGCCAGATTAAACCAGAATAATCTATTCCAAATCTTGCAAAAATACAAGATTCTTGGCATGCAGAATAAGTCGTCTTACTGACATCTCTCTATAAATTAATAGTCAAAGCCAAAAAAAGTATTTCTTCCGCTCCATGGAATCAGTAAGTGGAGATTTCTTATCCTCACTCCCACTATTTTGTGGACTTCGCTACTATCCAATAGTCTGATAATTAGATGCTGATGCAAATGATTCATGGGGCTGAGGTGCATTCTTATTAGTTTACAGACACAGCGTGGAAACAGGCCCTTGGGCCCACCGAGTCTGTGCAATCATCCGTACACTAGTTGTATCCTACACACTAGGGACAACTTACTGAAGCCAATTAACCTGCAAAGCGGATCACCCAGAAATAACCACCGAGGTCACAGGGAGAACGTACAAATTCCGTACAGCCAGCTCCCGTAGTCAGGATCGAACCCGGGTCTCTGGCACTGTGAGGCAGCAACTCTACGGCTGTGCCACCGTGCCGCCCATTATGAATCCTGGTTTTCCATGGTAAGGTAACATATAAACACATCCCATACTGATTGAACCATCTGAAATGCTTCAAAAAAGCCTTCACAACCATATTCACAGCTAGTCAAATGTATTGGTGTAAAGTTTGTATAAAGCATAGCATCCGAACTTTACGTCCACACAGCCTTTAAAATGGATCAATAAATCATTCATAACCCGGAATAGCAGAGTAAGAGTTTGAGTTAATTTTTGTCACGTGTATCGAAGTACAGTAAAAAAACTTTTGTTGCGTGCTAACCAGTCAGCGGAAAGATAATACTTTAGGTGAGCTAACCACTCACCATCAACAACACCACAGGTGCATCTGTGGAGTCATTTAAGTTCCTTGGAATCATTGTCCATGAGTCTCCAGGGACCTTAAATGGGAGGCCACCAAAGACTCCACAGTCAAAAAGGCCGAACAGACAATGTACTTCTTGCGGCAGCTAAGAAAACACAATCTGCCACAGGCAATGATGGTCCAGTTTTATACTGCCATCGTAGAGTCTGTCTTCACCTTCTCCATCATGGTCTGGTTTGGGCTCAACTGCCAAGCACGACATCCGGAAGCTGCAGCGCATCGTTCGATCAGCCGAGAAGGTTGTTTGCTGTAACCTTCCTCCCATCGACAAACTGTACACTGCAAAAGCCAGGAAGAGAGCCGGTAAGATCATCTCTGAGCCCTATCACCCTGGCCACAAACTCCTTGAAGCACTTCCCTCTGGAAAGTGACTCCGGACTGTCAAAGCCACCACAGCCAGACATAAAAACAGCTATTTTCCACAACCAACAGCCAAAAGCCTCCTTTTGCTCTGGTATTTTATTTCATTCTTCACGTGTTTAAACTATAATGTTTCATTTTTAATTGTCTTCTGTATATCGTGTTATTACTTGCAAGCAAATCACCAAGGCAAATTCCTTGTGTGTATACATATTTGGCTAATAAAATTAATTCAATTCAATTCAATTTGATTACAATCGAGCCATGCCAGCGTGCAGATACATGACAAAAGGAAGAACACAAAACAGGTTGATAGTAGCTTGGGACTGCTCTCCAGTTGTTGGTAGGATGGTTCATTTAATTTAATTGATAGATTCTTCATCAGTACGGGATTCATGGGTTATGGGGAGAAGGCAGGAGAATGGGGTTGAGAGGGTTGAATGAATTTAATTGTGGAATAGACGTGATGGGCCGAAGAGGCCTAATTCTGTTCCTATAATTTATGAACTTATAAAAGTATAAAAAGCGCCACAGACTTCAAAGTGTATTTGGGTCCATTTCTTTGGTGAAACAATGACAGCAATTATGTTTTATAGATGAGTGAAGCATCCTATCATAGTTGCATCTGCCTGGGATGAACTTTATTAATCAATAAACTTTCAGTATGAGAGATTAGCTTAAGCAAAACACAAAGCGCTGGACAAACTCAGCGGGTCAGATGCTGCCTCACCCACTGAATTCCTCCAGTAGTTTGTGTTTTTCTCAGGATTCCAGCATCTCCATTCTTTTCTGCCTCTTAGAAATGAGCTTGCTTTAAGTTTCAGAAAAGTGTTTTATCCAGAGTATGGGAATCGTACCAGATAATATAGATTAATGATGAGAGGGGCAAGATTTAATGGGAATCCGAGAAGTTTTTCACAGAGGATGATTGGTGTTTGGAACGAGCTGCCAGAGGAGGTAGCAGTTACTATAACAATATTTGAAAGACATTTGAATATAAATTGAAGCCATTTGGATGGGCATAAAAGGCACATTGATAGGAGAGGTTTAGAGGGATATGGGCCCAATGTGGACAGGAGAGACAAGCGTAGTTGGGGCATCTTGCTCAGCTTGGGCAAGTTGGGCCAAAGGGCTTGTTTCTCTGCTGTACGACTGAGTTAAGAAAGGAAAACGACTGGAAATGTGCCATCAAATGAAAGAGGGGTTCATGGCACAATAGGGGGAGCACCATATGCTATTTAATCTAGTTTAGTTTAGTTTAGCGATACAGTGCGAAAGCAGGCCTTTTAACCCACCGAGTCCTCGCCGATCAGCGATCACCCTATACACCAGGACTGTCTGACACACTAGGGACAATTTACATTTCTTTACCAAAGCCAATTAAACAAACAGACCTGGAAGCCTTTTTAGTGTGGGAGGTAACCGGAGCACCCGGGGAAAACCAACGTTGTCACAGGGAGAAGGTACAAACTCTGTACAGACAGCATCCATAGTCAGGATCGAACCTGGGTCTCTGGCGTTGTAAGGCAGCGACTGTACCACCCCATGCAATCTGATACATTTCAGGAAAATCCACCCTCCCCACACCAGACCTCTTTAAATATTATCATCTTGTGCAAGCTAGCAAAGATGTTTTCCAAATTGTTGATACACGCCTCGCATTATAAGAACTCAACCAGATGGATCACACAGGCAAATTCTTTTTTTTTTTGCAACTGTACCACAATCATGTTGTAGAGATTTTGGTTGGAATTATTTATTCATGGACTTAAAGGAAAATCTTAGATATGTTGCAGGATCAAAGTTGGACATTAATTATCATGTGTTTCCAATAAAACTGCCACACCCAGCTGTGTCAAGTTACATTTGTTGTAGATTTGAGTTGGCAGTTTTTTTGTCATCTGAGTTACATCAGACTCAACGTGGCAGCCTCCACACGCGGCGTGTGTTTCGCAGACAACTACGGCCAAATATCTGCTTCAGCTCAAAGATGTTTCCCAATGCTTTGGGCCAAATGAGCAAATGAGCAAAAATAGACTCAAATCTAGAAAAATGAAGCTGAAAGACAGGTCCAAAGTTCTGTGGATCTTGGGCATATATTTTCAAACTTGTAATTAAGGATCAGAGAGTTATATAGTGTGGAAACATGTTCTTCGGCCCAACTTGCCCACACCAATCAACATGCTCCATTTACACTAGACCCACCTGAACCATCTTATCACCAACTAGAGAGAGGTCCTGACCTCCCATCTACCCCATTGCAGACTTTTGAACCATCATTGATCTGCCTTTTACAGACAATCTTGCATTAAATGTGGTATCTTTATCTTTATCTATGCACTGTGGACAGCTTGATTATATTCATGTGACTAGATTGCATGTAAACAAAAGCTTCGGTACACATGACAATAATACATTAAACAACTGTTATAATAATAAACCATAATTTGTATTAAATATGGATTAAACAAAATTGTATCTATAAATTCTCTCTATTATATGGATGATATTTGTAAATGTGAATGATGATGTGCTTTTGATGTGAAATTATGCTATAAACAAATTATTTCCCTCCGTTAAACGCTCCCACTGATTTTGTCTGTCATTTTCTTGCCCTTCTCCCCTCTCCTTTTCTCTCCAGGACTCGTGTAATCCAGCCGTTACCCTCCAGGATGGCTATAACAATTTCAGCATTATGGTAACCCAGCAATTTGCATTCACTTTTCTGCTTTACGCTACTTCATTTTAAATGTACTTCTTTTTTTTAAACTTTAAACAAAAAGCTGTTGCAAAGGATTCCTTAAAAAAGGCTGCCACAGTTTTAAAACATAGTCTGAATTATCTGAGCCAAGTAACAAGGAGGACGAACAGCCATTGTATTTTGGGAAAGGGGACTGAGCTCTAGTTTGAAAAAAAGACACAACATGCTCGAGTAACTCAGCAGGTCAGCCAGCATCTCTGGAGAACATGGAGAGGTGACATTTCAGGCCGGGAACCTCCTTCAGACTGATTGTAGGGGAAAGAAAGCTGGTCGAGAGGAGCTAACCCAATTTGACCATTTTCCAAAAAAAATTATGAATGGAATAGGAAGAGTTGAAGAGGTTATGGGGAGAAGGCAGGAGAATGGGGTTAGGAGGGAGAGATAGATCAGCCACGACTGAATGGCATAGTAGACTGAATGGGCCAAATGACCTAATTCTAATCCTATCACTTATGATCTTGTGAGACAATAAACTTATTTTTGTCTTAATACATCCTGTACATTGATATTAAATAACAATAGATAGACACAAAATGCTGGAGTAACTCCTGCATCTCAGGAGAAACTGAACAGGTGACCTTTTGGGTTGGAACCTTCTTCAGGCTAGAACTGACCTCGCATGGGTTACTGCACTAAATATCCTATTTGCAACCACTTGGAATTAGCCTCATCTATTTTTTAAAAAGTAATCTTTTTTTAAAAATTGTCAGCTTTTGCTCTTATATTTTGAGTCTCATAACTTTTTTGTCGACAGCAAATCTCAATTAGATTGCTAAATATGCAACACCTCAGAAAGAAACCCGTTTTTATTTTCTAAGGACGCAAATTAATGATTTTTTAAAAATTGCTATCAGTTTGTAATCTTCTGATAATTTGAGTGTCATAATTTTATAGCCGACAGCAAATCTCAAATAGAATATGCAACACCTCAGAAATAAAATGTTTCTTGTTTAAAAAAGAAAATTGATTACTTTATATAATTGCGATCAGTATTTTGTCTTCTATTAATTTGAGTGTCATAATTTTATAATGGGCTGTATACATATCCCAATTTGATGAATCACCGATGATTTGTCCAAATTCGATGAATTAATGACTTAACAGGCACCGCCCCCTACCTGTGGTCAATTGTGGCTGACCCTGATTGTCCTGGTCTGCAGCTCTGCTTCCTCCCCTTCCCCCTCCTAATTAAAATATTTCAAAGGAAGGGTCCTGACCCAAAACATCACCTATCATTTTTTCCCCAGAGATGCTGCCTAACCAGCAAAAGGCCTGGATAGAGTGAATGTGGAGAGGATGTTTCCGCTATTGGAAGAGTCTAGGTCCAGAGCCCATAGCCTCAGAATAAAAACACGCACCTTTAGAAAGGAGATGAAGAGGAATTTCTTCAAGAAAGAATTGCAGATGCTGGAAAAATCGAAGGTAGACAAAAATGCTGGAGGAACTCAGTGGGCGACGCAGCATCTACGGAATAGTGTGAAGTCTGAAGAAGGGTCTTGACCTGAAACGTCGCCTATTCCGTCACTCCATAGATGCTGCCTCATCTGCTGAGTTCCTTCTGAGGAATCTGAGGAATTCATTGCCACAGACGGTTGTGGAGGCCGTCAGTGGATATTTTTATGGTGGAGATTGGCAGATTCCTGAATAGTAAGGGTGTCAGACGTTATGGGAAGAAGGCAAGAGAATGGGGTTGAGAGGGAAAAATAGATCAGCCATGATTGAATGGTGGAGTAGACTTAATGGCCCGAATGGCCTAATTCTGCTGCTATAACTTATGACCTGCTGAGTTACTCGAGCACTTTTTGTCTATTAAAGCTGCCCATGTTATCCTTATAGCTAATACCCACTAATCCAAGTTTTTAGTGGTTTTGATTGAAGAATATGACGATGAAGATAATTCCACTGCTAATCCGTAAACTAATGCTACTAGATCTTTTATTTTGACCTCAATCCACAAGTTAGTCTTGGAGTTAATGCCTCTTCTGCAAACCTGCTTCTGACAGTATGGTGCTCAGTCAGTGCTGCATTGGAGTGTCAGCCAGAACTTAAGGGCCTGTCCCACCAGCATGCGATTGCATGCGGTTAGAGCGACCTAACGTGGTCGCTTGAGCCGTACGGCCTCGCGGGGCCGGTCCCACTTCGATCGCCGGAGGCGTATGGAGTTGTGCGGGGCTGGTCCCGACATCGTGCGGGGCTCCGAAAAACTGACACTGTCCAAAAATTTCCACGCGCCAACGGCCTGTCGGCCCGCAGCCACAATGAGGACGTGCACAGCGTCTCGGCATCGTACGCAACGTCTTGACGGCGTACGCCTAACGTGTGGCGTTGCGCGATGACATCACCTCCCGGAGTGCCGTTGCGTGATGACGTCACCGCCCGACGCCGAACGACGTCCAAATTCAGTCGGCCCTCCTCCTGCCCAGCTGATTGGTGAGTATGATGTCGGGACCAGCCCCGCACAACTCCATACGCTTCCGCGGTTCGAATTGAGACCGGCCCCGCGAGGCTGTACGCCACATGCGACCACGTTTGGTCGCGCTAGACGCATGCAAACGCATGCTGGTGGGACAGGCCCTTTACTGACTGAAAGTCAAGGGTGCTGATCACATGCGCAGACAGCCTTGGGAGCCAAGAATGCTTAACAAAACATGAGCTTAAAAAGTACACTGCTGCCAATTATCAAACCCAAAACAAACAATGGCCAGCCTTGAGAGCACACATACACGGATATTTATTTTGCTACTGATGCTAATTCATTAATATCTGCACATCAGGGAACTCAAGCATGAGTGGAACAAACTCCCACATATACCCTATTCATACTAGTCCAAAGCTGACCATTTCTGCATATATAATTAGAACGTAGCATAGTACAGCGCAGGAACAGGCCCTTTGGCCCACAATGCCTATGCCAAACATGATGCCAAGATAAACTAACCAAGATAAAGTAAATCCTCTGTATAAAAAAAACATTCCCTGCAAGTGTAAACTGTAGATGGAATCTAAGGGAGTGTTACTGATTTTATTATAAGGGGAATAGACTTCATACTAGAGGGGTTGTTTAGGAAGGAACTGCAGATGCTTGTTTGGCCTAAGATAGACACTAAATGCTGGAGTAACTTAGCGGGTCCCGCATTATCTCTGGAGGAAAGGAATAGGGGATGTTTTGGGATGAGACACTTCTTCAGGTTGAAACATTTCAACTCTCCTTCCCATTCCCATGCTGACCTTTCAGGCCTGGGCCTCTTCCACTGTCAAGTGAGGCCACACACAAACAGCGCCTCATATTTCGCTTGGACAACTTACAACCCAGCGGTATAAATATTGATTTCTCTCATTTCAAGTAACCCTCACATTCTGTCTCACTCCGTCCATCCCCCACCTTGGTCGTCAAAAGAGTTTCACTTTTCGTATCTGTTCGTTATCACCTCCGCAGCCAACAATGAACCATTGTGGGCACTGTGGTCATCGGTGCCGGCTCAGATTTGTTCTGTACCTTTTCATATCTCTAGTTTCCCACTCCCCTGACTCTCAGTCTGAAGAAGGGTCTTGACCCGAAACATCACCTATTCCTTTTCTCTAGAGATGGTGCCTGACCCACTGAGTTACTCCAGCATTTTGTGTCTATCTTATGTAGTGATGCTTGCTGCATTGTTCCACCTTCCTTCTCCATGAGATTCCATTGTCTGCAGTCCTTGATCACGTCCAGCGATCACAACCCAGCTTTCGTTGTCATTTCTATTCTTCTGACCTCCTCCTGACCCCATCCAATCATCCATCCCTCCTGACCTATATCTGCCAGCTCTAACTCCACGCTGCCACCTCCTATACGGGCCAGCTCCGCTGCACTTTCAGTCCAGAGGAAGGGTCTCTAGTGGAGCTGAGTTCAAGATCAGATAAGCCATATTTTTATTGAATGGTAGACCAGGCGCAAATCATAAGGTCTATTTAGACTTTGGACTTTATTCTAAACTTTAGAGATACAGCGTGGAAACAGGCCCTTCGGCCCATAATGTCTGTGCTAGACATGATGCCAAGATAAACTAATCTCCTCTGCATGTATGTAATGGACATCCCTCCCTTCCCTGCATATTCATGTGCCTATCTAAAAACCTCTTGAATGCCACTATTGGGTACTCTATGGAAGAAATCTGAAACATTCTGATTTGACTTCTTGCAGGGCCATACAGTTGACCAAAGTGGATCTTACACCCAACAGGTCCGAACTGTCCAGATCCCGCAGTACCCTGGTATTCAGCAGGCACAGGTAGGCAATTTCAAAATAAGATTTGCTCTCTTCATTGTGCTTGGAATGGTAACATTAATCAATTATTTATGGATCACCCCAACCATTTCATCGTTGCTCACCACTTATCTGTTGAAAGCATTAATTGGCTCCAGGGTCCTGTTTACAATCACTTCAGTCATAGAGAGTAAAAGAGTCATACAGCACGGAAACAGGCCCTTCCGCCCAACTTGTCCATGCTGACCACGAGGCCCCATCTGCACGTCCCATTTGCCCACGTTCGGCCCTTATCCCACTAGACCTTTCCTATCCATGTCCCTGTCAAAACCCGGAGAAATCCTATGCAGTCACAGGGAGAATGTGAAACTCCTTACAGATAGCACCCGTAGTCAGGACGGGGTTTCTGGCACTGTAAAGCAGCACATTTACTGCTGTGCCATCATGCTGCCCCTCAGCATTGTACCGCATCCGTTCCAGAGACAAAGTCCAGTGTCCACAATAGGGTAGAGATGTATCGATCAGTACGCCAGATAATAGAGAGTACACTGGTTTATGAGATACTGTATTGTTTTTTCATACCTTTCAGCAAGACCTTTAATTAATAGAAGTGGAAATGTTTTGGAATTCTTAACAGAATCAGTGAAGACCATGAGAAAACCAGATTACAGAACCTGCTTTTCTCTGCAAATATAGCAATAAAGAATAAAGAAAGTCTTACGTTCTATCTCTGTCCCGCCCATTCCCCGGAACGTCACTCATTCCTTCTCTGCAGAGATGCTGACTGTCCCGCTGAGCTACTCCAACACTTTGTGTCTACCTTCGATTTAAACCAACATCTGCAGTTCTTTCCTACACAATAAAGAATAAGATATGGCTTTAATAATAACATGTAACAGGGATCCATGTCCAGATTACTCAGCTCTCCTACTGAGATCTTTCTTTCTTTCTCTGCACGGATTCCACTTGAAACCTCTTTAACTCTGTACTTGCATCCAGTTTAGTTTCAAGATAGAGCGTAGAAAAAGGTCCTTCGGCTCACCGAGTCCACACCGACCATCAATCACCCGTTCCCACTAAAGGTCTTTGTTATTCCACTCTCACATCCACTCCCTGCACGCCGGGGACAATTACACGCAGAGGCCCATTAACCTGCAATAACGCACGTCTTTGGGAAACTCACAAGGTCCCAGAAAGAACATACAGACTCCACACACAACCAGCACCCAAAGTCAGGATCAAAACTGGGCCTCCTGCGCTGTGAGTCAGCAGCACTACCAGCTGCTCCACTGTGCCACCCAGATTGTTTTTCACCCAGTTCCATTCGAAATAAGCCAATTCCTAGTCCCTCAGGATCAAAAGGTTTGGTTGTTTTAATTCATAGTCCCCAGCTTTGTTTTGTTTTAATTCGTCCTCGGCACATACTTTACAGATATCTTATATTACCACATGAGCACCAAACTCTGCATTCAAAGTTTATTTCCATTGACTTACACTTCGGAAGTGGAACAGACCCACACGGATGCTAAGTCATAGATTTAGAGCACGCATAAAGGATGAATTTCAATCCCAGAGCACTGTGGTTGGACCACGAGCCAAGAAAGAACAATTTTGGATGTGTAGTTAGGATCTGAAAGTGAACTGCCAGGGATTGGGTTGGAGACATATTCAACCACAGTGTTCAAGACAGAACTGGATATGTATCGGGAAGGAAAGAATTTTCAGGAGCATGGGGAGAAGGCACATCCCAGATGGATTGCCCTAATGTCAAAGTTTATGCCAAGCAAAGCACAAAGTGCTGGAGTTGCTCAGCGGTTCAAGCAGCATCTGCGGAGGGAATGGACGGTAAATATCTCTAAAGTCTGTAGTCTAAAGCATGAAAAGTTCAATGAGTAACTCACGAACAAAACGAGACAACTATTGAACCCAATGGGAGAACTAATGAACCAAATGGGCAATTCATTATGACTGTGAATCTATAACTGGGAAAGTATTAGGTGGAAAGGAAAGGTGGTTAATTTTCCTAATTGTGAAATTGGTCTGAGTTATCCGAGATTTATATGGAATGGGTGACACTGTTCATCCTGACGGACTATTGCAGAGCCAAAACGTTGAGGCGTCAATTTACACAATGCTGCCGGACTGGCAGAGATTTTCCAGCGTTTTCCAATTTTGTTTGTATTTTCATTTGTTATGAATCTTGCCTTGTGCAGGCCCTGCCTCATGGATACACTGCCTACAGCACTCAGATGTCTCTGCAGCAACAGGCTGGTAATAGCATGCTGTCGCCCAGCTACAGTGCCAAGCCATACCAGGCTGCCCATTCTAACCCAGGGCTGATGGACCGCATCAGGCAAATGCAACAACAGCCCAGTGGCTACATACACCAGCAAGCCTCCCCCTACCCACCGAATCTTCAGGGCACCCAGCGGTAAGTGTAGCTTGTCACTTGGCATTGTTGTACTTTTTCCTTAACACAGCAATTTTATCCCATTATCACAGTTGCAAAGTACTGCAGCAGTCAAAACTGCGCAGCAGTTTGCAAACATCAGGGCAGCACAGTGGCGCACCGGTAGAATCACTGTCTAACATCGCCAGAGACCCGAGTTCAATCCTGACTATGGACTATGCTTGTCTGTACGGTGTTTGTACATTCTCCCTGTGACCGCCTGGGTTTTTTTCCAGGTGCTCCTGTTTCCTCCCACAGTCCAAAGATGCACTGGTTTGTAGGTTAAATGGCTGCTGTAAATTGCCCCTAGTGTGCAGGATAGACCTAGTGTACGCAGTTCGCTGATCAGTGCTGAGTTTGTGGGTCGAAGGGCCTGTTTCCACTCTGCATCTCTAAACTAGGCTAATCATCAAATTTCAACATTTTTATCCACATCCACAATGCCCTCAACACCCCCCCCCCCCAAACCGCAGTGACCAGCGTTCATGTACGGCCTCCAGATTCCCAGTGGACACCGCGTGGTCCCTCTCCAGGGACATGTGAGCACGGACGTAGGTCCAGAAGAGGAGAAGTCGACTCAGGCACAGCCCTCGACTACCCACTGTCTGGAGTCTTGAATGGCCATCTTGAACAGGCCTAGGATCAAATTGATAGGGAAATTCCACCCCCACCGTCCGAACCTTCCCGCTTTGTGCTGGGTGACCAATGATCAAGAGCTTGGGACTGAAATGCAGTCAGAAACTTGAGGGGCGGCAACTTCAGATATTGAAACAGGGGCTGCAACCCTTTACATTCCATGTGCACATGGAACATTGGCAAGTCCATGAACCGACTTAAATATCTATTGCATACCACTGCTCTGTGCAACACTCTCCACCCCAGGTCCCTGATGCATAGAGGGAGATGCTGCCTGACCTGCTGAGTTGCTCCAGCATTTTTTGCCTATCTTCAGTGTAAACCAGCATCTGCAGTTCATTCCTACACTACTCCAGTGATGTATTGTGTTGGTTGCATTAATCATATTTGCAATGTTCTCTGAACACAGGCTCACCCATCAACCTCTGCAACAGAGCACTTTGATAGCAGCCGGTCTTGAACATGTGACGTCAGGCCCCCATGCAAACCTTGCAGTACAACTCTCGCAAGAACAGATGCGACAAAGGCAGCAACAACTGCGACAGCAACGACTCCTGCAGGTGGGATTCGGTATCGCACCCCATTTT
This sequence comes from Raja brachyura, assembly GCA_963514005.1. The sequence continues at coordinate 24,362,825 of OY740794.1, forward strand.
GGTTTAGGTTTAGTGAGGTACAGTGAAAAGCTTTGTTTTGCACGCTATCCAGTCAGATCAGATATGGCTATAAATACAATCGTCAAACTCATGTACAATAGGTTGAGCAAAGAGAAAAAAAACTAAACTGCTTCCAATCCATTCACATCCTTCCTTAAATAGGAAGATCAGTACTGTACAGAGTACAAAAATCAATCTGAAGATGGGTACCGACTGGAAAAGTCACCTATCCATGTTCTCCAGAGATGCAACCTGGACCGCTGAGTTACTCTGGCACGTTGTGTCCTTCTTTGTAAACCAGCACTTGCAGTTCCATGTTTCTGCATCTATACAATATTGTTCACAGAGCTCGGGAGGGCAGAAACACTATATTTTGCAGCCTGGTATTTTTCCCAGTGCACTACCTTTAGTTTTAGGCTTATTATTGTCACGTGTACTGAGGAACAGTGAAAGTGTTTTTGTTTTCTATGCTGTATCCAAACAGATCAGATATACCCTACGTAAATACAATCAAGTCAAACCCAAGTACAATACGTAGAGCAAAGATGAAGATACAGAGTGCAGAATATAGTTCTCAACACAGAGACAAGGTCCAATGTCGGGTAGAGGTGAATCGGACAGTACCCTAGCTTATAGAAGGACCGTTCATAAGTCTGATAACTTAGGGGAGCAAAGGCGTATAATTCTGCATTGTCAAACTTGTACCTTGCAACCCATTTCCTTAGACTTTGGAGATACATGTGCGGAAACAGGTCCTTCAGCCCACCAAGTCTGCGGCGAGCAGTGATTACCACGTACACTAACATTATGCTACACACTAGGGACAATTTACAACTTTTTGCCAAAGACAATTAACTTACAGGCGTGCATGTCCGTGGGATGCGGGAGGAAACCAGAGCGCCCGGAAAAAACCTACACGGACACAGGGAGAACGTACAAACTCTGTAAAGACAACACCCAAAGTCAGGATCAAACCCAGGTCTCTGGCACTGTAAGGCAGCAACTACCACTGTGGAACCCTTCCTTTGTTTTAATGGGGAAACAAGTCTTTTGATTTGTTGAAAAATCTTAACCTACGCTGAAACCTGGAACATTTGTCCTATTTGGAATAATGACATGGCTCTAAACCCAGGGCTCTTTCATGAAACATAGAAACATAGAAAATAGGTGCAGGAGTAGGCCATTCGGCCCTTCGAGCCTGCATCGCCATTCAATATGATCATGGCTGATCATCCAACTCAGTATCCCGTACCTGCCTTCTCTCCATACCCCTGATCCCTCTAGCCACAAGGGCCACATCTAACTCCCTCTTAAATATAGCTAATGAACTGGCCTCAACTACCTTCTGTGGCAGAGAATAGTAAGATTGAACGAGAACTTACCAGTTCGAAGGTTGATCTTTATTTCATGAGGAGTCGAAGTGAGGGATTTCGTGAAGAGCCCGCCGGCGCGCATGCTCGACATACTTCAAAGTAGCGGCGTGGAATCACAGAAACCAATGAAAAGAAATGACTTCACATAGTAAGAATGAAAACGACTAAGATTACCAGATGAAGGTGATTGAGGGTTGGGCGAGGAGGGCACGAAATCCCTCACTTCGACTCCTCATGAAATAAAGATCAACCTTCGAACTGGTAAGTTCTCGTTCAATCTTACTATTTCATTTCGGAGTCACGTGAGTGACTTCGTGAAGACTTCAAAGCTTCTGTGATGACACGCCCTGGACCACGTCCATGCTGTCACACCACTACCAGGGATGGATGGGAGGAATAACGTGCTGACTAGTCCATACTGCAAAACAAATCATATTTATTAACAACAAATCAAAAACCCCTTATTCGGGGACATCTCCACGTTCTTGCCCCGCATCTAGTACGGCTTCTGCGAACTGTAGAGGCGCAGCGACGGGCCGGTTGCAGAAACGCTGGAACACCGCTTCATTAGCCCATCCTGCTGTGGCAAGAATATGGTCCATGGGCACCTCCATGACCCTCGCCGCCGACGTCGATGCAGCCCTGGTGGAATGAGATTTGAACACATTAGTGTCGATACCTGACTTACCCAAGACGACTCGAAGCCACCTGGATATCGTCTGTGTTGTCACTCGATGGTGAGGTCTCTTATGAGTGACAAGCAGGTATCTCTCCTTTCCTCTGTTGCTTGCCGTCACCTTGACGTAGTAACGGATGTGGGAGGCTAAACATAGCCTCGCATCTGCGGGGTATGCCGGGAACTTCAGCTGCAGCCCTGTGCACCCAGGTCTATGCTGCTTTAGTAGCTCGTCAACAAAGAAAACTACTTCTGTGGGGGTAGACATCATTCTGTCGACACGTAGTTTATGGAGTGTCTGTACCCTCTGTGCTGAAGTCAGCGCTAGTAACATCACCAGCTTCATGGTGAGTTTGTCCAGCTGGAGCCCTTCCATGGGGGACCACGTCCTGAGCAGAGCTAAAACTACCCTGACATCCCAGGTGATATTGTAGCGTGGTGTAGGCGGATTCGTATTGAAAATACCCCGCATGAGCCTGGACACTAGCTTGTTGGATATATTGAGGTAGAATGATAGAGCGCTCCTGGCGCTGTTGATGGCACTGTAGCTTAAGTGTTCATCATGGTGCAACCCCGCGAGGAATTCCAGGACGTCGGTTATAGTCACGGCATCGTACGTGATGCGAGAGCGGCTGCAGAAGGCTTCCCACTTCCTGATGTGAGAGCGGTATCTTCGCCTTGTAGACTCTCGGCACGACGCTGCAATGGTATCCATGGTACGGGTAGAAAGGCCGTATCCAACTAAAGGCCGATTCAGAATCTGCAAGCCAACAAATTTAAATAGCCATGGCAGGGATGTGGCTCCCCTGAAACAGGGTGAGTAACTAATTCTGGGCTACCCTGCAAACGGACCCAAGGTTCACTGAGCGTGTCAAAGACCATCGGATACCACGGCTGTGTAGGCCAGTCGGGTATGATAAGGATGCCCTTGGCACCATCCATCTGAATTTTTCGTAATACCCGACTGATGAGGCAAAACGGAGGGAATGCATAGAAAAAGCAATTCCCCCAGTCTAGCGAGAATGCATCTAACGCTATAGCCCCAGGATCTGGTTCCCACGAGACGTAGGTTGGTACCTGATGGTTCAACCGGGACGCAAAAAGGTCAATGTCCGGTTTCCCAAATTTGGCTGTGATTTTTGCAAAAATTTCAGGATGTAACATCCATTCAATATTATCATTGAACTTGCTTGAACTGTCGTCCGCCACAAAATTAAGCTCACCTGGCAAATAGGTGGCTGAAATCCAAATGTCTCTCTTGACACACCAGAGCCAAATTGAATTAGCCAATTTATCACATGAAACTGACCTGGTACCGCCCATGTGATTTAAATACGCCACCGCTGTGGTGTTGTCTATTTGGAGCCGGACATGTGCTCCAAAGATCTTGGAACAATATGCACGAAGTCCGTGAAACGCTGCAAGCAGCTCCAAATAATTGATCCCTTGTGATACCAACATTGTATTCTCAAGGGTATCCCATCGGCCCCCACAACTAGAATGTTGATTCGTAGCTCCCCAGCCATCAGAGCTCGCATCAGTTTGTAAGTATATCATCAGTTTCGCCTCAATAATAGTGTTAAACGAGTTACTAATGTGGCAAACCCACCATCGTAACTCATCCAATGCTGCAGGCGGCAGCTGCATTGATCGATCATAATGACCAGCATGCCGTCGCAGCGCAGCAATCTTGGCTCTCTGCAAGTTTTGATAATGCAGAGGTCCATACCGGGCTGCCGGAAACAAAGCCACAATCTTGCCAATGACAGTAGCTGTGTGACGAATCGATGGTATACGAGTATTGAGTAAATCTGTACACACCTGTGTTACCTCCTCAATTTTGTTAATTGGTATGGTGACTCTCATGCTAATGGAATTCACCTGGAACCCCAGATAATTAATTACCTGGGTGGGGCAGAACTTAGATTTTTCTGGATGAACAATGAACCCAAGCTGTTGGAACAAATTGACCGCAGCTGCAACCCCTTGTTGAGCTGATTCCAAGGTGTGTCCGATAATTAAAATATCATCTAAATAGGCCATAACGATATGATGTCGTTGTCTTAAATAAGCCATAATTGGCTTCACCAATTTAGTAAATAATCGAGGGGCTGTGGTGAGCCCATTAGGCAACGCCCTATATTGCCACAGCTGGTCCATCCAGATAAATTTTAAGAACCTTCTGTAATATTTTTGCATGGGTACGGTATAGTACGCATCCTGTAAATCAATACATGCCATAAAGCACCCTTGTGAGATCAATGATTTGGCCGTTTCAAACGTGTCCATTTTAAAATGAGTATATGTTACAAAGTTATTCAGAGTGGTCAGATCAATAATGACTCTACAGCCTCCATCTTTCTTAGGTCGGGTAAAAATATTGGAAACAAATTCAACGGGCTCATGAACCGTTTTCTCTATGACCCCTTTCTGTTCCAACCTTAAAATTTCCTTATAGCCTACGGACTGTTCCGCAGCCGTTAGTTTAAACATACGACCCGGTCTATGCTGAGACGGAGGGATGTCCCCATTAATAAACTCAATGCTATGGCCCTGAATATTCCGTAACACATACTCATCACTGGTAATATCACCCCATGCACCCGCAAACAACCGCAAACGCCCACCAACATGTGAGGTTAAACAAAGAGAAAAAAGAGAACCAGACCGCCTCACCTCTGTGGTTACCGGCGGTCCCTGACACGAGTGGGTGGACGTAGAGGTGCTGGGTTGGTTTGAGGTCGTGGCGTCCTCATTTTCCATCTCGGCTTCTGCCGAGCCTGTCCTAAAAAAGACCCCTGTGGTTGGGGTGGTTGATATCGGTTTGGAGCTGGAGGGTAATTCCTGGTAGACGTGCTGGCAGACCCTCGTGAGCGGCCAAGCGGAGCTTTGGAGCTCGATGGCGTGGGGGCACTCTGAGAGCGCATGAGCCCCACGGTCTTGGCTTGTTCATCAAGCTCTCTGACCCTTTTGGCAAGGTCTTCGCCAAAGAGCTGACGGGGCGGCGGCGGCGGCGGTGGTTTGCACAACCCCGCAAATTTGGGGTTGAGCGCTGGGCGGATGCTATTTTTCCGAAAGCCGTTGATTTCATTTTGAGTAGCGCATAGAAGCGCCAGAGCATCCTCCTGGTCCAAATTAAGCTCCTCTCCGTCGACCGACCGCACAAAAGCAGTAATCCCGGCCGTGAGGAGTTTCAGGATCCGCTGAATCTTTAGTTCCTGCTGACGGATAGCCGCACTGATGTTGCCCCAGATTGGCGTATTGACCACAGGCACGTTGAGGGAGTTGCAGTTTGATGGAGCCTTGTGACGGCTCATGGCTTGTAGTAGAACTTCCTCCTGAAGCTTGTGATTATTTAGGAAGTCCACAGTGGCTGCCAGTTTTGTATTGATAGGAAGCCCCAAGGAATGAGGGGCTGCAAACTTGGTGGCCACATCGAGGAGGTCCTCCGCCGGTAACTCAGGCGGGGGTGGGATGGGATCGACCACTGCCTCCTCGTCCTGCTGCTCCAGGCTGGTGTATGAAGCTGGTGATGAAGCCCTGTGCCTGTCGCTGCTGGATGCCTGTTGTTGTTGAAGGAGACGTTCCAGCAGCCGCTCTATACGGTCAATACGCCCTTCACCCTGAACACTCAGGTGGTTGGAGTCCTCCAGCTCTGAAAATTGGCCGGGGCTCCTGTCATCGGCCCGCACCTCGTCGAGGCCCTGCCGGTGCCGGTAGTTGTCGTCGACAGCCGCCGAGGCGAAACTGCGCGATTCCTGCACGGGCGTGTTCAACCGCCTCCGTATAGCGGGAGCGGAAGCCGTTGCCTCTAAGGACAGATGCGGCATGGTGTCGGCACCAGCCGAAGCCTGGATACCTTGGGCCCGTGCAGGATTGCCAGCTGCCCACATCGTGGACCTTGCCGACGCATGGTCTCGCCCACCCATCCATGGGGGGCTCGGCGACCGTGACGGGACCCCCAACTGACTCGTCCCGGCGTCGGAAGTTGGGGGGCGACGGCTGGACCTCACAGCTGCCCCGTCCTAGAACCTGACCGCTCCTTGGCGACAGGCAGAGCCTTAGCCCCGACAGGGTTAGGCTTTTGGGCTCCTGCCCTTCCCCTCCTCAGGGGGCTTCGTGAAGCGGGCCGTGCAGCTGCACGGACCCTTCTGCTCGAGGCCGTCAGCAAGCCTGCTGACGACCTGACTGCCATGGCAGGGTCGTCCTGCTCTGGCGGCACACCACACTCCTCCTCGTCGAACTCCTCCGAGCTGTGGTGTGCGGGCGGGTCCGGACCTGAAAAAACAGAGCTCACCGACATCTCCGCCCTCGTTCCGGTCTGCGTTGCAGGTACCCCCGACAACTCTCGCTCCGGAACTGCTGGCCGGCGACTTCTCCTCGAACTCCGGCCTCTTAAACTCCCATCCATGTTCTTGCTGTGAAGCAAACACAACAAGAACCACCAACTTAAGGTAGCATACTTACCTGCGTGGTTCCCTTATGAAGGGCTGGCGAGGAGCACGCTCCTCCGTCAGCCGTCGCAGCAACGCGGTACGACGATATGTCGAGCATGCGCGCCGGCGGGCTCTTCACGAAGTCACTCACGTGACTCCGAAATGAAATTTCAGAGACTCACCACTCTCTGTGTGAAAAATGTTTTTCTCATCTCGGTCCTAAAAGATTTCCCCCTTATCCTTAAACTGTGACCCCTTGTTCTGGACTTCCCCAACATCAGGAACAATCTTCCTGCATCTAGCCTGTCCAACCCCATAAGAATGTTGTAAGTTTCTATAAGATTCCCCCATAATCTTATGAATTCAAGCGAGTACAAGCCGAGTCTATCCAGTCTTTCTTCATATGAAAGTCCTGACATCCCAGGAATCAGTGTGGTGAACCTTCTCTGTACCCCCTCTATGGCAAGAATGTCTTTCCTCAGATTTGGAGACCAAAACTGTACGCAATGCTCCAGGTGTGGTCTCACCAAGACCCTGTACAACTGCAGTAGATCCTCCCTGCTCTTATACTCAAATCCTTTTGCTATGAAGCTATGCACCAATATGGCATACCAGCACCTTTAACATTTTAAAAACATGATTTTCAAATGTATAGAATTTGGAATACCGAAAAAAATTACAAAATGTTTAAAAAATAAAATGTATTAATTAAATTAGGCAGTCAGACCTTTGAACAGCTTAAGCAACGTTTGGTGAGACAATCGCCATAGATACCAGCAATAAGGAACAAGACGCATACCTGCACTTTCTGTCTACTAAATAGCACTGACCCATTCTCCCCTTTCCTACATTAGTCTAGATAAGACTTAAAATAAAAATCCCATTACATTGAATATTTAAAGATAGCAATCAAAGTGTGTAAAATATGGGATATTTTCCATTTTCATTAGTCTGCTTGCTCCCCTTCAACCTCCAGTTAATATTTTGAAATAGCTATATAGTCATCGAAAATCAAAGTGAATATTGACTTTAATTGCACAGCTGATTTTCCATAAGCTGATCCATCCAGCGAGCATATGGTAACCTGAAAGATTTGGCAAGCAGTTTTCCACACAATGGTATCCAGTGCGTTTCTATTCATGGCATGCAGCCTTATATTTACTGCTGCCTTATCATCTATGCCAATTTTTACTTTAACTAACGAATGTATTGGACCAGATGGATACAAAAGAAGGTGGTATTGTAAATAGTGAAGATTGTTGTCAAAAATTGCAGCAGGATCTTGATCCATCGGGCAGGTGGAATTTTATCCAGAGAATGTGAGGCATTGCATTTTGGGAGGGCTAACATGGGCAGAACATACACAGTGAACAATAGGGATTTGGTGAGTGTTGTGGAGCAACAGGATCTAAGAGGGCAGGTACATAATTCCTTCTGAATTAGACCACCAGTCTGAAGAAGGGTCTCGACCCGAAACGTCGCCTATCTCCTTCGCTCCTTAGATGCTGCTGCACCCGCTGAGTTTCTCCAGCTTTTTGTGTAACCCTACATAATTCCTTAAAAGTGTGTTATTTTGCACACTTTGATTGCTATCTTTAAATATTCAATGTAAAGCGATTTTTATTTTCAGTCTTATGTAGACTAATGTAGGAGAGGATGGGTCAGTGCTTTTCAGTAGACAGGGTGGCAGAGGAACTGAACGAGATTCACATTAGGCAGGAAATGGTGTTGGGTAGACTGATGGAACTGAAGACTGATAAATCCCCAGAGCTGGATGGTGTGCATCCCAGAGTACTTACGAAAGGGGCTCTAGAAATCATGGATGCATTGGTGACCATTTTCCAATGTTCTATAGATTCAGGATCAGTTCCTGTGGATTGGAGGGTAGCTAACGTTGTCCCATTCTTTAAGAAGGGCGGCAAAGAGAGAAAACAGGGAATTATAGACCAGTTAGCCTGACGTCGGTGGTGGGGAAGATGCTGGAGTCAATAATAAAAGATGAAATAGCGGCACATTTGGATAGCAGTGGTCGGATCGGTCCGAGTCACCATGGATTTATGAAGGGGAAATCATGCTTGACGAATATTCTGGAATTTTTTAAGGATGTAACCAGGATAATAGACATGGGAGAGCCAGTGGATGTAGTGTACCTGGACTTTCAGAAAGCATTTGATAAGCTCCCACATAGGAGAATAGTGGGCAAAATTAGAGCACATGGTACTGAGGGTAGGGTGCTGAACTAGATAGAAAATTGGTTGGCAGACAGGAAACAATGGGTCCCTTTCAGAATGGCAGGCAGTAACTAGTGGGGTACCGCAAGGCTCAGTACTGGTACTGCAGCTATTTTCAATATATATTAATGATTTGGATGAAGGGATTAAAAGTAACATTAGCAAATTTGCAGATGACATAAAGCTGGGTGGCAATGTGAACTGTGAGGAGGGTGCTATGAGGATGCAGGGTGACTTGGACAGGTTGGGTGAGTGGGCAGATGCAGTTTAATGCGGATAAATGTGAGGTTATCCACTTTGGTGGCAAAAACAGGAAGGCAGATTATTATCTAAATGGTGTCAAGTTGAGAAAAGGGGAAGTACAACGGGATCTGGGGGTCCTTGTTCATCAGTCACTGAAAGTAAGCATGCAGGTACAGCAGGCAGTGAAGAAAGCGAATGGCATGTTGGCCTTCATAACAAGAGGAGTTGAGTATAGGATCAAAGAGGTCCTCCTGCAGTTGTACAAGGCCCTGGTGAGACCACACCTGGAGTATTGTATGCAGTTTTGGGCTCCAAACTTGAGGAAGGACATTCTTGCTATTGAGAGAGTGCAGCGTAGGTTCACGTGGTTAATTCCCGAGATGGCGGGACTGTCATATGTTGATAGATTGGAGCGGCTGGGCTTGGATACTCTGGAGTTTAGAAAGGTTAGTGGCGATCTTATTGAAACAGATAAGATTATTATGGGTTTGGACACGCTAGAGGCAGGAAACATCTTCCCAATGTTGGGCGAGTCCAGAACCAGGGGCCATAGTGTAAGAATAAGCAGTAAGCCATTTAGAACGGAGATGAGGTAACATTTTTTCACACAGAGCGTTGTGAGTGTGTGGAATTCTCTACCTCACAGGGCGGTGGAGGCAGGTTCTATGGATGTTTTCAAGAGAGAGTTAGATAGAGCTCTTATGGGCCTGAGTATAAGGAAGTTTGACCAATAGAGGTTGAGCAGGCTAGGACTATTCCTTGTAGCTCAGGAGGATGAGGGGTGAACATATAAAGGTGCACATAGTCATGCGAAGAATAGATCAGATAGACGCACAGAGTCTCTTGCCTCGAGTAGGGGAATCGAGAACCAGAGTACTTTGGTTTAAAGTGTGTGGGGGGGTGGGGGTGGGGGGAGGGAGATTTAATAGAAACCTTAGGGGTAACTTTTTCACACAAAGGGTGATGGGTGTATAGAACGAGCTGCTGGATGCGGTTGTTGAGATAGGTACTATCACAACGTTTAAGAAACATTTAGACCGCTACATGGATGACAGGTTTAGAGCGATATGGGTCAAATGCAGGCAGGTAGGACTAATGTAGATGGGACATAATGACTGGTGTGGGCAAGTTGGGCCGAAGGGCCAATTTCCATGCTGTAAGACTCTATGACAATGAGATTGGGTCTGAGGGGCATTTTAAATAATTGTTAGTTATATCCCACACCTATTGCAGAATTAGGCAGGTATAAAGTGGGATTACATCCAAGACTACAGCCTAATCCATTGGCTGGGTTAAGTTAACACAGAACACAGAACAGTACAGCACAGGAACAAGCCCTTTGGCCCACAATGTCTGTGCTGGACATGATGCCAAGTTAAACTAACCTGCATGTGATCCTGCCATTCCCTGCATATCCATGTGCCTGTCTAAAAGCCTCTTAAATGCCACTGTCACACAGCCTCCACCACCATTCTTGGCAGCACATTACAGACACCTTCCACTCTATGTGTAAGAGCAACTTGCCCTGCCCATCTCCTTTAAACTTAATGCTCATACCCTAACTTTGCCCCTCTCTACTGAGTTAAAGTATTATTATTGTATGTTTCTAGTTTTTAGTCTAATGGAGAAAAGATAACTCAATGAGAGTGGAATTACCACGACTGTACACTTTTACTAACTCCAAAGATGTTTGTGGGGTGGTGGTGGTGGAGGTAGATATGATTGTGGTATTTAAGAGACTTTTGTTTAGGCACATGGATATGCAGGGAATGGAGGGGTATGGATCACATGCAAGCAGGTAAGAGTTGTTCTTGGCATCATGTATGGGCCAAAGGGCCGTTTCCTGCACTGTACTGTCCAATGTTCTGTGGTTACTGGGGTTCATTTTCCTACTTATTCTGGAATAATATTTGGAAAATAATCTATTCCAATATAAAGAATTTCTCTTATTTCCTCAAGTGTTGTAAAAACAACTCCTCAGAATTTCTCCTGATGAAATTCAACTTTAATTCAGTTTTTATTTCAGTTTAGAATTACAGTGTGGAAACAGGTTCTTCGGCCCACCAAGTCTGTGCCGACTGACGATCAGCCATACACTAGTTCTACCCTACACATTAGGGACAATTTACAGAGGCCAACTAACCTACAAACCTGCGCATCTTTGCAAACCAAGGTCTCTGGTGCTGTAAGGTAGCAACTCTACCACTGGGCCACTGTGCCGTCCCCCAACCTTTCCAGGCACGAGACGTGTGAGATCTTATTATTGGCTCTGTGTCCTTTAAATATCACCTGTTGATTTATTGTCTGATTTTCACAACAATGAATTACGAAAATGTTTGGGGAAAAAAACATTAGAAAGTCTGCATGACCCAATGATTGCACAGGGAATTGGAACTAAGTGGGAAGTATTCTTTCAGAGAGCTTTCCATTGCAAGGTAAGCTTGGTAGCTACCTCCTGTAATTCTGTTGTTGCAACTCAACAATAACTGGTACTCCCTGATTTATAGATGCAACAGCAGCAACAGCAGCAACAACAGAGTCAGCAGGCACTGGGGATACAGGCGGTTCAGACACAGCAAGCACTGGTAAGCAGCCAATTAAATATTTCTATGTAGAGGTTTCTAATTGTCTGTCCACTAAGTTCCTGGCAGAGTTGCCTTTTTGCTGCAGTTTATTTGACGGCACAATAATTGCAAAAAAAAAAACTGTTTTCACTGAAAGTTTAAATTTTGTTGAAACCTTTTTTTTCCTAAACCTCTACCTGCACAAAGTTTCAAAGCTGGAAGCCACAGGGTGAGTTGTTCGTTTAGACTTTAGAGATGCAGCGTGGAAACAGGCCCTTTAGCCGAGATCGCACCAACCAAGGATCACCAGGACACTAGTTCTATGTTATTGCATTTTCGCATGCAGACCCTACACACTAAGGGCAATTTTACAGAAGCCAATTAACCTACAAATCTACATGTCTTTGGAACGTGGGAGGAAACCGGAGCACCCGGAGGAAACCCACGCGGCCACAGGGAGAATGTATGAACTCCGCACAGACAGCGCCCATAGTCAGGATCGAACCCAGGTCTCTGGAGCTGCAAGGCAGCAACTCTACTGCTGCCACACTGGGCCGCTCACTTTTTCTGATTTGATTAGACAGCATGCAAACAAAAGTTTTTCACCATATCTCGGTGCATGTGATAATAAAAAACCTGAACCTGGTGACTACATTATGTATCATGTACAATGTGCATTGTTCATCAGTGCATAAGGGATAGGAACACATAGGCCATTTGGCCCATCAAATCTACTCTGTAATTCAATCATGGTTGATCTATCTTTCCCTCTCAATCCCAAAACCCCTGACACCCGTACTCATCAAGAATCTATCAATCTCTGCCTTAATAATATTAATTGACTTAGCCTCCACTACCTTTGTGGCAATAAATTCCACAGATTCACCACCCACTGACTAAAGAAATGTCTCCTCATGTCCTTCCTAAAGGTGCATCCTTTTATTCAGAAGCTTTGGCCTCTGGTCCTTGGCTCTCCAACTAGTGGAAACATCCTCTCCACATTCACTCTATCCAGGCCCTTCACTACTCAGTAAGTTTCAGCGAGGTCTCTCCTCATCCTTCTGAACTCAGGCAAGTACAGTCCCAGTGCCATAAAACGCTCATCATATGTTAACCCACACATTCCTGGGATCAATCTCGTAAACCTCCTCTGGACCCTGTCTAGCACCACCACACCCTTCCCAAGATAGATACAAAATGAGGGAGTAACTCAGCGGAACAGGCAGCATCTCTGGAGAGAAGGAATGGGTGGCATTTTGGGTCGAGGCCCTTCTTCAGACTGATGTCAGGGGAGTGGGTGGGACAGATAGAATGTAGTCAGAGACAGTTAGACTGGTGGACGAACTGGGAAGGTGGAGGGGATGGAGACAGAGGGAAAGCAAGGACTACTTGAAGTTAGAGAAGTCAATGTTCAAACCGCTGGGGGTGTAAGATACCCAAGCGAAATATGAGGTGCTGTTCCTCCAATTTGCGCTGGGCCTCACTCTGACAATGGAGGAGGCCCAGGACAGAAAGTTCAGATTGGGAATGGGAGAGCAAGTTAAAGTGCTGAGTAACCGGGAGCTCAGGTAGGTTAAGTAGGACTGAGCGGAGGTGTTCAGCGAAACGATCACTGATCTTGCGCTTGGTCTCGCCGATATATAGGAGTTGACACCTGGAACAGCGGATACAGTAGATAAGGTTGGAGGAGGCGCAAGTGAACCTCTGCCTCACCTGAAAAGACTGTCAGGGTCCTTGGATGGAGTCGAGGGGGGAGGTAGTGGGACAGGAGTTGCATCTCGTGCAGTTAACCAGGGAGTTGCGGCGGATATGGTCTCTGCGGAAAGCAGAAAGGGGTGGAAATGGGAAGATGTGGCCAGTAGTGGGACCCCGTTGGAGGTGGCAAAAGTGTTGGAGGATTATATGTTGATGGGGTGGAAGATGAGGACAAGGGGGACTCAGTCCTTGTTACGAATGAGGGGAGGGGGAGCAAGAGCGGAGCTGCTGGATACGGACGTCCCTTGTGAAAGCCTCATCTATAATAGAAGAGGGGAACCCCCATTCCCTAAAGAATGAGGTTTCCTTCACATCCTTCCAAAGATATTGGGCCAAACATTGCTCACAATACTCCAAATGCTGCCTCACCAATGCTTTATAAAGTTTCAGCATTATATCTCTGTTTTTATATTATAGTCATCTCAAAATAAATGCTAGCATTGCATTTGCCTTCTTTACTACCAATTCGATTAGCAAATTAACTTTTGGGGTATTCCTGCACAAATACTTCGAAGTCCCCTTGCATCTCCGATTTCTGAACTCCCTTCCTCTTTAGAAAATTGTCTGCACCTTTATTCCTACCACCAACTACCATGACTACACACTTTGCCACGCTGTATTCCATCTGCCACTCCTCTGCCCACTCTCTCAACCTGTAGAAGACCTTCTGCAGTGTTCCTGCTTTCTCTACACTACCTCCTCCTCCACCTATCTTCGTGTCATCTGCAAACTTGGCCACAATCCCTTTATCCAAATCATTGTAGCTGCCATTGTAAGTCCCAGCTACTCAAACACCACTTGATAAAGCCATGACCTTGATCAATGGAAGGAGAAAGGCAGACCATGTATGGGACACCACCACCAATGAGTTCCACCTCATCACTTACCTGACTGACTTGAAATATATCATCTTTCCTTGATCGTTGCTTGATCCAAGATTTGGATCACTAGAAGCTCGAGACGATGGCTCACAAACACCTCCTCAAAGGAAGTTGGTGGGCAATTAATATTGGCCTTGACAGGAATGTGTATATCCCCAAAATTAATAAATAAATTAAAATTTAGGGGTATACTTATTCGAGTCATAGACCATGGAAATAGGCCCTTGGGCCTAACTTGTCCAAGCTGACCAAAAAGCCCCATCTAAGCTAGTCCCATTTGCCTGTTTGGCCCACATCCCTCCAAACATTTCCTATCCATGTACCTGTCCCAGTGGCTTTTAAATTTTACAGTACATGCCTCAACTATTTCCTTTCTTCAGCTCGTTCTACATACTCACATGGCTGCCAACATTGGGTGAGAGTTGAGAGTGAGAAATTGCGAGGGAGCGTAGCGACCGAGGCTGTGGGAGGGGGTTGTCCCCCCTTCCACGGTAGGGAGCTTTGAAATTGTGCAATCTGGTGCATACTGTAGCATGTCTTTTAACTTACACTTGAATGCAACATTTATGCTTCAAATTGGTATGAATAAGGTTATGAATTTGTCACCCCTGGATCCTCTCCAGAGCAATTGCCCCCTTTTTTCCACAATGTGTCATAGTCTTACAGCATGGAAACAGGCCCTTCATCCCAACTTGTCCATGCAGATCAAGATGCCCCATCTAAACTAGTCCCATTTATCTGCATATCCCATTGACCCATATCCCTTTAAACCTTGTGTGTGCCAGTGTGGGTGTGTAAGGGTGTATGTTAGGTTGTGGGTGTGTAAGGGTGTGTGTTAAGTTGTGTGTGAGAGTGCGCATCAGTGATGCGGCGATACCACCCGGAGTGAGCGGAGACTTGCCGATGTCCGGGGAGCATTTCCCTCTCTCTCCCCTCCGGGAATGCGGGCTGGCCCAGATGCTCTGTGTCCAGCTGGAGTCCGGGGGAGGTGAGGGTCAGTGACCCGGGGGCCCGGGGAGGTGAGGGTCAGTGACCCGGGGGTCGGGCACCAGAGCGGAGCTATAGCCCAAGATTCATCCCCACGCTCCAGAGGCGGCACTGACTCCCCCATTCACCCGTCCGCTCCTGGCTCCGTGCTAGGGTTAAAACTCCATGCGGTGTGGACAGAGCGGCCGCCGGACACAGAGCCGCCGGAGGTGAGGGTGGGAGGTGTGAGCGGTCACTGTGGCTCAGGGGGGGGAGGGGGGAGCAGTGCTGGGACCACTGCCGTGTCTCACCTATCACACCATCTGCACGGGAATATGAATGCGGGTGAGGCAGCATCTATAAAGCGGTAGGCAAAAACGCTGGAGAAATGCTTGAGTCTGAAGAAGGGTCAAATTCAGACAAAGATGCTGCCTCACCCACTGAGTTTCTCCAGCATTTTTGTCTACATTGTCATTTTAAATAGTGTGCGATGGGCTTAAGCCAATTAAATTGCTCATTCTTTACGGGGAACCCGCCGACAGAAAACTATTCACATTGGTGAGTGTGGAGGAGTGTGACTTATTTATTTATATATATATATATATATATATATATATAGATGGATATTTAAAAAATTTTGAGCATCGAACTTCTGTCATCAGCGTGAGAGCGTGAGAATTTTGTTAAATGTGTTAGTCTCACACTCAATGTGTGAGAGTTGGCAGCACTGATACTCACCACCCTCTGAGTAAAGACGTTGCCCCTTGCGCTCGTATTAAATCTTGCCCTCTCTTGCCTTAAACAAAGCTCCTCTTGTTTTTATCCCCTACTTTTGGTAAAAGACTCTGTACATTCACTGCATTTTTTCCCTCGTGATTTTATACACCTTTAAGTACACACATTCATCCACATGACAATCTGAAATTTTACCTGAGTTAAGTTTAGTTCATTATTATCATGTGTATATCAAGGTACAGTGAAAAGCTTTTTTCTTGCATGCTATCCAGCTAGCGAAAATATTATACATGATTACAATCAAGCCATCTACAGTGTACAGATACAGGATAAAGGGAATGATGTTCAGTGCAGTAAAATCCAATTTAAGATCATTTTCACAGGTAGATGGTAGATCAGGACCACTCTCGAGTTGGTGATAGGATGGTTCAGTTGCCTGATAAGAACTGGGAAGAAACTGTATCTGAATCTGGAGCTATGTGTTTACAAACTTCTGTGCCTCTTGTCTGATGGCAGAGTGGAGAAGAGGGAGGGGCTGAGGCGAGACTGGTCCTTGATTATGATGGTGGCCTTGCCGAGGCAGCGCGAAGTGTAGATGGGGTCATTGGGGTCAGATGCTAGCCGGCAGCCCTGCCAGCAGCATGTTCGTTCTACTTTTTTGTTTTTTTAGTATGTCCCAATGTGTATTTTTAATGTGTCTTGTGTGGTGTGTGGTGTGGGGGAAACCGCTTCGGTCGTCTCCTCCAAGGAGAGGCAACTTTTTCCATGTCGCCTCCCCCGTGGACTAACACAGAGGATCAGTGCAGCCTTTCCTGGATACGCGCGCAGGCTTCAGCAGCGGGCGCAGCGAGGTCTCTTTCGTTGTGGAGCGGGCGAGCCCTCGCCGGGGGTCGCCGGAGGAGAGCGCTCAGTTCGCTGGCCGGTGACAGCCTGAAGCCGTGGTTAGCGGAGCTCCAGCTGGCGGCGTCCTGGGCCTGGGATCACTCGTTGGGACCCGGGAGGAGAAGACCTCTGACCGCCGGCCCGCGGCCAACTTCTACCGCGGGCGAGGCGTGGACTTACCATCCTGAGCAGGGTCCCTCGCCGGGGATCCCTGGAGAGGATCTCCGACCGCCGGCCCTGCAGTGTGCGGTGCTTCTTGCTGCGGCGCGGCAGGGACTTTAAATCTTTGACCGCCGGCCTACGGCCTACACCAACCTGAAGCCAAGGTCTCCGGTGGGGAGACACTGATTCAGGACTTATCTGGACTTACCTTGTCTGAACATCTGGACGCCCACAGCGGCGACTGCGGAGGGTTGAGGTCCTGACCACGGGGGAAAATGGAGGAGGACTGGCCAATTTTTGTGCCTTCCAACACAGTGATGAATGCTGTGGTGATGTTTGTGTAAATTTTTATTGTGTATTGTATGTTCTTTTTTTATTGTACCGATGCTGGCAAATTCATTTCACTGCACTTTATTGTGCAAGCGATGAATAAAACTTGAATAAAACTTGACTTGATTGGAAGGGAGGTTAGTTTGGGCAGCGTTCACAACACTGCAATATCTTGCGGTTTTGGGTGGAGCTGCTCTCAAACCATGCTGTGATGCATCCCAATGAAATGCTTTCCACGGCACATCTGTAGAAGTTGATGAGAGTTGTTGGGGACATGCCAAACTTCCTACGCCTTCTAAGGAAGTAAAGGTTTTGGTAATGGCTGGAGTTATGAAGAAAAAGCAGAGAAGTGGGTTAGGTTGAGGAAGGACATTATTGCCATAGAGGGAGTGCAGAGAAGGTTCACCAGACTGATTCCTGGGATGTCAGGACAATGTCTTATGAACAAAGACTGCATAGACTCGGTTTATACTCTCTAGAATTTAGGAGATTGAGAGGCGATCTTATAGAAACTTACAAAATTCTTAAGGGGTTGGACAGGCTAGATGCAGGAAGATTGTTCCCGATGTTGGGGAGGTCCAGGACAAGGGGTCACAGCTTAAGGATAAGGGGGAAATCCTTTAGGACCGAGATGAGAAGGACTTTTTTCACACAGAGAGTGGTGGGTCTCTGGAACTCTCTGCCACAGAGGGTAGTTGAGGCCAGTTCATTGGCTATATTTAAGAGGGAGTTAGATGTGGCCCTTGTGGCTAAGGGGATCAGAGGGTATGGAGAGAAGGCAGGTACGGGATACTGAGTTGGATGATCAGCCATGATCATATTGAATGGCGGTGCAGGCTCAAAGGGCCGAATGGCCTACTCCTGCACCTAATTTCTATGTTTCTATGTTGGTGCTTGGGGCCGAGTAGTCTCTTCTGGCACCGACCATGTTATAATTCTTGGAAAACTATTACGAGTAATTACACTGAAGGTCCAATGGAGTTTCAGTTATTTATACTAATATGTTGGCTCTTCCTCACATAGCTAGTGCCTACATTCTTCAACATTCAATATGTTCTACATTTGAAAATGCCAAGATTCCTAGTGACAGCCTTGATCTGGCTGCATTGAATGTTCAGGCAAAACAGAATATGGAAGGTAGACAAAAGTGCTGGAGAAACTCAGCGGGTGCGGCAGCATCTATGGAGCGAAGGAAATAGGCAACGTTTCAGGCCAAAACCCTTCTTCAGACTTCTTCTTCTGAAGAAGGGTTTCGGCACGAAACGTTGCCTATTTCCTTCATTTCATAGATGCTGCCGCGACCGCTGAGTTTCTCCAGCACTTTTGTCCACCTTCAATTTTCCAGCATCTACAGTTCCTTCTCAAACGGAATATGGAGACTTCTTCTAAGTTATGATGCTTTCAATTCATCCTGGTAAGAGTGACTAAACTTAGAGATACGGCATGGAAGCATGTCGTTCACCCCACAAAGTCCACACCAACCAGTGATCACCCTGCATATTCTTCACATTAGGAAAAATGTACAATTTTACAGAAGCCAATTAACCTCCAATCCTGCACGTCTTTGGACTGTGGGGGATACCGGAGCACCCGGAGAAAACCAACACGGTCACAGGGAGAGAGTACAAACTCCTCTCAGACAGCACCCGTGGTCAGGATCAAACGTGGGTCTCTGGTGCTGTGAGGCAGCAACTCTACCACTGCACCATTGTGCTGCCCAATGTTATTAAATGTTACTAAACCAGCCTCGTGTGTCAAGCACTTTGCTCTTTGCTGGTAAACCTAATAAAAATAAGGTTGGTACCACGATGTAGACAATTTAATTTCACTTCACCTAGATATTAGTGACATTGAAATCACTGGATATTTTGGGTTTATTTCTCATTCCTTTCCATCTGTGGTTAGGTTTAGTTGCCAGATTAGGGGAAGGGATAAGGGATGGAACATTTTTTTGTGGGAAAACAATCTTACAATCAAAACTTCTTCCAAAAGCCAATTGCAAAAATTACATTTTGTTTTGCGAACTACATTAAAGCCAGATGCTTTTTACAAAAAACCAAGCTGTTCACACTTTCCTTTTCCAGGCCAAACATTTAACACTGCAGTAATCAGGAAGTTAAACACATGTCCTCCACTTCCACCCTCCCTAACCACTGCTTACCGACTGACGTTCCCCTCTAACTGGAGCAGCATCTATAGGGAGGTTGTGGCTTAGATGGCGATGAAAACAGTCTTGCAGGTCTTTGTAAAAAGCAAAGACACAAAGTTCTGGAGTATCTCAGCAGGTCAAGCAGCATCTCTGGAGAATATTTGATAGGCGGTATTTTGAGTCTTTAGTTTAGTTTAGCTTCGAGATACTGTGTGGCAATAGGCCCTTCAGCCCACAGAGTCTGCGCTCACCAGCGATCACACGTTCACTAGTTCTAGTCCTACACACTGGGAACAATTTACAGAAGCCAATTAATTAATCCACTAACCTGCACGCCTTTGGAATGTGGGAGGAAGCAAGAGCACCCAAAGAAAGCCCACACAGTCACAGGAAGAACGTATAAACTCCATACAGACAGCACCCGTAGACATGATCGAATCCGGGTCTCAGCATTGTAAGGCAGCAACTACCGCTGCGCCACTGTGCCACCCTGAGTCGGGACCCTTCTTCAGACTGATTAAACTGGGGGAGGTGGGAGTGGGGGGGGGGGGGGGGGAGCCGGAAGAGAGATGGGATGGGAACAAAGTCCTGACCTGCTGAGTTACTCCAGAAATTTCTGTCCTTTCTGGCAAATGGAAGGTGGAGTAACTGAGCAGGTCAGGCAACATCGCTGGAGAACATGGATATGCGACATTTTGGGTCAGGATCCTTCTTCAGACATTGTGGAGGGGGTAGGGGAAGAAGCTGCCTGACCTGCTGAATTACTCCAGCACTTTGTATCCTACAATGTGTTGACCAGCATCTGTAGCTCTTTGTTTCTACAAGTGAAAGGTGGATTCATGTGAAGAGGTGTTTGTAGGGCAAATTGTTGGACAATGGCCAGGGAGGGAAAGACAAGAGGTAGTGAGATTAGAAGGTAAGGAGAGAAGAGGCATGAAGTTTGAAACCAGGGGAAGGAATACAGGTGGGAGGGAAAGGGGAAAGGGAGAAATGTGTTGCATCCATGTGGGGCACAAGGAAGAGAGGGGGCAAAAAAAGAGGGGGAGCAGTGGGAGATGTTTGTAGGTAGTTATCAAAAATTGGAGAATTCAACATTCATACCCTTGGGTTGTAAGCTACCCAAACGGAATATGAGCTGCTGTTCCTCCATTTTGTGTGTGGCCTCACTCTGACAATGGAGGAGGCCCAGGACAGAAAGATCAATATGGGAATTGGAAGGGGAGTTAAAATTGTGAGCTATCGGGAAGATATGCATCCATGTACCTATCTCAATGATTTTTAAACGTTGCGATAGAACCTGCCTCAACTACCTCTTCTGGCAGCTTATTCAATACACCCACCACCCTTTGTGTAAAAACGTTACTCCTCATGTTCCTATTAAATGACAGCGCAAGAGATAGTGTTGGTTTTCCCTGGGTGCTCTGGTTTCCTCCCATATTCCAAAGATGTACAGGTTAGTTGGTTAATTGGCTTTGGCAAACATTGTAAATTGTCGCTAGTGTGTACGATAGTGCTAGTGTACAGTGTAAGAGGATCTCTGGTCGGCACGGACTTGGTGGGCTGAAGGGCCATGTTTCCGCGTTGCATTCTCTAAACCTCTATAAGATCACCTACACCTAGCAGTACCATCTGACAGGGTTGTATCAGATACCATGAGGTAGAAAGTCCCTTTGAATGTTACCAGTAAACTGTGAATCACTAAATAGGCTTGTTTCAGTGCTGTATGACTCTACCGTCTGCCTCTCTCTTTATGTGACTGTATAACATTTGTCTGCTATAATGCAAAACTCTTTAGGAATGGCTTGGCTTGTTAAACTTGGTGTATGGACACCTGTGGTTGAGAAGTGTTCATCTGAATCATTAAAGAAAATATCAGCATTCAATTCTGTCTGACAGATATTCGCCAAAAATGATTGAATTAGATTTATCGTTGCAAAATGAGAGAAATCTGGAGATTTGTAGCATGTGGTGAACCACGGAGAGTGGCGATGGGATGTTTATTGTTCTGAACATAGATAAATGACTTGGATGGGAACAAGAGTGTTGTAATTAGTGTGTTTGCAGACAACACAAAAATGAATAGAGTTGTAGTTAGCGAGGAAGGCCGTTTAAAGGACATAGATCAGCGGGCAGGTTGGCCAATTAATCCAGACACGTTCGGGGGCAGCACAGTGGAGCAGCGGTAGAGCTGTTGGCTTGCAGCACAAGAGACCCGGGTTCGATCCTGACCACATGTGCTGTCTGTATGACATTTGCACGTTCTCCCCGTGACTGTTTTTCTCCCGGTTTTCTCCGGGTGCTCCAGTTTCCTCCCACATACCAAAGATGTATGTGTTTGTCCCATATTTAGCTTCGGTAAAAAAAATTGAGTTTACCCTTAATGTGTAGGATAGTGCAAGTGTACAGGGTGATCGCTGGTTGGCGCGGTTTCTGTGGCTCGAAGGGCCTGTTTCTGCGCTGCATCTCTAAAATCTAAAGACTAAATCTAAAGTTTGAGGTAATGCACTTTGGGAGGTCAAATTCTAGAGTTAGAGAGCTAAATTAAGGAGTACGTAGCAGGGACCTTAGGGATGTAAGGTGATATCTCCTTGACAGTGGCAACACTGGTCCGAGAGGCCAAATGATGTATTTGCTTTCCCAGGCCAGGCCTCTTGTTTATCCTCTCATTGTAAGAAATGAGACATCATAAGCTGTATGAAATACTGATCATACTGCACTTAGAGTATTGTGTGCAGTTCTGGTCCCAACAGTACAGGAAGGATGCGTTAGCAATACAAAGAACGCAGACAAGATTCACTAGTAAATTAGGTCGAAACAAGGAACTGCAGGTGCTGGTTTACACAAAGGGCACAAAGTACTGGAGTAATTCAGCGTAACTAAAGTCCAATTAAAGATAATCCGAGGCTCTTCAACGAGTTAGATAATAGCTCAGGACCGCTCTCTAGTTGTTGGGAGGATGGTTCAGTTACTTAATGACAGCTGAGAAGAAACTGTCCTTGAATCTGGAGGTGTGCGTTTTCACACTTCTGTACCTCTTGCATGATGGGAGAGGGAGAAGAGGGAATGGCCGGGGTGAGACAGGTTCTTGATTATGCTGGTGGCCTTGCTGAGGCAGCGTGAAGTGTAGATGGAGTTAATGAGAGGGAGGAGTCTAGAACTAGAGGGCTCAAGTTCAAGGTGAGGGAGAAGGTCTTCAAAAAGGCTTTTGGCACTTTGGCCTTCATCAGTCAGCGTATTGAGCATAGAAGTTGGGAGGTCATGTTGTAGTTATCTAAGATGTTGGCGAGGCCACATTTAGAATATTGTGTTCAGTTCTGGGCACCATGTTACAGGAAAGATATTGTCAAGCTTGAAAAGGTTCAGAAAATATTTACGAGGATGTTGCCAGGACTAGAGGGTGTGAGCTATAGGGAGAGGTTGAGTAGGCTGGGTCTCTATTCCATGGAGTACAGGAGGATGAGGGGGGATCTTATAGAGGTGTGCAAAATCATGAAAGGAATAGATCAGGTGGATGCACAGAGTCTCTTGCCCAGAGTAGGGAAATCAAAGACCAGAGGACATGGGTTCAAGGTGAAGGGGAAAAATTTAATAGGAATCTGAGGGGTTGTCACACCAAGGGTGGTGGGTGTATGGAGCAAGCTGCCAGAGGAGGTAGTTGAGGCTGGGACTATCCCATCATTTAAGAAACAGTTAGACAAGTACATGGATAGGACAGGTTTGGAGGGATATGGACCAAGCACAGGCAAGTGGGACTAGTGTGGCTGGGACATTGTTAGCCGGTGTGGGCAAGTTGGGCCAAAGGGCCTGTTTCCACACTGTATCACTCTATGACTCTATCTGACTGATAGGGTGTTCAAACAGAGAGTGGTGAATATCTGGTACCAGTTTCCAAACGAGATGGTGGAAGCAGATACAAATATAAATTTTCAAAGGCATTGGGTTGGAAGGGCATAGAGGATTATAGGCCTGATACAGGCAAATAGGATTAGTGTAGTTAGGAATCAGAACCAGAATGGACAAGATGGGCCAAAATGCCAGTGTCTATACTGTATGTTGGGAACCTATTCACACAGTGGGTGGTGGGTATATGTATTTAGCTGGCAGAGGAAGTAGTCGAGGCAGGTTCTATAACAACATTTAGAAAATATTTGGACAGGTATCTGGATCAGAAAGGTATTGAGGGATATGGTGGGACTGACGTAGGTGAGACATCTTTCCGTGCCATATGGCTCTATATCTCTATGAATCTGTAAGAACCACTAAGTGCGACTTCATGGTTAAGGTGAGACATCTTGGTTGACATGGGCAAGTTGTGCCAAAGGGCCTGTTTCCGTGCCATTTGGCTCCATGAAGCTTTAAGATCCACTATGTGCTACTTTATGATTACTTTACCATGTTGTCCAGAGATGCTGCCTGATCCGCTGAGCTACTCCAGAACTTTATGTCCTTTTCTGTAAACCGGCAGCTGCAGTTTCTTTTTTCTACATATGACAAAGAATTCTAAGGTAGTAAAATAGTGCCATTGTGGTTTATTCTCTCTGATGAATGAACTCTTTTTACATTTTTTCATTTAAAGTCGGAATCTTGCATACAGAAATGATAACAGTGCAGGTGTTTGAACTAAGAATCAGATTAAAAATATTAATTATTTATCATAGACTTATACAGTGTGGAAACAGGCCCTTCAGCCCAACTTGCCCACACCAACCAACATGTCCCATCTGCACTAGTCGCACCTGCCTGCATTTGCCCCATATCCCTCTGAACCTGTCCTATCCGTGTACCTGTCTAATTGCTTCTTAAACGTTGCGATAATGCCTGTCTCAACTACCTCCTCTGGCACCGTTCCGTACACCCTGACTACAGGTGCTGTCTGGACGGAGTTTGTACATTCTCCCTGTGACCACGTGGGTTTTCTCCGAGATCTTCGCTTTCCTCCCACACTCCAAAGACATACAGGTTTGTAGGTTAATTGGCATGCTATAAGTGTCAGTTGTCCCCAGAGCTTGAAGGATAGTGTTAATGTGTGGGGATCATTGGTTGGCATAGACTCGGTGGGCTGAAGGACTTAGTTCCGCACTGTATCTCTAAACTAAACTAAACTAATCCCACCACCCTTTGCGTGAAAAAGTCTCCTCTCAGATTCCTATTAAATCTTTCCTCTTTCACCTTAAACTTATGCCCTCTGGTTCTCGATTACCCCACTCAGGGCAAGAGGTTCTGTGCGTCCAATCAGTCTACTCCTTTCATGATTTTATACACCTCAATAAGATCACCCCTCATCCTCCTGCGCTCCAGGAATAGAGTCCTAGTCTACTCAACTTTTGCCTATAGCTCAGACACTCCAGTCCCGGCAACATCTATGTAAATGTTCTCTGCACCCTTTCCGACTTAACAAATTGTTTCTTTATCCTCCAAGTTTTCCAGACAGGGTATGCAACAGACTCAGCAGCAGCAGCAAACAGCAGCGCTGGTCAGACAGCTGCAGAAACAACTCTCCAGTAAGTACGAATGACACTCGGTATCTTCCCCTTTGCTCTACCTATTGCACTTGTGAGTTTGACTTGATTATATTTATGTGTAGTACAAGTCCACCACCAATTTTCAAACACCTTTGCATCCAGAGCCTTGCCGCATTACCCGTTTTGCCGGACCAACAGAGGTCACGGCATCAAAGGGGGCCGAGATACCGGCCCGCAAAGTCGTTCTCGGAAGTCGGCTATGAGAACGGCTGGGCCGGAGTTCCAGAGCCCTGGCCGCAGGGGGCGAATCCGACCCGCTGATCAGCGCGGAGGTCCCGATGAGGTAGCGATCAGCCGCCTCACTCCTAGCACCCCATTTCCGGGGGGAGGGAGCTCAAGTGTGCTCTCGTAATTTTGGCTGGATTAGAGGACCATCAGTTGCCGGAAAATCGGTGGTGAACCTGTACTATCTGATTGAATTGGATAGCATGCAAAGCAAAGCTTTTCACCACACCTTGGTACAATAATAACAAGCCTAAACCTATTCATACATGATTTTAAATTCCTGACCACTTTGCTCAGTCGGGACAAGCTGGTGGAGTTGCTGCTAAACAGCACTAGAGATCCCGGTTCCCGGGATTAGATCTATATTTCCAGGTAATTAATCCAGACATTGTTTGGATGTACGAAAATCCCAAATTTATAAGTCGTCAAGTCAAATGTATTGTTAAATGCACAAATACAGTATGGTGCTGTTACAATGAAAATCATGCCCCTACCCAGGTACCCAGCAGCTACCCAGGTACATAGACTGAGGTAGCACACTAAAGTATAAATAATACATAGATTGCTCACGCATTCTGCAAGACAGTGAAAAGAAAGAATACTGTGCAAAAACAAGGGCGGCACAGTCATGCAGCTGGTAGTGCTGCTGCCTCACAGCACCGGAAACTCGGATTCATCCTGACCTCGAGTGCTCTCTGTGTGGAGTTTGTACGTTCTCCCTGTGACCGCATGTTTTCTCAGGAGGCTCCGGTTTCTTCCCACATCCAAAAGACGTTCGGGTTTGTAGGTTAATTGGCTTTGATAAAAATGTAAATTGTCCCTAGTGTGTGGGATAGTGCTAGTGTATGGGACAATCGTTGGTCGGCATGGACTCGGTTGGCCGAAGGGCCTGTTTCCATGCTGGAACTAAAGTTTAAAGTCTAAATCCCATCCCTCTAACGCCAATGACACGTGCAAAGCTTTCAATGGCTTGAGAGTTTAGCTGAATTCCAAGTGTTGCTTCGCTGACTGTGATTCTTATGAAAACTTTGTTCTCTGCCAGGTAATCAGCCACAGCAGCCATCAAACCCATACAGCCACCCTCCTCATTACTGAACCATGGAAAGAAGCACAGAACAGTCTGGGGAAAACTACTGGTGAATAGTGCACGCAACCAACCTCCGTCGGGGTTGATACGGTGGACGTCGCTGTCGACTGTTCCTCGTGATTTTCTCTTTTTATTATCATTTTTACTTTAGTTTTCCTTAAATTTTATTTTTGACATTTACTCCTGTGACGTAGCCGCTGTGAATAAATAATGTAAAGTGAGAGTAGATTATTTTATTTAAAGGGAAATTGAAGTTTTACAATGCAAAGTGTTTCTTGGATCTTGTAGGTCCTGTAGAAAGCTGCTGTTTTTTTTTGCTAAAAGTCAATTTTGGTGCTTTTAGCAGATCAACATTAAGAGAAAAGATCTAGATATAAATGGAATTTATTTATTTGTTAGCAAAGACTCCCTTCTGATGCACTGGACCAAAATAATGGTTTATATGAATGAATTTGACAGTAACGAGGTAAGTCTACCTGCAGAACTATGACCATAGATGAGTTGGTCTTACCAGTGGTCTGAGCCTCTTAAGGACATGGCAAAATTGTTTGTTTAAACTGTTCATTTTGCCTAGATTTGTGATTTTACACAAGCACTTTTTAAGAGGAAAAAAAGTTTGTTAAGATAATAAAGCTATTTTTTCCTCTATATAGTAATGATATTATTGTACAGCATCTCTGAACAGCTCTGTTGTGCGTGGCTGAGTTTGGTATTTCTATGTCACATTCTGGTCAAGAGGAAACAATGAAGGATAAAGAAACTGGTTGCAATTTGAAATCTAATAAAGCAACAACTAACATTGGAGAAAACGGGTCCGTGTTTTGTGCTTGGTATATTCGTCCAGTATTGGTTTGTTACACTCCATGGCTCAATGGAAAAATTTGCTATCGCACATCTGCCTCTGGCACGGTGGTGCAGCGGTAGAGTTGCTGCCTTGCAGCACCAGAGGCCCATTATTCATCGTGACTGTGGGTACTGTCAGTAGGGAGATTGTACATTCTCCCTGTGACCATGTGGTTTTTTTCTCCGGGAAGCTCCGGTTTCCTCCCACACCACAAAGACGTACAGGTTTGTAGATTAATTGGCTTGGAATAACTGTAAATTGTCCTCAGTGTGTGTAGGGTATTGTCAGTGTGTGGTGAGTGCCGGTCGGCACTGACTCGGTGGCCCAAACGGCACTGTTTCAGCGCAGCATCTCTAAACTAAACTAAACTAAAATAAGATGCTGCCTGATCTACTGAGTTATTCCAGCACTTTTTGTCTTTTTTTTACCCTGAAGCCTGGATGTTATGGAATATCAGAAGACTATAGTTTACCATAGGCTGTAGTTTGGCATTCCGACTATCCTTTTAATACCATAAGACACCAGATTATAGAACTTAGAACAGTACAGCGCAGGAACTGGCCCTTCGGCCCACAATATCCGTGCCAAACATAATGTTAAACTCGAACTAATCTCTTCTGTCAGGCAGTCATCCTTATCCACCATTCCCTAGCCATGTGCTTATCCAAAAGCTTCTTAAAAACCATACAGTGCCCTCCATAATGTTTGGGACAAAGACCCATCATTTATTTATTTGCCTCAGTACTCCACAATTTGAGATTTGTAATAGAAAAAAATCACATATGGTTAAAGTGCACATTGTCAGATTTTAATAAAGGCCATTTTTACATATTTTCGTTTCACCATGTAGAAATTACAGCAGTGTTTATACAGAGTCCCCCCATTTCAGGGCACCATAATGTTTGGAACACAGCAATGTCATGTAAATGAAAGTAGTCATGTTTAGTATTTTGTTGCATATTCTTTGCATGCAATGACTGCTTGAAGTCTGCGATTCATGGACACCACCAGTTGCTGGTGATGCTCTGCCAGGCCTGTATTGCAGCCATCTTTAGCTTATGCTTGTTTTAGGGGCTAGTCCACTTCAGCTTTCTCTTCAGCATATAAATGGCATACTCAATTGGGTTCAGACCGGATGATGGACTTGGCTACGCAAGAATTGACCATTTTTTAGCTTTGAAAAAACTAATTTGTTGCTTTGGCAGTATGTTTGGGATCATTGTCTTGCTGGAGAATTCACTTCCGGCCAATGAGTTTTGAGGCATTTGTTTGAACTTGAGCAGATAGGATGTGTCTATACATTTCAGAATTAATTATGCTTCTGCCATCTGCAGTTGTATCATCAATGACGATAAGCGAGCCAGAACCTTCAGCAGCCATACATGCCCAGGCCATAACACCCCACCACCGCGTTTGACAGTGTGCTTTGGATCTTGGGCAGTTCCTTCTCTCCTCCATACTTTGCTCTTGCCATCACTCTGATATAAGTTAATCTTCATCTCATCTGTCCACAAGACCTTTTTCCAGAACTGTGGTTGCTTTTTTAAGTACTTCTTGGCAAACTGTAACCTGGCCATCCTATTTTTGCAGCTAACCAGTGGTTTGCATCTTGCAGTGTAGCCTCTGTATTTCTGTTCATGAAGTCTTCTGTGGACAGTGATCATTGACAAATTCACACCTGACTCCTGAAGAATGTTTCTGATCTGTTGGACAGGTGTTTGGGGATTTTTCTTTATTATAGAGAGAATTCTTCTGTCATCAGCTGTGGAGGTCTCCCTTGGCCTGCCAGTCCCTTAGGTTTGGCTGATGTTTCTAACAGTTTAATTCTTGTTTCTCAGTCTCAGAATGGCTTATTTGACTTTGATTGGCACAACTTTAGTCCTCATGTTGATAAAAAGCAATTAAAGTTTCCAAAGATGATAGAAAGACTGGAGGAAAGACTAGGTGCTGAGAGCTCTCTTATACCTGCATTAAGGAGGCATTAACACACCTGAGCAACTACAAACGCCTGTGAAGCCATGTGTCCCAAACATTATGGTGCCCTGAAATGGGGGGACTATGTATAAACACTACTATAATTTCTGCATGGTGAAACCAAAATATATAAAAATGACCTTTATTAAAATCTGACAATGTGCACTTTAACCACACGTGATTTTTTTCTATTACTAATCTCAAAATTGTGGAGTACAGGGGCAAATAAATAAATGATAGGTCTTTGTCCCAAACGTTATGGAGGGCACTGTATACCTGCCTGCACCACCCCCCCTGGCAGTGCATTCCAAGAACCCACCACTCTCTGTGTAAAAGAAAAACTTGCCCTGCACATCTCTTTTAAACTTTGCCCTACTCACCGTAAAGCTATGCCCTATAATCGTTTACATTTCTATCCTGGGGAAAAGGTTCTAACTGTAAACCTAACTTTTTAGGTTAGCCTCATATGAACTATCTCACTCCACACATCTCTGCTATTTCAGAATCAGTCGTGTGGATCCAAGTCTAGTACCAATGTTGTCCAGATTTAGACTTTGTACCTTACAGACACAGCATGTAAACATGCCATTCAGACCACCGAATCCGTGCCGACCAGTGATCACCCCATAAGCAAGTTCTACCCTACACCCTAGGGACAATTTACAGAAGCCAATTAACCTACAAACCTGTATGTCTTCCAAGTGTGGGAGGAAACCGGACCCCCCCCCCCCCCCCCCCAGAGTAAACCCACGCGGTCACAAAGAGAACATACAAACTCCATACTGACAGCACCCAGAGTCAGGATCAAACCCAGGTCTCTGCCGCCGTAAGATAGAAACTTTACTGCTGTTCCACCCATATTTTCTTTTATATCACATTTTCACAGTGGCGGTAGATTCTATAATGCACAATGCAATAATTTGGACTTATCTCACATCATTAACACAGTAAGATGCTGCAAGGTCTCCTGCTGAAAATTTTCTCCTGCTGAAATTTAAGATCATAATAACCATGTTGTTCTAGAATGCTCTTGCCAACCAGAATAAAAAAATAGAAGTGAGTTGGCATCTTTACATGTATTTTGCGGCACAGCTGTGTTTAGTACATGCAAGAACAATCTTACGTGTCATCAGTTAAGCATATGGTCAGAGGAGGAAAGAATGTACTTGCTGTGCTTCAATGTGAAGCAGACTTGGCATGCAATGCCACATAAAGAGATGAAGTTACCATAAATTAAAAGGAACCAACGTTTTTAACACAGCTGGCAGTGCTGCTGCCTCTCAGTGCCAGAGACCGGGTTTGATCTTAACCTCGGGTGCCGTCTGTGTGTGGAGTTTGCACGTTCTCTCGGTGGCCACTTGGGTTTCCTCCAGGTGTTCCGGTTTCCTCCCACATTCCAAAGTTTAGTGATGTTTCTGAAGAAAGGGTCTGACCCACTGAGTTACTCCAGCATGTTGTGTCCTTTTTTTTGTAAAGTAGCATCTGCAGTTCCGTGTTTCTAACTATGGGAAGTTTAATTAACTAAATGCTAAGGTGAACAATCTGGGCTGATGTTTTTGTTAACGGCCTATGCGCACCTGTATTTATACTAAAAACAATATGCCTTTCAGCAAAGCATTGTCCCTTAACGGTATTTTATAGATACATGTCCTCAGCAATATTTGGACACCTGGGCTCCAGGATTTTGTCGAAGGTAGTTTACTAAGTGAAAAGGTTTTATGTCACTCTTTTTATTACATTGGACACAACACGGAACTCCCATAGGAAGTACGGGTGATTTTATGTGCAATATAACTGGGCTTCTATTACCTGCTGTTCTGTTCAGCCCTCATGTTCTATTTTCAAATTGTTTCCATAAGGTTGCATCTGCAGACTTGACTAGACTCCCAAACTGTCTGGAGATTACCTTTAATGTCTGCCTCTCACAGATGCCACAATAAAATCGGACCTGTTGTAATTCACCCCTTGCTCTGCTTCTAATTACCTTATTCACCTCGCCCCCTCCAGTCCTGACTGTCAATGTGTCTCAGGCTAACGTTGCAGCACAGTGGTGCAGCGGTACAGTTGCTGCCTTTCAGCACCGTGTTCAATCCTGTCTACAGGTGCTGTCTGTTCGGCGTTTGTACATTTTCCCCATGAGACTGCGTGGGTTTTCTCCGGGACCTTCACTTTCCTCCCTCACTCCAAAGATGTACAGATTTGTGGAATAATTGGCTTTGGTAAAAATAGTAAATTGTCCCCAGTGTGTAGGATAGTTCTAGTGTACGGGGATCACTGTTCGGCACTGGCCCGTTTCTGCGCTGTGTCTCAACTCTAAGCTCTTGAATGGCTGGTGGGATGTCCATGTGATGATCACCAGTGGACTACATCCCCACAGTCCTTCACTAATCATCTCATTCCTAGCCCATTGA
This sequence comes from Raja brachyura, assembly GCA_963514005.1. Next base: position 24,394,271 of record OY740794.1, read on the forward strand.
GTCGAAACTGCTGGGTGTCGTTTAGCTTTATCATTAACAATTTCAATTCATGCAATATTGATGATCTTCTTTCCATCTACAACACTCTGCAAATGCCCGCTGCTGTTTCTCTATCTAGTTACTTCATTGAAGTTAGACACAAAAAGCTGGAGTCACTCAACATCACTGGTGGAAAAGGAATGGGTGGTGTTTTGAGTCAAGGCCATTCTTCAGACTGAGCGTCAGGTGAAAGGAACCGAGAGATGTAGACAGTGATATAGAGAGGTCTCTTCCTATTCCTGTATCACCTGACCTCGTATCTCACATCTTGCAGTTGAGTCTCATTGGCCCTCCCTCAATTCCTTTGTGAGAGCCCATAACCCACGTTCTCCTTTCTCATTCTGTCTTTATTTAAAACTAAGCACAGACCCGTTGGGTCATCTCCCCCAATGCAATATTCCACTACTCACCCATTCCCCCAACGCAACCTGTGCTCCCAATGCAATTTTCCACCACGCACACATAGCCCCCAACTGCGCAGGCCCGGTTCAATTCCACCTCCCCAGGATCTTTCCCCACTCCTCCTCCCCTCCCTTACCTCTCTCTCCCTCTCCTTTCCCCTACCCTCAGTCACTCCCTCCCTCCCTACATAAAAAGCAGCATCTGTAATTCCTTCCTCCACAGGTCATTCATTGTTAGCTGTGGTTTAGATCCCGTTGACTTGGCGATTGGACCAGTTTGCTGTGTGTGTGTGTGTGTGTGTGTGTGTGTGAGTTACTCAAACTCCGCGCAAACTGCTCGGCTACCCTGCAACCCAACTCTCCCTCCCTCCCTCTGCCCACTCCAGCTCAGCCGCTGCTCGGCCCGTCCCCGTCCTGCCCGACTGCCCGCTGTTGGCGCTCAGCCTGTCCCCACCCGCCCACTGCTGACGCTCGGCCCGTCCCCGCCCTGCCCACCCGTCTGCCTGCTCACTGCTGCCGCCGGGCCAGGCCGCGGGGGGGGATAGAGTTCGTCACGGTCGGCACCATAAGTTTCGACGAGCTGGTGGACAAGATCTCCGAGAGGGCCGTGAGGGTGAGTTACCGCAGCGGTGGCGGAGGAGTCGGACGGTCACAGCCATTCACCATGGGGGGTGAGGGCGAGCACCACTGAGGGCGAGCAGGGGAGAGGGCTGAGTGAGAGAGAGAGAGAGAGGGGGGTGACCAGGGCCTCCACTGAAACCGCCCCTCAACCCACGCGGCTGATGCCAGTGGTGGGGGAGACGGTTACTGTAAATAGGGAAGAGAGGAATTTGTGAGTGAGACGGGACTGACAGGGGAGGAGACCAATCTGCGTGGAGCTGACTGACAGGAGAAGAGACCAATCTATGCATGCACGTAGATTTTTAAACATTAACAACTTAAAATATACAATCGATCGGAACAAAACTTGTTGCACTTGCAGCACAGCATACTGGTGAGTAAAGTGGCGAAATATCGTAGCACTATAGTGTACCGTTTTTGCACATTAAGAAAAACCACGCAAACTGGAAGAGCACAAGATCAGAGATTTAGTGATCGATAGATAGATAGATAGATAGATAGATAGATAGATAGATAGATAGATAGATAGATAGATAGATAGATAGATAGATAGATAGATAGATAGATAGATAGATAGATAGATAGATAGCAGATACAGTGGCTTGCCAAAGTATTCATACCCCTTGAACTTTTCCACATTTTGTCACGTTACAACCACAAACGTAAATGTATTTTATTGGGATTTTATGTGATAGACCAACACAAAGTGGCCCATAATTGTGAAGTGGAAGGAAAATGATACATGGTTTTCAAATTTTTTTACAAATAAAAAACTGAAAAGTGTGGCGTGCAAAAGTATTCAGCCCCCTTTACTCTGATAGCCCTAAATAAAATCCAGTGCAACCAATTGCCGTCAGAAGTCACCTAATTAGTAAATAGAGTCCACTTGTGTGTAATCTAATCTCAGTATAAATACAGTTCTGTGAAGGCCTCAGAGGTTTGTTAGAGAACATTAGTGAACAAACAGCATCATGAAGCCCAAGGAACACATCAGACAGGTCAGGATAAAGTTGTGGAGAAGTTTAAAGCAGGGTTAGGTTATAAAAAAATTCCAAGCTTTGAACATCTCACGGAGCACTGTTCAATCCATCATTCGAAAATGGAAAGATTATTGCACAACTGCAAACCTACCAAGACATGGCCGTCCACCTAAACTGACAGGCCGGGCAAGGAGAGCATTGATCAGAGAAACAGCCAAGAGGCCCATGGTAACTCTGGAGGAGCTGCAGAGATCCACAGCTCAGGTGGGAGAATCTGTCCACAGGACAACTATTAGTCGTGCGCTCCACAAATTGGGCCTTTATGGAAGAGTGGCAAGAAGAAAGCCATTGTTGAATCAAAGCCATAAGAAGTCCCATTTGCAGTTTGCCACAAGCCATGTGGGGGACACAGCAAACATGTGGAGGAAGGTGCTCTGGTCTGATGAGACCAAAATTGAAGTTGGCCTAAATGCAAAACGCTATGTGTGGCGGAAAACTAACACTGCACATTACCCTGAACACACCATCCCCACTGTGAAACGTGGTGGCAGCATCATGCTGTGGGGATGCTTTTCTTCAGCAGGGACAGGGAAGCTGGTCAGAGTTAATGGGAAGATGGATGAAGCCAAATACAGGGCAATCTTGGAAGAAAACCTGTTAGAGTCTGCAAAAGACTTGAGACTGGGGTGGAGGTTCACCTTCCAGCAGGACAACGACCCTAAACGTACAGCCAGAGCTAGAATGGAATGGTTTAGATCAAAGCATATTCACGTGTTAGAATGGCCCAGTCAAAGTCCAGACCTAAATCCAATTGCGAATCTCTGGCAAGACTTGAAAATTGCTGTTCACAGACGCTCCCCATCCAATCTGACTGAGCTTGAGCTATTTTGCAAGGAAGAATGGGCAAAAAATTCAGTCTCTAGATGTGCAAAACCTGTAGAGACATACCCCAAAAGACTTGCAGCTGTAATTGCAGCGAAAGGTGGTTCTACAAAGTATTGACTCAGGGGGGCTGAATACTTTTGCACGCCACACATTTCAGTTTTGTTATTTGTAATAAAATTTGGAAACCATGTATCATTTTCCTTCCACTTCACAATTATGCACCACTCTGTGGTGGTCTATCACATAAAACCCCAATAAAATAATGTTTTGACAAACACTGTTTGTGTTCATATCCTATTTCTCACAAAGTGGAAGGAGGCCTTTTGGCCAGTTGAGTCTGCTTGCTCCTTAGAATATGTCCCAAAATTATTGATGTCACAGTGGCTCAGCGGTAGAGTTGCTGCCTTACAGCGCCAGAGACCCGGGTTTAATCACGACTACGGTTGCTGTCTGTACGGAGGTTTACGTTCTCCCCATGACCAAGTGGGTTTTCTCCGGGTGCTCCGTTTCCCGCCCACACTCCAAAGACATACCGGTTTGTGGGTTAATTGGCTTCGGTAAAATTGTAAATTGGCCCTAATGTGTGGAGGTTAGTGTTAGTGTGCGGGTATCGCTGGTTGGCACGGCCTCGGGGACCGAAGAGCCTGTTTCCATGCTGTGTCTCTAAACTAAACTAAACTGCAGATGTTGGTTAATACATAAAAGGACACAAAGTACTGGAGTAACTGAGCAGGGCAGGCAACATCAGTGACACGTTGGGTCGGGACCCTTCTTCAGTTCAGTCTCGACCCAAAACGGCAGCTATCCATGTTGTTCAGAGATTGGATCCCTCTTGAGATCACTCCTTCCCTTGCAAACAATGGGCCTACCAGGGCACCACCCTGCCTGAGGTCCTTTGATGCCCTCGATGATTTGGCTCTAGCTCTTCACTCCCCCCTTACCCCCCTCCCCCAAGTCCCCACCCACCACAAACCCCGACGTCTTCTTCTTGCGTATAGTATGCACAGCCTAAAGTTGTAGGACAACTTATTCTATTTGATCGTATTTGATTGTGCAAGCTGGATTGATTGTATTCGTCGAAACAGGGCGGACCATGGGAAGGTTGCAATCTCCCACCCTGTCTGAAGAATTGAAATATCACCTATCCTTTTCCTCCAGAGACGCTGCCTGACCCGCTGAATTACTACAGCACTTTGTGTCCTACTTCCATGCTGGATGTCTCTATATCTCCCTGTAAACTTGAGCATCTATTTCAGAGTTACTGTGAAAGTCAGACAAGGCAATGGGAGAAAAATGACCCCTTACGTGCAGGAAATTCCCACCTCATGTCCATTGCAGGTATTCTACAGGTTATGATCGCCCGACTTGTAAACATCCCGTACATACGAAGACCATTAGGCAGACTGGCGTGGTGTATTTGCTGGCTGCTGTGGGGCTGCAGGAAACTTCTGTTGGGTGAGAACGGGGTCTTTCCGTCTGCCTTCTCTCGCTGCCCCACCTTTCCGCTCCCCCGAGCCGCAACCATTGGGGGCTGGCCGGAATGGAGCAGAGTTGGGAGTGCTGAGCAGATTGACTCGCTCACTCACTGAGTCAGTGAGGCGGGCTGGAGGCCACTCTCCCCACTCCTGCTCACTCTCCCATCTCCGCTGACTGTGATCCTCTCCCACATGCTGTTTTGGTTCATTTCCAAACAGTTCAGATCACAAACATTTCTCAGGAATTTCTCGTAACCGGTGAACTTCCCACAGCAGGGTAGCAATGAACACGTGCGTCTGTAATGTATCAAAGAACTGCCTTGGTATAAATCTAATATAACATACAACATTACAGCATAGGAACGGGCCCTACGTGTTGTGCTGAACATGCTGCCAAGTTAAATTGATCTCATGTGCCTGCACATGATCCTTATCCCTCTATTCCATGCACTTCCATGTGCCAATCCAAAAGCCTCTTAACAGCCACCATTGTATCTGCCTCCAGCACCACCCCTGGCAATGTGTTCTAGGCCCCCACCAGTCCCTATGTAAAAAAACTTGCCCGTCATATCTCTGTGTAGAGTTTGTACATTCTCCCTATGACACATTATTTTTCACCGGGTGCTCCAGTTTCCTTCCACATTCCAAAAACTCGCAGGTTTGTAGCTTAATTGACTTCTGTAAATTGTCCCTAGTGGAGAGGATTGAATTACTGTGATCAATGGTCGGCGTGGACTCAATGAGCCGAAGGGTCTGTTTCCACGTGGTATCTCTAAAACTAAACTAAATTTCTATTAAACTTTCCCCCTCTCACCTTATAGCTAAACCCTCTAGTGCTGGACATTTTGCCCTTGAGAAAAAGGTTCTGACTGTCTGCCTTATCTACACCTCATATAATTTTTATTTTTCATAATTCTCACTATGTTTTTTTAAATACTTATTTTAAGTAATATGGGCTTCACAACTGAGCCAATGTTTATTGCCCATCCCCAATTGTGTGGACGTGTGTGTGCATTGTGGTTGGGGTCGAGGGATTTGGGCAGAGGTTGATGTAGGAAGGAGCTACATCAAGGTACTTTGTGAAGTGTCAGCACTTTCATAGTCATAGTCATACAGTATGGAAACGCCCTTCGGCCCAACTTGCCCACACGGACCAACATGTCCCAGCTACACTAGTGCCATCTGCCTGTGTTTGGCCCATATCCCCTGAAGCCTGTCCTATCCATTTACCTGTCTAATTGTTTCTTAAACAAAGCCCCTGCCTCAACTACCTCCTCTGGCAGCTCGTTCCATGCACCCTCCACCCTTTGTGTGATACAGTTACCCCTCAGATTCCTCTTAAATCTTTCTTCCCTCACCTTAAACCAATGGCCTCTGGTTCTCGATTCTCCTCCTCTAGGCTAGAGACTCTGTCTGTCTACCCGATCCATTCTATACCTCTATTAGATCACCGCTCATCCTCCTGCGCTCTAGGGAATAGAGGCCCAGCCTGCTCAACCTCTCTCAATAGCTCAGACCCTTGAGTCCTGTCAACAACCTCGTAAAAAAAACGGTCTTTTAACATACTTTTATTTTGTGATTTGGCCGACACTGGCAGCAGCAACAACAGCTGTGTAGTTCCGTGGCTAATGTTCTGCGTGTGACTGTACAAGACAGGGTAAAGTCACTGTGGGCAAAAAGAGCATTTGAGGGCAATTGTTCATGGCATAAGTTCACTTAATGGTGCTTTGTACGTAGTGAATACCATGTCACTGAGATAGCTGTATCTGATGTCACGCCAAGTGCTGTTATTTGGATGTTGGGTGTATCCAGGTAAAAAGCATGTTTAAACAAATACATCTGTGTTTGATATGAGTCAAGCATAAAAGATTATTACAGTGGTCATTATAATTTCCATTGAGAAGTTAAATTATTTTGTCACTTCAATACAGCTGGATTGTTGTAGATGGTGATACTCTCAGGGATCTAGTCAGTAGTCTAGATGATCATGAGAGGTATAGATTGGGTATTTTCAGCAGAGATGCTGCCTGACCCCTGGAGTTACTCCAGCATTTTCTGTCTTTGTTTAGTCATTTTATCGCAGCTCTTTAAAAAATATATTGTAAGTGGATAAAGGGTGATAGGTAACTGCCTCTAGGTATCTATAATTGTAAAAAATGTGGCATCAAAGATTATCGTGGAAAGTGAAACCATATTGGTTTCAACCATATTAGATTGTTAGGGGTTTGGACACACTTGAGGCAGGAAACATGTTCCCGATGTTGGGAGAGTCCAGAACCGGGGGCCACAGTTTAAGAATAAGGAGTAAGCCATTTAGAACGGAGACGAAGAAACACTTTTTCTCACAGAGAGTGATGACTCTGTGGAATTCTCTGCCTCAGAGGGCGGTGGAGGCCGGTTCCCTGGATGCTTTCAAGAGAGAGCTAGATAGGGCTCTTAAAAATAGCGGAGTCAGGGGATATGGAGAGAAGGCAGGAACGGGATACTGATTGGGGATGATCAGCCATGATCACATTGAATGGCGGTGCTGGCTCGAAGGGCCAAATGGCCTACTCCTGCACCTATTGTCTATTGTCATATGGAGTACTTGGGAACAGCCTCAGAATAAAGGATATACCTTTAGAAATAAGATGAGGATGAATTTCTTTAGCCAGAGGGTGGTGAATCTGTGTAATTCATTGCTGCAGACTGTGGAGGCCGTCAATGGGTATATTTAAAGCGCAGATTGATAGGTTCTTGATTAGTCAGGGCATCAAAAGTTATGGGGAGAAGGCAGGAGAATGAGGTTGAGAGGGAAAAATAGATCAGCCATAATTGATTGGTGGAGTAGACTCGATGGGCTGAATGGCCTGATTCTGTTCCTATGTCTTATAAAATGATTTGGCATTTCACCTAATATGCCAGCGAATTTCTATAGATGCTCTGTAGAGAGTCTCCTGACTGTTTGTACCATGGTGTGGTACGACAACTCCAATGCACAGGAACATGAAAGGATTGATGCATTCAGCTTGGTCTATCATGGGCACAGCACATTCCACCATTAAAAACAGCCAAATCACTGTGTATTTTTATAGTGGAGATTGTTAGGTTATTGATTAGACAGGGTGTCAAATATGACGGGGAGAAGGCAGGAGAATTGGGTTGAGGGGGGAAAAATAGATCAGCTATAATCAAATGGCGGAGCAAATTCGATGGGCTGAGTTGCCTAATTCTGCTCCTATGTCTTATGTGTCTTATGGTAACACTTTGCCCTGGTTTGATTGAGTGGATAACAGGAAGCAGATCACAGGCATAAGTGGGTCTTTTTCTGTTAGAACCATTTTTAATTTAGTTTGGAGATGCAGTGCAGAAACAGGCCCTTGGCCCACCAAGTCCGCGTCGACCAGCGATCCCCATACACTAACGCTATCCTACACACTAGGTACAATTTTTATCAATGCCAATTAACGTACAAACCTGCACGTCTTTGGAGTGAGGGAGGAAACTGAAGCACCCAGAAAAAAGCCACGCGGTCACGGAGGGAATGTACAAACTCCGTACAGACAGCACCCGTGGTCAGGATCGAACCCGGGTCTCTGGCACCGCAGAGCAGCAACTCTGCCATAGTGCCACCGTGCCACCCTAATGTTGCTGATGACACAATGGGAAGTAGGAATGTAGCTGGTGAAGTGGGCACCAAGAGGCTATAAAGGGATATAGACAGGTTCAGTGAGTACACACAGACCTGGCAAATGGAAACTTATGGTAAATGGAAACCTATACATTCTTATAGAAGTAAGAAAAAAGAGCCAAATAACTAAATGTGGGAGATGAGAGATTGCGGGGGTGTGATAAGCAGAAAAAGCTGTTAGGCTTAGATCAGAATGCTTTGGGCTTTTTAGGCTTTTGTTTTGCTGGGTCGACACTCAATATCAGAGACATGCAAGTATCATGCCAAGAATTGCCGCAGGCCAAGTAGCTGAAAATATGTTGGATGTAAAAAGCTTAATGTTTACATTGCGTGGCACTGTGGTAGAGCTGGTACTGCCGCTACCTCACAGGCCCAGAGACCTAAGTTTGATCATGACCTCGAGTGCTGCCAGTGTGGAGTTTGCACGTTCTCCCTGTGACCACGTGGGTTTCCTCCAAGTGCTCTGGTTTCCACCCAGAGGTATGTTTCCACATCCCAAAGAGGTATGATGTGTGTAGGCTTTAATTGCCCCTAGTGTGTCGTGAGTGGATGAGAAAGTGGGACAACATGGAACTGTTGTGAACAGATGACTGATGGTCAGCATACCGACCTCCCGGTGGCTCAGCACTTCAATTCCCCCTCCCATTCCGTATCTGACCTCTCGGTCCTGGGCCTCCTCCACGGCCAGAGTGATCAACACCGCAAGTTGGAGGAACAGCACCTCATATTCCGCTTGGGGAGTCTGCATCCTCTGGTCTTAAACATTGAATTTTCTCAATTCTGTTAACCCAGACTGCCTCCCCCCCACCTCTCCCTCAGCCCTCTGGCCCTGACATTCCTTCTCCATCTCCCCCCCCCCCCCCCCCCCCCAGTCGCACTAGCTTCTCATTTTCACACCACAAACAGCTTACAATGGCCTGCTTCCTTTATCACCAATACTTTTTTGCATATCTTTCACTCATTGTTCCTTATCTCTCCACATCACTGTTTATATCTCTCGTTTCCCTGATCCCTGACCAGTCTGAAGAAGGGTCTCGACCCGAAACGTCGCCTATCTCCTTCGCTCCTTAGATGCTGCTGCACCCGCTGAGTTTCTCCAGCTTTTTGTGTAACCCTCGATTCTCCAGCATCTGCAGTTCCTTCTTTAACAACAGTCAGCATAAACTCAGTGGATCTTTCAATCAATCAGTCTAATTCACCCTCCAGCAAGGAATCCACTGGACATGACATTAGATAAAGTGCTTTTATGTTATTTTCCTTTTCATTACCACCAGCATAATCAAGTTCCAGTCTTATCCTGGTCATTCCCTCTTCTCCCCTCTCTCATCAGGCAAGTGCTGCAGAAGTGACAAAACCCCGATTCAAGGACAGTTTCTTCAAGCTATTATCAGGCAATTGAACCATTAGAGAGCAGTTCTGACTTGCCACCTACCTCATTGGAGACCCTCGGACTATCTTTAATCAAACCTTACTGGACTTTATCTTACACTAAACCTCATTCCTTTTATCCTGTATTTGTAATTATGTATAGTATTTTCACCATCTTAATAGTATGTGACAATAAAACTTTTCACTGTACCTTGGTACACGTTTCAATTTATAAGCTAAACTAAATAAACCAAACTAAACTAAGCTTCACGTGGAAGCTTTTAACCTTCAGATAGATGACTAATTCCCATTATGACCCTCCAGAAAGAGGAAACTGTCTCCATTCACCGTTGGCACAATCAATGCAGAGAATGTAAACCATTCAGTCAGATCAACAGATAACATCTCATCACAAACTTAAAAAAACCTTTATTATATATTTTTCAAAAGACTCATTATATTACACCTGAATTTTAGTACTGAATTTGTAATGTTATATGTTAAATGATTGCAAGTGGCTTTGCAAAGTAAAAGGAGCGAATATTACGATGGCCGTTTCGTCAAGGAATGTTTCCATTTGTATGGAAGGTGGGTGTGGTATTTTATTTATCTATTACTATTGAACTCTGCTACTTTGATCACCTCACCCAGACGATGCTTTGACTCGAGTGCAAGAATCCAGTGTCAAACGTTAAAGAACAGAATAAACGATTTTACGGCAGATACCAATCTGCAATTCCACCTTTCTCTACGATTCAGACATCAGCCATTTTCTTAACATCATTGCAACAATAAACTAATTCAAGGGACCAAGGCTGGGAGCTAAACATGCTGGGGTATTCGATATTCAGGCAGGATAGACAGAAAGGAAGAGGTGGGGTGGCATTGCTGGTCAAAGAGGAGATTAAAGGGGCTGTCCCACTTGGGCGACCTTAATGGAGAGTTTAGGAGAGTTTGAAAAAAAAAACATGTTGAAGACCTCCTTCGACTATGTAGAAGACCTCCTTCGACTATGTTGAAGACTAGCTATGACTTAACTTCGGGAAAATTGGACATCAAATAGTGGAGAGTGAAGACGACCTCCTTCGATCTCCCTTCGACTATGATGAAAACTATCTTCGACTACCTTCGACTACCCTCGATTACCTAAGACTAACATGCCGACCTACTACGGCTAAACCTATGTGTAAAAAAAGTATCGATTTTTTTCCTTGGCGACCTTTTTTTACTTGCGGGCATTTTTTAACATATTGAAAAAACACCGCGACCCAACTGAGGCCTCAAGTACGCGGAGACCACTCTCGAGCATGAAGGAGAGTTATGAAAACCTCCTACGACCTCGTGTCGAGTATGAGTCGAGGGCAAACTCACCAGAACTCGCGGATTAGGTCGCCCAAGTGGGACAGGCCCTTTGTCCAATAGCAAGGAGAGACATTAACTTGGATGCTGTAGAATCGGAATAGGAAGAACTGCAAAATATCCAAGGGCAGAAAACGCTTGTTGGAGTGGCATACAGACCACCAAACAGCAGTATGGAGTTTGGAGCGAGCATCAAGCTGGAAATTAGGGATGCGTGTAGCAAAGGTACAGCGGTTATCATGGGGGACTTTAATCTACATATAGATCGGACCAACCAAATTGGTACAGTGCTGAGGAGGAGGATTTCCTGGAATGTATACGGGATGGGTTTTTAAACCAATATGTAGAGGAACCGACTAGAGGGCAGGCCATCCTAGACTGGGTATGACATAATGAGGAATGATTAGTAAGGGATATTGTGCAAGGCCCCTTGGGCAACAGTAACCACAATCTGGAGGAATTCTTCATTAGGATGGAGAGTGACACAGTTAATTCAGAGACTAGGGTCCTGAACTTGAATAAAGGAGACTTTGAAGGTATGAGACGGGAATTGGCTAGGATAAACTGGCAAATTATACTTAAAGGTTGACAGTGGAGAAGCAATGACGAAGATTTAAAGTCCGCATGGATGAACTCCGAAAATTGTTCATCCCTGTCTGGCGAAAAAATAAAACTGGGAAGGCAGCTCATCCGTGGCTGAGGAGGGAAGTCAAGGATAGTGTTAAAGCCAAGGAAGAGGTATGTAAATTGACTGGAAAGGGCAAACCAGAGGACTGGGAGAAATTAAAAATAGAGGAAGACAAAGGGGTTAATTAAAAGGGGGGGGAAAAAGCATGAAAGAGAGCTTGCAGGCAATATAAAAACTGACTGTAAAATAATCCATATTAGCCAGAAAATTGTGTTAGGTAAACTATTGGGACTGAAGACCTGCTGTTCTGCATCCCAGAGTAGTCAAGGAGGTGGCCCTAGAAAGTGGATGCATTGGTAATCATTTTCCAATGTTCTCTCGACTCTGGATCAGTTCCAGTGGACTGGAGGGAAGACAATGATACTCCACTTTTTAAGAAAGGAGGGATAGAGAAAACAGGGAATTATAGACTGGTTTTTTAGCCTTACATTGGTAGAGGGGAATTGATTATTAAAGATGTTATAGAAGCGCATTTGGAAAGCAATGACGGGATCGGTCAAAGTCAGCATGGATTTACGAAGGGGAAATCATGCTTGACTGATCTTTTGGAATTTTTTTAGGATGTAACAAGTAGAATGGATTAGGGAGAGTCAGTGGATGTGGTGTATCTGGACTTTCAAAAAGCCTTTGACAAAGTCCCACACTAAGAGATTAGTGTGCAAAATTAGAGCACATGGTATTAGGGGTATGGTATTGACATGGATAGAGAACTGGATGGCAGACAGGAAGCAAAGAGTAGGAATTAACGGGTCCTTTTCAGAATGGCAGGCAGTGACTAGTGGGGTGCCACAAGGCTCGGTGCTGGGACCGCAGTTGTTTACAATATATATTAACGATTTAGACGAGGGAATTAAATGCAAATCTCTAAGTTTGTGGATGACACAAAGCTGGGTGGCAGTGTGAGCTGCGAGGTGGATGCTATGAGGCTGCAGGGTGACTTGGATATGTTGGGTGAGTGGGTAGAAGCATGGCAGATGCAGTATAATATGGATAAATGTGAGGTTATCCACTTTGGTGGCAAGAACAGGAAGGCAGATTATTATCTGAATAGTGTCAGATGAGGGGAAGGAGAGGTGCAACTAGACTTGGGTGTGCTTGTACATCAGTCACTGAAAGTAAGCATGCATGTAGGTACAGCAGGCAGTGAAGAAAGCCAATGGCATGTTAGCCTTCATTGTGACAGGATTTAAGTTTAGGAGCAAGGAGGTCCTACAGCAGTTGAACAGGGCCCTGGTGAGACCGCACCTGGAATATTGTGTGCAATTTTGGTCTCTTAATTTGAGGAAGGACATTATTGCTATTGAGGGAGTGCAGCATAGGTTCACCAGGTTAATCCCCGGGATGGCGGGACTGACGTATGGGTCGACTGGGCTTGTTTTTGCTGAAATTTAGAAGGATGAGCGGGAATCTTATAGAAACATATAAAGGATTCTTAGAGGATTGGACAGGCTGGATGCAGGAAAAAAAATCCTAATGTTGGGGGAGTCCAGAACTAGGGGTCACAGTTTAAGAATATTTAGTACTGAGATGAGGAAAAACTTCTTCACCCAGAGAGTTGTGAATCTGTGGAACTTTCTGCCACAGAAGAGAGTGGAGGCCAATACACTGGATGTTTTCAAGAGAGTTAGATTTAGCTCTTGGTGCTAAGGGAATCAAGGGATATGGGGAAAAAGCCGGAAATGGGTACTGATTTTGGATGATCAGTCTTGATCATATTGAATGGCGGTGCCGTCTCGAAGGGCGTAATGGTCTACTCCTGCACCTATTTTCTATGTTTCTAAGTCGCATGCATGAGACTTTGCCAAGTTTTCAAGAAAGTTGGATAATATGCAGAGTAATCTTCTCCCCACAATTTCCATGTGAACAGTGGGGGGGGGGAGGGGGTAATTTTAACACAACACCGCACAGGGTAAGGCGCAGTGGTAGAGTACTGTATTTGCTTATTGTATAATGGCCTCCTTCAATGCCGTCAATTTCTGTCATTTTTCTTGATTCAAAAGTACATTTTGAGAATATTTGTGATGGCATGGTGGAGCAGCAGTAGAGTTGTAGCCTTGCAGCCCCAGAGACCCGGGTTCGATCCTGACAATGGGTGCTGTTTGTACAGAATTTACACAACTCCCTGCGACTGCGTAGGTTTTCTCCAGGTGCTCCAGTTTCCAACACATTCCAAAGAGGTGAAGGTTTTTAGGTTGATTGTCTTCTATAAATTGTCCATAGCCTTAATTCTCAGGCTACGACCTCTGGTCCTAGGCTCTCCCACTAGTGGAAACATCCTCTCCACAGCCACTCTATCCAACCCTTTTACTACTCGATAAGATTCAAGATGTCCACCCTCATTCTCCTAAACTCCAAGCAGCACAGGCCCAGTACCATCAAACGCTCACCATGTGTTAACTCATTCCTGGGATCATTCTTGTAAACCTCCTCTAGACCTTCTCCAGCACCAGCACATCCTTCCCTAGATATGTGGCCCATAATTGCTCATAATGCTCCAAATTTGGTCTGACCAGCACCTTATAGATTCTTAGCAGTATATCCCTGTTTTTGGATTCTAGACCTCTCAAAAAATAAATGCTATCATTGCGTTTGCCTTCGTTACTAACGATTCGACTTGCAAATTAACCTTTTGCACCAATTTCTGGATGATCTCCCCATTTTGAAAATAGTCTAGGCCTTTATTCCTACTACCAAAATGCATGACTCCACACTTTGCTACGCTGTATTATATCTGCCACTTCTCTGCCCACTCTTCCAACCTGTCCAAGTCCTGCCGAATCCCAGCTTTCTCTACACTACCTGGCCATCCGCCTATGTTCGTATCATCTGCAAACTTGGCCACAAAGCTTTCAATCCCCTCATCCAAATTATGGACAAGGTTCGTTTGAAATTTGTTCCCTACTGATTGCGCCATCTGATTATTTTCTTTACCTAAATTAGGAAAATAAAGTATTTATTTCATGCTTGAAAGGGCCGAGACCATTGGTTGTGTGTAGAAAGAAATTGCAGATGCTGGTTTATACTGAAAATGCTGACACAAGTGCTGGAGTAACTCAGTGTGTCAGGCAGCATCTCTGGAGAAAAAGGATGGGTGACGTTTCGGGCCAGGACTTCAGAGTCTGAAGAAAGGTCTCAAACCAAAACGTCACCCATCCTTTTTCTCCAGAGTTGCAGTAACCCGCTGGGTTACTCCAGCACATTGTGTCTAGCCATTGGTTGTGTGTTTGGAACAGGTTAATAATAATCTCTGTAAAAATATATATATATATATATATATATGTATATTCAAAAATGAATATAAGAATATTTGGGAGCAAGACTTCATTTTATGAAGAGCAGTCATTTCAGATGATTTGTAACAGCGTTTGTCTGGAGTCACTGCCGAGATGGCTTCTAGCTGTGCATTTGTAAGTGCCTGAATCGTGAATGGATGCCGTCTGGATTACTAATGTTCCCTGTGGATGCAAGAATTCTCTCCCAGTTGGGCGCACGTTCTTGAACGTTGAAAGCACAGTGTGGTCAGGTAGCTCCCATACAATTTCAGGCTTGGGGATCCCAATGGCCATGCAGTTGAGATGAACGGGCAAGCCACCCCTTGATTGGATGGATTTGGAGGGGCCATTAGTAATACGAGGGGCGTAGGCTAGTACCATCACATGCGTGACCTGGGTGGAGATGCCAGCATTGTTGTAAGCTTTGCAGGTATAACTACCCCGGTCGTGCGTGCTGATCTCCCTGACGACCAAAGTCCCGTTTTCAAAGAGGATGTACCTCGCGTTGATCTGAGGTCTATCGAGGACTAAACCGCTCGGCACGGTCCATGAAATTGTTGGCACTGGGCTACCACTAGTAGAGCAATGGAGGCTCAAAGTATCTCCACTGGTGCTTCGTATTAACCCTAGCGGGTTGGTGTGAATGATGGGCTTCTGGGCAACCTCCAAGATAATGAGTTTCTCGATGTATCCGATTTTATTCTTGGCTGCACAGCGATACTTGCCCGCATCCTCCGCCACGGGACTGTGGATTAGGAAGGTCCCGTCACTCCCCATTTGGTAGCGGGCTGCCGCGGGTCTACTAGTGAAACGCGTCCCATTGGGTAGAATCCAGATAATCTCTGGCGGTGGGATCCCATCCGCTGAGCAGTTGAAGACGGCGGTGACTTGGTTGCCGGCGATCAACTTCTGGTTGAATGGATTCTTAAACATGGGTCTCCTCGTCATCTGGGTGACGTCTAAGATGACCACCAGTGTGGACTTCCCCGCATTGTTGCTCGCCACGCAGATGAATTCCGCTTTGTCCGAAGACCTCACGTTGCGAATTTCTAAGGTGCCATTGGGATGGACAACAATCCTACTGCCGTAGTAAGGGGCGTGGATCATGATGTTATCGGGCATAATCCACGTGATGCGAGGCTTGGGAATCCCCTCGGCCTTGCAATCCATCTGCTTCCTGGCTTGTCTCACCGCTGCCTCCTCGATGACCGTCCTATTCCCCCGGAAGCCATTGATCACTGGTGGGTTGGAAGCCACATTGAGATGCAGGAGATACGTGGCATCGCCCCCTGGGTTACGGGCGATACACATGTACTTCCCCGCGTCGGCAAAGTAGACATTCTTGATGAGCAAAGATCCATTGGATTGAATATGGTACCTATTCTTGGAGAAGGAGATGATTTCATTTGTAGGCAACATCCATAATATCTTGGGCGATGGCGTTCCCATGGCTTGGCAGTCAAACATTGCAGATTCTCCCACCTTCACCTTGTGGAAAGGCTTGTAGGATTTATTTATGCGTGGTATCGAGGGCACCACAGTGACATGGACCCTCATCTCGTCCTTGCCTAGAGTATTCTGAGCGTAGCAGGTGTAGTCGCCCTCTTCCGCCATCCCGACTTTGTTATAGTAGAGGGTACCGTTGCCGAACACGACGTACCGACGGGTCCTCCTGCCGCTATCATCGGCTTGTAGGACGTTGTTGACCATTGTCCCGTCCGGCAAACCCCAGGAGATCTCGGGCTTGGGTTCCCCTGATGCCTTGCAGTCCACATGAAGATCTCCGCCGTACGAAACGTGCTTGTGAACGGACTGCTTATGTTCTATCAGCGCCGGTTTCATGGACACGTCGATTTTCACTGACATCATGTCCTCCCCAGCATTGTTGCGGGCGATACAGAGGTAGTCCCCCGCATCCTTCTCCGTGGTGGAATCGATTGACAAGGTCCCATTGAACAACACCATCACGCGGCCTCCTCTCCTGTAAAAATAAATGTAGAGGACCTAACTGTTACTGGTTAAATTGAAAGCATGAGAGTAAAAAACAAATCAGAATACAGTCGCAAGTAATGGTGGTGCAGCGGTAGAGTTGTTGCCTTACAGCGCCAGAGACCCAGGTTCGATTCTGACTACAGGTGCTGTCTGTACAAAGTTTCTATGTTTGGTACAGCAGGCAGTGAAGAAAGCAGATGGCATGTTGGCATTCATAACAAGAGGAGTTGAGCAAAGAGGTCCTTCTGGAGTTGTACAGGGCCCTTGTGAGACCACACCTGCAGTATTGTGTGCAGTTTTAGTCTCCAAATTTGAGGAAGGACATTCTTGCTATTGAGGGGGTGCAGCGTAGGTTCACAAGGTTAATTTCCGGGATGGCGGGACTGTCATACGTTGATAGAATGGAGCGGCTGGACTTGTATACTGGAATTTAGAAGGATGAGAGGGAATCTTATTGAAACATATAAGATTATTAAGGGATTAGACACGCTAGAGGCAGGAAACATGTTCCCGATTTTGGGGGAATCCAGAACCAGGGGCCAAAGTTTAAGAATTAGGGGTAGGCCATTTAGAACGGAGATGAGGAAAATCTTTTTCACCCAGAGAGTTGTGAATCTGTGGAATTCTCTGCCTCAGAAGGCAGTGGAGGCCAATTCCCTGGATGCTTTCAAGAGAGAGTTAGAGCTCTTAAAGATAGAGCTGGAAAAGAGAATGGACAGGACAAGCCTGGCAGGGAATAGGCCAACACAGGTGGGGAGGGCTATTTGAAAGGCAGATGCTTGAACAAAGGCCAGAGATAAAAAGGCAGAAGGTGTGAGACGAAAGGATTGATGATTTGTAAATTGTGAACTAGAGGAAGAAATGTAAGTGGATGGAGAGCCTTACAATCAGTCTAAAGAAAGGTCTTGACCCAAAACATCACCTATCCATGTTCTCCTGAGATGTTGAGCTACTCCAGCACTCTGTATCTTATTTTGTACAAAAGCATCTGCAGTTCATTGTTTCTATTTGTAACATAGGGCCAACAGACTTCTCAACATCTCAAGTGAAGATGACATTATTTTTCTCTGGAACATCGCAGGCTGTGGGGAGATTTGATAGATATATATAATTATGAGAGGCATAGATAGGGTAGACAGCCAGAACCATTTCCCCAGACTGGAAGGAAAAGCTATAAGGCGAGAGGGGAAAGTTTAATGCAAAGGTGCAGGGCGTGTTTGTTTTACACAGAGTGGTGCGGGCCTTGGAATGCATTGCGGGGGGTGGTAGTGGAAGCAGATGCGATGGTGGCATTTATGAGGCTTTTGGATAGACATATGGCAATGCAAACAATAGAGGGATATGGATCATGAACAGACAGATAAGATCACTTTAAGTTGGCATAATGTTCGGCACATACGTGGCAGGCCGAAAGGCCCATTCCTGTGCTCTATGTTCTATGTTCTATTTTGAAACAGGTTGGCACTTTCTTGATTATCATTGCTGATATCAGTTTTTATTTTGCCATTTATTTAATAAAGTAACAAATTTAAAGAACACATTGTTAAGAAACATTTTAACTCCTCTTCCCGTTCCCACACTGACCTTTCCGTCCTGGGCCCCCTCTATTCTCAGGATGCAGCTGTACGCAAATTTTAGGAACAGCACCTCACATTTCACTTGAGTAGCTTATCCCAGTGGTATGAAGCTTAATTTCTCTCATTTTGAGTAACTCCTGCATCCCTTCCACCCACCCCCCCCCCCCCCCTCCCTTCCCCCATCCTAGTCTTCCTATTAGTTCCACTATTTGCATCCTTGTATTCCTCTTGTCAGCACATCTTCCCCAGCCATCAATGGGCCATTATGAAGTCCACCCTTCCCGAGGTCATCTGTTGCCGGCACTGTTTTGTTCTGGCCTTTCCTCCCTCCAGTTTCTCCCATACCCACCTCTATCCTTCAGTCTGAAGAACGGTCTCGACCCAAAACGTCACCTATTCCTTTTCTTCAAAGATGCTGCCTGACCCGCTGAGTTACTCCGGCATTTTGTGCCTATTTTGGTGAAAAAAAACAGCATCTGCCCTTCTGTCCTCCAAATTTAAGCTACGCCATTGCCGCGATGTACTTTGTACATCTCTGAGAATTTACAGACCACTGCACTGCTTGTTTGGTAATGAACCCTCATTGTTAGTAAATGCACAGTATGACTGAATTTAAATGCCAAATTTAAGCCACATCATTACTTGGCAATTCCAGTAATTATAATCCGTCACTCTGGTAACCACTCCACTCAGCTGACCCTGTCTAATGCAGGCCTCTGCACATTGTCCAATAAGTTCCTCACAGATTCTTGCACATATTACAAAGAAGCCTTTCTGCTGACGCCAGTTAATTGCCTTAAAATATGTACTGCAACTAACACTTTAAATCATTTTGACATTCAGTGCATCAATGATTATCTCTGGGTGGTCTTTTTCATACACAGCTAAAGGATGTTTCTTCAATTTTAAGTGGAAACCTTTTTGCCCACAGTATTAAAAAGGAATTCCCAACAACTTCATAAATTGCTAAGTTCATAAATTATAGCAGCAGAATTAGACCATTTGGCCCATCAAGTCTACTCCACCATTCAATCAGGGCTGATCTTCCTTTCCCTCTTAACCCCATCCTCCTGCCTTCTCCCCATTACCTCTGACACCCTTACTAATCAAAAAGCTGTCAATCTCTGCCTTAAAAATATCCATTGACATGGCCTCCACAGCCTTGTGTGCAATTAATTTCACAGATTCACCATCCTCTGACCAAATAAATTCCTCCTTATCTCCTTTCTAATAGTACGTCTGAGCTATTCTGAGGCTGTGCCCTCCTAGACTCTCGCCAGTGGAAACATCCTCTCCACATTCACTCTATCCAGGCCTTTCACTATTCGGTAAGATTCAATAAGGTCCCCCCTCATCCTTCCAAACTCTAGTGCCATCTAACACTTATCATAAAACGCTGATTTTAGTAGCAGCTAAAGTAATGGGTTGTCATTTCTGAGGTGTGCAAGATATTGGCAAATAGTATATAGAACATCGGACAGTACAGTAGATACAAGGAACTGCAGATGCTGCTTTACAAAAATATGAAACAGAGGGCTGGAGTAATTCAGTGGATCAGGCAGCATCTCTGGAGAACATGGACAGGTGATGTTTCAGGTTGGGACCCTTTCTCAGGCTGAAGAAGGGTCCCAACCTGAAACGGCAACTAACCACATTCTCCAGAGATGCTGCCCAACCCACTAAATTACTCCAGCACTATGTGTCTTATTTGTATAGAACAGCATAGTACAGGAACAGGCTCTTCAGCCACAATGTCCCCGCACATCTCCTTTAAATTTTGTCACTCTATTTTGCCTGAAAGACATGCCCTCTGGCCTTGACATTTCCATCCTGGGAAAAAGGTTCTGGCTGTCTGTGTCTTTTAGAATTGTATATACTTCTAACATGTCTCCCCTCAACCTCTGATATTCCAGAGAGAGCAATCTTCTTAGGTAGCTAATTCCCCCTAATATAGGCAGCGTTCTAGTGAACCTCTTTTGCACCCTCTCCAAAGCCACTACATTATTCTTGTAATGGGACGACCAGAACTGCTGAGATCTTGTTTTGTGCATTAAGAATCATTCCTGCACTGTCATATCTGCTCACAGAGACACATCAAAGGTATATTTGCCCCCTTTTAGTACCTTTATACAAGGGAAGATACTTGTAGTGGCTCGATACAGCCTACAATCTGAGATATGATTTCATCCTTTTATCTGAAGGAGTTTCCAGTCTTCACTGAAAGTTTGATAGGAAGGATTGCAAATGCTGTTTTTTACTAATGATAGGCACAAAGTGCTGGAGTATAAAGGGCCTGTCCCACTGCGGCGACCTGATTGGCAAGTTTAGAAGAGTTTAGGAGAGTTTGAAAAAGTGTCATGTTGAAGACCTCCTTCGACTATGTTGAAGACTAACTACGACTTAACTTTGGGAAAATTGGACACCGAATAAGGGAGAGTGAAGATGACCTTCGATCCCCTTTGACCTCCCTTCGACTATGTTGAAGACTACCTTGGACTGCCTTCAATTACCTTCGACTACCCTCGATTACCTACGGCTAACATGCCGACCTACTACGACCTACTTCGACTAAACCTACGAGTAAAAATGATTGATTTTTTCCATGGCGACCTTTTTTTACTCGCAGGCATTTTTCAGCATGTTGAAAAATACGCTGCGACCTAGCTGAGGCCTCGAGTACACGGGGACTACTCTCGAGCATGAAGGAGAGTTACAAAGACCTCCGACGACCTTGTGCCGACCATGCTGCGGTTGTGAGTCGACGGCAGACTCTTCTGAACTCGCGTATTAGGTCACCGCAGTGGGACGCCCCTTAACTCAGCTGATCAGGCAGCGTTCTGGAAAAAAAGGATAAGACCCGTTTCAGGTTGGAATTTTTCTTCAGACTCTGAAGAACTCGGAGACCTTTTCAGACTGAAAAAGGGTTCCGACCCGAAACGTCACCCATCAGTTTTCCCCAGAATGCTGCCTGACCCACTCATTTTGTGTCTATCTTCACTGAGAATGACCACGTATTCATGGCCTGAATAATTTCACCATTACAGAGAAATTATAAACTCACTCTCTGTGAAGGCAAGCTGCAAAGTACTACTCTTTAGTACATCTGCAAGTTCCTCATAGAACCGTAATTTATGAAGTAGTTTCTATATAATGATCAAGACCAGTACTTTTTGTAGATTTTGCAAACTCTTCCTGCTATATCTACCAACTGGCATTTCTGCTATGTTGTTTCTACATGACACCCAGGAACTCCTTTTGGTAATATTAGCAGGCGTCAAACTACATCATTATATGACTGTGTTCTGTTTGATGTTTAATGATGATTGTGACCTGTTTAAATTCTGCTTGCATTATATTTTCAGACAGTGGAATATGTCCAAGTCTTTACTTGCTCATATGTTAGATTAAAACCATTACATGATTACTTAAAGCAATGTTGTTTCACTTATAGCAAAATATTACTAGGTTGTTATTTAACCTCATAATTTGATCTTGTGTCTGTTGCTGGTTCCACAAAACCTCTGTGAACTGTTTTCTGAAATTCCACCCATTAATTCAATTTCCTCCGTCCATCCATCTTAGAGCATAGTATATGAAAAGCCAAGTTCTTTGAAACATACACAGAGCAGGCTAGGACTCTATTCCTCGGAGCACAGGAGGATGAGGCGTGATATTATAGAGGTGTCGAAAATCATGAGAGGAATAGATTGGGTAGAAGCTCAGTCCCTTGCCCAGAGAAGGGGAATCGAGAACCAGAGGACATTGGTTTCAGGTGAGGAGGGAAAGATTTAATAGGAACCTGGGGGATAACTTTTTCACACCAAAGGTGGTGAGTATGTGGAACAAGCTGCTTGAGGAGGTAGTGAAGGCAGGTACTTCCACAATGTTTAAAAAATCTTTAGATAGGTACATGGATAGGAGAGGTTTAGAGGGAGATGGGCCAAATGCAGGCATGTGGGACATGTTGGTTGGTGTGGGATTGTTGGGCCGAAGTGCCTGTTTCCGTGTTGTGTGACTCTATGCCTCTATGATGCAAAGAATAATTATTGCTTGCATTAGTCCTTTGATTCTAACACATTATTTCACCTTTTGAAGCTGCAGCACACCATTGTGTTTGCTTTTACCACTTTAACTTCTTTTGAGTAATGTTACCATCTCATCCAGAAACATCTTGTTGGACGTCAGTTAAATCTAGGTGTACCTCTCACACCCATCAATCAGAGGTTACGGGTTCAAGTTCCACTGCAGGGTCATCAGTGTTAGTTTAGAGATACAGTGGGTCGCTGGCACTGTAACGTAGCGACTACCACTGCTCCATTGTACTGGGATTGTCTCGAACTTCAGCCTGCCAAGAAAATAACTAATCTCACAGTGGAGTTTGGAAGAATTATTTAAAGGAAAGCGGGTGAATTGTCCCTAGATTTCTCACCCATACCTATCCCCTAACTAACATTACTACAGGAGATTATCTGTTTGATTTCTTCTCGGTATTTATGGGAGTATGTGTCTGCAAACTGACTCGTGTCCACAAACGTGAAAACTATCCCATCGGTTATAAAGACCTTGGATAGTTCCGAGGTTACGACGAAAACTATAAATATGTCTGTCCTTCCTGCCCTCCTTTATTCCTTCCTTCCTTCCCTCCTTCCTTCCATCTCTCCTTCATTCATTCCTTCCTTCCTTTTTTTCCTTCTTCTCCTTTCTTTCTTTTCTCCCTTTTATCTATCTTTCTTACTTTCAATCCTTTTATTTTATTTTTTCATTTTCTTACTTTTTGTTTTCCTTTCTTTTTCTCTTTCTTATGTTTCTCTCTCACATTCTGCCACTTTCAATGTTCACCTTCCTCTTAAATATCTGTGACTGTGGGAGTGTTAGAGAACAGAATGACCAGGGTGTAAGTGCACAGCTCCAGAAGGTGGTGAAGAGTTTGCACAGCGAGCTGACCTTCATTAGGGTGGACATTGAGTGCATTGGGATGTCATGTACCACCTGTACAAGATATTGATGAAGCTACACCTGAAAAAGATTGGCAAATAGCAATTAGGTGGGGGAGAGGAGGATGGAGATAGCAACAGGATGCGGGAGATGATAAGCAGAGAGCAATATACTGCATATTCTGGCCTATGATCAGAAGGGAAGGTGAAGAATGGAATTGAATGAGGAGAG
The DNA here is from genome assembly GCA_963514005.1 of Raja brachyura. The sequence goes on from OY740794.1 coordinate 24,417,764, forward strand.
GTGGTGGCAAATGGGGACAACAGCGAGATGGGAGAGATGAACAGTGGAGCGAAGAAAGGGATTCAGTGGGGGAAGTATGTGGGAGAGGGTGGGAAATGTAACAGGCTGATCTGGGGCTAGGCAGTAAGGTGATCTGTGGAGAGGATCGGGGTAGATTGGAGGAGAAAAAAAGGGACAGAGAGGTGTATATTACCAGAACTTGGTCCTGGCACATGGACAGTCATCGCAAGGATTTAATTGGAAGAAAATGACTGAAGAATTAAAGTGTATTCTTAGTCTATTTCAGTTTATTCGTTTAAATGTCTTAAATTGTTTTTATGCTTTTTAAATACTTTGAGTAGGGTTTAATAGTTTTATGTTTTGTACATTTCTGGAACATTAATGAATGTTCACCAATTGTTGGTTTTAAAGTATTTGAGTTTCTCATTAATACATAGAGTCATACAGTGTGGAAACAGATCCTTTGGCCCAACTTGCCCATACCGTCCAACATGTCCCAGCTACACTAGTCCCACCTGCCCGCTTAGGGCCCATATCCCTCCAAACCTGTCCTATCCATGTACCTGCCCAACTGTTTCTAAAACGTTGGCATATTCCTTGCTTCAATTACCTCCTCGGGCACTTTCAAATACTTTCTTTTCTGATGGTAGCAAAATAGAGTCATACAGCATACAGCCATCTGAAGGCGATTTATGACCAAAAATGTCACCTATCCATGTTCTCCAGAGATGCTGCTTTACTCCAACAGTCTGTGTCCATAAGCATTGAAACTTGTCCTTTGCTCTATCTCATCCATGCCGTCTAAGCGAGTTTAATTTGCCCCCTCTGGACCCATATCCCTCTAACATGTCCTATCCATGTGCTTATCCAAATATGTTTTGAATGTTGTTATTGTACCTGTCTCAACCACTTCCTCTGGCACCTTGTTCCATATATGTACAGCCCTCTGTGTGAAAAGGTTGCCCATCAAGTTTTTATTAAATCTTTCCCCTCTCACCATAAACCTATGTCCTCTGGTTCTTAACTTCCCTGCCCTGGGTAAAAGACTGCATAAAAGTCTGTTCATCCTCATGATTGTATACAACTTTAATAGGATCACCCCTCAGCCTCCTGCGCTCCAAGGAATAAAGTCCTAGATTACACAATGCCTTCCGGAAGGGGCTGTCCCACTTGGGCGACCTATTTGGCGAGTTTAGAAGAGTTTGAAAAAATGACATTTGACGACCTCCTTTGACTATGTAGAAGACATCCTTCGACTATGTTGAAGACCAGCTTTGACTAGCTACGACTACCTACGACTAACTTCGGGAAAATTGGACACCGAATAGTGGAGAGTGAAGACGACCTCCTTTGATCTCATTCGACCTCCCTTCGACTATGATGAAGACTATCTACGACTACCTTCGACTACCCTCGATTACCTACGACTAACATGCCGATCTACTACGACTAAACCTACGAGTAAAAAAAGTATTGATTTTTTCCATGGCGACCTTTTTTACTCGCGGGCATTTTTTAACATATTGAAAAAAACGCCGCAACCTAGCTGAGGCCTCGAGTACACGGAGACCACTCTCGAGCATGAAGGAGAGTTACGAAGACCTCCTACGACGTCATGTCGACCATGCTGTGAGTATGAGTCGAGGGCAAACTCGCCAGAACTCGCGGATTAGGTCGCCCAAGTCTGACAGGCCCTTCAAGCTCCTCGTATATCCTCTCTGCACTCCTTTCAGCCTAATGGTGGTTTTCCTATAGCAGGGTGAGCAAAAGGTAAACATAGCATTCCTATTGCAGCCTCACCACACCTTGTACAACTGCAATATAAATATCTTTAACAGGTTATTGAATGTTTCTGAAACTTTCAATTTGTGTCAGCTGGCTTGATCAGGTATATTTCAATTGAGTTGTGAGGAGTGGCTGATGGAGAGGGCTTAACATTTCCATGTGATGGTTTTACTGGTGTAAGGCCCTATCACTGCACAATCCTTTATCGTTGAGGCAGAGAGCAGCCTCTCAACCTGAAACGTCGCCCATTCCTTCTCTCCAAAGATGCTGCCTGTCCCACTGAGTTACTCCAGCATTTTGTGTCTATCCTCTCTCCACAAATGTTGTCCTCAGGAAATAATTCAGATAAGTGTACATAGAATATGGAACAGTACAATACAGGAACAGGCCCTTCGGCCCACAAAGTCTGTGCCAAAAATCTTCCCACCCTGCTTCCTGTAAGGACCCTACTCCCAATTCCTCCGTCTATGCCACATTTGCACCCAGGATGAGGTGTTCCAAACCAGGGCATCGGAGATGTCCTCATTCTTTAGGGAACGGGGGGTTCCTCTCTTCAATAGACGAGACTCTCACCAGGGTCTCTTCTATACCCTGTAACTCTGCTCTCACTCCCCATCCCCCCACTTGTAACAAGAGCAGAGTCACCCTTGTATATTTCAATTGATTTGTGAGGAGTGGCTGATGGAGAAGGCTTAACATTTCCATGGGATGGTTTTACCTTCCACCCTACCAGCCGTCACATACAACAAATAATCCTCTGACATTTTCGCCACCTCCAACGGGATCCCACCACTGGCCACATCTTCCCATCTCCTCCCCTTTCGGCTTTCCATATGCACCGCTCCCTCCGTAACTCCCTGGTCAATTCATCCCTTCCCACCCAAACGACCCCCTCTCCTGGCACTTTCCCTTGCAACCGCAGGAGATGCTACACTTGTCGCTTTACCTCCCCCCTTGACTCCATCCAAGCGCCCAAGCAGTCTTTCCAGGTGCGGCAAGAGTTCACCTGCACCTCCTCCAACCTCATCTATTGCATCCGCTGCTCTAGGTGTCAGCTGCTCTACATCGGTGAGACCAAGCGTCGGCTTGGCGATCGCTTCACCCAACACCTCCGCTTGGTTTGCAATAACCAACCTGATCTCCCGGTGGCTCAGCACTTCAACTCCTCCTCCCATTCTGAATCCGACCTTGCGGTCCAGGCCCTCCTCCATGGCCAGAGTGAGGCCCACCGTAAATTGGAGGAGCAGCACTTCATATTTTGCTTGGGTAGTTTACACCCTAGCGGTATGAACATTGACCTCTCCAATTTTAGGTAGTCCTTGCTTTCTCCTTCTTTCCCTTCCGCTTCCCAGCTCTCCCTCAGCCCACTGTCCCCACCTCTTCCTTTCTTCTTCCCACCCCCCCCACCCTCACCTCAGTCTGAAGAAGGGTCTCGACCCGAAATGTTGCCCATTTCCTTCGCTCCATAGATGCTGCCTCACCCGCTGAGTTTCTCCAGCATTTTTGTCTACCTCCAAATCTAACTAGAGTCATCTGCCTGCACGTGATCCATATCCCTCCATTCCTTGCATGTCCAAGTGCCTAACTAAAAGTCTCTAATGCCCCTGTCCCACTTCGGAAACCTGAACGGAAATCTCTGGAGACTTTGCGCCCCACCCAAGGTTTCCGTGCAGTTCCCGGAGGTTTTTGTCCTCCGGCAACCACCTTCAACTAGCATTGCAACCGGCTTCGACTAAAAAATTACCGATTTTTAAAACGGAAACCACTTTCGACGATTAGGGAGACTGACAAAAACCTCCAGGAACCGCATGTAAACCTTGGGTGGGGCGCAAAGTCTCCAGAGGTTTCCGTTCAGGTTTCCTAAGTGGGACAGGGGCATTACATTCCACTGTTGTATCTGCCTCTCCCAGCACTCCTGGCAACGCAATCCAGGCACCACCGCCCAGTGTGTAAAAACCCTGCACCATACATCTCCTTTAAACTTTGCACTCTCACCTTAAAGCTGTTCCTTCTAGTCTTGGACGTTTCCTGGGAATAGGTTCCTGACTATCCTCTCTGTCTATGCCTTTCATAATTTTATAAACTTCCATCAGAACTCTCCTCAGCTTCCTTCTCTCCAGAAAAAAACAATCCATGTTTGTCCAACCTCTCCTTGTAGCTGATGTGCTTTAATGCAGGCAGCATTCTGGTAAACCACTTCTGTATCCAGTCCAAACCTTCCACAATCCTTTCTCTAAAGGGACGACCAGAACTACACACAATATTCCAAATGCGGCCACACCAAAGTCTTATAAAACTATAACATGACTTCCCGACTCTTACACTCAATGTCCCGAACAATTCTAAACGTTTGTACTAGATGTTCTATTGACCTCAAATAGTGGACCACTGCCTTCACCCCTGGCAATGCATTCCAGGCACCACCGGCCACTGTGTAATCCTAGGTGTAATCCTGTAATCCGCACCTAGTGGATCTGTCATCACTAAGGAAGACACAAACAATCTCCCAGATGTACTGGAGGACAGACGATCTAAGGGGGTAGAGGAACTGAAAAAAAATTTCATTAGGCGAGAAATAGTATTGGGTAGTCGCTAGAATTTAGAAGATTGAGGGGGGATCTTATTGAAACTTACAAAATTCTTAAGGGGTTGGACAGGTTAGATGCAGGAAGATTGTTCCTGATGTTGGGGAAGTCCAGGACAAGGGGCCACAGTTTAAGTATAAGGGGGAAATCTTTTAAGACCGAGATGAGAAAAACATTTTTTACACAGAGAGTTGTGAATCTCTGGAATTCTCTGCCACAGAAGGTGGTTGAGGCCAGTTCACTGGCTATATTTAAGAGGGAGTTAGATGTGGCCCTTGAGGCTAAAGGGATCAGGGGGTATGGAGAGAAGGCAGGAACGGGATACTGAGTTGGATGATCAGCCATGATCATATTGAATGGTGGTGCAGTCTTGAAGGGCTGAATGGCCTACTCCTGCACCTATTTTCTATGTTTCTATGTAGGCTAATGGGACGGAAGGATGATAAATCCCCTGGACCTGATGGTCTGCATCCCAGGGTCCTCAGGGAGGTGGCTCTAGAAATAGTGGATGCATTGGTGATCATTTTCCAATGTTCAATTGGTTCAGGATCAGTTCCTGTGGATTGGAGGATAGCTAGTGTTATCCCACTTTTCAAGAAAGGAGCGAGCGAGAAAACGGGGAATTACAGACCAGTTAGCCTGACTTCGGTGGTGGGAAAGATGCTGGAGTCAATTTTTTAAGAGGTATTAATGGGGCGTTTGGATAGCAGTAAAAGGATAAGTCCAAGTCAACATGGATTTATGAAAGAGAAATCATGCTTGACTAGTCTTCTGGAATTTTTTGAGGATGTGACAAATAAAATGGATGAAGGGGAGCCAGTGGATGTAGTGTATCTAGACTTTCAGAAAGCCTTTGATAAGGTCCCGCACTTATGATTAAGTGGTGAGACTGGTGATTAAAATTAGAGCACATGGTATTGGGGGGTAGGGTGTTGACATGGATAGAAAATTGGTTGGCAGAACAGAAGCAAAGAGTAGGAGTGAAAGGGTCCTTTTCAGAATGGCAGGCAGTAGCGAGTGGAGTGCTACAAGGCTCGGTGTTGGGGCCGCAACTGTTTACCATATGTATTCATGATTTGGAAGAGAGAATTGGGAGCAACACTAGCAAGTTTGTGGATGACACAAAGCTGGGTGGCAGTGTGAACTGTGAAGAGGATTTTAGGAGGTTGCAGGGTAACCTGGACAGGTTGAGCGAGTGGGCAGATGCGTGGCAGATGCAGTATAATATAGATAAACGTGAGGTTATCCACTTTGGTGGCAAAGGGGGCAGATTATTATCTCAATGGGGTTAGGTTGGATAAGGGTGAGGTGCAGCGAGACCTGGGCATCCTTGTACACCGGTCACTGAAAGTTGGCTTACAGGTACAGCAGGCAGCGAAGAAAGCTAATGCAATGTTGGCCTTCATAACAAGAGGATTTCAGTATAGGAGTAAAGAGGTTCTTCTGCAATTGTATAGGGCTCTGGTGAGACCACATCTGGAGTATTGTGCACGGTTTTGGTCTCCTAATTTGAGGAAGGACATCCTTGTGATTGAGGCAGTGCAGCATAGGTTCACGAGATTGATCCCTGGGATGGCGAGACTGTCATATGAGGAAAGATTGAAAAGACTAGGCTTGTATTCACTAGAGTTTAGAAGGATGAGGGGGGATTTTATGGAAACATATAACATTATAAAAGGATTTGACAAGCTAGATGCAGGAAAAATGTTCCCAATGTTGGGTGAGTCCAGACCAGGGGGCACAGTCTTAGAATAAAGGGGAGGTCATTTAAGACTGAGGTGAGAGAAAAAAAATTTCACCCAGAGAGTTGTCAATTTATGGAATTCCCTGCCACAGAGGGCAGTGGAGGCCAAGTCACTCGATGGATTTAAGAGAGAGTTAGATAGAGCTCTAGGGGCTAGTGGAGTCAAGGGATATGGGGAGAAGGCAGGCACCGTTATTGATAGGGGACGATCAGCCATGGTCACAATAAATGGCGGTGCTGGTTCGAAGGGCCGAATGGCCTCCTGCACCCATTTTCTATGTTTCTACGTTTTCCTGCCTTGGTGATGCTCCAGCTAAGAGGGATATGGAATAAACTGAAACGGGAGCCTTGGAAAGAGAAATAATTCAATTCAATTTTAACCCGATTTTGGAGGATTGATGGGACGCAGGCGACTGCGGCCAAACTTGCTCGGCAATAGGAGAGGTGCAAATCGATGGGGCGAGAGAGTTGAGTTAACTGTCTAGACCTGTGGCCGCAGAAGGTTAGTCATGGTTAGCAGACAGGAGGCAAAGGGTAGGAGTAAACGGGTCCTTTTCAGAATGGCAGGCAGTGATTAGTGGGGTGCCGCAAGGCTCAGTGCTGGGACCCCAGCTATTTACAATATATATTAATGATTTGGATGAGGGAATTCAATGCAACATCTCCAAATTTGCAGATGATACCAAGCTGGGGGGTATAGTTAGGTGTGAGGAGGATGCTTGGAGGCTGCAGGGTGATTTGGATAGGCTGAGTGAATGGGCAGATGCATGGCAGATGCAGTATAATGTGGATAAATGTGAGGTTATCCACTTTGGTGGCAAAAACATGAGGGTAGACTATTATCTGAATGGTGGCAGATTAGGAAAGGGGGACATGCAACGAGACCTGGGTGTCATGGTACACCAGTCATTGAAAGTAGGCATGCAGGTGCAGCAGGCAGTGAAGAAAGCAAATGGTATGTTAGCATTCATAGCGAAAGGATTTGAGTATAGGAGCAGGGAGGTTCTACTGCAGTTGTACAGGATTTTGGTGAGGCCACACCTGGAGTATTGCGTACAGTTTTGGTCTCCAAATCTGAGGAAAGACATCCTTGCCATAGAGGGGGTACAGAGAAGATTCACCAGACTGATTCCTGGGATGTCAGGACTTTCATATGAGGAAAGATTGGATAGACTCGGCTTGTACTCGCTGGAATTTAGAAGATTGAGGGGGATCTTATAGAAACTTACAAAATTCTTAAGGGGTTGGACAAGCTAGATGCTGGAAGATTGTTCCCGATGTTGGGGGAGTCCAGAACAAGGGGTCACAGTCTAAGGATAAGGGAGAATTCCTTTAGGACCGAAATGAGGAAAACATTCTTTACACAGAGAGTGGTGAGTCTCTGGAATTCTCTGCCACAGAAGGTAGTTGAGGCCAGTTCATTGGCTATATTTAAGAGGGTGTTAGATGTGGCACTTGTGGCTAAAGGGATCAGGGGGTATGGAGAGAAGGCAGGTACGGGATACTGAGTTGGATGATCAGCCATGATCACATTAAATGGCGGTGCAGGCTCGAAGGGCCGAATGGCCTACTCCTGCACCTATTTTCTATGTTTCTATGGTGTTCTTACCGGTACCAATGATCCACGAATATCTTGGAAGGTAATCTCCAAAGGATCTGAGGTTTCGGATCTCCCGTGACCAAGCAGTGGATCTGGAGCTTATCTCCATAGTTCAATTTATTCTTGGTGGGAGAAGCAGCGAGGATCTTGGGCCGTTCCTGGTGTCGCTCCACCATCAGGCTCACGACCCTCTTCTCTGAGCCGCTGGAGCTGGTGACCACGCACTCATAATTCCCGCTGTCGGACGGTTTCAGCGACTTGATGTAAAGCGTACCGTTGGTGAAGACGAACAGTTTGGTGCTGATGAATTGCAAGGGTTGGATTTCGGTGCCGTCGAAGACCAGCCAGCGGAGGGAGGGCGGCGGGTTGCCTTCGGTGGTACACGGCAATCTGATGTTCTCCCCGGTCCGTGCCTTGACAGTCTGCCGTGTGTCCTCCAAGATGCTGGGCGGCTGAGCCAACACGTGCATCCGCACCATCACCGTGTGGACCCCAGCCGGGTTGCTGGCGACGCACCTGTAACTACCTTGGTCGTACACGCTCACCGCTTTAATACGGAGCGTGCCATCAGCCAGCACCGAGATTCTCCCGTTGAACGGGCTGTTGTTCTTCACCGTGGTCTTGTTGGAAAGGATCCAGGAGATGGTCGGAGAAGGGCGGCCCTGGGACCTGCACTTCATCTCCACGGGGTATCCCGAGTGGACGGTGATGTCCTTTACTCGAGGCTCCAGTATTTTGGACGGGAGAGCCAGCACAGATAAAGTGACCAGCAGTCGATCGGAGCCGTGCTGGTTCTCGGCTGTGCAGAGGTACTGTCCGCGGTCCTGAACTTTGATCTTCTGAATGGACAGGGTACCGTTTGCAAAGACCTCGAATTTGTTGCCTCGCTTGGTGTTGGCAGTGATTGTTGCCCCTACAACAGAAACAAAGATTCACTTCAAACAATTTAATGTTCACTACAGAATCTATCCATTAATTTCACCATCACATTAAGGAAGGTTATGGAGCCATACAGCTTGAAATCAGGCCCTTCGAGTGAGGGGGTAAATGAGTGTGTGATGAAGTGAATGAGTGGACGAGAAAGTGAATGAGTGAGTGAGAAAATGGATGAGTTGGTAAGAAAATGAATGAGGGAGCGAGAAGGTGAATGAGTGTGGAAGTAAATGGGTGAGTGATAAAATGAATGAGTGTGAGAAGTGAATGGGTGAGTGAAATAGCAAAAAAGTGTTATTTATTCTATGTAAGTGATATTATCTATAGTTGTACTGTAGAAAGTATGCAAACGATGTAACAACACTATTATATGCAGCATAGAACTTATTGCCCAATATAAGTTTCATGGGAGTAGTTGTGTTCTGAGAATTTTCAAATGGGTCGAAAGCGTGTGTGTTCGGGGAAAAGTTAGGAACTTAAGAGGTTTAAATTAATTGAAAATGCCACTACGCAAACTAAAAGCCAAAGGACATCAAAAGTTGTCAAAGGCTGTGGGGAAAATGCAGAAGAATGGGGTTGAGAGGGAGATATAGATCAGCCATGATTGAATGGCTGAGTACACTCATGGGCCTAATGGCTGATTCTGCTCCTGTGACTCACCGACTTACGACATCAAATCGTATCAAGGAACCCCAGTCTGAAGAAGGGTCCCGACCCGGAAAGTGACCTCTCCATGTTTTCCAGTGATGCTGCCCAACCCGTTGAATTACTCCAGAACTTTGTAGGCTTTCGGGAGAGTGAATGGATGTGTTGATGGGGGTGGGGGGGGGGGGGGGGGGGTCCAATCGGTGAAATGCGAACAACTGAACAAACATGCCATTCGACCAAGCGGTGGGGTGGGAGATTGCAACCTTCACGTGGTCCGCTCTGTTTCGTCACATGCAATCAACCCAAGTGCACAATCAAATAGAACAAGTTGTCCGACAACTTTAGGCTGTGCACGCCACACGCAAGGAGAAGAAGACCAAGCGGTGAGGAATAGGTTGAATGAGTTTGGACTTTCGACTTTAGATAATACAGCATGGAAACAGGCCCTTCGGCCCGCCGAATCGCGCCGACCAGTGATCATCCCGTGCACTAACAATGACCTACATACTAGGGACAATTTACAATTTTACCGAAGCCAATTAACCTACAAACCTGTACATCTTCAGTGAAGGAAACCTGAGCACCCGGGGAAACCCACGCGGAGAACGTACACACTCCGTACAGACAGCACCGGGAGTCAACCCCGGGTCTCTCACGCTGCAAGGCAGCAACTGTGCCGCCCTCCGTTGGTCGGTCTAAGTGAATGGGTGACTGAGTGGATGAGTGAATGCGACACAAAGCCCTTCCACTACAATCACTAGAACGCTCGCACCTGCATTGACAAGACATCCCCTCGCATTAAACCATCTACCTGTCCAGCCAAAGCGCATTTCTGAGATCACTGGACCACTCACCCCTCATCCGCTGCGCCACCAAACCACTCGAGAATCTTACCGGTCGAGATCTTTGTCCATGTAATGGCGGGGTGGGGATTTCCGGAGGCCTCACAAGTTAGGACAGCGTCAGAATCGGCCAGCACCGTGAGACTAGCTGCCGTCCCATCGGTTATTCTCGGCTTTGAGGGCCGCTGTCCCATCAGCGGATCCACGGCGATAACATTGGGCGAGGAAGGGTCGGCCTCGCTGGACAGGTCCTCTCTGCTGTCTCCGACGTCTATGGCGTTCTCAAGGTCCACGCTTGGAGCGGGGCTGGTCGCTCTATGTTCACTCGGCGCCTCTGTGGAGCTCAGCGAGATTGTTGGACTTGAGCTGAAGATGCGGCCGCGGGACATTCCCCACCGCGGATTGGTCTCCCCGAGAGCAGGGGGCATGGGCGGCGGGCGGCTGCGGGGCGGAGAGGTGCCAAACCGGTGCAAGGTGATGCGGAATCTGGGAACAGCCTTGGAGGTGGGCTGGAAGGTGGTGAGGGCGCGGCTAGAGGTCGGAGCCGCAGTGGTGGGGCGCTGGCTTGATTCGGTGACCAGCGCGGCGGTCGTGGAAGTGCTAGATGTTGGGGGAACAGGACGAATTCTAATTCTGGGCAACCGACTTGTCTTGGTGGCGGCATATGTTGGAGCCATTGGGGGTGTGGTCCCGGCATCTTCAGAGGGGGGCGATGGTATGATTGTTGGGGCGCTTGCAATGGGTTGAATTGTTGGGCTTGATAGAACCCGAGGCTTGGGACCATAGTGGATCACAGCCGTCTGAGGGTAACGTCTCCAGTTCGCACCGATGTTCCAAGTGCTGGTCTCTACTGCAACGGGAAAAGGCGCTTTGGTGGTTGCTGGGACAGTCGGAGTCACGGCCAATCTTGTGTTGGTCGTGTCTAGTATTGTCTTCCTGTTCTCGGCCGCCGAGCGATTCCGTCCGGAGGTTGTCCACGAAGAGAAAGCTCGGCTCTTGGTTCTACCGAAGGGTTTTCCCGGTCTCCTACGCCGGAAGAACGCCCGTTGTCTGGTGGTGAGAGTTGCCCGGGTAGTGGTGCTTGTGATAGTAGGGGCGGTCTCTGTAGTGGCCGCTGCCGTTCCAACAGTAGATGGGAGGATGGTGCTCGTAATCGCGCCGGCAGAGGTGACGGGGATCCGCGTGGTTTGTCCGGTGGTGGTGTCTTGTGTACGTGGGGTGGTTGGAGCGAGTACCGTGGGTTCCACCATTGGCACCGAGGTCACCACATCTTGGAGAGTCGGCTTGGTCAGAACGAACGTACCTTGAGGAACAATTTTAGGCCCGTTACCCTTCATGGGTTTCCGAAGCCGCCGGAGTACATCCCTTTGACTATTGAACCCGAAAAGCCTATCCCAAGGGATCTTCCCACGAACAGCCTTGTGGGGCTGGCTGCTAGGCTGGATAGTGGTTGGAGTATATGTTGAAGAGTAGATAATTTGGGGTGGACTTTCTGTAGGTCTCTTGATAGCTAGTAAGGTGGGGTTCGGGCTGGTCGCCGGGGGTTGCGTTGTGGTTTTCGAAGTGGGGGCTTGTGTGCTGCTATCGGAACTGGTCGCCCGATGCGAAAGGTCCTCCCCTCCGGTCGTACTCATCCCCAGCACACTTACGCTTTGGGCGTCTTCCTCCAAGGGACCTCTGCCAAACCGGATCTGTGGCTGAGCGGGAACTTCGGCTTTCATCATCGGTGCCATCTCAGTCTGCGTGGGAAGGGGCAGCGGGAACGGGAGTCGCAGTGGGACCTCGGTGATAGCGGAGTTGCGATGTGACTGTGTCAGTGGGGACCCGCCGTGTCTCCGCCGACCCGGTCTCGCAATGCTATACCAGTGTCTGTTAGCACCTGGCCGGCCGTATCGACGCCTGTATGGCTGTTTACGTCTTCGTCCCCAAAACCTTGGTTTGGAAAGTGAGGCGTCGGTAACAGTGTGGCTCCGCAGGCTGCCAGTGGTGGATCGCAAGGGGGGTGGAGAGGTGGTGGCTTTCTGCCTGGGCTCAAGTGGGACTTGGTGACCATGGTCTTTCGTGGTGATAGGGTGATGGTGGCCACCACTGAGGGTCACGCTCCCGCCTTTAGAGACCTCCGTTTGCGTTGTATGTTCTCCTGGTGGGATTATATCTGCCTCTGGCGTGGGCATCCGCATTGTGGCTGGGGTAGGTGCAAGGGTAACACGAAGATCCAAAATATCATCGGAGACCGTCATTTGCCCTTCAGCATTGGGTTGTTGGCGATTTGCAGTTGGGGCTTTGACACCTCCCGATCTCCTTTTATCAACGGAATCTGTGGGCACAGGATGCAGACTGGGGTATGTGGACACCTGACTCATTGAGAACGTTGTTTCCCTTTCGATAGGTGGTGTGGTCTGTACCAGCATTGGAGACTGTGCCAACACTGGCGCTTCATTCGCATGGGCACCCTTTGGCCTTATGTGAGGAGATACCAGTGTGACTGGAACCTCTCGTGGCCGCCTGGTGGTCACCACCATGAATTCTTCGTCCACCGGGCTATCCTGGTCGTCTCCCGACGCTTCCCTTCCATCCGGAGATGCCTGGGAACCCCCCTGAGGTTTATCTGTGATTCCTCGCGTTGTTGTTGTTGTTGGTGTTGGCTTGGCTACGGCGTTCTTCCTGGCCCTTTCCAGATACTCGGCCCAATGCTTCGGATCAACTTTTCTGGGCTGCTTCAACGTCCTCCGGTTGGCCCACCAGCGAGCTCGGGACCTCCTGCCGCCACTGGCTCTTCTCCTGGGTGCCACCGCAGCGGTTGTTGGCTGAGTTATGGGTTCTGAGGTGGTGGTTTGGTCTTGTTTATAATCTGGCGTGTTTTCCGTAGCGGACTGGCTATGGTTTCTCCCCGCTTCTTCAAACTCCTGTGACTCTTCCTCACTCTCCCCTGAACCTAAGCCGTCCACTGCCGCGTCGTTATTTTCAGCGCTTCCTTTATCGGGGCCGGTCACCGTCACCTGGAGTGCCAGGAGATCAACCCCATAGCGGTTGGAAGCCACACACCTGTAATAGCCGCCGTCTCTGACCGTCAGCTTCTTTATCATCAGCGTCCCATTTGGTGTTATCTCCTTATTGGAAGTGGTGCGATCTAAAACCCTGTGGTCAGGAAGGACCCATCTGACGGTAGCATTTGGAATTCCAGAGGCTTGGCAAGGGAGCTGCAAGGAGTCCCCACTAGATTTGGAAATGTAAGGTCCATTTATGTCCTTCTCAGAAACGCTGGGGTCCAGTATGGTCACCCTGAAACTCAGCACGTCTGCATCTTGGTAATTGGTTCCGACACAGTGGTAGATGCCAGTGTCGTAGAGGTCAGCATAGCTTAACGTGAACTTGCCATCGGCACTGACTGAAATCCGGCTGTCCTCGCTGCTGTAAGGCGCTCGGACCTTGCTACCATCTGGAAGAATCCATTCGTTGATGGGCTTGGGGTCACCAAAGGCTTGGCATTCCAATTCCACGGTCCCACCCATCACCACGAAATGTTCAGTCCTGACACTGCTTGCTCTCTTTATCATCACCCAGCTGTTTTTCCCTGGCTTCACATCCAAGTCTTGGAAGGTGACCTGGAAGTCTATGAGGTACTTGATCTGCAAGACATTGAGGGTTGTCCTGCTCCTGTCCAGCTGCAGTGTGATTTCACTGTGCAGTAGCCACGAAGGCTCAGCTCTGATCTCTGCCTGGATACCCGTAAAATAGTGCATGTCCATGGATGGGGGCTGTTTGTAAAGGTAGCTCATGGAAGGTGTTTCAGTCAGCAGGGTATCCCGCTCCAGCTTTAGTGGTGAGTCTGTGTACATCGCCAGGATCCCCCATAGTCGTTGGATCTTCTCGTAATCAACGTAGCAAAGAAGGAAGGTGGATAGGGATGTATTGAGCAGCACATGGTCTTCTTTCTGATCCACGATTACGTCTGGTGTTTTCACCGGCCTGTGTACATTGCAGGTTATTTCACACCCATTCCCCGACTGGTCGCTCATGTTCAAACTCATTTGACCCAACGGTGCCACGAAAGCCTTCGCATGACCGAGAGCATAGTCCCCTTCTTCTTCCATAACACTGCTTCGGATCTTCAGGGGAGACTGTATCTTTGATGGCATGCAAGCAAACGTGGAAGAAGGTAACTGTAAAATATCCTTGCCCTTAGAGACACTTGGATTCGCACACACTGGGCAGACCTGGCCATTGGGGTAGTTGCGATCTCGCTTGCACTTAAGCACACCTGTAAAAGAAAATGTGCAGCGTTATTCTGGGAGATTTAGGCTTTTGCCAGTTAACAAACTGTTCACAAAGAAAAGATTTCCCGCAAGTCCTTATTCATTTCATTATTAAGCAAAGAATTGGAGATGAACGTAGAAACAAGGAATTGCAGAAAATTCCTTGTTGTGTCCTTTACAAAAAAAAGGACACAACATGCTGGAGTAACTCAGCAGCTCAGGCAGGATCTCTGGAGAGTGTGGATAGGTGACATTTTGGTTGGGACCCTTCTCTAGACTCAGACTCTGAACTGGGGTCCTGACCCAAAATGTCACCTATCATCCTTATATCCCAGTTATTAGCACATCTTACCCATCCAACAATGGACTATTGTGGACTCCATCCTTCCTTTGGTCATCTATTGTCAGCCTTGTTTCCTGGCCTTTTTTTGCCTCTAGTCCCCCCGCCCCCTCCACACCTCTATCTTTCAGTCTGAAGAAATGTTCTGACCTAAAATATCACCTATTCCTTTTCTCCAGAGCTGCTGTCCGACCTGCTGAGTTCTTCAATTAGAGATTCATTATCTGTCTGCAGAAGGGTTTCGACCTGAAACGTCACCCATTCCTTCTCTCCAGAGATGCCGCCTGTCCCGCTGAGTTACTCCAGCATTTTGTGTCTATCTTTGATTTAATCCAGCATTTGCAATTCTTTGCTCCACATCAATTATCTGTGCAATGTGTCCTCTCCTATATTCTTACTTGGTAAACAAATTTATGAGATTTGTGAAAATATGATGTGCGGGATGAAATTCCTTATTTTCTATAATTTTTTGGGTACTTTGAGAATCTGAGGAGTTTGGTAGGATTGGGGTAGAGATACATGCAATGAGTGTAAATAAGGTCATAAGGGATAGTCGTAGAATTAGGCCATTCATAGAAACATAGAAAATAGGTGCAGGGATAGGCCATTCAGCCCTTCGAGCTTGCACCGCCATTCAATGTGATCATGGCCGATCATCCACAATCAACCCTTCGGCCCAACTTACCCACACCGGCCAACATGTCCCGGCTACAATAGTCCCACCTGCCTGTGTTTGGTCCATATACCTCCAAACTTGTCCTATTCATGTCCTTTTGACATTAGAAAGTTGTTGAATGAGTTAATGTGTAATGCAAGGTATCGTATTTGTCACCAGTGACATGATCTAACAACAAATAAGTGTTAGTAAATAACCACAGGTAAATAGCAATAGATAAATGACTGACTATACCTGGCAGCCTTTCATTGAGTTCAGCTAACCACTTCAAGTTACAGTCACAAAACCATTTGTTGCCATGAAGGTAAATACTTTCAATTTCTGTGATGTAAGAAAGCAGGTCACTAGGGATGGATGTCAAGGCATTTTCTGACAGATAAAGATGCTTTATTGAAGATACTTTGAAGATCTGGTTGAAGCGAAAAGTGACAAATGTATCTCGGTGGATTTCTTGCAGCATGTTTCCTTCTAAGTGGAGTAGCTTCAATGTAGCAAGCCCATAGAATGCCTCGGGGTTAATGAATTCAATGTTGTTGTGGTCCATATGCAACCGCACTATGCTCCGTAGACCATGAAAAGCCTCGCGGTTCAATGCTTTCACCTTGTTGTAGCTCATCTTCAGAACCTGTAAAACCAACAGGTAAAGTTGTTATCATCCAATCAATGGTGTTTATGGAACAATGGAGACATACACAGTAATTCAAGGATCTTAAAATAAAAAAAATCGACAATGTTATCAGATGAACTGGATTAGAGCATTTCAGCAAAATAAAATATGGAAATAAAATAATTTAAGGATTGACTCCATCTATGGAGCTGTGGAATTCTTTGCCACAGAAGGTCGTGGAAGCAAAGTCAGTGGATCAATTCAAGGTAGAGATAGA
Organism: Raja brachyura; assembly: GCA_963514005.1. The sequence continues at coordinate 24,434,057 of OY740794.1, forward strand.
TAGATTCTTGATTAGTACAGGTTATGGGGAGAAGGCAGGAGAATGGGGATAGGAGAGAGAGATAGATCAGCAATGATTGAATGGCAGACTTGATTACACTTCACGCTGCCTTGGCAATGTCACCAGTATAATCATGGAGAAGTCACACCCACCTGGTCACTCCCTCATCTCCCCTCTTCCTTCAGGCAAGAGGTACAAAAGTTTGAAAACACGTACCTCCAGATCTAGAGGCAGTTTCTTCCCAGCTGTTATCAGGTAATTGAACCATCCTATCACCTGGAGGGCAGTCCTGACCTACCATCTACCTCGATGGAGACTCGGACTTTCTGGTCTTTATCCTGCACGAAACATTATTTCCTTTATCCTGTATCTGTACACTGTGGACGGCTTGATTGCAATCATGTATATTCTTTCCACTGACTGGATAGCATGCGACAAAAACAGCTTTTCACTGTACATTGGTACACATGCTAATAAACGAAACTAAACTAATCTCTTACTGAATTTCTCTGGTGTAAGTGTGATGGTTAGATAAATGGGTGATGGAAGTACAATGTTCATAGTGCTTAGAGTCATAGACTCATATGTATGGAAACAAGCTCTTTAGCCCAACTTGTCCATGCCAAACTAGATGCCTCATCTAAGCTAGTTTCATTTGCCCACATTTGGTCCTTATCTTTCTAAATGTTCCCTATCCATGTACCTATCCAAGTGTCTTTTAAATCGGGTTATTGTACCTGCCGCAACTACCTCCTCTGGCCGCTAATTCCGTATCCCTATCACCCACAGAATGAAAATGTTGCCCCTCAGATTCCTTTTAAATCTTTCCCCTGTTATCTTAATCTGGTTAATTTACAATACCCCAATGAATGATTAGTTAATCCTGTTTTAAATTGACGGATAGCATCAGCCAATAATTACTTGCAACTAGAATCGTGCTGACCATAAATTATCTGTTGACTCTAGTTCTATGTTATCCCATTTTTGCATCTACTCCCAACACACTAATTAACCTACAAACCCAATAATCTGATTTGTCCAGCCAGTTTTAGAATCCTTCCCTTTCTTTAATCATATTTGTATGTTCCCCATGTGACAGTGTGGGTTTCTCCAGGTGCTCCGGTTTCCTCCCACACTCCAAAGATGTGCAGGTTTGTAGGTTAATTGGTTTCTGTAAATTGTCCCTTGTATGTGGGATAGAACTCGTGTATGGGCGATGGTTGGTCAGCACGACTCAGTGGGCCGAAGGTCTTGCTTCCATGCTGTATCTATAAATTAAGGCTAAGAAATTCAGCATATCTCCAACGACCTTTACCAATTATCTACAATGCATCAGAAAAAGCATCCTACCTGAATAATCACAGCTTGGTTTGGCAAATGTACTGTGGGTTAATTGGCTTCATTAAGTTGCAAGAACAAAATTGTCTCTAGTGTGTGTAGGTTAATGTATGGGCTGATCACAGGTCAGTGCGGACTTGGTGGGCCTGTTTCCGTGCTGTATCTCTAAAGTCGAAAGTCACCCACTCAGCCAAATTTCAAAACTGTAAGTGGTCCCTGTTTCAGTCATGAATGTATCACATTTGTACATCCCTTGGGTTCACTATGTCTTGCTAAGTGCAGCACCAATAATAACTAGTAATTTGACAACCTCATGTCCATGTAAAGAAAAGGGTACAGGTGATTTATTAACTGAATACATAATGCACCCAGGTCTATCAATTAAGTTTAAAATATTCATTCAGACAATTATTCCAGAAGATGAATAGTGCACTTTGCCAAGAACAGTGGATATTTGACTGTAATCCAGATATCTGCACTAATAAACAAGATAAATACATGTCAGTATCACTGTGGAATTTAAATATTTAATTAAGTGCATCTTGAATGAAAACTAGGATCATTAATGGTGAGGACAACATTACCAGAGTTCCTAACATCCCAACTAAACCTCCATTTTGAGCGGAAATTCTCTACTCTGACACAGACTAGCTGATAGTTGATTCCAGGCCTTCCAATATTGCTCAGTAAACCTCTCAGTTCAAGGGCAATTTGGTATAAATAATACTTCCTATGAATGAATGAAAGAAAATCGAACGTGACAAAACAACATTATTTCCTTTTGAATATATTTTTTCTACTTGCAAGTAGGAATTATTAATTTAGTTTAGTTTATTGTCATGCATACCGAGGTACAGTGAAAAACTTTGGTTGCATGCTAATTAGTCAGCGGAAAGCTGTTATCAGGCAACTGAAGCATCTTACTAACAACTAGAGAGCAGTCCTGAACTTCTATCTACCTCATTGGAGACCTTCGGACTATCTTTGATCAGACTTTACTGGCTTTAACTTGCACTAAACATTATACACATTATTCCCTTTATCATGTATCCGTACACGGTAGATACAATAGACAATAAACAATAGACAATAGGTGCAGGAGGAGGCTATTCGGCCCTTCGAGCCAGCAGCACCATTCAATGTGATCATGGCTGATCATCCCCAATCAGTACCCTGTTCCTGCCTTCTCCCCATATCCCCTGACTCCCCTATTTTTAAGAGCCCTATCTAGCTCTCTCTTGAAAGCATCCAGAGAACCTGCCTCCACCGCCCTCTGAGGCCGAGAATTCCACAGACTCACAACTCTCTGTGAGAAAAAGTGTTTCCTCGTCTCCGTTCTAAATGGCTTACTTCTTATTCTTAAACTGTGGCCCCTGGTTCTGGACTCCACCAACATCGGGAACATGTTTCCTGCCTCTAGTGTGCCCAAGCCCTTAACAATCTTATATGTTTCAATGAGATCCCCTCTCATCCTTCTAAACTCCAGAGTGTACAAGCCCAGCTGCTCCATTCTCTCAGCATATGACAGTCCCGCCATCCCGGGAATTAACCTTGTAAACCTAAGCTGCACTCCCTCAATAGCAAGAATGTCCTTCCTCAAATTAGGGGACCACAACTGCACACAATACTCCAGGTGTGGTCTCACTAGGGCTCTGTACAACTGCAGAAGGTAGACCTCTTTGCACCTATACTCGATTTCTCTTGATATAAAGGCCAACATGCCATTCGCTTTCTTCACTGTTTGCTGTACCTGCATGCTTACTTTCATACACTGATGTACAAGGTCCCCCAGATCCCGTTGTACTTCCCCTTTTCCCAACTTGACGCAATTTAGATAGTAATCTGCCTTCCTGTTTTGCTACCAAAGTGGATAACCTCACATTTATCCGCATTAGACTTCATGCTCAATTGTAATCCTGTATGGTCTTTCCAGTAGCCGGTTAGCAGCTTTTTCTGGTAAAGCTGGTAAAACATATCACTATACCTCGGTACATGTGGCAACAAACTAAACTAAACTAAACTAAATCATTCGCAGTGTACAGATACATGATAAAGGAAATCTGTTGGAGTAGAGGTTTAAAAGAGTAGAGCAATTTTAATGTGCGATTGCACTTCACGTCCGGGACCAGCACACACAGAGTCACATGACTTGGCCATCAATGGAGCAAAGGAATGGGTGACGTTGCGGGTCGAGACCCTTCTTCACCCGAAACGTCACCATTCCTTCGCTCCATAGATGCTTCCTCGCCCTCTGAGTTTCTCCAGTTTTTTTTGTCTACCTTCAAAAAGGGATATAGATAGGTTAAGTGAGTGGACAAAATGTAGCCACACGGAACTGTAGATGCTGGTTAATACACAAAAGGATACAAAGAGCTGGAGTAACACAGCAGGTCATAGCATTTCTTGAGAACATGGATAGGTGATGTTTCAGGTTGAGACCCCTTTTCAGACTCTGAATGTTTGAAGAAGGGTCTCCGCCTGAAGAAGTCTGAAGAAGGGTCCCGACCCAAAACATCACCTTTCCATGGTTCTCCAGGGATGCCGTCTGACCCTGTGAGTTACTCCAGCAATTTGAGTCCTTATGTGTATTAAGCAGCATCTACAGTTCTTTGTTTCTACAAAAAGAATCTTGGAGTCAGGCAATCTATGCTTGTCATTATCCATGTTCTCCAGAGATGCTGCTTGAACTGCTGAGTTTCTCCAGCATTTTGTGTCCCTAAGTGAGTGGGCACGATGTTGGAAGGTGAAATATAATGTGGTAAAATATCAAGCAAGTGGCTTTAGAAAGAAGAATGGGAATGTAAACTATTATTCAATTGGAGGGACACTACAGAATGTTGCAACACAAAGGAAATATGGGTGCCCTGGTGTATGAAATCCAAAATAAATCAGTATGCATATGTGAAAAGTAATTAGGAAAACTCATGGTATGTTGGTCTTCATTGCAATGGATATGGAGTGCAACATTAGCCAAGTCTTGGTGCTATGTTACAAACTGCAGGTGAGACCATATCTGCAGTACTACAGAAAAAAAGAACTGCGATACTGGTTTATACCAAAGATAGACACTAGGTGCTGGAGTAATTCAAAGGGTCAGGCAGCATCTCTGGAGGAAAAGGATGGATCATGTTTCTGAAGAAGGGTCCCGACCCGAAACATCACTCATCCTTTTTCTCCAGAGATCTTGTCTGACCCACTGAGTTACTCTAGCAATTTGTGTCTATCTACACTACTGCATATGGCCTCAGCCTCTAGACATAAGGAAAGACCTGCTTATGATAGAAAGCAAAGAACAGAAGATTCACCATGTTGATTCTTTGGTACTAAGTCTGAATTAACCTATATCTCATCACCATTTCTAACCAATTCCCATATCCGTTGGCTTCCTTAGTGTACAAATGTATGGCAGTGCCATTGTTGAATGGTCTCAATCTCCCAGTGTTCAGGCCTCTTGGGATCGAAGATTGGATGGGTATCAAGTGTCAGCCTTGCCAACACTAAGAATGGACTGAAGAAAAGCACTACCATCCATCAGATGATGACATCCTACCTGTAGACTCTGCAGATCTTTGAATGCATTGTCTGGTATCTCTTGGATCTTATTGCTATGAAGCATCAACAACTCGAGATGTTTTAAGCCAGAAAAGCTGCCATTTGTTAACATCATCAAGTTATTGTAACTGTAATAAAATAAAAACAGTTTTAGTGCCAAATTCAAACAGATCAAGGATGAACAAAGGAAGATGATTCAAACATACCCCAAATTTATGCGTTCCACTTGAGCTTGGATGCTTTCTGGAATGGCGTTGAGGTATCTGAAGGTGCAGTGGATCTCGGTGGGTATGTAGCAAGCACATGGTTTGGGACAGGCGAGGCAGATGCTCCAAGACCAGGTGAAAACAGCCAGGAACACCAGTAGACTCCAATGCGGAGAGCAGGAAGAGAAGCTTCGCCCACTGACCACAGCCATCCTCTTTTAGGACCTTGGAAAGTAGTCACATGCCACAAGTTTCCTGTCAATGGACCTGAGACCTGAGGAATGCAAGGGTGTGTTTATACACCTTAACTTCGAATAGTGACAATTAGAGATGTCTAAAACAAATATTTGGTTTATTGCATTTACTAACATATTCTAATGTCATAAGCAAAAAAACCTACATTTTTTGTCAATTAAACCATTCTCAATCACAACAACCAAACAACATGTTGGAACATATCAATAAACAATGCATTGTGTTATAAGTTGTCGATAGGTGACGTTTCATGTCCAGATCCTACTTCAGTCGGAAGAAGTATTAGGCAATTCAGCCCATCAAGTTAACTCCGCCATTCAATCATGGCTGATCTATCTTTCCCACTCAACCCCATTCTCCTGTCTTCTCCCCTTTACACCTGTCCCCTGACATGTTCTAGCCAGACTTGCTGAGTTACTCCAGCACTTTGTGTCATAGGGTCATGCAGCATAGAATAGACTCTTCGGCCCAACTTGTCCACATCGACCAAGATACTAGCCCCACCTACCCACTAATGACGAAAAGTCCTTCTAAACCTGTCCCACCCATGCACCTGTCTAAATGTTTCTTAAACAGTGCGTGTAGTCTCGGCCTCAGCTACCTCCTCCGGCAGCTCGTTCCACACGGTGTGAAAACGTTTCCCCTTAAGTTTCTATTTAATCCCCCACCTTAAACCTATGTACTCGTTTGAATATTTGCTGCCAAGACCTGCACCCGCGGCGGCTCCACCACAGGCTTCAGTGCTCACCGCAGCGCACCACCTACTCCTCGCGGATGCATATTGAGGTAAGGTATTCTACCGTAATGTAAGGATGTATATGTGGTCTATTGAGTTTTAAAGATGATCTTTTATTAGGAAGCAATGCAGGGTCTAAAATGCCGATTAGAAGCACGATTGCTTGGTGCGTTACTTTTAGTCAATGACAGGTTACTCGGGCAAATCACTGACTGTTCGTGCTGAACCCTTTCGACTTGATGTCGAGTTTACAGTACATTTTCACAACTTGACGTACACATTTCCGTGTCTCCGCTGGGTCTCGCTTAAAGCTCTGTGCATCCAGCAGCGGGGAACTCCTGCAATCACCACCAAACGTTAAAAGTATGTAAATATGTTTTACTGAAACTGTCTGCACGCACTGGACTTTTCCCCTCGTATATTATATTGCTCTGCTCTATCCGAGTCCACACTCTGGACTCTTGAAACTCGTTTCCTCCCGCGTTCCTCAAACGCACCGCATCGCTAAACCTCTCCCTGGACCTACACGCATAATTGATTGTTCCAGTTTTCTCTGGAGCGTCGGAGGTTGAGGGGAGGTCTGACAGAAGTCTCTACAAATTCTCACAGGTATAGATATAGAGTAGGCAATCAAAATGTCAGACTAGAGGCATAGCTTTAAGATCAGAGGGGGAGTTTAAAGGAGATGTGCGGGACGTTTTTCTTTAAACAGAGAGCGGCGGGTGCCTGGGTCGCCCTGGGGGGGGGGGGGGGGGGGGGGGAGGGAGACAGATACGATCGTGACTTTGTGAAGTTGAAGAAGGGTTCCGACCCGAAACGTCACCTATTCCTTTTCTCCAGAGATGCTGCCCGACCCGCTGAGTTACCCCAGCATTCGGCATGAACCAGCATCTGCAGTTCCTTCCGATGCACGATTGTGGCTAAGATATTTTTGGATATATATTTGTAAATGGAGAGATATGGATTATGTGTACACAGATTGTTATATAGAGAGGGTGGCGGGTGTCTGGAACGCGCTACCAGGGGGGTGGAGGAGGAGGCAGATGAGATGGTGGTGTTGCAGCTTTTAGATAGGCACACGGGGCCAGGAACCAGGGTGCTTTTTTGATATCTTATGAGAAATGGAACCATAGCACTCTTACTAACAACAACAGCGCAACAGGTTTGGAAACAATGGATGGGGTATGGACCACTTGCAGGCAGAGGAGATTAGTATATTTTGGCATCATGTACAGCACAGACATTGTGGGCCAAATGGCCTGTTCCTGTACTGCGCTACGCTATGTTCTATGCTCAAACCGCCTGTTTAGATGCTTAAAAAGAGGGTACACAAAATGCTGGAGAAACTCAGCGGGTGCAGCAGCATCTATGGAGCGAAGGAGATAGGCGACGTTTCGGGCCGAAGCCCTTCTTCAGAGGACTTTGTAAAAGGAAGCTTGTTTTACAACGAAGGCAATAAACAGTAACACGAGTGACTCGCCTTGTGAGGTTTGCATGGATTGCTCCTTCCCTGGGCTAATGTTTCCCGGCGGCTTCCCCGTGGATTAGCTGCTGCGGTTCAGACGCCTTCTGTTGCTTCCCTGGGCGAGGCCGCTCTCTCTCCTGAGGATAGGTCACAGAGCGGTGACTGTACACCAACATCTAGAACCTGATTTGCACTCATTCGACCTGCAATCACTTTGAGCCCCGCCGGCATCCAAACCCTTTGCCGTCCCTTGGCCGTTTGCAAAGCAGCTGCGCGCCTCGAACTAGAAGCTTGGTGCCCGGCCCACTGTTAATTACGTATTGGTTGGCATGTAGACAAATGCTGCATGCTGACACAGACTCAGAGACTACCTTTAAATTTCTCCCAAGCCGACTTGTATTCATTTAAGCCCAGAATTAACATACGCTCAAAGGAAAACGAAATCATAGCAACAATAACTTCCTGGGAACCAATATTGGTAGATTTCAGCACTAAACGCGGAACCTGTTGACGAAAAACACTTCCTTATTTCAAAACGACGGTCAGATTTTGTTTGGTACTTTATTTCAGCAAGTTCACGGGCGTGCGGCGCTGCCCAGATGTTTAAAGACAGCAAATCCCCCTCGTGTAAACACTACAAGATCCAAGGCGTGGGAGGCAGAGAGAGGGGAGGCTGTTCTGTGGAAGATAGACACAAAGTGCTGGAGTAAAACTCAGCACGGGTCAGGCAGGCAGCATCTCTCGGTCGGGCCAGCATTCAATAAGATGGAGACGCAAGGAACTACAGATACTGGAATTGCCAGCAAAACATAAACTGCTGGAGGAACTCGGAACTCAACGGGTCAGGCAGCATTTGTGGAGGGGATGGGCAGACGACGTTTCAGGTCGGGACCCTTCTACAGACCTGATTCAATGTGTTCTCCCTTTATAAAACAATCCACCGAACCTCTATTTGCTATTTTAACCCCTGAACCGCTGCAATCACTCTCTACCCCATCACCCATCCCACTTCTATCAGAAGCATCTGAATGCCTACGCAGGGGCTGCTGAAATTAGACTAAACGGAACTAATTCATTATGATTTTATTGGCAGGGAAGATCAGAAGAACCGCACATCCCGTGGGTTTTGCTGTCGCCCCGATTCCCACACCGTTTCTCATGCGAAATACTTATGACCCGTTGCTTCTGCTTATTAGTGGCGACCCCTCTCCTGTAGATACCGGAAGGGTATTGTGGAGTCGGTTTTTGTTGTTGTGGGGGAACACAAAGAACTGCAGATGCTGGAAACTTGAGTGAAACACAATCTGCTGGAGGGTCTCAACGGATCAGGCAGCATCAATGGAGGGAATGGGCAGGCGGCGTTTGGGGTCGGGACTCTTCTTTAGATTGTAAATACGCTCTCTCACAGACACGCACGGTTTCTCTGAAAACAGGCACACACACAGACACACACACACACACACACAGACAGACAGACACACACAGACACACACACACACACACACACAGACGCAAAGAGACACACACATACACAGACACACACACAGACAGACACACACACAGACAGACACACACACAGACAGACACACACACACACACGCAGACAGACACACACACACACAGACACAAACCCACAGAAACACACACATACAGACACACACACGAAGCATAATTTATACATGAAACACAAAGTGCTGGAGGAACTCAGCAGGCCAGGCAGCATCTGTGGATGGAAATGAACAGACAACGTTTCGGGTTGGGACGCTGCCTGGCCCGCTGAGTTCCTCCAGCACTTTGATGCTTTGATCTGGATTCCAGCACCTGCAGCTTCTTCACTCTGCAATTTATGCTCAGTCTGACATCGACACACTCTCACACATTCAGCCATTTCTGTACTTCATACGGAGATGCACGCACGCACGCACGATCAAACAGTTTCTCAGGTACAAAGTCTCACACACACACATTATCTCTCTCTCTCTCTCCCCCTCCCCCTCTCATTCTTACACACGCACACACACACACAGATTTTCTCACACACATTCTCGCCCACACTCCTACCCAAAGTTACTAGTATATTTGCTCCTACCCACATTATTCTTACACAGCCCGTCGTGCACGCTGATACAAATACAACCTCACCTATAGTTTCACACACAACCACACTCTCAAAACTAAACCTCTAAACAAAAACGACACTCTCTCTTTTTCTCTCCTGCCCCCTCTCTCTCCTGCCCCCTCTCTCTCTTGTCCCCTCTTCCACTCTCTCCCCCTGTCACCTCTCTTCTGCCTCCTTCCTCCTGACCCATCTCCTTCTCTCACACATAGACAAACCATTAAGTCAATTATTTGTTTTGCACGGTCCTTTATACCCGACCTATTTCCTGAAGATAATATTCTTCAAGGTACCTTTTAACCATTCGTCAAAGGTGCACTTGCTGGTTACCTGTGACCGAACAAGTAAACATATTTACATCCATGTTGCTGAAACTGATGATAGACTCAAAATGCTGGAGTATTTTCATCGGGTCAGGCAACATCTCTAGAGAAAGGGAGTGGGGTGACATTTTTGTTCGAGACCCTTGACGGATTTTTCGCGGTCTATAACTTGCATAACTTGCATTTCGAGGGCTTAAATAGTGTTTTACGTGCATTTAGAATCCCACTCATTCTCAGTGGAATCGCCCACAGAATGACACGCATCTGATCACAGCAGCCGTTTAGAGCGGTTCATTGTCCGGATGGATTTTCAGACCGCGACTTGCAAAGATATGACACTTGATTTATTCATTAAGCGCTTCGCTCCTGCAACACCGGCGCTGGTGACAACCCCGCAGAGGTTGCATGAAACATGTGCGAATGATCAAGTTAGGAAATAGAAGAAAGCACCGAGTCTCAGCTGGTCTTTTAACGCTGCCGAGCTGAGAGGGTTGTCTGGTGCGAACAGCCTTATTGTAAACACCGCCCAGGTATCAATGATCCCATATTCGCCGGTGGTCGCCGGGGAGTCCTGCATGGTCGTGAGTAGTCTCCTCAGTCAACATGTTGAACATTTTTCGGCGGCAGATTGGGTTTGAAGCATATTCACTAGTGCTGACCGGTGAATTTCATTGGCGCATTGGAAAAACCCCGCAGCTCCACCTGGTCGGTGCAAATATAGATTAGATTAGATTAGATTCCTTTATTGTCATTCAGACCTTTCGGTCTGAACGAAATTGTTACCATGCAGTCATAACATATAATTTAAAAAAACACACACAATAAACACATATTCAACATCCACCACAATGAGTTCACCAGGCACCTCCTCACTGTGGTGGAAGGCAAAAGTCTTAAGTCATTGTCTTCATCCCTCCTAGTTCTCCCTCTGCGCTGAGGCGATCCAGGCCTCCGCCGCCGCTGGAGCACCGCAGTTCTAAGCCGGACCGCCGCCGCTGGCGCACTGCAGCTCTAAGCCGGCCCGCCACCGCTGCTGGAGAACCGCAGCTCTAAGTCGCCCTGCCACCGCTGGAGCACCGCAGCTCTAAGTCGCCCTGCCACCGCTGGAGCACCGCAGCTCCAAACTAGGCCGCCGCCACAGCTCGGAGGCCGCCAGCTCTGCCATTAGGGCCTCAGCACAGATGGAGACGGTGACGGGAGACACGCATCCCCCCCAAAGGGAGAGACTAAAACCCTGTATCTGCCACCCCCCACCCCCCCACACATACCCAACCTAATAAAACAAAATTCTACTAAAACAAACACTAGAAGACAACAAAAAAAGAAAAAAACAGACAGAGTGCAGGTGAGCCGCGGCTGCCAGCCAGCGCGGCCACTTCCGGAAAAGTGCGAGGACATTGCGCATTTAGTGTTAGATTCGGGGACGTCAGATAGTGCAACATGGCTCCATGAAGAACAAAGAGCCAGCGCAAAGACAAGGCCCAACCCCAATCACCACTCACCAGGCAGGAGGAGGAGGCCCGGGAGGAGGAGACAAGTCGGTGAGTACTTTTGGGGACATTTTAGGCACATTATCCCACTTATCCAGCCATCTTTTTTTTTTCAAATTTACTTACCTTAATAATAGTAATTTATGTTGCAACTCATGCAACCGGCAACAGAGGCCAAGGAGGTCATACTGGCCATGACACAGCCCCAGACACTACATGAGAGGGCTGTTGACAGCTTCCTGGGATTCTATAAGACTGAGCTTCTCAACTATACCAGAGAGCCTGTGGGTCGACTACATCATGGCTGCCCTAGCGGTGGCCCAAAACTTCTCCCATTCGGTAAATATCTTAAGTAATTTTTGTGGAATTTTAGGAACATTTTACTTTAATATTTGACCTTAAAATGTATGTTTTTGTATAAAATATTCTCAATGAATTCATGTGTGTTACCGACTCAGCAGCAGACGGCACACACGGGACAGCCACAGATGGTACAGATGGGACCACCATTTCAGCAGGCTCACCAGGTATCTAAATTAAAAATACTTTTTGTGCATTGGATTCAAAATTCTTTGTCACACACAGTTTGAGAAAGGTTTTAATTTATTTGCCTTCCACTTAATATTGATATGTTCCTGTGTTGCAGCCACAGTCATTGATGGGACCACCACAGATGCAACCACCACTGATGTCATGCTCACCGATGGCCATCTCACCCAGCGGCAGGTCACCCAGTTCTTCAGCACAGCAGCTTTCTACATCAACACAATCACAGCAGTTGGCCACTACTTCCACATACACTACCTTGCAGCCTGCACGACCTAGTAGCTTGTCTGCACTTGTAGCTGCATTCACAGACTACCACAGCCTTGACACACCCAGACCTGCACCAGTGACGCCTGGGGGTACCCAAGGTCGCAAGGGGGGACTTGAGTTTGGGTTTGAAAGGATTAATGGACACGATCACCATCGGTGTAATGTGTCCATAAATGATGTTAATGTTTTTTGTACTTGTTTTATGTTTGAAGATTGAAGTTTATTTAAACTAAAAGAACCTCCTTGGGGTATGGGCGTACAATTTTATGTGATTATAATATATTTATTTTTGTATGCACTGTTGTATGTTCTTTCTAATCTAATAATAATTCAAACTTTTTTTGTTGTTAAAATGATGATTCTTTATAGAATTATCATAGACAACTTCAAATGTTATGCGATTATAAGACTTTTTAAGCACTGTTGTATGCTCTTTATAATCTAATAATAAATCAAACTTGTCTTTTGTTAAAATGATGATTCTTTAGAGATTTATTATAGATAATTTCAATTTTTATGTGGTTATAATATTTTTGTACGCACTGTTGCATGTTCTGATCAGATTTTTGTTGTTGTTAAAACTTTTGTATGTTTCAATATCAATAAAGAAAATGCTTGACATTTTGACGGCAAATTGATGTTTGAAGATATTATTTTTCAAGGTAGTGTCTCATGGCATCACTTTCAAATATTTAAAGTGCATATATTTTGATCACTAAAGCAAACGCAAACACAAGCATTGCACTGCATTGAAAAGCAAATTATTTTCATATATTTTGATCAATAAAACAAACACAAGCATTGTACTGCATTTAAAATGAAAGTCTTTTGGGAGGATGTGGGTGGCCCTGAAAAGGGACTTTTCTTGTGGTCTGTTGTGGGCTCTCTTACTGGAGTGGTGGACTTCTGTTTGTGGTGTGGGCTGTTTGCTGAATGGTCTTCAGATCGTGTTGTTATGCCATGGTACACTGCCTTGATTGGAGTTCTCCATGAGCCTAGTGTGATGTTGCTGGTCTGGTTGTCCACTCGGTCACCCTCCACCATGGCTGCACATCTCGTACGGATCAGGTTGTGGAGGACACATGCTGCGTAGACAATGGTCTCCACATTCTTGGGCTCCTGCTCCATCGCTGTCAGCAAGCATCTGAATCTGCTGGCGAGGATGCCAAAGGCATTTTCCACGACCCTCCTAGCCCTGGACAGTCTGTTGTTGAAGATCCTCTGCTCCATTGACATCTGCCTGTGAGGATATGGCTTCATCATCCATGAATGCTTGCCCAAGGGAGGTCTCTCTCCAGATCCTACCATCTGCGACACTGCCTGATGTGCGCACATACACAAACATGAAGTTGTAGTTTGCATCCACCACAGCTATGAGTATGACGGATTGGAACTTCTTGTAGTTGAAGTACAATGAACCTCCCTTGGGTGGGCACCTGATGGTCACATGCTTGCCGTCCACTGCCCCACTGGAAGTTCCACATGGTATCAAAGCCCTGCGCCACTCTTTTCCACTCATCTGGTGCTCTAGGGCAGTCCATGACTTCATCTTCATAAGCATCGATGATGGCCTCACAAATCTCTCGGACAACCTTGCTGATGGTGTTGTGGGCCATAAGAAAGTTGTAGGAGAGGCTCTTGTAGGAGCTTCCTGATGCCAGGTAGCGGAGGGTCATGGCTGGGTGCAGGTTCCAGTGGCTCCCTCATGAAGGTCTCCTTTTTCTCCAGCAGAGGGCCCACCCGTGTCTTCAGCTCCTGAAACAGGTCAGGGGGGAGCCTGGTGAAGTTTCTGAAAGCAGCCTCATCTTCTTGCTGGAGCACAGTCATCAGATTGTCACAGGCCCAACCTGGGTCTGTTCTGGAACAAGGGCTTCAACCACATAGACCTCATCTTGGGCTTCTTCTTCCCCATTCTTCTTGCCCTGTCTTGCTGATCTTTCAGCAAGTTCTGCAAGCAGCAGGACTTCCTCTTCTTGTGAGAGCAATGCCCTCGGATGCTGCTCCATGATAGTCATGACGCAGAATGATTGGAAACCCAACCCTTTTACAGGAACAATGGATGATTCCATTCTTTTTGAGGTGAAAATGAAGTAATTTGGCTTCATTTGACGGCGACAGGGTCGTAGTTGTTGAGGGTGGACATAGGTTGTTGTAGGTATCGTTGTAGGTTGTCGTAGGTGTGGTCGTAGGTGGACGTCCTAAGTCGAGACGATTGGGTCGCCGGTTGTTGGGAGCTTGCCGTAGCTTGACGTCGACCAGGTTGTTGTAGCTTGTCGTAGACATTGACATGGGGGGGGGGGGGGCAGTTGCCGTTTTTTCGCCGACTTAACAAGACTATGACAGTTGCCAGAAATAGCCTAAAAATCGATAAGTGGAACAGGCCCATTACACGACCAAGAGGTTGCAGGCGGATGAACGTGACAATAAGACATAGGAGATGAATTAGGCCATTCGGCCCATCAAGTCTACTCCGCCATTCCAACATGACTTGATTAGTATGGGTGTCGGGGTTATGGGGAGTTGACAGGAGAATGGGGTTGAGAGGGAAAGATAGATCAGCCATGATGGAATGGCAGAGTAGATTTGGTGGGGTGAATGGTCTAATTATGCACCTATCACTTAAGAATTTATGAACTTATCTATTTTTCCTTCTCAACCCCATTCTCCAGCCTTCCCCCCATGAAATGTGGTTGCCACAGCCAGTTGTGGAGGCTAAGACAGTGGGTGTTTTTAAAGTGGAGATTGACAGGTTCTCTTTGAGATATAGACACAAAGTGCTGGAGTAACTCAACGAGGCAGGCAGCATCTCTGGAAAAAGAGGATGGGTGAAATTTCGGTTTGGGAGCCTTCTTAATCCTTCTTGTTTAGTAAGGGTGGTAAAGGTTATGGGCAGGAGAATGTCGTTTGAGGAAAGGATAGATCAGCCATGATCGAATGGCAGAGTAGACTCGATGGGCTGAATGTCCTAATTCTGCATCGAAGACATGAATTTATGAATGACTCCCTTCCTAACCAAGAACCTACCAACCTGTTTAAAAAATATCCAATGACTTGGCCTCCACAGCTGTCTGTGGCAATGAATTCCACAGATTCACCACCCTCGGGCTAAATAGATTGTCCCTCATTGTTCCAAATTGTTCCATTTTTAAGGTGCACCCTTTTATCTGAGGATGTACACCCTGGTCCTAGACTCTCCCATTACTGAAAACATCCTCTCTGCATCCACTCTATCTGGGTCTTTCATTATGGAGTAGGTTTTAATGAGATCCCCCTCATCCTTCTAAACTCCAGTGAATTCAGGCCCAGAGCCTTCAAACACTCAATTGAAAATACAAAACATGACACAAAGTCCTGGAGTAACATGGATAGGTGATGTTTCCAGTCTGCACCCTTCGTCAGATACAAACCATGTCTGCTTGGGCTTGGGTGAGGTTTGAGGGCGCGACAAAGTAATGGCAGCCTGAAGAAGATTCCTAACCTACTCCCTCCATTCCCATTCTCTCCACAGATGCTGCCTGACCTGCTGAGTTCCTCCAGCATTTTGCTTAAGATTCCAACATCTGCAGTTCCATGTGTCTCCAGTGACATTCAGCAGCACATATTCCACTCGGGCAGCTTGCAACCCAAGCGTATGAACATTGAATTCTCCAATTTTGGGTAAGTTCGAACAACCCTCCCCCCTCCCCCCCCCCCCACTTCTCCCTCCCCTCTCCTCCACTACTTCCTTCTCCTTGCCCCTACTGCCCTCTCCCATGTTCCATCTGGACTCACCTACCTTTCACCTCCACCTCCTCCTACATTCCTCCCTCTTGCTTCACAGTTTGTAACTCTACAACCCTTCTGTCTTACATCTTCTTGCTTGCTTGAATCTCTGGTCTTTGTTGCAACCATCTGCCTATTAACCCCCCCCCCCTTGCCCGTGTCCACCTATTACCCACCACACTTAGTCCTGCCTCCCGTCCCTCTCAGCTTTCTTCCTCATTTCCCAACAATCAGTCTGAAGAAGGGTCACAACCTGAAATATCACCGATCTTGTTACTCCAGAGATGCGGTCTGACCTCCTGTGTTACTCCAGCATTCTGTTACTCCATTATCTGACAATTGGGCAGTGAAGGGTGGTAAACACAGAATTGCCAATTAACTTTGAGAAAGATCTATGTCTTTAGAAAGGAGATGCATGGAACTGCGGGCCTGCATTCTGGAGCAAAAATAAAATGCTGGAGTAACTCTGCGTTAGGCAGCATCTGTGGAGAGAATAGACAGGCAATGTTTCCGGCCGGTATGTGTAATTTATGTTTTTGTGTGCTCTCTGAGTCTATGTCCCTGTGATGCTGCTGCAAGTTTTGATTGTACCTGTACCTTACTATACTTGTGGGGATGTTAATAAACAGGTGACAGAAGCTTCAAACTGCACACCACCAGACTCAAGAACATCTTCTTCCCCTCAGAGTTTCAGGGTTCTGAACGGTCCTTCCATAAGCTGGGGTACTGTTTGATTCACCTCTACCCCATTGTGGACATTGGACTTTGTCTATGGAACTGATACTCTACAATGGTGAGAACTTTATTCTGCACTCTGTATCTCCCCCTTTGATCTACCGATTGTACTTGACAATTATATTATCTGTTTAGATAACATGCAAAATAAAACTTTGCACTATACCTACGTACATGTGACAATAAGAAATTTAAATCTAAGTTAAATAAAATCAAAAAAGACACAGAGTGCTGGAGTAACTCAGTGAGTCAGGCAGCACCCTGACCTGTTGATTCACACTAGCAGTTTGTGCCTATTTTGGTAAACAAGCATTTCCAGTTCCTTGTGTCTACTCGACCTAATGCTATGTTGCCACCAGGGATGATGGCTTCAAATATATTCTCAGTCCCCTCTGCAGATGAGGGTTTTGGAGGCTGCAAGCAATGTCAGCCTGACACGGGCAAGGATATCCTGAAAATTCAAAGTCAAACATTACTCATGACTCAATCCGGAGATTTATAGGATTACATAATCGCAGAAGTTACAGCTCCGAGTGAGGTCATTCGGACCCCTGAACCTGTATCAACTGCAGAAGATTGAAATGTTTTTCAGAACAATACAGAGAGAACCTGTCCTGGATTTAAGAGAAGCAGAGTTTACCAGCCAGGCCCTGCGTGGGTTTTCTCCAGGTGCTCCGGTTTCTTACCTGATTCCAAAGAAGCCAATGAACCTGCAAACTCACATGTCTTTAGCATGTGGGAGGAAACTGGAGCACCCAGAGGAAACCTATGCTGTCACAGGGAGAACATACAAACTCGGTACAGACAGCACCCATTGTCAGGATGGAACCCGGGTCTCTGGCCCTGGAAGGCAGCAACTGCACACCGTGTCGCTCCAATCCTAAATGAATGACGAATTATTTGCTAACTGTCATCCTGGTCCTTGACTGCATAGTCAGAGGAACCATTCTTCCTGCATCTTTAGTTTTAGTTCAGTTTATTATTTGTCACGTGCACTGAGGTCCAGTGAAAAGCTTTTGTTGGTGTGCTCTCATAGACATTGACATAGACATAGACATAGAAAATAGGTACAGGAGGAGGCCATTCGACCCTTCAAGCCAGCGCCGCCATTGATTGTGATCATGGCTGATCGTCCCCAATCAATAACCCGTGCCTGCCTTCTCCCCATATCCCTTGATTCCACTCGCCCCTAGAGCTCTATCTAACTCTCTTAAATCCATCCAGTGATTTGGCCTCCACTGCCCTCTGTGGCGGGGAATTCCACAAATTCTCCCTCAGTCTTAAATGGCCTCCCCTTTATTCTAAGACTGTGGCCCCTGGTTGCCAATGCTGGACTCGCCCAGCATTGGGAACATTTTTCCTGCATCTAGCTTGTCCAGTCCTTTTGCAATTGTATATGTTTCTATAAGATCTCCCCTCATCCTTTTAATCTCCAGTGAATACAAGCCTAGTCTTTTCAATCTTTCCACATATGACAGTCCCGCCATCCCAGGGATCAAACTTGTGAACCTACGCTTCACTGCCTCAATCACAAGGATGTCTTTCCTCAAATTAGGAGACCAAAACTGTACAGATACTCCAGATGTGGTCTCACCAGAGCCCTATACAACTGCAGAAGAACCTCTTTACTCCTATACGGAAATCCTCTTGTTATGAAGGCCAACATGCCATTAACTTTCCTCACTGCCTGCTGTACCTGCACGCCAACTTTCAGTGACTGGTGTACAAGGACACCCAGGTCTCGCTGTACCTCCCCCTTACCTAACCTAACCCCATTGAGATAATAATCTGCCCCCTTGTTTTTGCCGCCAAAGTGGATAACCTCACATTCATCTATATTATACTGCATCTGTCAGTATACTCTCCAGTCAGAGAAAATACTATATCATGTCACGTCAATTAAAAATGTTAAAAGTTTCAATGAGATATTCTTTAATTCTTCTAAATTTAAAAATAATACAGCCTCAGTGTACCCAATCTGTTTTTGTACAACAAACAAGTCCCAATGTTGTGAATCTTTGTGGCCCTTCCACTTTGGCAAGTACATCCTTTCTATGGAGACCACAACTTTACACAATATTCCAAATCTGTCTTACCATGGCCCTATACTTTTGCATGAAGACTTCCTACTCCTACAATGAAACCCCTTCATTATAAAGATTAACATACCATTTTATCTTTCAATCATCTGTACCACCTGTATGCTATCAACCAGAGAAGGATCTGTTCATGCAGATAACCATAATCCATACCTGCACACACCTCCCAATTTCGTGCATTCCAACTTTGTTAACCAACATCTTAGAATCATACGGCATGGAAACAGGCCCTTTAAACCAGCTAGTCACTGCCGATCAAGATGCCCCATCCAAGCTATTTGCATTTGCCTGCATTTGGCTATTATCCTTCCAAACCTTTCCTATCCATGTAACTGTCTAAATGTCTTATACATGTTGTTATTGTACCTGCCTCAACTACTTCCTCCGACAGGTTTTTACATACACCTATCACAAAGGATGGTAATGTTGAAAATGTTACCCCTCGGCTTCCTATTAAATCTTTCCCCCTCATCCTAAACATATGCCCTCTATTTCTTTATTCTCCTAACCTGGGGAAAAGATTGCACATTCAGCCTATCACTTCCCCTCACAATTTTGTGCACGTCTATAAGATCACCGCTCAGCCTCCTGAACTCATAAGAATACAGTCCTAGCCTATCCAACCTCTCCCCATAGCTCAGGTCCTGAAAATATCTTCGTAAATCCTCTCTACACCATTTCCAACAAAGGCATCTTCCTAAAGCGGAACTGAACACGATACTCTTGTGGAGGACATTAGCAAAAGCCTTTTGGAAATCAAATTACACAACATCCATTGGTTTGCCCTCATCTATTGTACATCTTCGGAAAACTCCAGTAGATTTTGTAATTGTAATTGTAATTGATTTTGTAAGCCCAGTATGAAAACAAAACAAGAATGTAAATCATATGAGGAATTTGATTGGCCATAGTCATCCCAAAAAAGCAACAAAACATGCAACCACTTAAAAAATTAACATAAACATCCATCACAGTGGCTCCTCCACATTCCTCACTGTGATGGAAGGCAATAAAGTCTTATCTTCTTTCCTCCTTTTCCTCCACGGTCAGTGGAGTCGAACCATCCGCAGCCGGCGATCGAAGCTCGCACTTTGGGGCGATCGAAGCTTCCGTGATCGGGGCAGTCACAGCTCCTGCGGCTTGGAACTCCCAAAGACGGTCCCTAACCAGGGACCATGAGCTCCACGATGTTAAAGTCTGCAGGCTCCCATGGTTGGAGCTCTCGAGGTCGATCCCTGGCAATGTGACCACCAGCTCCACGATGTTAGGCTGCAATGCGGACGGAGATAAGGAAAAAGTTGCATCTCCGTCGAGGAAAGAGATAAGAAAACTTTCCTCCATCCCCCACATAATACAAAACTATAGATACACTAAAAACTACAGACTAAAAAACAACAAAGAGAGAAAAGGACGAGACAGACTGTTGGCGAGGCAGCCATTATACGGCGCCACCCGGTGGAGAAGTTTTCCATTCATTTATCCATGCCAATAGAGGTGTCTATTTAATTGCTCGGTCTGATATAATATAAAACCACTTGAGTAGAACATTTACTGAGAACACAGTTTAGAATCATTGCAAATAAGAGTTTTGTCCAGAAATTAGTTGTCATTTTCTTGTCATATGTCCCAAAATGGTACAATGAAATTCTTACTTCCAGAGATACAATAGGTATGTAAACCTAGTACTCAGTCTATACCATAGAAAACAACTAAAATAAGTTCAACATTTTTTTTTTAATGCAAAAATAAAAACAGAAACAAGTCCCTGGTAGGGAGAAGCTGCTCCTGAACCTGGATGTTACCGTTTTCAGGCTCCTATACCTAGCCCTAGCAATGTTACAACATTTTGAGATTTTAAAAACCAAGTGTGCAATTTATTCCATCAGATAAAGCATAAAAAGAAGTTTAATTTGACACCTAATTCACTTTCATATCTTCAGTATTAAAAACGTTATGGCCATTTTCATACTCGGAAATTAGCATCTTGTTCCCTATTGCTTTTCCATTGACTTAATACAAAAGCCGTGATCAAGGATAGTCAAAAGCCCATATCTTTCTTAAAAATTAAGAGAACTGAATTAAATTTTCAGTTATTATAGATTGAAACATTCTGAAACAAATGTGAAACAATCTTACTTGCAGTGAATTTAAACCCCATATCGCCAGGAAAAATACTGCCGGTTCGTATGGGTCCTAAGTCACCTTTTTGCAACGTGAAATTTTGATTAAAGGCATCCTAAGAAGCAAATTTATATGAAAACTAAACTGTGTACCTTGCCTTGTCCCCTACGTGAGATCCGTACCGTTGTCGGCGTTGACGGCATTAGAAGATGATTTTAATTTTACTCCTGCTAAAACTTAATAAAACGGCAGTCGAAGCGATTTTTCTTCAGCAACTAGACAGCCTGTTCAAAATCGATTTGAATAGTCTGAGGAAAAAACGCATTTAACCCCCCCCCCCCCCCCCCCTCAAAGCCGCCAAAGTCGTGCACACGGCCAGTGACAGAACTGCAGCGCCGCTGAAGGTAAGTTTTGTAACATACCTACTATACCTTCATCCTGATGGCAGGGGTGAAATGGGACTGTGGCCGGGTGGGGTCTCTGATGGAAGTGTGAGTTATGAAATAACAGATAGAAATGAAGTTGAAGACATTTTATGTAAAAGAATATCAGAGGCAAACAAACAAAAAGAAAAATATTTTTTAAATAATTCATTCTCCTTAATAAAAAAGGTACACCAAATGCTGTAACTCAACAGGTCAGGCAGCATCTCTGGAGGACATGGATAGGTGACATTTGGGGTTGGGACTGTTCTTCAAACCTCATTCTTATTCCGTGTTCCTCCATTTCATTCTCCTTAGTAGGTTATTTTAGAACCGGGACCCACCTCCTAAAATGTTTTTTTTTAAACAATCGTTAGCCTGTTGCGTTTGATAAAATATGTCAACTTACACACATATCAAAAATAACCTTTATTAAATTCCTTTCAAAACATCTGTGTTTACCATAAGTGCTGGAGCCAGCACTTGGTTCAAGTTCAGTTCCAACCTCAGCATTCAATTTCAACATCACACGTGCCAACATTTGCTGAACCAAATCCAGGTCTGTTTATTGGGCAAACGTGTGGAGATGAAATCTCCTGTGCTCTCGTATATCTTCTTGTACATAGTTTAAGGATTGAAATTGCAGACTGTTGAAAGTTAACAAGGACTGAGAGAATTAGATAGTAAATGCACAGAGTAGGGGTGTTAAGAACTGGAGGAGCTAGGTTTAAGGTGAGGGGGGAAAGATTTAATAGGAACCTGAAGGGCAATTCTTTTCACATAAAGGGTGGTAGGTGTATGGAACAGGATACTAGAGGAGGTTGTTGAGGTAGGTACTATCTCAATGTTTAAGAAACATTTAGGTTGGTACATGGATAGGACAGGTTTAGAGGGATATATGCCAAACGCATGCAGGTGGGACTAGCGTAGATCGGACATGTTGATCAGCATGGGCAAGTCGGGCTGAAGGGCCTGTTTCCACGCTGTATGACCATATGATAGGTATGACAATAAGTTAGGTCTTTATTCTCTGGAGCGCAGAAGGTTAAGGGGGGACTTGATAGAGGTCTTTAAAATGATGAGAGGGATAGACAGAGTTAATGTGGACAAGCTTTTCCCTTTGAGAATAGGGAAGATTCAAACAAGAGGACATGACTTTAGAATTAAGGGACAGAAGTTTAGGGGTAACATGAGGGGGAACTTCTTTACTCAGAGAGTCGTAGCGGTGTGGAATGAGCTTCCAGTGGAAGTGGTGGCGGCAGGTTCGTTGGTATCATTTAAAAATAAATTGGATAGGCATATGGTTGAGAAGGGTATGGAGGGTTATGGTATGAGTGCAGGCAGGTGGGACTAAGGGAAAAAAGTTGTTCGGCACGGACTTGAAGGGCCGAGATGGCCTGTTTCCGTGCTGTAATTGTTATATGGTTATATGGTTATATGATTCCATGACTCTAATTGACTAAATTATGGATGGAATAATGGCGCATTGGCAAAACCAGAGAAGTGAAAGAAAAGCCTCACTTATTTTTACTATAGATAAGTTGAGATAAGAGCTGAACTGTGCATCACATGTAGAAACGTCCACTATACACCTCATGTAGGAAGACCAACTACACATCTAATGTGAAGACACATAGTCCTGGAGTAGCTGAGTGGGCCAGGCTGCTTCCCAGCAGAAGATGGGTAGATGACGCTTCAGACTTCAGACTTCAGTGTGATTTCAGCAGACTTCAGCAAATTCCGCTGTGTGGGGATGTGCATGTGAAACTCTATCATGTATGGTGTTCTTTTTCATTCGTATGGCTGTATGGTAACTCAAATCTCACTGTAACAATTGGTCATGTGACAATAAATGTAACTTGAACTTGAACTTGAACTTGAGTCTTTGGGACCCAAGCCGAATTTTCGCCTATCCATTTCTTCCTGAGGTGCTGCCTGAAATGCTGGGCTCCTCCATCACTCTGTGTCTTCTTCCGTAAACCAGCATCTGCAGTTTCTTATTTCTATACACCACACAGATTCACCAGACAGCACCCGACTCCTTTAAAACAGTGTATGTTGAGAATGAGAGAGGACATTAAGAGTTGGAAACGTGAGTTGTTAACGAGAGTGAAAAGATGCGAATGAGAAGTCGGTGGAAGGACGAAACAGAATCCTGGAAACTCTCCATTTTATCTCCCCTTCCCATTCCCATACTGACATTTCTGTCCCGAGCCTCCTTCAATGAGGTCACACACAAATGGCATCTCATTGTCCGCTTGGGTAGCTTACAACCTAACGGTATGAATTTTGTTTTCCATTTTTAGGTAACCTCCCACTAAACCCCCCCCCCCCCCCAAATGAAACACACTCCATACACTTTCCTCCCCCACACTCTCCATTACCTCCTCTCCCCAATGCCCCACATCAACTCCCACCTATTGGGATGCATCACAGCTAGATATGGCAAGTGTTCTGCCCAACATCTCAAGAAATTGCAGAGCTGTAATATAGGCCAGTCCATCACACAGACCATCCTCTCCCTTTGCATCTGTCTATACTTTGCACTGCTTTGGGAAAGCAGCAATATAATCAAGGAACATTCACACCCCGGTCATTCTTTCTTCCCCACTCTTCCATCAGGCAGAAGATTCCAAAGCTTGAAAGCGCGTACCATTGGATTCTAGAACAGCTTATAATCAAACAGCTCTGTAGTCAAATGCGTGCACAGACCTCTCATAAGCTAAGGATGAATATCCAACCTTCCTATTTATCTTTTCATGGCCCTTGCATTTAAAGAAAAATCTGCTCTTTCTCTGTAACGGTGACACTTTATCATGCATAGAACACAAAGTGGTGGAGTTACTCAACGAGGCAGGCAGTATCTCTGGAGCAGGCACGGAAATCATGGGGGGGACATAATTTATTGGTGACAGCACGCGCACCTGCGCACACACACATGCGCGAGCATGCTCACACACGCGAGGCTTTGACGGTGGGCCTTCTGAACGGCAACATCAGAAGCTGACCTGGTTGGTGACCGACTCCGAACTCCAGCATCAGCAGCTTTGTCCGCCCCGAATCGTGGGGCTTGAATCGGCCTGTTCACGGGGTCTTTAATCGGCCGGCGGGGGCTTCAACATTGGGGTCTTTCATCAGCCAGCAGGGGCTTCAACATCGGGTGCCGCGATCACCTCGATGCAGCAGTTTGATTTTAAGCCGTGCCGGGCGCTGAAAGGCCCCGCGAATGGGCTGATTCAGCCCAAATGGATCTGATAAAGTCCGGATTACAAAACATGGGGGGGGGGGGGATTGTTCCCCACTTCGCAAAGCATGGGGGTGGGGGGTGGGGGGGGGGGGGGGGTGCCATGCCCCTCCCGGTCACCCCAGGGTTTCCGCCCAAGCTCTGGAGGATATGTATAGGTGACAATTGAAGCCAGGACCCTTCTTCAATCCCAATACCAACACATGGCAAACAGAGATCACTAGCTCAGAAATAAGAGATAAACCAGAAGCAGAAGGGTATAATTAGAAATTAAGAAAACTGATGATGTGGCACTAAAAGTGATTTTTCAAGATGCTTTGTTTAAGAAAGAACTGCAGATGCTGGAAAAATTGAAGGTAGTCAAAAATTCTGGAGAAACTTAGCTGATGAGGCAGCATCTATGGAGCGAAGGAATAGGCCATGTTTCGGGTCGAGACCCTTCTTCAGACCTTCTTGAAGATACTTTTATTCCTTGATGGTTGGCATTGCAGGCAAGCCTGAAATTAATTGTCTATACTTCACTGAACGAATGAAAGACTCACTGAGCCTTTTCAAAGTGCAATTAAGTTATAAACACATTGCGGTGGCTCGAGAATCATAAGCAGACTGCATCAAAGGGTAGTCAATATTCCTTTGGAAAACTATTGGTAAGCAAGATAGGTTTTTATAATTCAGTGTTCATGCTTGGTTAACCCTTAACTGATACCATCTTCCAAGCTGTTAATTGAATTTAAATCCTCCAGCTTCTGAGATGGGATATGTATATGGATTATTAATATAGGTTTTTGGATTACTAGTCAACAACATCCTTGTTGTATCTCATGACTATCACCATGATTGAGGACAAGGTAACTGCCCATGTACCCTTCTCATTGAGAATTTCCAATTATTCCTTATTTGGACAAACCTCTTTCTGTTTAATAAGACCCACCACCCCGCCTCTGTTTCTTGTTTCTGATGGAGACCAAGCAGTGATGGAAATGGGGAGGGGGGGGGGGGGGTACTCAGGCGGATGGTGTTCCTCTACTTTTCAGTTTCCAGTTTGCATTCTGTTCGTGAACTTGCAGCTATATCTAGCAATGTTACAACATTTTGAGATTTTAAAAATCAAGTCTGCAATTTATCCCATCAGATAAAGCATAAAAAGAAGTTTAATTTGACACCTAATTCACTTTCATATCTTCAGTATTAAAGAAAGTTACGACCATTTTCATACTCGGAAATTAGCATCTTGTTCCCCATTGCCTTTCAATTGACTTAACTCAAAAGCTGTGATCTGGAACAGTTAAAAGCCCATAACTTTCTTAAAAATTAAGAGAACTCAATGAAATTTTCAGTTATTATAGATTGAAGCATTCTGAAACAAATATGAAACAATCTTACTTGGATGACCTGAAATTAAAGCATATAATTAGTTAGTTATCTAATTGTAGCTAATTACAAAATTCAATGAGTAGATCTAAACATCTACCCATTTCTTAAGAAAAGATAAACTTTTTTAAAATTGCCAGTGTCCAAATAACATTCGCACAATAATCCACAATATAACATAATTTTTAAATCTCATTTTCATGAATTTATAGGCCAAATGGAAGGAATTTAGTGTTTAATGCCTGTAAATTAATGGCCATTTAAATCAACTAGCGAGTGGGTTTTAGTGGAATGCGGTGGATTAGAACGTTGCGGTTTGCAGTGAAGTCGGTATGAAAAATACTGTTGGTTCATACATTTTTTTTGTCCCCTTTTCGCAACATGAAAATGTGATTAAAGCCACCCTAAAAACCAAGTTTTTATGTAAAAATAAACTGTGTAGCTTCTTTTATCGCCTACCTTAGGTCCGTTCCGCTGTCACCATTCAGAGCTTTAGAAGATGCTTTTTAAACTACTCTAGTTAATAAATAATCTAGCATAGTTTAAAAATACCTTTATGAATGAAATGTCAGAGCGATTTCTCTTTAGCGACGAAATCGCCCGACATGGATTGATTTGGACTGCCTAGAAGAAATCGGCATTTTAAACCCGCCCCCCTCTGAAAGGCGCCAAAGTCGCGCACACGGGGAGCGGCAGAACTGCAGCGCTGCTAAAGGTAGGTATTGTAACATACCTACTATATCTTGCGCTACTTAATCCAAGGGCGAGCGAACGAGCGGATGAAAGCCACGATCATAGAGTGGAATAGATGACATTTCTGGTCGAGGCCCTTCTTCAGACTGAGTCAGGGGAAAGAGGAACAAGAGATATAGACGGTACCAAGGACAAATGAATGGAAGATACGCCTATATCTCCCGTTTCCCTTTCCCTTGACTGTCAGTCTGAAGAAAGATCTCGACCCGAAATGTCACCTATTACACTCTATGATCATCTGTCTGCACGTTCGTTCGCTCTTGGTGCCGGCGCCTCTCCCCTCAGACTCCGCCAAACAAACACACACACACAGCATGTCCGGCTGAACGGTGCGGAGAGGGGGGTGAGGGGGGGGGGGGGTGGGGCTGGGATGGCTCAGCGGGATGGACGCCGGCTCTGGGGAGTGGGTGGCTGTTCGGGTCGAGACCCTTCTGCAGACAATCACAAGTACTCTCACTGACGAGAGTCCAGTTCAGTCTGAAGAAGGGTCGTCTCTCCAGAGTCGCTGCCTGTCCCGCTGAGTTACGCCACGTTTATGTCTATCTTCAATTTCAGAGTTAAATAAAAAACACAGAGCGCAGGAGGAACTCAGCGGGCTAGGCAGCATCTGTCGTGGGAATGGATTAGGAGTTTTTTCAGGCCAGGGTTCTTCTTCAATAGGAATGAACTGCAGATCAAAGATACTAGAGCGGATACAAGTATCTTTGCAGCAGATCAGGCATGATATTCTTCCAATTTAAATTCTGATTTTATTGTTTTCCTATTTGTCTGTTTTGTGTGCCCGATTATTTGGCAGCCAATCAACCGCTGTCTCTCAAGGGGTTGTGTTCAATCACCGACCAGCTTCCCTTAAAATTCCCGTCCAATCACCAAATCGGTCTCCTAACGTCCAATCAGCCGCTGACTCCAAGGGCATTGTATCCAATCACATAAAGCGCTGGTCACTCGGCGGCCAATCAGACACAGTCTCCGAGGGGCCTTTTGATCAATCACCGACCTGCTTCCCTCACTGAAGCAGATGATGGCTGCAGCCAACACCGAGAGAGAGAGAGAGATGCAAGAAAGCAACTATGACATATATAATACAGAATAAACTGTATTATAAATACACAATAAACAAGTTATGCATTCTTGTACTCTTACATGGGTATGGCCGCACATAAAAAAAAATCCCCCCTCCTTCCTTCCCAACCTCAGCCTCACGGACACTTAGTTCCTAAAACCCATTTCCATCACTGAGACCAAAGATGATAAAACATTTGAAGAAGAACAATGAGTTCTCATTGTCCTCACGAACATTCCTTCCGCAGCCTAACACGGCCAACAGGAAATACATTGGCCACGCATCTCAGTACAGTTAATGGGAAGCTGCTGGCACAGGGCTGTGGTTGAGGCTCTTTAGATAGCCATATTAACTGGGAGTGTGCTACTTCCAGAGATGTTTTTACAAATGTGGCATGGCCCCTTATAAACAGAAATACTAACAGGAACATCTCAGGCCAAATATCAAAATTAAAATGATTTTTTTAAATCAACTCGAAGTGACTCTTATGCACCCAAACATACTCAGTGCTAAATTACAGTTAATTTACCACCAGACCTCATTGAAGCAGTGGGATATTTTGCCAATCATATTATTTGTGGTTCTTGTTCTGGTTTATTGCAGCTGAATGATTCGCTGGCTGAAGTGCAATGATCCATCATGTTATTTTAAAAACTGAGTTCTCGAGGCAAATTTTCTTGGCAGAGAGGTTAATGATTCTTTCAGGTTTTTAACTGTCTGACAATGTAATGGATGGAGCTGAAATTAACCCAGAGGAAAACAAGACACTAATCAAAATAACAGCTGTGAATAAAATACAGTATTTACAACACAAGGACAGGCAAAGTGGCTTTAAATGGCCCATGTTGGTGATGTTTCCACCTCCCTCCAATTTACTTATCTTTTTGTCCCTTCCTCTCTAGTATCTATATCTAGCATCTCATCAAAACTTATTCACAGCCTCCCCTCTCCTAATCATGGGACCTCAGAGTGTTAGAAACCTTCAATCCTGATATAAAGTGCCTGAGTAACTGAGCAGGACAGGCAGCATCATGGAGGGCTTTCAAGTTCTCCATTTTGTTTACCACTTGAGAACACATCTTCCCAAGGCAACAACGGGCTTTCCAGGTACTGCCTTGCCTGAGGTTATTTGTGGCCGGCATGTTTTGGTCCTGGTTGTTTCTCACCTCCAGCTCTTTAGATCCCTCCCCATACTTTCATTCTGAAGGAGGGTCCCGACCTGAAACATTATCCATCCTTTTTTTCCAGAGAAGCTGCCTGACCCACTGAGATAAGCCAGCAGTTTGTGTCTATCTTTAGTATAAACCAGCATCTACATTTCCTTGTATCTATATGGATAGGTGCCAATTTGGGTCCGGACTCTTTTACAGACCAGAATTTTCAGGTCAAGACCTTTCTTTAGACCAGATTGATCACCTATCTATGTCCTCCAGAGATGCTGCATGACCCGCTAAGTTACTCCTGCACTCTATTTCAGACAAGTTAATCAATTTGCATAACCTTTTGGCAAGTCTAATGTTACCCATCTGTTTTTGCTTTGAGCTGGCACTTTCTAGCCCTTCATTTACCACATGCTGAGAGCATGCAACCAGACAATGGAGTTTGTTCAACATCTAGCAGTATTACTGAAGTATCTTGCATTTGGTGTCTTGACGTTTATTGGTCAGACTGCAGTTGTTCTTCCTATCTGAAGTGCAATAAGAATAGTTGAACTTGTCAGAACCACTGCAACATTGAACTTAAGTTTGGACAAGAACCGCAGTCGAATGTATTAAATTTTGCAGCATAAAAAGATTCCAAGGAAATATTCCAAAAGATCTTCCAAAAATATTCCAATATTCCAAGCCAGTTAGGAAACTGAGGGAATTGGACAGTTTGTTGGTATTTAAGCCTTGAATATCCAAGCCAAACAACTGACACCTACTCTTCTGGTCTGAGCTGCAAGAATGTTAAAGCCATTCATCTTAAAACTCCTTCAGCTTCCTCAGTGGCATTGTTATCACTGGCTCTCTGAGTGAGTATTGCATTTTCAACCAAAATTAATACCATTAATTTCCCTATCATATCCGCACTCGTGCCAAAGGTCATAGTGGATCAGAAAACTGTGTATAGTGTTGAACTTTGCTTCTTATGATTCTGGATGTGAACTATAATTGGGAAGTCTCACTGAGGAAACACAAGCCTCCAAATTCATCAGACTTCAATAATAATGCCTCAGACTGAATGTAGACCATATGCCATTTGGCCCATCTAGTCTGCTTTGCCGTTTAGTTTAGTTTGGTTTAGTTTAGAGATACAACGCGGAAACAGGCCCTACTATCCACTGAGTTGGTGCCGACCAACGATCTCCACACATCAGCACCATCCTACATACAACAGATAATTTTACAATTTTTAACAAAGCCAAATAACCTATAATCTGTACGTCTTTGGAATGTGGGAGGACACCGAAGCACCCAGACAAAACCCACATGGTCACAGGGAGAACATATGGACTCCGTACGGACCGCACCCGCAGTCAGGGTCAAACCCGGTCTCTGGCGCTGTTAGGCAGCAACTTGGCCTCTGTCAATTATGAACCTATCAATGTCCACTTTGAAAATATCCATTTATGATATGTACCATTATAAGGCAACTGAACCATCCTATCACCAACAAGAGGGCAGTCCTGAGCTAACTTCTATGTATTTGGAGACTCTCAGACCAGCTTTAATCAGACCTTACTGGACGTTATCTTGCACTAAACATTATTCCCTTTATCCTTTATGTGCACAGTGTGGATGCTTCGATTGTGATCATGTATATTTTTTCTGCTGACTGGATAACATGCAACAAATAAACTTTTCATTGTTCCTCGGTACACATGACAATATATAACACTAAAGAACACGGGAGAAACACAGGGCTCTGGAGTGGCTGCCTCAATCTTGCTTAAAGCAAAACAGATGGACAACGTGAACTGAGCAGAATGGGAGTTGTTTTTTGGCACCCATGATAGTAAATCTCACTCCCTTATCCTCTGCAACAGAAGTGGAGCACATTCAAATACTGTATGTTGTTGCTGTATTTATACAAAGGAATGCTGGAAAATATCAGTCAACTAGAATCTGATCTGAATAAAAAATAACAAAAATGTGGGTTAATACCAGTTACCACTTGACATGAATGTATCTAGATCTTATTTTCATTCCTGATTGGTATAGGTAATGGTTTATTATTGTCACATGTAACGATAGACGGTGAAAAGCTTTATTTGCGTGCTATCGAGTCAAACAATACTATACATAAGTACAACCATGCCCCATTCAGCAGGACCATCCTTACCCCGGTCACTCCCTCTTCACCCCTTTCCCACTAGGCAAGGAACATTTAGACAGGTACATGGATAGGATAGGTTTAGAGGGATATGGGCAAAATGCAGGCAGGTGAAACTAGTGTAGATGGGCAAGTTGCGCCGAAGGGCCTGTTCCCACGCTGTATGACTCTATGACATTACGTATGTGTAAATGGCAAGGGAAATTCAGGTTAGATCTGTGAACAATCTTCTATTTTGGCATTGGTGTACATTTACGGTCAGCGGTGTAGTTGGTAGAGCTGCCAATGTGCCAGAGACCCGGGTTTAATCCTGATTTTGAGTGCTGTCTGTGTGAAGTTTTCAAGTTCAAGTTCTCCCTGTGACCATGTGAACCATGTGAACTTCCCAAAGACGTGCAGGTTAGCAGGTTAATTGACCTCTATAAAATTGGTTCAAGTGTGTTGGGAATGGATGAAAAAATGGCATGACACAGAACTAGTGTGAACGGGCGATCGATAGTTGAGATGGTATCCAGAGAGAGCTTTGAATAACCTCCAGGGATAGCTCGCTAAAAGGTTATAGAATTGGCTTCATGCAAGGAAGCAGGAGATGGTGGTGGAAGGCTGCTTTTCAGACTGGAAGTCTGTGACTAGTAGTGTGCCTCAGCGTTCAGTGCTGGGTCCATTGCTGTTTGTGGTTTACATCAATAACTAAGATGTGAATGTGTACAGCATGGGTAGTAAGTTATCAGATGACACTAAAGTACGGTATTGTAGACGGTGAAGAGAGTTACCAAAAATTACAGCAGGACCTTGATCAGCTGGGCAAATGGCTGGAGTTCATTGCAAATAAGTGTGAGGTTTTTGCATTTGCAAAAGGTTTGCAGGTACTATTGCAACATTTAAGAAACATTTAGGCAGGTACATAGATAGGATAGGTTTAGAGGGATATGGGCCAAATGCAGGCAGGTGGGACTAGTGTAGAAGGGACAGGCTGGCCAGTGTAGACAAGGTGGGCCTACGGGCTGATTTCCGCACTGTATCACTCTATGAACGTGGCTGCGAAGAAAGATGAGATGATTAAATAAGGCATACAAGAGAGTCATGGAATTACACAACTATACAGTATAGAAACAGGCCCTTCAACCCAACATATCTGTTGGTCGGTGTGGGCAAGTTGGCCCGAAATGTCACCTATCCATGATCTCCACATATGCTGCCTGACCTGCTGAGTTACTCCAGCATTTCTTGTCCTTTTGTGCAAACCAACATTTGCAGTTCCTTGTTAATCTATTTTGTCACTGTGGAAAGGATAGTTATTTCACGGAGCCCATACTATAGTGTAATTGAAAGCAAGGGCAGTGCAGCTCTCAAAAAGGCATCTGTTGACCATGTCATTAATATTAGTAAATTTCCAGTGTTCTTTTGATTCAAACATGAAAGAAAGCGAATAAAATCTCATATAACATTTACTGGTGACCGCTGTAATTTAATTTTAAACTCCTGCTAATGTTCAGACTTCAAAGAGCTATTCTAACATTATTTTTTCATCCACTCTTCTGCTTCCTTTGACTTACATCATTAGTCTTGTTCCCTGGTGTAAAACCTATTGAAATATAGGGCTGCTCTGGTCTAGATGACTGCATGCAATTCCCTCAGTAATTGTGACCTCATATTTCGCTTGGACAGTTTACAACCCAGCAGTAAAAACATTGAGTTCTCTAATTTCAAGTAGCTCCTGCGTTCCCTCCTGTGGATTGGGGGGTAGCTAAAGTTATCTCACTTTTTAAGAAAGGATGGAGAGAGAAAACAGGGAATTATAGACCAGTTAGCCTGAAATCGGTGGTGGGGAAGATGCTGGAGTCAAGTATAAAATATGAAATAGCGGCACATTTGGATAGCAGTATCAGGATCGGTCAGAGTCAGCATGGATTTACGAAGGGGAGGTGAAATGCTTGACTAATCTTCTGGAATTTTTTGAGGATGTAACTAGGAAAATGGACAAGGGAGAGCCAGTGGATGTAGTGTACCTGGACTTTCAGAAAGTTTGACAAGTTTATTCACGGATAACCCCTTGAGATGGACAGTCATCTCGTTTTCGAGGGGGTCCAACATGGAACATACAGCACAAGACACAACATACTTAGAGGCTCTCATTGACCCACCTACCCACACACCAATCCCAAAACCCCTCCATCCCCACTTGTTATAGTTTATAACAATTGTTAATTGACTTTACATATCCAATAATAATAAGTTATGTGTTACAGCATAATGTTGATGCATAATACCATATTCCACCTATCATACATCGTACGTTAATACACACTATCAACATTATTACATGATATATTATTTCATAGTATTGTGACATAATACAATATAAGACCTTGTTACACTATGCAATACAATAATACATAAGTGTAATGGCCATGCATATATAATAGCTATGCCAAATAATCACGCACAGAGCAAGCTAGATAAAGGAGCTCGAAGACTCTAATACTAGAAACAGGTACATGGTTTTATAAGTACGGGTAAAAGTGTATTTTTAAATAGACAAA
Organism: Raja brachyura; assembly: GCA_963514005.1. Next base: position 24,467,782 of record OY740794.1, read on the forward strand.
ATGAGCTAATAGTTCTTATGGTACTAGGCAGAGTGTTCCAGTCAGAAGGAGCTTTGAATTTAAATGCACGTCTCCCAATTTCTTTGTTAGTTCTTGGAATGAAAAAGAGGGTTGCTGAATATGTCTTAGTGAATATGAGGGTGTGTATGGTAATAGGTCTTGTTTTAAATAAAAAAGGGTAATTGAGATGGATGCATTTAAAGATGAACTGGAACCAGTGGAAAGCATTTGATGAGGTCCCACATAGGAGATTAGTGGGCAAAATTAGAGCACTTGGTATTGGGGGTAGGGTACATACATGGATAGAAAATTGATAGACAGGAAACAAAGAGTAGGGATTAACAGGTCCCTTTCAGAATGGCAGGCAGTGACTAGTGGGGTACCGCAAGGCTCGGTGCTGGGACCGCAGCTATTTACAATATATATTAATGATTTATTTGAAGTGATTACATGTAACGTTAGCAAATGTGCAAATGACACAAAGCTGGGTGGCAGTGTGAACTGTGAGGAGGATGCTATGAAGATGCAGGGTGACATGGACAGGTTGGGTGAGTAGCCTTCACAACAAGAGGAGTTGAGTATAGGAATAAAGAGGTCCTTCAGCAGTTGTACATGGCCATGGTGAGACCACACCTGGAGCATTGTGTGCAGTTTCGGTCTCCAAATTTGGGCTTTCATACACTGGAATTTAGAAGGATGAGAGGGGATCTTATTGAAACATAAGATTATCAAGGGATTGGAAACGCTAGAGGTAGGAAACATGTTCCCGATGTTGGGGGAGTCCAGAACCAGGGCCCACAGTTTAAGAATAAGGGGTAGGCCATTTAGAACGGAGATGAAGAAAAACATTTTCACCCAGAGAGTTGTAAATCTGTGCAATTCTCTGCCTCAGAAGGCAGTGGAGGCAGATTCTCTGGATGCTTTCAAGAACGAATTAGATAGAGCTCTTAAAGATAGCGCAGTCAAGGGTTTTGGGGAGAAGGCAGAGGATTGTGGATAATCCATGGGGATTGTGGATAATCAGTCATGATCAGAGTGAATGGTGGTGCTGGCTCGTAGGGCTGAATGGCCTACTCCAGCACCTATTGTCTATTGTCTAATGTCCTTTCTCCCTCCTTCCCTCCTCCACCCTAGTCATCCTACTAGTTACCAAAGATCTTAGCGCGGAGCAAGATGGTTCACTCCGTGAAAAAGCCGTAGTAGCTGATGGGTAAACTTCAGCGACATTCCCGTAACCGGCTTCTGTCATGGCAGCATCATCTACAAGCGGAGCGTACTGCTCTGCTATAATTGCAGGGTTCTTCGTAAATGCAGCAGTTCCACATTTTAATTCTTTTTTTTTTAATGTATAAGTGATCTAACATAGTAAAAAAGACTGCGGTAATTAAAACTATCGGAATTACTTTGCGATTCATCTCCTGTATATTACAGACCCCCCCTGAATATTTTATCTGAGGTTTTAGACTGAGCTAATCTTGCAGAGGGTTGATGGATTTTCCTTGCTAAAGGATTACCTGCGACCCTAACAAAACCTCAAATCCTCTGTACGCTGGATCAGACATAATTCAGGCCAGTTCTTTGATCTTTACGATGATTTACCTTAATGTCAAGGATAGACATGAAGAGCTGGAGTAACTCAGCGGGTCAGAAGAAGGGTCTCGCCTGTTCCTTTTCTCCAGAGATGCTGTCTGACCCGCTGAGTTGCTCCAGCTTTTTGTGTCTATCTTCGGTTTAAACCAGCATCTACAGTTACTTCCTACACCTTAATGTCAATACGTTTTCAAATTTATTGAGTGCAATATTACCTATTCCCATTTTTTGTATCAAAGCTTCTCAGCGTGTGATTACCAAATTGCAAACAATTTTGCCAAATTTCAGGCTACCGTCGTGTTGTGAACTTATGACTGTACTCTATACCTGTCTGATACATGTACCTGCCTAAATGTTTCTTAAACGGTGCGATAGTTACGATATGCAAAAAACGTTGCCAACCCCTGGACTAAACTAAATCCTTGATCCTGTCCTGCCATCCTTTGTGTTCATTGATATTTTAATCACAATATTAAGATTTCGTAGAGGGAGAGAGAGAGATTGGTTGAATGAATGAATGAAAGACAGGAAGAAAAAGGTTGCTCAAAAAATAATTAGAGATGACAAGAAAGAAACAAGAGAATATATATATGTGTGTTTTTTTATTTATGTACGTATATGTCTCACACACACATATATATGCATCATATATATATATATGTAATGAATATTTATGTGTTTAAATATATAAGAAACTAGAAATACATATATGTGTGTGTGTGTTATATAATTATATGCATCTATATCACATTTATATATGTGTGTATCACATATATATATATATAAAACAAATATATACGTGTGTGTGTATATATATATAATTGCCTTTATGGGTGCATGCAAGCAGTTGTGAACAATGGGATTAGATGAATTACAGAGTGCAAGTTTAATACAAAAATCAATTGAAACACTGGACATGAGCCATTTAAAAAGAAAAATGTTAACAACATTAAAAACATTTAAAAACACTCAAACTGTTCTCCCGCATCGCTGATTACACTGCGGGAGGTATAACTGGTCGGGTCGGGTTTACTGAAACGGTGGAAGTTACGCTTCGTTGCATACTGCACATCAGTCCATTGGATTTTGCAGGAGTGGGCCATCTTGCTCCGCTGTAAGATCTTTGCTAGTTACACTGTTTGCATCTGCCATTAGCACATCTTCCCCAGCTGGGCCATTATGGAATCCACCCTTCCTGAGGTCATCTGTTGCCAGCCCTGATTTGTTCCTGCCATTTACTCACCTCCAGTTCCAATCGAGGCTAAATGTGAAAATATAGTTTCATGATCACCATGTACCAACTATCTAAAAAGAATCATGTACAGTTTCATGCTGTTTCACGCTGCCTTGGCAAGGCCACCAGCATAATCAAGGATGTGTCTCACCCAGGACACTCCCTCTTCTCCCCTCTCCCTTCAGGCAAGAGGTACAGAAGTGTGAAAATGCATATCTCCAGATTTTGGGACAGTTTCTTCCCAGCTGTAATCAGGCAAATGAACCATCCTACCACCAACTAGAGAGCAGTTCTGATCTCCCATCTGCCTCATTGGAGATCTTCGGACTATCTTTAATCAGACTTCATGGACTTTATCTTGCACTAAATGTTATCCCCTTTATCCTGTATCTTTACACTGAGGATGGCTTGATTGTAATCATGTATAGTCTTTCCACTGACTGGACAGCACACAATAAAAAAGCTTTTTTCTGTACCTCAGTACACTTGGCAATAAACTAAACTGAGCTAACTAGTTTGGCAACCAAGGGATCTGAACCACTAGGCTACCATACTGCCTATCTCCCAGTGATAGCATTTAAAACTGTACACCAAAATGCTTTGATCAGCCTTTGCTTTGACAATTGTGCTGCCTCCATTAAAAATGACTAACTTGATCACTTCAAAGCATTCCTGATGAGGACAGTGCATTCTGCCATTAAGCGGCTGAAAATGTAGAGTTCCTGTGGTTGAAACATGACTGTTAGCCATTTGCAGATGGAAAATAGAGTCCACAGCTGTATTAATTTAATTGGCTTATTATCTGCCTGAGAAACAGTAAGGAGGGAAGATTACTTGCTGGTTCATATTTGTTCACTGCAACTAATAAAATAATTTTCTTACAAATTGCTCAATCGTCAAAATAAATCACATTTATTCAGTAAAGATTCTTCCGTCTGAAGAGGGCCCTGACCCGAAACATCACCATTCCAAGTTTTCCAAGGATGCTGCCAGATGCGTTGAGTTACTCCAGCATTTTGTGTCTATCTTTGGTATAAACTAGCATCTGCAGTTGCTTATCGTTACATTTATGAAGTACATTAGGATGTTCCAAACACATTTTGCAGCCACTTATATAATGTAGGAAACACAATAAGTATCTTATTCTCAGCCAGCTCCCATTGACAGCACTGTGATAATGGGCAGAGATGCAAGATTTTTAAAATGTTTGCTGTTGCTCTAGTTAAGAGTCAAGAATGTTTTATTGTTCATTTGCCGCGAAACGGAACAATTAAATTCTTACTTGCAGCAGCACAACAGAATACGTAAACAATATTCTGTGAAAACCGTAATAAACAAAAAAAAGTTCAGTATATTAAAAAAACCCCAAATAAATAGACAATATTAGTGCAAAATCAAAATGAATGCCCCCAAATCTATATAGTTTGTAGTCTATTTGGAGGTTGACATGTTTAATAGCTGAATAGTTTAGATAAGAAGTTGCTCCTGAACCTGGATGGTTTTCAGGCTCCTTTACCTTCGTCCCAATGGCAGGAGTGAAATGAGAGCGTGGCCAGGATGGTGTGAGTCTCTGATTACATTGGCTGCCTTGGGGAGGACAAGGCAGCGATTCTTGGAGATCCCTTCGATGGTGGGGAGATCAGTACCCGTGATGGACTGGGCGGTGTTCACCACTTTCTGCAATCTTCTTTGTCGCTGGGCATTCGAGCTGCTGAACCAGGTCGTGATGCAACCAGTCGATATGCTCTCTACCGTACACCTGTAGAAGTTCAAGAGAGTATTTGTTGACATGCCAAATCTCCCCAATCTTCTAAGGAATTAGAGGTGCTGATGGGGTTTCTTTATGATTGCATCAATGTGCTGAGTCCAGGACAGATCTTCAAAGATATGAAGGGTCTGTTCCCCTGCAGTGCTGTTCTGTGTTCTACCTGCAAGGGTGGAGGGCTGGAGATTGCAACCTCTGACTGTACAGTTCTCTGATGAGTTCTTCTTAGGTGGTTGTTTAGGACCAAGGATGTTTTCTTTGCACTTTGGATTCTGAGGTGACAGGTACGACATTGTGTGGTAGAGTTACAGCCGTATAACGCCAGAGACCTAGGTTGGAATCTGAATGCAGATGCTGCCTGTACAGAGTTTGTTCGTTCTTCCTGTGACTGCCTATGTAGTATTTCCCAACTACTGTTAGCCATTGGAGATGAATAAGATCTGAATTGGAGCAGTGTAAAACTGGTTAAATTAATCTTCTCCAACTCCAAAATTCTACAAAAGACACTTTAGCAGCATTGCAACGTCTAACCTAACCAAGCTGCCTTATTCCAACCATCTGACCATCAAATCCCTCCCTCACCTGTATCTACCAATTGCTAGCCAGGCTTTGTCCCAGCCAACCTGTATCCCAGCTTTCTCCACCCCACTACAATCAGACTGAAGAAGGGTTTCAATCGGCAACATCTCCTATCCATGTTCTCCAGAGATGCTGCCTGACCTACATAGTTACTCCAGTACTTTGTGTATTTTTTGTGTCTATAAATGTCAGGCTTAAATGATATGGCTCCATCATTATTGAAATCTATGTCATGCATTAGATGTCAGTTTTAGGTCAACCGGTTGCATTTTTACATCAAATGAAATTGTTGTGGTTCAAGGTATACTCCATCACCTTCAAGTTAACGAATGCAAAGGCAAAACGACCTAAGATAGGCACAAAGTGCTGGAGTAACTCAACGGTTCATGCAGCATCCCTGGAGTAAAAGGATGGGTTATGTTTCAGACTGAAGAAAGGTCCTGACCCAAAATATCACCAATCCTTTTTCTCCAGAGATGCTGCCTGACCCGCTGAGTTATCCCAGCACTTTGTGTCTATCTTTGGTATAAACCAGCATCTGAAGTTCTTTGTAGCGGCAAAATGACCTGGTTTATTCTTCAGTGACTGGGATCAAGTATCGACAGCACAAGGAACTGCAGTTGTTGAAATCTTGAGCAATATACACAAGTACAAGACGAACAGCAGTATGTCAGGCAGCATTTGAGGAGGAAATGGACAGGCGCCAATTTGATTGGGAACTCTTCATGAGCATTTCATGTTTTGTTTGAAATTAAATCTTGTTTGATAGAACTTTTACAAAGTCATCTGGTAAATGTTATTCTGTTACATAGATATTATTCATATATATCTAGACAGTCATGTTATTGTTGAAATAACAAATTGGCCGTCATTTTAAAGTTCCCTAAAGCTGCCAATAACAAAAGATTTAAATGAGGTTGCATAAATGATTGGAGAATTAGCTGGCAGCTTACTCCATTATCCCCATGCTTTATTAACACACTTGTCTGTATTTTACAGTGAAACCAATTACCATTTAACATTAAAAGACACAAAGTGTTGGAGTAACTCACCATTCCGTGCGTCTCTGAATAGCATAGATAGGTGACTTTTGCAGTCAGGACCTCAAATGTTCTTCATGGGCGGCACAGCGGTAGAGTTGCTGCCTTCCAACACCAGAGATCCGGGTTTGATCCTGACTATGGGTGCTGACTGTGCGGAGTTTGTACATTCTCCCTGTGATTGCGTTGGTTTTACCCAGGGGTTCCGATTTCCTCACACATCCCAAAGACATGCCGGTTTGCGGATTAATTGGTGCGTAGGATAGTGTTACTGTACGGGTCAGCATGGACTCGGTGGTCCAAAGGGCCTGTTTCTGCACTGTGTCGCTAAAGCCGAAAGACCTTTCTTCAGATCTGAAATGTCACCTATCCACATACTTCAGAGAAGCTGCCTGACCTGCTGAGTTACTCCATCACTTTGTGTCTTTTTTGAAAAACAGGCATCTGCAGTTGCTTGCTTCTCTAACATTTTACATTAATTACTCCGTCCAGCTCATTGGGTCTGATCATGATTATTGTCACCAGGAAGGATGGGAAAATTGAAGCATGGACGATCTCATAAAAAGAAAATCTGGCACCTATGTAGGCCCTTATTGTGCTTCACATAAACATCTCAAGCTGTTTCATATACACTAAATCCGTTTGAAATTATCAACCAAGCAAAATGTGGCATCTATTCTATCCATTGCTTGATCCAACAAACAGCAATGTGTTGATTGATTGATTGGCCTGCTTTTAGCAATCTTGGTTGAAGGGAATTTTGGCTGGACTCCTGATGGAACAGCCTATCATTAATCCATCACGGACCTCCTCGTTAAAAGCCTACTAATACATATTACTGAAGGACTAGTTTTATATTCCTTAAAAAAATACATAAATTTGCATCACTCTCTCCAGCCATCGAGCTTTCAAACACACAAAACAGCCAATTGAGTAGTTTGCTTTTAATTTATTTTAGCTTACAGATACAGCATGGAAACAGAACTTTTGGCCCCCGAGTCCGTGCCAACCAGTGATCCTCGTACACTAGTGCTATCCAATACACTAGGGGAAATTTACATTTATCCAAGCCAATTAGCCTACAGGTCTGCACGCCTTTGGAGTGTGGGAGGAAACTGGAGGTCGCTGGAGAAAACCCACGCAGGTAACAGGGATGACGTACAAACTCTGTACAGGCAGCACCCATAGTCAGATCAAACCTGGGTCTATGGAGTTGTAAGGCAGCAACTCTACCGCTGCACTATCGTGTCACCCTGATGGATCAATCATCCATCAATACTTTAACGTGTAGTCACAGTCGTGAAGTGGAAAACAAGACAGCCAATTTGTTTCAGCTTCTGCAAGTAGTTGGATCATTTGCCTTAGTGACATGGGTCAAGGTTAAATATTGAGGCACAAGGAACTGCAGATGCTAGTTTACAGCAAAAAATGCACAAAGTGCTGGAGTAACAGGATAGCAGGAATCATCAGTGTAAACATAGAAACATAAAAAAAGGTGCAGGAGGAGGCCATTCGGCCCTTCGAGCCAGCACCGCCATTCATTGCGATCATGGCTGATTGTTCCCAATCAATAACCGTGCCTGCCTTCTCCCCATATCCCTTCATTCCACTAGCCCCTAGAGCTCTTTCTAACTCTCTCTTAAATCTTTGGTCTGGAAGTGGCGGCGCAGCTGCAGCTCACCTGCAGTCCGTCTGTCTTTTCCTTTTTTTTTGTTTGCTTTTGTCATGCTGTTTAGTTTATTTCGTTAATTTTAGTTGTGTATTTGTGGGGGGGTGGGAGAAACTGTTTTTAGTCTCCCCCTTCGGGGGGGATGCAACCTTTTCTTGTCATATCCCCCGTCTCCATCTCCGGTAGGTTGTAATTGTTCTATGATACATGGTGCTGCATAAACATCAGATCTATTCATACTGGACTGTATCCGGGGGTCTCGAATAAAGGTATCTCGGAAGTACATGCACCCGTACAAAATACACCTCGTCGGGTATTGGGTTTTCAATACCACTAACTGTACAGGTGAATGATGAAATTGGTATTTTATTCCAAAAAAGGGGTAATTGAAAGGACGGCATATTAGCCTCAACAATTTGTGTCCAATATTACCCAGCCAAAAGAACGATGGTGGGTGTCGAGTCATTCTGGGCCTAACCAGACTTAACTCTTAGGTGTAGTATAAACATTTTTAAAATGAAACTTTTCAGTATTGCAACTGGTATCAAAAGGGTGTTATAAGGCAGCCATAGATCTGAAAGATGCATAATATTCAGCTACCAAACACCTGTTGAGAGGTTAGGTTCCTCACCCATCTAATTAAATCCAAATTAGTACCATTTAGAATGATTGGCTATTTGGGGTTCATCATTGATTTAATTAACATGTCAGTACTTTGCCTATGGCCAAAACTGTAACTAATGTCTCGCGATGTACTAGAGACATTCTGACTCAATAACCTTTAGTTTACAAACTGATGTGAGCGCTTCAGGATGGGGAGCCACTGATATTGAGTCTAGCTGTGGTGGCAGATGGAATGTGAAAGAGGAATTAATCCTGCAGAGGCATGGGGTAAACTACGTAGAATTGCTGGGTGCATTCTATGGCCTAAAACCATTCTGCTCAACAATGCATGATTTGCATGTGCAGCTTCAGATTGACAATACCACAGCTGTTGCATATCAATCACATGGGTGGAATTAGGTCATTATTCTGTGACAATCTGGCTAACCTCATCTGGCACTGGTGCATTACGAGAAACATCTGGGTCTCAGATATCCACCTACCAGGTAGAGATCCAGGGGCAGTAGGATACATTCTCGCTACGTTGGGGACGTACGTTCTTATGCTTTTTCCCCATTCTGCCTCATTAGTCAATGTCTCACCAAAATAGAGCACGATTACACTTAGGCGTTTGGTAGTTCCTACCTGGTCGACGCAGCCATGGTTCCCATTGGTTTTGAGACTGATGATACAGCCATTCATGACTATCCCCATTTACAGCAACTTGTTGGTTCACCCTGGGACAGGAGGAGAGTTCCCCTTTACATGATCGTATTAATCTGTTGATTTATATCTTCTGACCAGACTGTTCCAGGGACTCGAACTACCGAGTAGGGCCGTCGATGTGATTACGGTGGCCTGGCGATATAGTACTAAAAAACGATATGTATCTCATATTAAGAAATGGGAGATGTTCTGTTTACAGTCAAATATATCTTATCATGGTGCAGGCATACCGGATGTATTGGAGTTCCTTGCTACATTGCTTTTTGACGTGCAGTTAACCTATATTGCTATTTATAGTGCTCGAAGTGCTTGTCCTCCTATTTAGGGCAAGGGTCCGGACAACACTCTGTTGGATCTCATCTATTGGTGGCTCAATTCATAAGAGATATTTTAACAAAACCCTCCCAGACGTAGATATTCGGAAGTCTGGGATGTGGGTATACTTCTCACACTGCTTTGGCAATGGGCTCCAATTACATTTCTGCCTTTCCAGAAGTTAACGCTCAAAGTGGTCATGTTCATGGTGCTAGTGGCAGCGCAATGGGTCCAGATATTGCAAAAGTTACGACTGGACAGCATGCATTCTTCTGTAGATAATATTACATTTTATGTATATGATCTAATCAAACAGGCCAGGGATGGCTGGAACCAAAATAAGCTTAAAGTATACCCCATTGACCTAAGACTATGTGTAGTTATGCACCTGAGCCAATATATCAAGGTCATCAAGAGTCTCAGAGGCTCTGAAACAGCGATGCTCATCAGCCACATAAAACCTCATACAAAGGTGTCAGTACAAACTATTTCTAGATGGCCGAAACAGGTTTACATTATGCTGGAGTAGACACTGATGTGTTTAAATCACTCCACCAGGGCGGCGTCAACGTACGCAGCAAATGCGCAGGACGTGCCATTAGACCAAATCCTCACTGCAGGATGGTCCAGTGAAGGAACCTTTTCACGATTTATGATAAGCCTGTCCTCGCAATGCAAAGATTTGGGCTTGCTGTTTTGGGTTCTGTTTGAGTTCTCCTTTGTAATTTCCCCTGCGAAAGAGGGGTTATTACTGTTCTTTTATTGTTTAAGACATTCATTGTATAATTTAAACAATGTTCAATACATTATTTGTTTATCTTGTGTCAACCAAGGCAGTGTGTCGTATGGAACTGTATCTACGGCATGAAATCACAGAGCTTTGAAATCTTCATGTAGTCACTCACGTGACTCGAAGTAAAATAGTAAGATTAAACGAGAACTTACCAGTTTGAAGTTTGATCTTTATTTTATGAGGAGTTACGATGAGGGATTACGTGCCCTCCGCTCCTGACCCTCATAATCGCAAAGATCATCTGGTAGTTCTAGTCTTCTGAGTCTTACTATATCACTTCGACTGTAGTTACTGTGATTTCACGCCGCTGCTTTGAAGTATGATGCGCAGGCGCTTTGGCGGGGCTTCTTCATGTAATCTCTCATCGTAACTCCTCATAAAATAAAGATCAAACTTCAAACTGGTAAGTTCTCATTTAATCTTACTATTACACTTCAATCAAGAACGCATACTGCTCTGTTCCCCGGGCGGCTCTGGGTCTCTCTGATCATTGTTTAGTTCACCTTATTCCGACCTACAGGCAGAAACTAAAATCTGCTGAGAGTGTGGTCAGAACAATGAAAAGGTGGACAAGCAAGGGCATTGGAAACCTACCGTCCTGCTTTGACTGCACTGATTGGAATGTGTTCAGGGAAGCAACCACAAGCCTCGATGAGCATACAGACACTGTGACATCTTACGTCAGCTTTTGTGAGGACAGTTGCATTCCCACTGGGACCCGGACCTGGTTCAACAACGGCAGAACTCAGACAGTGCTGCCAGTCTAAAGAGGAGGCCTACAGGAGTGGGGATGCAGACCTCTACAGGCAAGCCAAGTACAAGCTGAGAAGAGGAATCAGAGCTGCCAAGGAAAGGTACTATGAGGAGCAAGTTCACAGCTAGTGACTCTTCTTCTGTTTGGAAGGACTTGCAAGAAATACCCAGCTACAAGAGGAAAGCCCCCCCCCCCCCCCCGCTCCTTGGACAATCGTCAGCTGACCAACGACCTGAACGAGTTCTACCGCAGGTTCAGTAAACAGAAACTTAACCCTGGTATCCCTTCCCCCCCATCCCCAACCACAACTTCACACCTACTCACAGCCTGACTCCAGTCTGCAAAGACTGAGCCCTTGTCCACAACCCACCCCCTCTTTGCTGCCCAACATCAGTTGATGTTGGGCAACTTCTCCATCACTAACAATAGAAATTGAGGAGGTGGAGAGTCTATTGAGAAGACAGAAGAGCCGTAAATCTCCAGGACCATACAATGTTTCCCCCTCTACCCGCAAGCTCTGCACTGAATAACTGGCAGTGGTCTACACTGACATTTTGAACCAGTCCCTGCAAACCTGTACTGTCCGTGCCTGCTTCAACGTCTCCACTATTGTCCCTGTACCCAAAAAGACAAGGGTTACTGGTCTTAATTCCTACTGGCCTGTCGCACTGACCTCTGTAGTCATGAAGACCCATGAAAGACGAGCTGGCCAAGCTGAAAAAAACTCACAAACCCCCTGCTGGACCCTCTGCAGTTTGCATACTGGGCCAATAGATTAGTGGATGACGCAGTCAGCCTAGGCCTACACTTCATCCTCCAGCATCTAGACCACCAGGGGATTACTGAACCAATTGATTGACTGCCAATGATTTTGTTTGTTAATTTTAGTTCTGCATTCAACACCATTGTGCCAGAGCTACTACACTCCCAACTCTCCCAGTTAACTGTGCCTGAACCCATCTGTCAGTGGATCACCAACTTCCTGACAGACGGGAGGTAGCATGTGAGGCTGGGAAAGCACATATCGGACCTGCAGACACTCAGCATAGGAGCACCGCAAGGCTGCGTACTCTCTCCTCTACTCTCTCTACACCAACGTCTGCACCTCCACAGACACCTCTGTCAAGCTTCTCAAGTTTGCGGACGACACAGCCTTGATTGAACTGATCCAGGATGGGGAGGAATCCGTCTACAGACAGGAAGTGACACAGCTAGCGTTCTGGTGCCCTCGTAACAACCTGGAGCTCAATGCTCTTAAGACAGTGGAATTGATTGTAGACTTTAGGAGAGCTCACCCTCCCCTCCCCTCAACATCAACAACACCACAGCCAAATCTGTGGAGTCTTTTAAGTTTTAAGTTCCAAGGACCTGAAATGGGAGGCCACCATCTACAGTCAAAAAGACCCAACAGTGGATGTACTTCCTGCAGCAGATGAGGAAACATAATCTGCCACAGGCAATGATGGTCCAATTCTATACTGCCATCGTAGAGAGTGACCTCACCTTCTCCATCATGGTCTGGTGTGGCTCAGCCACGATGCACGACATCCGGAGGCTGTAGAGAATCGTCCGATCAGCTGAGAAGGTTGTTGGCTGCAACCATCCCCCCCCATTGACGAACTGTAGACTGATAGGGCCAGGAAGCGAGCGGGTAACATCATCTCTGACCCCTCTCCCCCTGGCCACAAACTCTTTGGTACACTTCCCTCTCTAAGGTGTCAAAGCTGTCACAGCCAGACATAAAAACAGCTTTATTTCCACGAGTAGTAGCTCTACTCAATAACCAAAAGTCTGTAGCCTCATTTTGCTCTGGTATTTTATTTAATTCATATGTTTAAACTATAATGTTTTATTATTAATGTTTTATGTGTCATTCTTAATTGTTACTGTATGTCATGTTGTTACTTGCGAGCGGAGCGCCAAGGCAAATTCCTTGTATGTGTACCTACATGGCCAATAAACTTATTCATTCATTCATTCAGTAAACTGAACTAAACTAAACTAACCATTTGCCCTATTGTTACTTCATTTAAAAGGATTCAATTTCACACAGGGAGTTTCTTTTCTGAAATAGTTGAACTTGTCTGATCTCGTGAACATGATCTCTCGTCTCTGGAGTCTTTTCAATAACAGAACGATATTTTTTCTCTGTTTTGCATATTTAAAAAAAATATGAGTTATGTCTGGTTGAGGTGTTAGTGCAGACTTAGCATTTTTCAATGGGAACACATGTCAGGCACCTGATGTAGTTTTCAGTAGTTTAGAAACTTTATCCAACATTTTGCTTCCTTTTGCACCAATTTCGTGAGGGTTTCAAGTTATTGACTTACATAAAGCAAGCTACTGGTTAAGCAATTTCCTTCCAAATTCTGGAATAATAAAAAAAGTTGATGAAAATGACTCATATCTTATTTTACTCCACAGCTAAATGAAATTGAAAATGTCCAGGTCAGTTACTGTGTGTATATTAAATTAATACATTTTTGCAGAGCATATTGTCTTAAGTTGCATAAAATGTTATGATCTTACCATTACAGAATCCCACCCAGGTCTAAAAGGTCTGGTCCAAGCATATAAATATTGGGTTTACCCTGCATCCACTCACTCATAGAACATAGAATAGTACAGCACAGGAACAGACCCTTCGGCCCACAATGTCCAAGATGAACAAGTGTACCAGGTACATGAGAACTCATGTATGTTTCCCTCCAGGGTGCATAGCACCCACACTTAGAACTATAATTCTGTTCCATTTTTGTGACTGGTTCTAAATCCTGAAAGTCCCCATGCAACAGTCCAATGGGACCATGTACAACATGCAGACAGTAGCAGTTCAGGAAGGTGATATCTAGAGCCAGGATGTTTAGGCGCTAAAAATCTCTGAAATAGGCAGGCAAAAGGGCATAATAAAATTACAAAAAGGCACGAAAAAGGCATTTATTTCCACCACCAAAATATGGTTAAAAATGACAATATAAAGGAATACTACATTAAATGACCAAAAGATGGCTGGTTGCACATAATTACTAGCATTTTTTCCAAATTATCTGGTGTTAAACTATGCCGTCTGTCAGACAGAATATGCTTCAGTTGTGAAACACTTCTTTCTGCCCCAGCTGAGGTCACTGGTGCATACCTGAAACAAGCTACAAACTCTATATTCATGCCGATATCTTGTGCATTACAACTACCTTTGAGAACTTTAGCTGTGTTTTGTATTTCTTCAAGATCTTTGTTAGCTAAAATAGTAAGATTAAACGAGAAGCTTTGAAATCTTCACAAAGTCACTCACGTGACTCTGAAGTAAAATAGTAAGATTAAACGAGAACTTACCAGTTTGAAGTTTGATCCTTGTTTTATGAGGAGTTACGATGAGGGATTTCGTGAAGACCCCGCCAGCACGCATGCGCGACATGCTTCAAAGCAGTGGTGTGGAATCACAGATAACAACAATGACTGAAGATAGTAAGATTTAAGAGACTCTAATATACCAGTCGACCTTATGATAGAGGGTTGGGAGCGGAGGGCACATCAGCATACCTGTTGCAGAATCTAGTTGATTTTTCTGCAATACCCGACTAATGAGACAGAATGGGGGAAAAGCATAGAAAATCCATTCCCCCAACGTTGCGAGAATGCGTCCATCGCCACTGCCCCAGCACCCAAGAAACATATGGCGGTATCTGATGGTTCAACCTGGACACAAAAGGTCGATATCTGGTGTTCCATATTTGGCTATAATTTTAGCAAATCTTTGGGGGTTCAACATCCACTCGATGTCGTTATTAAATACTCGTGACCTGGTGTCCGCCACTGTATTGAGCTTACCCGGAAGGTACGTAGCTGATATCCAAATATTTCTTTCAATAGACAAGAGCCAAATTAAATTTGCCAATTCATCACAAGATATTGACTTGATACCACCCATATGGTTTAAATCCGCCACCTCAGTGGTATTATTTATTTGAAGACAGACATGCGTATGATGCAGATTAGTGCAGTAAGCCCGCAGCCAATGACATGCTCCCAGCATTTCCAAATGGTTACCTTGTGATTGAAGAAGAGTACATCATTGAAGGACATTGTTGCCATAGAGGGAGTGCAGCGAAGGTTCACCAGACTGATTCCTGGGATGTCAGGACTGTCTTATGAACAAAGACTGCATAGACTCGGTTTATACTCTCTAGAATTTAGGAGATTGAGAGGGGATCTTATAGAAACTTACAAGATTCTTAAGGGGTTGGACAGGCTAGATGCAGGAAGATTGTTCCCGATGTTGGGGAGGTCCAGGACAAGGGGTCACAGCTTAAGGATAAGGGGGAAATCCTTTAGGACCGAGATGAGAAGGAATTTTTTCACACAGAGAGTGGTGGGTCTCTGGAACTCTCTGCCACAGAGGGTAGTTGAGCCCAGTTAATTGGCTATATTTAAGAGGGAGTTAGATGTGGCCCTTGTGGCTAAGGGGATCAGAGGGTATGGAGAGAAGGCAGGTACGGGATACTGAGTTGGATGATCAGCCATGATCATATTGAATGGCGGTGCAGGCTCGAAGGGCCGAATGGCCTACTCCTGCACCTAATTTCTATGTTTCTATGTTTCTATGTTTACACTCGTGCAAATCCCATCTGCCGCCACAACTTGCAGTGGTGTCGGTAGCTCCCCAGCCCTGGGTGCTTGCGTCGGTTTGTAACACGACTGATGGGTTTGATATAATGATGGGGTTAAAACAATCACAAATATTGCTAATACACCATTGTAGCTCAATTTTTGTCTTGTTTGGCAGCTGCATAGGCCTGTCAAAATGTCCAGCGTTTGCTTTTAATGTTGAGATTTTTGCTCTTTCCAAGTTTTGATAGTGACAACGGCTCAAATTGTGCAGCTCGAATGTAGCTACAAGCTTCCCAATCACCTTAGCAGCGTGTCTAATAGTCGGTTTCCTGGCGCAAGCAAGGCTATTACATGCCTCTATTATATCTGTTGCTTTGTTCCCTGGGATAGTGATAATCAGAACCCCATGCATCCCAGAATGTATGCAACCTTCCTCCTACGTGAGGTTATACATGCAGTACTCCCAAGAGAACCAGATCCCCTTACCTCCATGGTTACCGGTGGGGCTTGATGTTCTGGGCTTTTGTGGTTCGTTGTGTTGCTGGGCCGCTGGTCGCTGTGGGCCCTGTCCTAAAAAAAGCTTCTGTTGATAGGGTGCGACCGGTGGATAGGTTCTGGTTGCCTTGATGGGTTGAACCCGAGGCCTGTTAGATGTAGTGTAAGGATGCTGTCTGCGATACGCCAGTGGCCTGCTCGAGGATGGTGGTTTCATCAACTCGACCGCTTTTGCCTCCTCGTCCAGGTCTTTTACCTGTTTTGGCAGGTCTTCACCGAACAGCTGTCCCCGGGACTGCCCCAGATGGGTGTTGATGGTCGGGACATTGAGCGACACACAATTACCCGGAGCTTTGTACTTGTTTGTAGCCTTCGTGAGCACCTGTTCCTGCAGCTGGTGTGTGGTTCTGCTGTGTGTCTCCTAGATCCTAGGGACACACTCTCTTGATGGAGAAGGTCCCATTCGAGCAGCTGCTCGACCATACGCTCCATACGAGCCATGCGACCGCCGCCGCTATCTGCGGATGGCAAGTCGACTTCCCCAGGCTCTCCAGAACTACTGCCAACGGACCGCACCTCGTCGAGGTGATGTCCAGGGTACGTTGGCAGGTAGTCGCTGCCTGCCGCTCCTGTGGGGCTACACGACTCCCGCGCGGACAAGCTGCTAGTCCGCCATCTACTGGACTGTAGTGGTCCGCCTGTCTTGTATGACAGAAGCGGAGATGAGTCGGTGCCGGCCGCCACAGCGGAGCTCCCCGACATCCATGCGGGCTTACCGCCAGTCCCGGTTATACGGGACTGAGACAGCGCACAGTCGCTGCCAGCCGCCTCAGCGGGGCCACACGACCGAAATACACTGCCACCGGCCTGCACTCTGGCAGCCTGCCCCAGTGGCACATTCACACCAGTGGGGAAGGGTCCAGTCTTTTCCAACTAGAGTCAAGCTGTGAGTAGGTATGAAGTGTTGGTTGGGGATGGGGTGTGGGGGTACCCCCCACACCCCATGAGGGTTAAGTTTCTGTTTATCAAACCTGCAGTAGAATTTGTTCAGGTCGTTGGTCAGCTGACGATTGTCCAAGGAGTGGGGGGGTTTCCTCTTGTAGCTTTTGATTTCTTGCAAGCCCTTCCACACTGAAGAAGAGTCATTTGCTGAGAACTTGCTCCTCAACTTCTCAGAGTACATAGAAACATAGAAAATAGGTGCAGGAGTCGGCCATTCGGCCCTTCGGCCCATTTAATATAATCATGGCAGATCATCCAACTCAGTATCCTGTACCTGCCTTCTCTCCATACCCCCTGATCCCTTTAGCCACAAGGGCCACATCTCACTCTTCAATATAGCCAATGAACTGGCCTCAACTACTTTCTGAGGCAGAGAATTCCACAGATTCACCACTCTCTGTGTGAAAAATTATTTTCTCATCTCGGTCCTAAAAGACTTCCCCCTTATTCTTAAACTGTGACCCCCTTGTTCTGGACTTCCCCAACATCGGGAACAATCTTCCTGCATCTAGCCTGTCCAACCCCTTAAGAATTTTGTAAGTCTCTATAAAATCCTTTCCTTGGCAGTACCTTTCCTTGGCAGCTCTGATTCCTCTTCTCAGCTTGTACTTGGCCTGCCTGTAGAGGTCTGCATGCCTGCTCCTGTAGGATCCACCCCTGCAAGCGTCAAAATGCCTAAAGTCAAGTAAACACCTTGTAAAAAACTGAACGATTTGGTGAGAGTGTACGGGAGTGATATATTCTCTACAGACAACTGTGTGCTGTTTTGCAAAGCATGTGAGAAAGCAGTGAATCATGAGAAGAAATATTTAGTGTCCCAGCATGTACAGACAGTTAAACACAAGTCAGAGGCAGAGAAACTGAAGGTAGGAAATACCCAAGCTTGTCTCCTCACAACATTTACTGCTGGAGGGGGATTTTACTTCGGAGTCACGTGAGTGACTTCGTGAAGACCCCGCCAGCACGCATGCACGACATATCGTCGACCGCATGCGAGGCGACAGGCAGGGAGGAGGGTCACTCCTCTACTGCAACGGACCTACAGGTAAGGAAACAAACCTGCGGCCGGGTTTTCTTCCTGACAGGAATCAGACTAGGGACTCTGCGTGACAGAGTACTCCAAGGGCCGCTTCGAGACTGACTGCGGACCGCGATGCGGGCAGTCAATGGCGGCAGCAATAGGCCGGAGTTGGGCAAGCCCGTTGACCCAGGAGGGTCCGGGCTTACATACTTGCCGTTCGCAGTTAGTGACGGCAGAGCGGCAGCCCAATTCAACACCGCAGCCCGCAGGATCACCGCGGGCTGACGGCGTGAATTCACCGGGAAGTTGGGCAGCCCGTTGACCCGGCAGGGTCCGGGCTTACATACTCGCCGTTCGCAGTTAGTGACGGCAGAGCGACAGCCCGACTCAACACCGCAGCCCGCAGGATCACCGCGGGCTGACGGCAATGCTACCCGGAAGTCGGGTAAGCCTGTGAACCAGCAGAGTCCGGGCTCGGAGACTGCCATTCATGGGTAGCGAAGACTGAGCCGGGGCCCCGACTCACAACATAGGCGGGACATTTGCCGTTAGCGGCAGTATGTATTCCTGCATGAGAGTCTGGTCACCATTGGAGC
This sequence comes from Raja brachyura, assembly GCA_963514005.1. The sequence continues at coordinate 24,486,572 of OY740794.1, forward strand.
TGGGGGGGGGAGTGCGCTCCTCCACCGGCAGCTTCAAAAAAAGGCCCTCAGGTAAGTTATAGTAACCTTGAGTTGCTTAGCTTCTGTAGTAGACTTTGCTTACAGAAACGATGGACAGGGAGACCAGAATGAAGGCATCGAAGCATGCCTCCAAGGGCAACGGGACTTTGGATGGGAGTCAGCAGCCACAATCCCCGGAGCTGCCTGCAACACCGGCAGCACCCGCTCTGCGGGCCGGGAAAAATGCGTAAGTTGTGGAGCCCTGTTCGGTTGACAAGACCCTACTCTCCACCACAGCAGGCCAGGGAGCTGCACATTGGTCGGAGCACTGCGCGGGAGCAGGGTAGGCAAGACCCTGACTCCCTGATTGCCCAAACATCACCGGGCCAGCGGAAAACAGGTGCATAAACCCGTGCCTCGTTCAACGGCACGTTCTGTTTCCCCTCTGTTACAGGTCTCCAGAGGGCGGACCAGGGGGGAAAGCCGCACTGAGATCAAGAAGCCCCGCTGCAGCGTCTGGCATCGACTTACCACCGGAGAAGTCTGCCAGATCGCGGACCGGTGATGTACCTGCTGGGAAGTCGGGGAGCCCCGCAGGAGCAGGACATGGCACATGGCAAAATCCTGGCTCTAGTGATATCAATAGTTATTCTATTATCACATGTACCATTCTTTATTTGCTCACAGGTTAGTAAGATTACTGCCACACATAAGGACAATCCCCGATTAAGTACGGAATGCATAGAAATTGAATTGAATTTCCTTTATTGTCATTCAAACAAGTTTGACCGAGATTTCATACCATGCAGTGATGACAGAAAAAAAGCAACAAAGCACCCAATTAACACAATTTAACACAAACATCCATCACAGTGAATCTCCAGGCACCTCCTCACTGTGATGGAAGGCAAAAAGTCTTATCTCTTCCTTGCATGTTCTCCCACTGCGTCGAGGCGATCGAGGCTCTCGATGTTGAAGCCCCCGCTGGGTGATGGTAGATCCCACGGACAATTTTAAGCTTCGCAAACGGGCCGATTTAAACTCCGCCATTCAGGGAAGACGAAGCGGCTGTTGCAGGAGCTCCCGAAAATCGGTCACCAACCAGGGACCTGCGAGCTCCCGATGTTATCGTCCGCAGGGCCCGGGGCCAAAGCCTCTGAAGCTCCGAAGTCAGCCAGCTCCGCGATTGTAAGTCCACAGGCTCTGCGACCATAGCCCTCAAGGTTGATTCTAGTTGGAGGCCGCCAGCTCCATGATATTAAGCCTCAGCGCAGATGGAGACAGAGATATGACAAGGAAATGGTTGCATCCCCGTTGAAGGACGAAATTTTAAAAAGTTTCCCCCACCCCCCACATATACACAACTAAAAATAGACTAAAACATACATCTAACAAGACAAAAAGAAAACAAAAAAAGGGAAAGACAGACGGACTGCAGGCGAGCCGCATGTGCTTGTGCAGCGCCGCCACTTCCGGAACAGCCCACTGAATCCACATGCAAAGAGTCGCCAGGTTTTAGCTCCATTTCACAGTCCCAGCTGCAGCCAGCCACAAAGACCTATTGCAGTCGTCGCCTCCATCCCGTGACCCATCATCCCTCTCCTCACCCTGCAAACACACCCTGCAGCCTTCGTGCCCCTGGGGCACCTCCCACAGCTGACGTTGAGGGCGCAGAAGGTAAGATCACGGTTCTTTTTACCGGCCCTTTGTCCATCGGGCCGCTGCCGTCGCTGCCAAGGACTGCAAGGGACTAAATGATGGTCTTCTCAGCGACCTGCACAGCCCACAACTGACCCTTGTGGGGCCTTGCTTTGTGTTAGTCCATTGCATATTCCCCCCTGTCATCCAGTTGATCGTTCTAGCAAAAATGTACACTTTACTCTCTACAGCATGAAACAGGCCCCTTATCCCACCAAGTCCGCGCCAACCTTCAATCACCTTGTACACTGGCACTATCCTACACACTAAGGACAATTTACAATTTTACCAAGCCAATTAGTTTAAAAGCATGTACCTCTTTGAAGTGTGGGAGGAAACTGGTGAACCGGGGGAAAACCCATGCAGGTCACACGGAGAATGTACAAACTCGATACAGACAGCATCTGTAGTCAGGATCGAAACCGTATGTCCAGCGCTGTAAGGCAGCAACTCTACCGCTGCGCCACTGTGCCGCCCCAAACCTTTTAACAAGACTCCAAACCTCATTCTGCAGCTGGACAAACAGGATACACATGGATAAAGCAAAGTCAGCCCAGGGTTACACAAAATGCAGGTGATCAATCAAAACTAGGCCACCATAAAATACCTTGTTGGCCTCTTCCTAACTCTGTGCTGTGTAGAAATGGTCTCTGCCTATACACAGAAGCATCACAGCTTCATCCTGTAACATAATGAACTGTTAGGTTCAGTGAAACTCTTTTATTAGCTCATAGCAGTGAGGAAGCAACGTGAAGTCTTGATGACTTCTGCAGTAAAGAAGACCATCCAGATTCAAATTGGCTATGCATGGGGATAACTGTGCAAGTAACTTAGTTGCATTTGCCAAAGGGGACGGGTTTACAAACAAAACCTGCAGGGACTGCAGAAATGGAAATAAAAACCAGGAAACAGACACGCTTGATGGCACCTGTAGCGTTTAGCATCTTAATAAAAGACAAATGATACATTGCCATGGCAATGAGAGATGTTTAGGTAGTTTAGTTTAGAGATACAGCGTGGAAACAGGCCCTTCGGCCCGTCGATTGCGCGCTGACCAGCGATCACCCTGCACACTTGCACTGTCCAACACACACGAAGGACAATTTACAATTTTACCGAAGCCAATTAACCTACAAACCTGTACGTCTTTGGAGTGTGGGAGAAAACCAGAGCACCGGAGAAAACTCTCAATGTTACAGGGAGAATGTACAAACTCCATATGGGCATAGATAGGTGCACATGAATACCCATGTAGTTTGTGTTTTTATGACTGTTGGCAAATTAATTTTCCTCCTGGGATGAAAAAAGTTCTAGCGTATCATATTGTATCGCGTCGTATTCTACATACTGCAAGCAAGACTATTCCCGTGTAACAATAAGTGTGATAGTGAACAGGCAACCCCAATGGATGTCCTGCCCAATTCTTCTTTGTGTTGGCTTCAAATGCTTACCCATTAGGCTGCGAATTATGTGGACAAATTTTCCCCCTCATGAATCACCAAGCAATTCATTCTATTGCTGACTATTTTAATCCTCCGCTTCCAAGTCTTAAATTTATGGCAAGCTTAATTTGATTTTCTTTAGGAGTTTGGAAGCGTTATTGATTATATCCATGGTGAATGTTAACAATTTATTTTATTATCCTGCGGGATGTGGGTATTTCTTTGGAGTTTAGTTTCGAGATGCAGCATGGAAACAGACCCTTCAGCCCACTGAGTCCATGCCATCCATCGGTCACCCGTATACTAGTTCTATGTTGTCCCACTTTCACATCCACTACCTACACACTAGGGGCAATTTACAGAAGCTAATTAACCTGTAAACCTGCACGTTTTTGGAATGTGGGAGGAAACTGGAGCACTCGGAGAAAAATCACGCGGCCACTGGGAGGACGTACAAACTTTGTACAGACAGCACCCACAGTCAGGATCAAATCCGGATCTCTGGCATTACGAGGCAGTGGCTCTACCAGTTTTGCCACTGTCTCTTGCATGGCTGGTATTAGTTGCTCTTTCCCAGTTATCTCACGAGTTCTTACTGAAGTAGATTCTGCTCCTATGTTTTATGGTCTAAATTACCTCTCATTGCCCTGGCAACTTCTCCTCAGATGCTAAACTCTACAGATGCTACCAAGCCTCCTGTCCATTTCCAGTTGGTGGGAAGATTCCTCTTTGAACGGCTGTTGTCTTCTCGCTGGGCGAAGCACCTTCACATGTACAACCATGTAACTTGCTGGGGCATCCTACAATCAAGGTGAGGGGATGCATTTTGGAAGGCCCCACGCAATGAATAATATGTCCAAGGATGTGTTCAAGAACAGAGAATCCCTGATGGAAAAGTACAAAGATCCCTGAATCGAGAACCAGAGGGCATAGGTTTAAGGGGTGAGGGGGTGGGGTGGGAAGATTTAATGGGAATCTGAGGGGCAACTTTGTCTGAGGGACACAAAAGTTGTAGATGTATGGCACGAGTGGCCGGAGGAGGTAATTCAGGCAGGTACTATCGCAACGTTTAAGAAACATTTAGACGGACACATGGATAGGACAGGTTTAGAGGGATATGGGCCAAACGCAGGCAGGTGGGTCCAGTGTAGATGGGACAGGTTGGCCAGTGTAGGCAAGTTGGGCCTACGGGCAGATTTCCACACTGTATCACTCTATGAACGTGGCTGCGAAAAAAGATGAGATTATTAAATAAGGCATACAAGAGAGTCATGGAATTACACAACTATACAGTATTGAAACAGGCCCTTCAACCCAACGTATCTGTACTGGCCAAGCTGCCTATTCCCATTTGCCTGCGCTTGGCCCATATCCTGCCAAACCTTTCAAGTCTATGTCCAAGTATTGCCTTCATTATCTGGAGCTTAACTGATAAAAAACAGCGAGATTATGATACAACCTCAAACATTAGTGAGGCTAGAAGTGAGATAACATATGCATTTAGTTTACATTAGTTTAGAGATACAGCGTGGTAACAGGCCCTTCTGCTCACCGAGTCCATGCTGACCAGTGATCACCCACACACCAGTTCTATCCTATGCACTGGGGACAATTTACAGAGGCCAATCATTCTAGAAACTCATATGTCTTTGGGACGTGGGAGCAAACCGGAGCACCCGGAGAAAACCCACGCAGTCTCAGGGAGAACGTACAAACTCCATCCAGAAAGCACCCAGAGTCAGGTTCCAATCCGGGTCTCTGGCTCTGTGAGGCAACAACTCTACTGCTGCGCCAATGTGCCACCCGATAAAAGATACAGTGTCATTCCTACCTGTGGATGCCACACTGCTGGATAAACGTGATTGCCCTGGAATTCAGGAGATTCATTAGGTTGTTGCCTGTTTTTTGTGAGCAGAATAATCTGGGTTTGTGTAGGAAGGAACAGCAGATGCTGGTTTAAACCAAAGATAGACACGAAAAGCTGGAATAATTTAGCGGATCAGACAGCATCTCTGGGGATAAGGAAAAGGTGACCCTTCTTGAAGTTTCGACCCGAAACGTCATCTATTCCTTTTCTCCAGAGATGATGTCTGAGCTGTTGAGTTACTCCAGCTTTTTGTCTCTATCTTTAGTCTGGGTTTGCATTCCTTACAGCACAGTAAGGAAGTACAGTACAATGGGTTACTTAAACCAGTCTTATAGTGCCTATTACAAACATCACCAATACAGATGAGGAATTTAACTTTAGTAAACTAAATTATCGAGATTAACATGCTTGTATCAGTATTGGTGACCATGACATTAACTACCACGATGGCGCAGTGGTAGAGTTGCTGCCTTACAGTGCTTGCCGCGCCGGAGGCCCGGGTTCGATCCCGACTACGTGTGCTGTCCGTACGGAGTTTGTACCTACTCCCCGTGACCGTGTGGGTATTCTCCGAGATCTTCGGTTTCCACCCACACTCCAAAGCCGTACAGGTTTGTAGAGTTAATTGGCTTGGTTTATGTGTAAATTGTCCCCAGTGTGTGTAGGATAGTGTTAATGTGCGGGGATTGCTGGTTGGTGCGGCTCGGTGGGCCGAAGGGCCTGTTTCTGCGCAATATCTCTAAACTAAACTAAACTAAACTAATCTGATTGCTGTAAAAATCCTACGTGGATCTTTTGAAGGGGAGGAAATATTGAATTTCTCTCCTTTGTGGCATATCTAAATTGACAACTATCTGCATGGGTCTCACTGTCTTCTGAAATGGTTCAAGAGTAATTCAGTCATGGGAAATTGGATATGGACAATAAATCATAGTTTCCCAGCAATGTTCACGACCTATGAGAAAATAAAACCATATGTAGTGCAAAAGTCCGTAAAATATCCTCATAGTCATAGAGCTATATTGCATGGAAACAGGGCTTCAGTCCACCTTATCCGTGTTGACCAAGTTGGCATTTTGGGCTGGTCCCATTTCCTCTCAAAACTTTAGATACCTCACCTCTCAACTTAAGCCTATAGCCTATAGAGTAATATAGCACAGAAACAGGCCTTTATGCCCAACTTGTCAATGTTGACAAAGATGACCCATCCAAGCCAGTCACATTTGCCAGCATCTGTCCCATATCCCCTTAAACCTTTCCTAACCACGTATCTGTCCAAATGTCTTTTAAATATTTTTATGGCACGTGCCTCAACCACCTCTCCTGGCAGCTTGTTCCACATACCCATCCCTCCGTGTGAAAAGGTTGCCCTTCAGGCTCGATTTAAATCTTCAATGTTTTGTTAGCTGTTAACGTACATTTTGTAGCCTTTATGTTCTATATAAATGTTTTATTTGCTATCAGCACGGCTAAAAGTTGCAAATCTTTATTTATACCCTGAATCTCCAGTGCTTTAATCATTCCAATATAATGTGTCATCTTTATCATGGACCTAAAAAGATTTATGACAGAAAAAAGCTATTTGTCACGTTGTGTTTTTGTCAGCTGTTAACTAAAATAAATCAGGTTTTCATTGCGAAGTTCTCTCCATCATCCCTTTCATCAGTTCTCTTTTCTCTCAAATGTTTCCATGAAAAATAACTCAATCTCCAATAATCTTCTGTGTGAAGATTTATAGCTACTTTATATCCATCCTGATTAACTTTCACATCCTTTTACTCAGGAACATGGCTGAAATGTTTACTGGCTGCCTTGGACTCAGTTTTCCTTGATTTTCACCTTTCTCCATATCATAAATTCTATTATTTAGTTTATTGCAATTAAAGATCATTGGTCTGAAATGTGAAGTCTGTTTCCATCTTCACGAATGCTGCCTGACCTGCTACGCATTTCCAGAATTTTCCATGGAAGCAAGGAACTACATATGTTGGTTTACACAGAAGGACAAAAAGTGTTGGAGTAACTGAACGGGTCAGGCAGCATTTCCGGAGAACATGGATGTGTGACGTTTTGGGTCGGGGACCTTCCAAACTAAACTAAACTAAACTAAACTAAACTCCCACGACTGTACTGCCAAATACGAGTCCAACTCAATTTATAAATTCGCAGATGATACCATCATAGTTGGCCTGCACCAAATAATGACGAGATGGAGTACAGGAAGGCAATTGAGAACCTTGTAACATTGTGCCAAGCCGACAATTTAACCCTCAATGTCAGCAAGACAAAGGAGATTTTATATCGAAGTCTCGTGATGAGACTACGTGAAGAACCCTCCAGCCCGCATGGACGTCAATATGTCGATGCATGGCACGAGATTGGGGAATGGCCGGCGGGATTCCCCAGCGATACAGCTTTAAAAGCCGGAAGGTAAGTTCACGGCGAATGGTCGATTTCGACATTGGTTTAGGTCCTGAGAATGGAGAAGCCTAAACCAAGGGGAAACGTGCAGCTGAAAAGTCAGCGGCAGATAACGGCGGCGACGGGAGAGCTTGGTGGCCGGTGGTTTCTATCTCGGAGACGCTGGCAGGTGCTGTCTGCACAGCAACCTTCGCTTCAGCTGCGGGTGTGGTAAAGACATCCTTTGTGGGTAAGACTCCCACCTACCGGCGAGCATATCATCCCTACATAGCTAGCGGCAGGAATTGCTACACTGAGGCTGGTTGGAGCAACAGGCCTACACAATTAAGGCCAAGCCTGAGACCTTTTTTATGCACAGGTTCACTGCGCCCAGCATGGAGGCAGCACATACTCAGTCTCGTTCTCCAGCAGGCCACGATGCTGGAGTAAAAGGGAGGGGACAGGACAAAATCTAGGGTCAGCTGATGATATTCAAGTCGGAGGTAGATTAAGGCTGTTCATAAACAGGTGGGAACAGATAACCTCGGATCCTTTCATTTTACAAAGTATAAATGGTTACAAGATTGAGTTTCTGGCTGATAAATTTCCTCAGCGACATGAGAAGCCAAGACTCCCGTATAAAACGGTCTAAAGAGGAAACTGTGGCTATCCAAGTGGAGATAGAGGTATTACACAACAAGGGTATGATTGAGCAATCTGTCCATGAAAAAGAGGAGTATATTTCTAATACCTTCTCAAGGGTGAAGAAAAGTGGAGGATACCAAATCCTCCACTTCAATTTGGCTAGTCTAAACACTTGTTTGGAATATAACCGCTTTAAGATGGAAGATTTTCATTCAGCAAAAAACAGCTGTTTACAGAGGATTGTTTTATGGCCCATATAGATCTCAAAGATGGATACTATTTAATAGTATTGAAGATGCATACTATTCACTCTCACTATACATGAGAGTCACAGGAAATATCTGAAGTTTATCTGGCAAGGCCAGTTATGGCAATTTAAGGCTCTACCTAATGGGTTGAGTTCAGCCCCTAGACTATTTACTAAGATTATTTAAGCCCCTGTCCCACTTACGTGTCCTTGGCACTCTAATTAAGCAACCTCGTTGTCGAGTTGAGCCGCGATGGTCCCGCGAAGGTCGCGCGTGATATCATGCGTCCACACAGCCATCGGGAGTGCGTGACATAATTTGACGATGGACACAAAATGCAAGAGTAACTCAGCGGGACCGGCAGCATCTCTGGAGAGAAGCAATGGGTGATGTTTCGGGTCGAGACCCTTCTTCAGTCTGAAAGATACCGCGCACAAATCCATACCTCTCCGCGCGGCCACACAAAGCCAGTGCATCTCAACGCGATGGCGAGGTCGCGTAATTTGCGTGCCAAAAACAGTAAGTGGGACAGGGCCTTAAACCAGTGTTTGCCCTGCTCAGATCTGAAGGGCATATTGTCATGGGGTTTATAGATGACATGCTCATTGTCAGGAAGACGTTATTTGTCACAGTTAGCTGTTTCATCAACCAAGGTACTCCTAGAAAATTTAAAGTTTGTTATTCATCCAGAAAAATCCAGGCAGATATGTCTGTGACCCTTCCCGGATAAAAAAAGCAGAATATTGTAGAGACATGCACAGATTTACTCAATAATGAGAAGTCAATGCAATACGGCAGGTTGCAAGGGTGATAGGCAAGATGGCAGCTGCCTTCCCAGCCACACATTATGGGGCCATGCATTATAGAAATCTTGATCGTGAGAAGGTTTGGGCTCTAAAATTGAATAAAGGGCATTTTGATAGATATATGAAGTTAACGACAGAGTCGACATCAGAATTACGGTGGTGGATTGAGCACACACATGAGTGTTCAGGGGTCATTCTACCCAGTAAACCCATAATTGCATTACAAAGTCATGCTAGTGGACAAGGTTGGGGTGCAACTAACACCAACTCTAGTTGCGGTGGTAGGTGGAATGAGGAAGAGTTGCGACTTGGTCAGAAGTACGGTATCAAATATTTGGAAATGCTAGCAGCATTCCATGCATTAACGTTATTGTGAGAATGAACATGATATGCATGCCAGGCTACAATTGGACAACACTACAGCAGTATCGTATGTGAATCATATGGGTGGTTGCAGGTGAATACACTGGCAAAGTCCATTTGGGCATGGTGTATAGATAGAAGAATATGGGTGTCAGCTGCTCAGCTGCCAGGTAGATACAATGTAGTAGCAGACACCAGGTCTAGAAAATTCAATGTACGAACAGAATGGATGTTAAATCAGGCAGTGTTCAAGAAGATAATATCTCAATATGAAACACCAGAGATTGATTTGTTTGCTTCAAGACTTAAGCCCCTGTCCCACTTAGGAAACCTGAATGGAAACTTCTGGTGACCTTGATGGCGACCCAAGGTTTCCATGAGGTCGCCGGAGGTTTTGGTCACTCGCCTGGAAAGCCTCGACCTGGATCGACCGAACGTGAGCTGCATCTACTGACGGCAGACACACGCACAAACACATTGTGAAGGTGGGGGCCATGGAGAGTGGAGGAGCGCTGTCTGCGCGATGAAGAGGAAGGTAAACGGCTGCCACAGAGCATGGTAAGTCCTTTAGAGAGTGTGGGGTGGGGGGGGGGGGGGGGGGGAAGAAAGGGAGAGAAGGAGAGAGAAGCAGAATGGGGGAGAGAGAAGGGGAGAGAGAAGGGAAGAGAGAAGGGAGAGAGAAGGGAGAGAGAAGGGAGAGAGAAGGGAGAGAGAAGCGGGAGAGAAATGGGGAGAAGGGGAGGGAAGGGGAGGAGAAGGGGAGAGAAGGGGGGGAGAATGAGTGGAGACAGTTTTAAGCAGTTTAATAACGTTTCGTGGGCATTTTACCAATCGTTGGGTCTCATTGGTCGTGAAACTCCAATGAGCCAATCATAATGGCTGGTTAGTGAAGGAGATGGCCTTCGACTGCCTGTATGTAAATAGTGACCCCACTCCACTGGCTTCGACCAAACAGCAACCAATTTTTAGTCGAATCCAGTTTTGATCAAATCAACCTAGAAGAAGCCTCGACCATGTGGAAACCACTTTCAACCATCAGGGAGAGTGACCAAAACCTCCGGTGACCTCATGGAAACATTGGGCCATGAGCAAAGTCATCAGTGGTTTCCGTTCAGGTTTTCTAAGTGGAACAACCAAATACCAAGGTATGTAGCCTGGCACCCAGACTCAAGGGTAGAAGCAGTAGATGCGTTTTTAATGGACTGGGGTGGATTATCATTTTATGCTTTTCCCCCATTCTGCCTTATTGGAAGATGCTTGCAAAAGATAATGCAGGACAAGGCATCAGGAATTATCTTAGTACCAAATTGGCCTACTCAACCATGGTTCCCATTGTTGAAAGGATTACTGAAGGAAGCTCCTATGGTTGCTCACAGACATGAACAATTGTTATTTCAGCCTGTCACTCGGGCACCTCACCTATTGCACGATTGCATTGATTTATTAATTTGCAGGATTTAAGTAGACCTTTCGAGTGAATAGGACTAACCAGCAGGTCAGTTAACGTGATCACTGCAGCTTGGCGAGATGGCACAACCTCTGAGAGGAGAAGGGGGGAGAATGAGTGGAGACATTCTCCATTCATTATGTGCATACATCCATAAAACAATGGAAAAAGTTTTGTGAGGATGCATACCTGAACTACTTTAAGGCAGAAGTAGCTGATGTTTTGGAATTTCTTTCAGTTTTATTTTTTGAGAAGCGTAAAAGTTATAGCGCTATTAACACTGCTCGCAGTGCTTTATCATCGTACCTAGTACTTGGGCTGGGACATCAAACTATTGGCACTCATCCATTTGTGTCTAAGTTCATGAAAGGTGTCTTTAATATGAACCCTCCAAGGCCTAGATATAATGAAGTGTGAATAGTTTTAAGTTTCCTTCACAATCTAGCACCAGCTGCATCACTGACGTTGGAACAGCTCACTCATAATTTGGTGATGCTTATGGCACTTATTTCAGTGCAAAGAGCTCAGTCTTTGCACAAACTGCGTCTGGATAACTCTGTTGTATCTGACAAGAAAATTGTATTTTGTGTGAATGATCTGATAAAGCAGAGCAGGCCAGGTGCGGTGGGGTACAAATTAGATCTGGCAGCGTACCCACCGGATCGGAGATGGTGTGTTGTTACTTATGTGAAGAAGTGCATTGAGGTTACTAAAAATCTTCGAAATGAGGAAAAAGTTTTCTTTATAAGTTAGAAAAAGCCACACGAGAGTGTCAGTGCAGACTATTTCTAGATGAATAAAGTGTATGCTTTTGAAAGCGGGAGTGAATACTGATATTTTCAAGTATCACTCTACCAGGGCTGCAGCCACATCAGCAGCAAATAGAATGGAGGTTCCTCTTGATCACATTCTTGCAACAGCAGGATGGTCAGATGAACACATGTTTCAGAAGTTTTATAATAAACCAATTAACAGATCTGGACAATTTGCAGATAGAATTCTGGGTTGTGTTAATTAAGACATTTGTCTACCCCGATGTAATGGGACTTTGGTTCTGTTAAGGGCGACATACATGTATGTAAAATTAGCATCATGTTTGAATGGCCTATGTTTTTTCTTTCAACCATTAATGGTTTATCTGTGTAGTGTGTTCATGTACAGATTGGTTTACTGTATGAACCCACAGAAAGGCTTCACGTAGTCTCATCACGAGACTTCGATATAAAATAGAAAGATTAAACGAAAACTTACTGTTTGAAATTTGATCTTTATTTTATGAGAAATTGGAGTGAAAGACTAAGTGCCCTCCGCTCCCAACCCTGAATCTCATAAAGATCATTCGGTAAGTCAAGGGTTATTAATCTTTCTATAGTTTAATTTGGTGCAAGTGGTCTGTGGTTTCATACAGTTGCTTTGAAGATTTACGTGCATGCGGGCTGGCGGGTTCTTCACGTAGTCTCTCACTCCAGCTTCTCATAAAATAAAGATTAAACTTCAAACGGTAAGTTCTCATTTAATCTTTCTATTAAGATTGACTTCAGGAAGCGAACGGATACATATATATCCTAGTATACATTGATGGTGCTGAAGTAGAGATAGTTGGAAGCTTCAAGTACTTACGAGTAAATATCATCTGCAACTTGTCCTGGACCAGCCATGTTGAAGTTGTAGCCAAGAAAGTACACCAATGCCTCTACCTCCTTAAAAGCTGAGGAAATGTTCAGCATGTCCCCAACAACTCTCACCAACCTCTACAGATGTGCTGCAGGAAGCATTTTATCGGGATGGTTTGGGAATGAAGACAGCAGGAAATTGCAGAGAATTGTTGATTCAGCCCAGACCATCACGCAAACTATCATCCCTTCCAGTGACTCCATCTACACTTCACGCGGCCTTAGCAAGGCCACCAGCATAATCAATGGCAAGTCTCACCCCAGTCGCTTCCTCTTCTCCCTTCTTCCATCAGGCAAAAGGTACAGAGGTGTGAAAATGCACACCTCCAGATTCAGGAACAGTTTCGTCCCAGCTGTTATCAGGCAACTGAACCATCCTGCCACAACTAGAGAGCGGTCCTGTCCTATCATCTACCTCATTGGAAACCCTCGTTCTATGTTTAATCGGTATATACTGGACTTTATCCTGCACTAAACATTATTCCCTTTATCCTGTCTCTGTACATGGTGGATGGCGTGATTGTAATCATGAATAGTCTTTCCGTTGACTGGTTAGCATGCAACAAAAAAGCCTTTCACTGTACCTTGGTAAACGTGACAAAAACGAAACTGTAAAAGATTTAGAGAATTGTCATAAAAACTTACACAGATGCTCCCAAATGCATTTTCTGCTGGGCCCGCTTGCAGACTTTTGAATAAGATGCTAAATCCAGTCTCTGTCTGCACTTCAGACGCAAATATATCCAATGTGTAACAAGGAACTGCAGATGCTGGTTTAAACCGAACATAGATGCAAAAAGCTGGAGTAATTCAGTGGGACAGGCAGCATCTCTGGAGAGAAGGAATGGGTGACGTTTCGGGTTGAGACCCTTCTTCAGACTGGTTAGGGATAAGGGAAACGAGAGATGACGGTGATGTGGAGAGACAAAGAACCATGAATGAAAGATATGAAAAAAAGTAATGATGATAAAGGAAACAGGCCACTGTAAGCTGTTTGTCGGGTGAAAATTAGATGCTAGTGCAACTTGGGTGGGGGAGGGATAGAGAGAGAAGGAATGCCGGGGCTACCTGAAGTAAGAGAAATCAATATTCATACCACTGGGCTGCAAGCTGCCCAAAAGAAATATGAGATGCTGTTCCTCCACTCTGACAATGGAAGAGACCGAGGAAGAGACCGAGCAACCAGGAGATCAGGTTGGTTCACGCGGGCGAAGGTGTTCCGCGAACCGATCGTCCAGTCTGCGTTTGGTATCGCCAATGTACAAGAGTCTACATCTTGAACAACGGATACAGTAGATGAGGTTGGATGAGATGCAAGTGAATCTCTGCCTAACCTGAAAGGACTGTTGGGGTCCCTGGACAGGGTCGAGGGAGGATGTATAGCAACAGGGGTTACATCTTCTGTGCAGGGGAAGGTACCTGGGGAGGTTTGGGTGGGAAGGGATGAGTTAACCAGGAATTACAAATGTAACAGTCTCTGTGGGAGGCAGAAAGGGGTGGAGATGGGAAAATGTGGCTAGTGGTGAGATCCCGTTGGAGGTGGTATAAATCTCTTGGGATTATGTGTTGTATGAGATGGCTGATGGGGTGGAAGGTGAGGATTAGGGGGACTCTGTTTCTGTTGCAACTAGGGGGAGGGGGAGCAAGGGCAGGGCTGCAGGGTACTGAGAAGACACGAGTGAGTGCCTCATCTATGATGGGAGAGGGGAACCGTTCCCTAAAGAATGAGGACATCTCAGATGGTCCAGTATGGAACACCTCATCTTGGGCGCAGATGCGGCGTAGACGGAGGAATTAGGAGTAGGGGATAGAGTCTTTGAAGGAAGCAGGGTTGGAAGAATTGTAGTCGAAATAGTTGTGGGAGTCAGTGGGTTTGTAATAGACCCAATATCCAATCAATCATATCCAATCCCTGGTTGACATTTTGTAGAAGGGACTGCAGAATTATTCCCTGTTTTCTTTCAGCTGACATTTATTCCTAAATCAGCAGCACCACAAACTGATTAACTGGTGATTATCACGATGGGACCTTGCTTTGCCTTATCATTCATTGCTGGCCGCACAATAAAAGTAGTTCATAGTTGCAAAACAGTTTGCAAAGACCTGAGGTGCTGCGGGAGCTAATCCGATTGAGGTGCCTGCAGCCTAAAGGGCCTGTCCCACCAGCATGCAACTCCATGCGATGAGCACGACCTAACGTGGTCGCTTGAGCCGTCCGGCATCGCGGGGCCGGTCCCACTTGGATCACCGGAGCCGTGCGGAATTGTGCGGAGTTCGTCCCGACATCGCGCGGGGTTCCGAAAAACTGACCATGTTCAAAAATTCCGTGCAGCAACGGCTTGTCGGCTCACAGTCGCCTCGACGCATTACACACTGTCTCGACGTCGTGCCTCCGTGAACCTATCTGTAGGTGCCTCCGTGACCCTCTCTGTAGGTGCCTCCGTGACCCTCTCTGTGTGTGGCTCCGTGGCCCTCTGTGTGTGTGCCTCTGTGCCCCTCTCTGTGTGCCCCTCTCTGTCCTGGCGAACTTACCTTTAAGACTTTGCTCACTTTGCGCCACGTTGCGCCACTCACCCGACCTCCGCACGGCCCTCGCTGCCAGTTTGGTCGCGCTTGCCGCATGCAGGCGCATGCTGGTGGGAACGGCCCTGTACAGGGATCACCCGACCTCCGCGTGGCCCCCGCTTCTAGTTTGATCGCGCTCGTTGCATGGAGTCGGATGCTGGTAGGACAGGCCCTTAACGCAGTGACCTAAAATCTCCTCTGCGTCAAAGAGTTTTTAACAAAATGAATTGAGTGTGAGGTGTAATTTTAACTGTCCGCACCTGCAGAATGGAGACCCACTTTGAGGAAGTACGACTGAACACACATTGGGACAATGTTTATTCAATAAACTTATGAGTAACGGGGAGGATTAGATAATGCATCGGATCATTATAATCCATTAAGCTTACGATTTGTATTTAAATCTACACTAAAATAACATGAGCTGAATTAACTTGAAAAGACACACTGTAATGGAAACATATGTTGACAATAAGCCAAAGAAACCACAGGAAATGAGATGAAATTAATATGGGACCATAATTATCATGATATGTGTATGATGTCCTTAATTAATACAAGAGAAACAATATATTTCTGTACTATGCCTTCTCTACTCTCTTGTAACATGGTACAGTAGTGATAGATATGCTTGGGAAATGTGTCGGAATGAATGCAAGATACATTCTACATGGAACACAAATGCTCTTGACTTTAGACTTTACAGGCCCTTCGGCCCACTGAGTCCACACCGACCAGAGATCACCCCGTACTCTAAAACTATCCGACACACCAGAGACAATTTTATAACTTACCAAAGCCAATTAACCTAAAAACTTTACGCCTTTGGAGTGTGGGAGGAAACTAGAGGACCCAGAGAAAAGCCCCGCGGACACATGGAGAATGTACAAACTTCGTACAGACAGCACCCGTCGAAATCAAATCTGGGTCTCTGTTGATGTAAGGCAGCAACTCTCGCCAGAGACCCAGCTTTGATTTTGATGGGTGCTGTCTGTACGGAGTTTGCATGTTCTCCCTGTGCCCGCGGGGGTTTTATTCGGGTACTCTGGTGTTGAAGCTCTTGAAAGTTGGGGAAAAAGGGATGGAACATGGTTCACATGTTTCTAGCCAAATGTTTCCCTCCTGCTGCTTTGGAAGGACTTCAATTGCATCAAACATACAAACAGTCTGAATAAATATATATACATGTTAAAGGAGAGAAACATATGTCCCTTATTAAAATTGTGTTGCAAAGAATTAACAATGTCATAGAAAATGAATTAAGCAGCTGTTTGAAGCCTTCATTTGGAAAGCTGATGTTTACTTGTAATGAGCTGGATAGAACCCTCAGAAGTGTAAAACCCAATGGTATGAACATTGAGTTTTCCAATTTCAAGTAACACCCCATTCCCCTCTCTTTTTTATATGTAGTTTGTAGTCACTTGTACCAAAGTACAGTGAAAAGCTTTTGTTGCGTGCTAACCAGTCAGCAGAAAGACCATACATGATTGCAACCCAGCCGTCCGCAGTGTACTGATATATGATAAAGGGAATAACGTTCCGTGCAACATAAAGCCCAGTAAAGTCCAATTGAAGATAGTCCAAGGGTCTCCAATGAGGTAGGTAGTAGCTCAGGACCGTTCTCTAGTCGTTGATAAGATGGTTCAGTTGCCTGATAAGAGCTGGGAAGAAACTGTCCCTGAATCTGGAGGTGTGAGTCTGGAGGTGGAGGTGTGGAGGTTTTTTCTTGGGCCTTCACCCCGATGCACACCCATTTCACCCACTATTCTCCCCTCTCCCCTTTCTCCTCACTTTCCACCTAAATCCTTTCACTCCTCTTCTTTCCCTATTTGTCTCCTTTTGTCTCCTTTTAATCTCTAGCCTTTGTCCACCCATCTGCCAATAATGTATTACTCAGTGTGACATAACTGCAGAATCAACATTATTTTTAATCCAAACAGTAGGTCTGATGTCTACTCATCACAAGTGCTGAAAAAATCTGAGACCGTTCACATCTAGAATTTTATGTTTTTCAACCTGACAACTTTTATTCCGTTAACCCACAACTTTGAAGCAATGTTTACCTGGTCAACTAAAGTGCTATTATGTGTAAATCAGAGGCAAATAATCTGATTATTATTGACTATTATTTTCTCATCATTACTCAAAGGCTATTTGACATTGAATTCAACAACATTTCCTCATGCTCAGTATTTCTATGATGTTCGTTTTGGTAATAGTGTCATAGAGACATACAGCATGGAAACAGGCCCTTCGGCCCAACGTGTCCACGCCATCCAACATGCCCCATCTACACTCGTCCCACTTGCCTGTGAAATATGTAAAAAAAGTATATTTTAAATATTAATTGCTTAAAGGATATGGGCATCATTATCATTCAGTCTTTGAGAAGATGGTAAGGAGCAATTTCTTTGAACCACTGCTATTATTCGAGTGAAGATACTCCCACAACAGTGACAATGGAGACACAAGGAACTGCAGATGCTGGAATCTTGAGCAAAACACGAAGTGTCAATCAAATCTTCCTCACTTGTAAGGGCACAAAGTTCTGGAGTAACTCAGCAGGTCAGGTAGCATCTCTGGAGAACTTGGATAGATGACGTTTTGGGTCAAGATCCAGCCCCAAACGTCACCTATCCATGTGCTTCAGTGTTACTGCCTGACTTGCCCAGTTACTCATGAACCTTTGTGTATTAACCAGTATCTGCAGTTCTTTGTTTTTTCCTCACTTGTATCCACCTATCACTTGCCTGGCTTTGTCCTGATCCCACCTCTCTTTTCCAGGTTTCTTCCCCCTTCATACAATCAGTCTGAAGAAGGACCCCTACACTAAATGGTACTCAGAGTAGGGGAATTAAGATCAATATGATATTGTGTTAAGATGAGGGGGGGGGGGGGGGAGATTTAATCGGAACCTGAAGGGAAGCTGTTTCACTCAAAGGGGCGAATATATGAAAGGGAGGGGAGGTCATAGGGGCAGGTACTATAATCTATATAATTAAAAGTCTCATCTTGACCACTTCCTGTCTGCGCTGTATATTGATTTTAGAACAAATGCTACCATATATTGCTATTATTTTTGGCCATCTTACTCACAGTCCTCCTCCGCTGAGCTGGCTCTGAGGATTTTTCCCATTGATGAAAAAAAAAGTTATGAGTGTTTAAAAAAACATGAGATCCTCTCGCCTGTCAATCACTGCGATGAAGGCAACGCCCCTTCTGGGGGGGTGGGGGGGCAGGACTATAAAACCCCGGATGCCTGGACATAGAAACATAGAAAATAGGTGCAGGAGTAGGCCATTCGGCCCTTCGAGCCTGCACCGCCATTCAATGTGATCATGGCTGATCATCCAACTCAGTATCCCGTACCTGCCTTCTCTCCATACCCCCTGATCCCTTTAGCCACAAGTGCCACATCTAACGCCCTCTTAAATATAGGCAATGAACTGGCCTCAACTACCTTCTGTGGCAGAGAATTCCAGAGACTCACGACTCTCTGTGTAAAGAATGTTTTCCTCATTTCGGTCCTAAAGGAATTCCCCCTTATCCTTAGACTGTGACCCCTTGTTCTGGACTCTTCTCTGTACCCCCTCTATGGCAAGGATGTCTTTCCTCAGATTTGGAGACCAAAACTGTACGCAATACTCCAGGTGTGGCCTCACCAAAACCCTGTACAACTGCAGTAGAGCCTCCCTGCTCCTATACTCAAATCCTTTCGCTATGAATGCTAACATACCATTTGCTTTCTTCACTGCCTGCTGCACCTGCATGCCTACTTTCAATGACTGATGTACCATGACACCCAGGTCTCGTTGCATCTCCCCCTTTCCTAATCTGCCACCATTCAGATAATAGTCTACCCTCATGTTTTTGCCACCAAAGTGGATAACCTCACATTTATCCACATTATACTGCATCTGCCATGCATCTGCCCATTCACTCAGCCTATCCAAATCACCCTGCAGCCTCCAAGCATCCTCCTCACACCTAACTATACCCCCCAGCTTGGTATCATCTGCAAATTTGGAGATGTTGCATTGAATTCCCTTGTCCAAATCATTAATATATATTGTAAATAGCTGGGGTCCCAGCACTGAGCCTTGCGGCACCCCACTAGTCACTGCCTGCCATTCTGAAAAGGACCCGTTTACTCCTACCCTTTGCCTCCTGTCTGCTAGCCAGTTCTCTATCCACATCAATACTGAACCCCCAATACCGTGTGCTTTAAGTTTGTATGCTAATCTCTTATGCGGGACCTTGTCGAAAGCCTTCTGAAAGTCTAGATATAACACATCCACTGGTTCTCCCTTATCCACTCTACTAGTTACATCCTCGAAAAATTCTATCAGATTTGTCAGACATGATTTACCTTTTGTAAATCCATGCTGACTTTGTCCAATGATTTCACCACTTTCCAAATGCGCTGCTATCCCATCTTTAATAACTGACTCTAGCAGTTTCCCCACTACCGATGTTAGACTAACTGGTCTGTAATTCCCCGCTTTCTCTCTCCCTCCTTTTTTAAAAAGTGGGGTTACATTAGCTACCCTCCAATCCTCAGGAACTACTCCAGAATCTAAGGAATTTTGAAAAATTATCACTAATGCATCCACTATTTCTGTGGCTACCTCCTTGAGTACTCTGGGATGCAGACTATCTGGCCCTGGGGATTTATCGGCCTTCAATCCGTTCAATTTACCCAACACCACCTCCCGGCTAACCTGGATTTCACTCAGTTCCACCATCTTATTTGACCCCCGTTCCACTGCTATTTCCGGCAGATTATTTATGTCTTCGTTAGTGAAGACAGAACCAAAGTAGTTATTCAATTGGTCTGCCATGTCCTTGTTCCCCATGATCAATTCACCTGTTTCTGACTGCAAGGGACCAACATTTGTTTTAACTAGTCTCTTTCTCTTCACATATCTATAAAAACTTTTGCAGTCAGTTTTTATGTTCCCTGCCAGTTTCCTTTCATAATCTATTTTCCCTTTCCTAATTAAGCCCTTTGTCCTCCTCTGCTGTATTCTGAATTTCTCCCAGTCCTCCGGCAGGCTGCTTTTTCTGGCAAATTTGTATGCTTCATCTTTTGTTTTTATACTATCCCTGATTTCCCTTGTTATCCATGGATGCACCACCTTCCCCGATTTATTCTTTTGCCAAACTGGTATGAACAACTTTTGTACTTCATCCATGCAGTCTTTAAATACCTTCCATTGCACATCCACTGTCAACCCTTTAAGAATCACCTGCCAGTCTATCTTGGCCAATTCACATCTCATACCTTCAAAGTTACCTTTGTTCAAGTTCAGAACCCTTGTTTCTGACTTAATTTTGTCACTCTCCATCCTAATGGAGAACTCAACCATGTTATGGTCACTCTTGCCCAAGGGGCCACGCACAACAAGACTGCTAACTAACCCTTCCTCATTACTCAATACCCAGTCTAGAATAGCCTGCTCTCTCGTTGGTTCCTCCACATGTTGGTTGAGAAAACTATCCCGCATACATTCCAGAAAATCCTCTTCCTCAGCACCCCTGCCAATTTGATTCACCCAATCTACATGCAGATTGAAGTCACCCATTATAACCGTGTTACCCTTGTTGCACGCATTTCTAATTTCCTGTTTGATGCCATCCCCAACTCCAATACTACTGTTAGGTGGCCTGTACACCGCTCCCACTAGCGTTTTCTGCCCCTTAGAGTTTCGCAGCTCTACCCATATCGATTCCACATCCTCCACGCTAATGTCCTTCCTTTCTATTGCATTAATCTCCTCTCTCACCAGCAATGCTACCCCACCTCCTTTTCCTTTTCGTCTATCCCTCCTGAATATTGAATATCCCTCGATGTTCAGCTCCCAGCCTTGGTCATCCTGGAGCCATGTCTCCGTGATCCCAACTATAGCATAGTCATTAATCGCTATCTGCACCTTCAACTCATCCACCTTATTACGAATGCTCCTCGCATTGAGACACAAAGCCTTCAGGCTTGTTTTTACAACACTCTTACTCCTTATACAATTATGTTGACAAGTGGCCCCTTTCACATCGATCCCTATTACACTTGGCCATACTCTCCTATCCCTTTGTGAGCTTTCTTTCCCGTTAATTCTGGGGTCATTAACCATCCCTTTACTCTCTTTCCCTTTAACTCCGTTCTCGATTATCCCATTTGAACCCCACCCCCCTTATTCAGTTTAAAACCATCCGTGTAGCAGCGGCAAACCTGCCGGCCAGAATGCTGGTCCCCCACCTGTTAAGATGCAATCCGTCCCTTTTGTACAGTTCCCCCTTACTCCAAAACAAATCCCAGTGATCTAAGAATCTAAATCCCTGCCCCCTGCACCAGTTCCTCAGCCACACATTCAGGTCCCGTATCTCCCTGTTCCTGCTCTCGCCAGCACGAGGAACTGGAAGCAAACCGGAGATAACAACCCTGGAAGTCCTGCTTTTCAGCATTTTTCCAAGCTCTCTGAAGTCCCGCTGCAAAATATTCATCCCCTTCTTTCCAACATCATTTGTGCCAACATGCACGACCACTTCCGGCTGTTCACCTTCGCCCTTGAGGATTGTCTGCACTCTGTCCGTAACATCCTGGATCCTGGCACCAGGAAGGCAGCACACCATCCTGGAATCCCGTCTGTTGCCGCAAAAACCCCTGTCCGTACCTCTCACAATGGAGTCTCCAACTACAATGGCGTTGCCCGACTTTGGCCTCTTTGGTTTTGGCTCATCAGCCCTTTTTGTTTGGCAAGCCAGTCCGCCGCTCAGTGAGATACCGTCTTCTGTCCCGGCAGCTTCCACGTGGGTGAACCTGTTCACAAGAGGTACAACACCCGGGGACCTTTGCATTCCATGTTTTCCTCCCTTTCTCACCGTCACCCACCTTCTCTCTTCTAGTGCCTTGGGTGTAACAATCTGACTGAAGGACTTGTCGAGGAACGATTCAGTTTCTCGGATGAACCTGAGGTCATCCACTTGTTTCTCCAGTTCCCCAACACGGTCCTTCAGGAGCTGTACCTGGATGCACTTCTCACATTTGTAGCATCCAGAGGCACCAGCAGTGTCCTTGACCTCCCACATACTGCAAGCATCACACTGCATCAGCTTGCTTGACATCTCCTTCTTTTGCCTCGATCTCTCCCTATCCAGTGTATTGCGCAGCCTCCTCGCCGAAGACTCTCGAGCCAAAGACTCACACTTTACTCACAGGGCCGCTCACTCACTGCCGCTCCCCAAGAGCTGCCTTGCTTATATTGACTGTTCAATTACCTAATTTATAAACCAAATTCCTCAGTTTTCAACTGTTTTCCCCCTCTGACTCACTGAGAACTCTCCTCCCACTTGGGCTAGAGCCAATTAGTGCTTTCTCCCGCTTCTCTTTCTTGCTGTTGCTTCAAAATCCACGGGAAGACTGAGTACAGTCTGCCTGTGCTTTGTCTCTCCTTTTCAACTGCTTTCCCCCTCTGACTCACTGAGAACTCTCCTCCCACTTGGGCTAGAGCCAATCAGTGCTTTCTCCCGCTTCTCTTTGTTGCTGTTGCTTCAAAATCCACGGGAAGACATGACTCAGTCACTCTGCAAGCTTGTGAGGGAGGGGCCATGACTCTCATTCTAAGCTGTGAATCAACTGAACTGTGACTCTGCAATGTACTTGCAATAAATGATTTGTTAGCCCATAATGACAATGCCTGAGTTGTTTGGCTTGCTGCCCTGCCTGTGCTTGAAACTGCGTTCAACCACTGTGTTTGGAAAGAATAAATGCTTTATTAGGTCTGACTGTGTTTGGGTCAAAATCCCGCTCATTTTGTGACTTCTGCTTAGTGGACAGATTGCGTAATTTCCAGTAAGTGCAGAGGTCATGCTGATTGCGGAAGTGCCGCTGACTGTGGAAGCCCCAAAGTGGAGAGGCAGCGCTCAGCTGTGTGAGTGTTCAAGAAAGTTTACTGCCATATATATGGTGTGTCAGTGAGTATGTGTGTATGTGTTTGTGGGTATATGTGTGTGTGTGTGTGTGTGTGTGTGTGAGTGTCTGTGTGAGTGTGTGTGTGTCTGTGTGAGTGTGTGTGTGTATGTGTTTGTGATTGTATGTGTATGTGTAGGTATGTGTGTGTGTATATGTGTTTGAGAGTGTATGTGTGTTTGTATGTGAGTGTGAGTGGGTGTATGTGTATGTGTCAGTGTGAGTGTGTGTGAGTGAGTGTGTGTGAGTGGTCTCAGTGACTGAGCTGCCAGCCCAAGAATCTATTCGTCCCACAATGTCCATACTAGACCTCTGGAAATCAGTCCCTTTGGCCCACAACACCATGTATTTGTGTGTGTGTGTGTGTGTGTGTATGTTTTTGTGAGTGTATGTGTGTGTGTGTGTGTGTGTGTGTGTGTATGTGAGTGTATGTGCATGAGTGTTTGTGTGTGTGAGTGTTTGTGTGTGTGTGTGTGAGTGTTTGTGTATGTGTGTGTGTGTGTGTGTGTGTATGTGGGTCTGTGAATGTGTGTGTGTGTGAGTGTGTGTGTGTGTGTGTGTGTGTGAGGGTGTGTGTGTATGTGTGAGTGTGTGTGAATGTGTGTGAATGTGTGTGAGTGTGTGAATGAGTGAGTGTGTGTGTGTGTGAGTGAGTGAGTGTGTGTGTGAGTGGTTTCGGTGACTGAGTTGCCAGCCCAAGAATCTATTCAGCCCACAATGTCCATACTAGCCCTCTGGAAATCAGTCCCTTTGGCCCACAACACCATGCTAGCGCTCCAGAAAGCCCCTCCCCCCACTGGCCAGCAATATTGGAATTGGTGGAGAGGTGGGATATTGCTTTGGGGGACCAGCCCTCCCCTGTGAAGCTGGGACCCAACGGGTCCCACATAGTCTAGTAGTATTTAATAGACACTTGGACAGGTACAAGGATGGAAAGGGCTTCTAGCCTCTAATCTCTATAATATTGATGTGGCTAAATATAGATATTAATCGACCCAAATCCCTCTGTTAAAAATGAACAGAGATGGATTTGGTGCTCTAATCATGCATTATTTCAATCAGAATGTATTACAAGCTACAAAATCCCTATCAAGATTTGTGCACCTTGACATGGGTGATAAATTAGTGGAGTCCTGAAAAAGTGGTACACTGTAAAAAAAAGTCCATTGCAATGATTAGATCAATGCCAGCAAAGGATATTTGTTTCTATATATTCCGAAAAAAATCCGTTCAATCATGGCAGCAGTAGAGTTTTATCTTACAGTGCTAGACCCGGGCTCAGTCCTGATTATGGGTGCTTTCTGTACTGAGTTTATATGTTCTCGCCAAGCTGCGTGGGTTTTCCCTGGGTGCTCCGGTTTCCTCCCATACTCCAAAGACATACAGCTTTGTAGTTTAATTGGCTTCTGTGACGATTATAAATTGTCCCTAGTATTTAGAATAGAACTAGTGTATGGGAATCGCTGTTCGGCGCGGACTCGGTGGGACGAGTTTCCATGCTGTATCTTTAAAATAAACTAAACTAAAATCACCATAGGGTCTGCAGTGAAGACTTTCAAACATGCAGGGAGCTGACTTGCTCATTAAACTGCATGCCATTATGTAATGAGGAGCAGAGAACATTCCTTAGACCCAGGCCAACATTCTTGCCTCAATAAATTACATCCTTTGGATGAAGTCATTGGTTATTCATTCATCGTACAGGGCTTGCAGAACGATAGTATGGTGAACACCAGAATAGTCATATTGTTTGTGGCGATGTATTTGGCAGTACCTTTGGCTCAAAGTGATTTAGTGAAGTAGTTTAACATTTTTTTTGTTTCATTTAATTCAGAACTACTGCATGGAAACTGTCCCTTTGGCCCATCGAGTTGGTGCTGACCAGCTACTACCCGTGCACTAGTTCGATACTACACATTGGGGACAATTTACAGAAACCAATTAACTTAAAAACCTGCACGGCTTTGGAATGTGGGAAGATACTGGAGCACCCCGAGGAAACCCACACAATCACAGGAAGAATGTACAAACTGCATACAGACAGTACCCATAGTCAGGATCAAACATGATTCTCTGGCGCTTTAAAGGCAGACCATTACTATTGCACACGTACTACCCTGAAAATGTCCCTCTCGGTGGGCTGATCCAGAAGATTAAGATGCATAGGACAAAAATCCAGGCTGACATTCCAGTTTAGCGATGTTGATGAGCTGCACTTTGGGAGCTGATAGCCAAAGTTCTCTCTAGTCTACTGGCAGATGCATAGTGCCCATGGCAGTCATTGAAAGAAGTGCAGGGGAGTGTTTGCTGGGCGACGCAAGAGTTAATGCTGTCAGAATGAAGAAGAATCCCGATCTGAAATGTCACCGATCTATGTTCTCCTAAGATTCTGCCTGATCTACTGAGCTACTCCAGCACTCTGTGTCTTCTTAAGTCAAGATTGCTAGGTTCGAGACCCCAAAGAATGAAATCTGGGCTGACATTGATATTGGTTTTGGTTCATTCTCGCCGCCAGTGCCGAGATGCAATGAAAAGCATTCCAGAATAATATTAAGGAATTGGTGCAACATCTTTCAAAAGTAATGTTAAACTGTATACCATGCCAAGTGACAAAATAGATCACGTGAAACCATTCTGAAGAAGAATAAATGAGATTCTTTGATGCCCTGGCGAATATTTATCTCTCAATCAATGTCATGAAAATAGCTTATCTGGGAGAAGGCACGGTGGTGGGGTAGATGGGCTGCCTTACAGCGCCAGAGACCCAGGTTCGACCCTGAGTTAGGGTACTATTTGTACGGAGTTTGTACGTTCTCCCCGTGACTGTGTGGGTTTTCTCTGGGTGCTCCGGTTCCCTCCAAACACCCCAAAGATGTATAGGTTTGTACGTTAATTATCTTCAATAAAAATAGTTAAATTTCCGTAGTGTGTAGGATAGCATAAGTGTACAGGGTGATCATTGGTCGACGGGGATTTGGTGGGTCAAAGGGCTTTATTTCCATGCTGAATCTCTAAAGTACCTCTAAAGTAAAACAAGGAGTGTGCTGTGCAAATACTGGCAGAAGTGATTGTTGACGTTCCATAGTGACCACACGTCCAAGATTCCTAAATGGCAGAGCAGTCCACTGTGTCGGTCTGGCGAGGCTGTAGAAAGACACTGTAGAAAGGTATTCATCTTCAAAACGTTCCACGTGATGCAGTCAATGTGTTGCCAACCCTGACTGGTGCTGAAAACTGTTTAATGATCTCTTGAATAAAACTAGAAACAACAACAAAAAATCAACTCGAGTTGGAAAAAGTTACAGTGCAAGGGGTTGAGCAAATGCCTCCTTATTGATGTCTGCTGGCAATTAACATGACAGCTGGTGTTCTTTATGTTGAAGGATCTGCCAAGAAACAGAAGCGGCCAAGAAAGCTCACCGCTGTGGTAAAACGATAGCCCCTTAAATCTTGTTGACCTGCGGCTGATGTGACTTGCAGATTAATGAAAGAAGCTTTTCAACTCGATCGTAATGGTCTTTGGATGTAAAGGTAATTATAGAAGACCTTATTTTTTCAAACCAATAATTATCCTTGACTTAAATGTCTCTCTCTTAAACACGAGGAAAAGGGATAATTTCCATTGAGGATTGGGAGAAACCCTTCGTCAGTTTGGGTTTGTGTTCAAACGTTAACCATCGTTTATTTCAAAATTCCCATGCAATTTTGTGAAGACACGAGACAGAGAGATTGTATCAGAACTTATTAATTCTTCACGTGCACGACAATCTATTTTATATTTACAGTTCACGCTGCCTCTGTATATTTACAGTTCACGCTGCCTCAGCAAGGTCACCAGCATAATTGAGTCTTACTTTGGTCATTCTCTTCTCCCCTCTCCCATCAGGCAAGAGGTACAGAAGTGTGAAAACGCAGTTTCTTCCCTGCTGTTATCAGGCAATTGAACCATCCTTTCACCAACTGGAGAGCGGTTCTGACCTACCATCTACCTCATTGAGGACCTTCGGACTATCTTTAATTAGACTTTACTGAACTTTATCTTGCATTAAATGTTATCCCATTTATCCTCTATCTGTACACTGTGAAAGGCTAGATTGTAATCATGCATAGTCTTTCCAGTAACTGGACACAAAGTACTGGAGTAACTCAATGGTTTAGGCAGTATCTTTGGAGAACATGAATAGGTGACGTTTTGAGTCGGGGCCCTTCTAAACTAATCTAAACTAAACTAAACTAAACTAAACCAAACTAAACAACTAAATGAAACGAAAATAAATTAAACTATATACTTAAAAATAAACACCTTATTTTATTGCCTTTTAAGTTTTTGAGATATTCCAAAGCATTTTGAGATGAAGGAATATCTAAGTAGTGCAGTGCAATGGTGCAGCAGGTAGAGCTGCTATCTCACAATGCCAGAGATCTGGGTTCGATCATGAGATCTGATGGTGTTTGTGTGGAGTTTGCACGTTCTTTCTGTGACCGCGTGGGTTTCTTCCGGGTGTTCTGGCTTCCTCCCACATTCCGAAGATGTGCGAGATTGTAGGTTAATTGGCCTCTGCAAAATTGACTCAGGTTTGGGCGCAGAAGTGGGTTAATGTTGAACAAGTGTGAACGGCTGATCGATGGTCGACATGGACTCAGTGGACCAAAGGTCCTATGTTGTAAGTAAACTGAATTATAGTTCCAAAAGATAAAGGACTTTGTGATAAAGGTCTTTCTAACTAACGTGGCACAGTGGTGCAGCTGGTAGAGGCCCTCTCTCTTCCTCCCTCCATCCCTTCCTTCAGTTCCATTCGAAGACGTGCAAACTCCACGCAGCCAGGAGCCGAGGTCAGGTTCGAACCTGGGTCTCTGGAGCTGTGAGGCAGTCTGATCTATTGGGAACAAACCCGCCGTTAATGGCCCATGTCCCACTTCTTAATTCTCAATAGTGAAAGGCCTGGAAGTGGAGAGGATATTTCCACTAGTGGGAGAATCAAGGACCAGAGGACATAACCTCCGAATAAATGGGCATACCTTTCAAAAAGAGATGAGGAATTTCATTAATCAGAGGGTGGTAAATCTGTGAAATTCATTGCCACAGATGGCTGTGTAGGCCGTCAATGGATATTTTTAAAGCAGAGATTGACAGATCCTTGTTTGGTAAGAGTGTCAGCGGTTATCGGGCAAAGGCAAGAGAATGGGGTTGAGAGGAAAAGATAGATTAGCCATGATTGAATGGCGGAGTAGACTTGATGGGCCAAATGACCTATTTCTGCTCCTATAACAAGCTGATGAACAATATTTAAACAATGTCCCTCACTGTAGATTTGGGAGCCTGTTTAACTTTAACATTAGCGAGATGGTATTTCAGATTGAGGAGGATGAACCATTGGGGTTGTTGAATGGCAAAACCTCAATAGAAAAATAAGTTTGGTCCAAAAGCAACTTTAATAGATGCCTTTGACAGCTCCCTTTTTTGTTGAACCAACAGCAGCAGGAAGCGGATCGTCTTTTACAAGATGATTGGGTAAAGAGCAGGGAACATTTGCAGGGAATTATTTCAACAGGAAGAATGTCAATTAGATCAATTGCACTACACTGGCATTTAAACAGCCGTCAACAGCGCTGTTGGCAAGGCTGTCGTGTCTTAAGTGCATGATAAGTTTCTCTGTTAATATTGTATGAAATTCCAAACCTGAAAGATGGATAAACAACCAGCCTAATCATAACTTTATTGGTTCCAACATTTCCATTTTCCAAATTAGGATTTTTTTTATTGGAAATATTCTTAATAGTCTCCTTGGTGATGACAGTCAGATTTTTTTCACCAGTGTCTTGGCAACCTTCACTAAACATAAATCTCACTA
Organism: Raja brachyura; assembly: GCA_963514005.1. The sequence continues at coordinate 24,515,544 of OY740794.1, forward strand.
ATATTGGAACTTATTGGTCTTAGAATTTTCTTTCATAATGTTTCTGGAATATTTGATTCCATCTTTATGAAACAGTCTCACTTCATAAAGTACAAAAAGAAAGGAGTTACAATTCATAGAGACTGCTTAAGTTCATAAGTTCATAAGTTATAGGAGCAGTATTAGGCCATTTGGTCCATCAAGTCTACTACACCATGGCTGATCTATCTTCCCCTCTCAACCCCATTCTTCTGCTTTCTTTCCATAACCCCTGACACCCGTACCAATCAAGAATCTATCAATCACCGCCTTAAAAATATCCATTGACTTGACCTCCTCTGCCTTCTGTGTCAATTAATTCCACAGATTCACCGCCAGCTGACTAAAGAAATTCCCCCTCACCTCCTTCCTAAAGTTACGTCATCTTATTCTGCAGATGTTGGAATCTTGAGCAAAACTGTTTGAGGAACACAGCACGCCAGGCAGCATCTGAATGGACAGGCGACGTTTCGGGTTGGGACCCTTCTTCACCCTATCCATTCCCTCCACATATCCTGCTGTCCTGCTGAGTTCCTCCAGCACTTTCTGTATTTACAGTCAATAACTGCATATTATTTGTAGAAATCGGAATTAAATACAGGATCTCATGGAGGAAATTCCAGAGTTTAGGCAGCTGTGCTGTGAATGGTGGTAGAAAGAAAGCCAGGAGCACTCAAGTGGCAGAAGAATTACGAGGATGGTGCCAGGACTTGAAGGCCTGAGCTATAGGGAGAGCATGAGCAGGCTAGGAGGTTATTCCTTGGAACACAGGAGGCTGAGAGGTCATCTTATAGAGTTGTATGAGAAGACTAGATTAGGTCTCTTGCCCAGATTAGGGGAATCGAAAAACAGAAGGCATAGATTTAAGTTGAGTGGGGACAGATTTATAAGTTCACTAGACCAACTGGGACCCATTGAGTCCCTGTCACATGGGAGGCCTGGCCCCCAACGCCATATTACACTACTCACCCATAGCCCCCACGGGAGGCAAGGAGAGATTTAGAGAGATGTAGACCAAGTAGGACCCGTTGGGCCCTGTCTCCTAATATAGGTGGGGGGGGGGGGGGGGGGGGGGGGGTGACGCCTGTGCTCACCACCCCACAGAAAAGAGATGAAGAGGAACTTCTTTAGTCAGAGGTTGGTGAATCTGTGGAATTCATTGCCACTGATAGCTGCGGAGGCTACCATCTACCTCATTGGAGACATTGGAGACTATCTTTAATTGAACTTTATTGGACTTTCTCTTGCACTAAACATTATTCCCTTTATCCTGTGTCTGTACACTGTGGACGGTCTTTTCGCTGACTGGATTTCATGCAGCAAAATGCTTTTCACTGTACTAAACTAAATTAAACTATTTTTAAAGTGGATATTGATAGGTTCTTGATTAGTAAGGGTGTCAAATGTTATGGGGAGATGACAGAAGAATGGGGTTTGTGGGGGAAAGATAGATCAGCCCTGATTGAATGGCAGAGCAAACTCGAATGGCCGAATGGCCTAATTCTGCTTTTATGACTTCTAAACTATGAGTCTGTAAACCGGGACCTCCAGGTTCAAGAATAGCTTCTTGTCTATCTTCTCAACATTCATCAGGCTCTTGAACACTACACAACACTAACTAAACTATAAACTATGAATTGTCTTCGTTGCTCTAAGGACTTCGAGGTTTTTGCACTAACATTAGGCGTTTACATTTTTTAAAAATTGTTTATTATGTCATCTATTAATACTATGTTAACACTGTATTAATACTGTGTTTACTGGTGTGCTGCTGCAAGTAAGAATTTTGTTATTCCATTGTCAGTACATATGATAATTAACATTCTACATACACTTTACTCTTGATGGCTGATCTGATCTTGGCCTCAGCTACACATTCCTGCTTGTTTCTCAGCTACTATAAAAAACTGCCTAACTCGGATTGAATATATTCAATGACTTTGCCTCCAAGGAGTAGAAAACTGCAACGATTCACACTCCCAGAGAAAGGAAATTCCTCCTCATCTCCCTCTAAACTGAATGACTCTTTATTCTGAAAATATTTCCCTTGGTTTAGTTTAGTTTAGAGATACAGCGTGGAAACAGGCCCTTCGGCCCACCAAGTCCGAGAATGACAGGGGGAAAGATCTAATAGGAATCTGAGGTGTAACTTTTTCACACAGATGGTGGTGTGTATATCGATCAAGCTGCCAAAGAGGGTAATTGAGGCAGGTACTAAAACAACATTTAAAAGACATTTGGACAGGTACAGGGATGGGAAAGGTTTGGAGGAATATGGGCCAAAAATAGGCAGGTGGGACTAGTGTTGGACGTCATGGGAAAGTTGATTCGAAGAGCCGGTTTCCATGCTGTATCCCTCTTTGACTTATCAGTTTGTTCCCTCTAAACACATAGGGTTCATTCTAGCCTCTACTATGTCCAGCCACTATTACCCAAAAAGCATTGCCCACAGAGACTCCCTGTCACTATGGTGAAAGGGTTGACTAATGGGGAAAGGTTAAACAGACTAGAATGACAAATGAACTTATTGAAGCATATTAGATACCCTGATGTATCCTGAGTTAGGAAATAAAATCCTAGCCTGCCCAACCTCTCTCTATAGCTCAGACTCTCAAGTCCGGAAACATCCTTGTATATCTTCTCTGCACTCTTTTCAGCTTAACACCATCTTTCCTATAGCAGGGTGTCCAAAACTGAACACAATACTCCAAAAGTGGCCTCACCAACATCTTCTACAAACCTCACCAATGTCGTGTGCGTGACGTTGGTGAGGCCACATTTGATAGTTGAACGTTCTTCAAGTGGAATGCTAAAACTTTAACATTCAGACCCGTCTGCTCTCTTGACTTTCAACAGTTTAACATTAATATATTTTCTGCCCAGAATTTATTTCCCTGGGTTTTCATCCACTAAATTACTCTCACTTTTTTCAATGAAGTAATGCAAAAGTGGCTTTCTGAAAGCAGCAGCCTGTAACTGCTTAACACTACATTTTTGTTTGGAAAATCCTGTTTAATTGCAACCATATTTGGAGATAAATTATACAGCGAGCTCCTTTCTGGTTTTGGAAAGACTTCAGTGATTCTAATGCTATGTCTCCATTTTCTTTGAATCTTATCCAATTCTCATAGAGGGTTGTGTGGATTTGATTAGTGTTCTCTGCACCATATTTGTAAGCCACATACATCTATCTAACTATCTCACACCAATCTGATTGAACATACTGAAACATCAACTGAAATGGTTCCATCGTCTATATTTAAATGCTAGATATCCTGCAATTTAATGGTCAATAATGTAAAGCAAATTTGAATGAATGACTGCAATGTCACCATCGTTTAAGAAAAACAATCTGGAGGCAAACAGGTTAATTAAAGGGATTTGTATCTATGTCTTTTCATCACCTTTCACAAAAACTGTGTAATTCGGCGTAGTCGTCCTGTCAATGGCGTTGCTGGTTTTGGCTGGTTTAGGTATAGACTAAATAAATGGAAAGTTATAACTTGTTGAGCACTCTATATTACAGCAGCACCGATTCATCAGTGCTGTAAACCTGTGCCAGTCAAGAGCTGGTCTCGAATGACTTCCACTTTCCTTCATTGCAAACCTGAAAAGAAAAACATCCCTGAAGTGAAGGGATTGGTTGTGCAGATTCAGAGAAGAATTCTCAGGCCTATATATTTCTCACACACAGTGACAGTTTTGGCGTGTCTTGTGATTTTTTCTCTTGCACCAATTTGTGATTTTCATTAACCTTCAATGTACCAATCTGACATTTCCCAGCCTTTTGTCCAATATGGACATGTCAAAGACTAGGGCATAGCTTTATGATTGTAGAAGGTGTTGGTGAGGACTTATTTTGGGGTTTTGCGTTGAGTTTTGGTTACTCTGCTACAGGAAGGATGTTGTTAAGCTGGAGAGAGTGCACAGAAGATTTTTGAGGTTTCCATAGACTGTCTATGTCTATATCTCTATCTGTCTGTGTCTATGTCTATGACTAGTGCGCAGGAAGGATGACAGACACAAAATGCTGGAGTAACTCAGTGGGTGAGGCAGCATCTCTGGAGAGAAGGAATGGGCGACATTTCCGATCGAGACCCTTCTTCAGACTGATGTCAGGGGAGGGGGTGAGACAAAGATAAAATGTAGTCAGAGACAGTAAGACTGAAGGGAAAACTGGGAAGGGGAAGGGGATGGGGAGAGAAATCAAGGGCTATCTGAAGTTAGAGAAGTCAATGTTCATACCGCTGGGGTGTAAGCTACCCAAGCGAAATATGAGGTGCTGTTCCTACAATTTGCACTGGGCCTCACTCTGACAATGGAGGAGGCCCAGGACAGAAAGGTCAGCGTTGTTCCGGGTGTCAATTTCTCTACATTGGCGAGACCAAGCGCAGGCCAAGGACAGAAAGGTCAGATTGGGAATGGGAGGGGGAATTGAAGTACTGAGCCAGCGGGAGATCAGATAGTTTAAGACGGACTGAGTGGAGGTGTTCAGTTAAATGATCGCCGAGCCTGCGCTTGGTCTCACCCGCTGAGTTACTCCAGCATTTTGTGTCTACCTTCGATTTAAACCAGCATCTGCAGTTATTTCTTTCACAAGGAACTACAGATGCTGGTTTAAACTGAAAATAGAAGCAAATTGCTGGAGTAACTCAGCGGGACAGGCAGCATATCTTGAGAGAAAGAATGGGTGATGTTTTGGGTCGAGATCCTTCTTCAGACCGGTGTTGCGTCAAGACCTTTTCTTGACCCGAAACGTCACCCATACCTTCTCTCTAGAGATGCTGCCAGTTCCAGCATTTTGTGACTATCTTTATGTCTATGTCTATGTCTATGTCTTGCTGAGTTCCACCAGCAAAAAGGACACAAATTGCTGGAGTAACTCAGCGGGTCAGGCAACATCTCTGGAGAACATGGATGGGGTATGCATCGGGTCAAAACAACTTCTTCACACTGACGATGAAGTAAAAGATTGGTTTTGCGGAATTATTCAGTGCAACTGGAAACAATATTGAAATGCATTTTAAGTAAGCAAAGGAAATGTGATCGGAATGGTTGTACAGTGAACGCTTCATGATGCAGGCTATAATATTCTAATATTACTTTTTGTGTGTTCATCAGCAGATCCAATAATTAAATCTCTTGGCAAATTCACTGCATATTTGTTGGGAGCCAAATCCACGAAGCAGGCCCTTGTGGCCACTTTATACATGAGCAAGGGTTTATGGTTAGGTTTTGATGATAATATAAAAACGTGATTATCCTTTTCAGGAACTCAGTGGCTTAGGGGCCCTGGGTGGATCAAGTGATGGCATCCGGTAAAACTGAGAGAGGTTCCACACTGACCATAGGGCTTCTGCTGTCTCTGTCCACCTGCCATTATTAAATTGATTTCCTTATTTACGTACTGAATAGTGAAAGGCCTGGATAGAGTGAACGTGGAAAGGATTCTTTCACTCGTGGGAGAATCTAGGACCAGAGACCATAGCCTCAGAATGAAAGGACGTACCTTTAGAAAGGAGATGAGGAGCAATTTCTAGTCAGAGGGTGGCGAATCTGTGAATTTATAGCCTCAGTCAGTTGTGGAGGTCAAATCAATTCATATTTTTATGGCGGAAATTGACAGATTCTTGATTAGTAAAGGTTATGGGAAGGCAGGAGAATAGCGTTGAGAGGGAAGCCATGATTGAATGGCGGAGTAAACTTGATGGGCCGAATAGCCTAATTATGCTCTATAACTTATGAACATGAAGTTATGAAAACATCATTAAGGCATTCTTTTTTGTGTATATCCATCAAAAGAAGACGGGGATGAGTTTTGGACCAGCTATGTTTTCAATGTGGCAGCTCAAAATAGATGCTTATCCATCTAGAGAGGATTTAGACTTTAAAGACTAAATGATACAGCATGGAAACAGGCCATTCAGCCCACTAAATCCACCATGATCAGCGATCACCCTGTACACTAGCAATATCCTACAGACTTTGGACAATGTACAGAAGCCAATTAACCTACAAACCTGTACGACTTTGGAATGTGGGAGGAAACCGGAGCACCCAGAGAACAGGAGAATGTACAAATTTTGTACAGACAGCACCCATTGTCAGGATCGAACCCGTGTCTCTGGTGCTGTAAGGCAGCAACTTTGCCTCTGCGCCTTACATTTGAGAGAGGGATGTTGGATATAGCTCTGGGAGTAATCTCCAGCCTGCACTTACGATAATCTCAAGAATTTTTCGCATTCATCTAAGAACCTAGACAAGACTCTGGCTTAAGATCTCGTCTGTAAAAATGGAATTCTAGTGTGTATAGAACTGTAGTGCCAGACTAAAATCTGCTGTCAGGTCCCTTCATTGAAACGGTGACTCTATAACCAAACAACCTACCAATCTTTTGTTCAATGTATCTTTTCATACCTCTTGTTTCCCTTTCCCTGACTCGCAGTCTGAAGAAGGGTCTCGACCCGAAACGCCACCCATTTCTTTTCTCTCGAGATGCTGCTGGACCCGCTAAGTTACTCCAGCATTTTGTGTCCATCTTCGGTGTAAACCAGCATCCGCAGTTCCATGCCACACAACCTATCAACCCGCACGTCTTTGGGATGTGGTAATAAACCTAAGCCATGTGGTCACAGGGGAGAACATCCAAACTCCACACAGACAGCACCAGAATTCAGGATCGAACCAGCGTCGCTGGAGTTGTGAGGCAGCAGCACTAACAGCTGCACCTCTGTTCCAGCCCATCTTGAAAGCTCATGGAACTCACTGCCAATATCTATGGGAAGTTTGAAGGATGTTTTGCTTCATTGGAACTTATGAATAATATCCAATTGAATTGTTTAGACTCAGCCATATCTCCACATGTGTTGAATCTGTATCAGGCCAAATGGAGACGGTTCCAAAATATGTGACCACAGAAAAAGGCAGTAAAATTCAGAAACTCTGCCCCAGTTAGATAAAGCGCAATTATATACCTCATTTGTAAAATTCCTGGAACAAAGAACACTTAACTTGACCTGAGAACGTCCAAAAGGGATTTACAGTCAACCAAACATTTTTTGAAGTGTAGTCACTGTTGTAATGCTGCCAATTAATCTTGCACACATAAATCTAACTTGCCCAAAGTTAGCGTTTTAGTAACGTTGACTTCGAGTTATATTTTGACCAGGACACATAAAGAACTGTAACCCTTCATCAAAAGTGGGAGAGTCTAGGACCAGAGGCCATACCATCAAAATAAAAGGACATGCCTTTAGAATGGAGACGAGGAGGACAAATTAATGGATATTTTTAATGCAGAGATGGATAATTTCTTGATCAGCATGGTTGTCAGTGTTTTTGGGGAAAAGGCAGATAGGCCTTTTGAACATCTAAATAGACTACATCAAAGGTTCCCCTCATCTATGCTAGAAACATAGAAATATAGAACAATAGGTGCAGGAGTAGGCCATTCGGCCCTTCAAGCCTGCACCGCCATTCAATGTGATCATAGCTGATCATCCAACTCAGTATCCTGTACCTGCCTTCTCTCCATACCCCCTGATCCCTTTAGCCACAAGTGCCACATCTAACGCCCTCTTAAATATAGCCAATGAACTGGCCTCAACTACCTTCTGTGGCAGAGAATTCCAGAGACTCACCACTCTCTGTGTAAAGAATGTTTTCCTCATGCTCTCTGTCTCATTCTCAAAAATATTGAGCAAGTTTGTGAAACTATTTTTTGATTAGACTGAAGAACCCACCAGGTGGCGCCAGCAATGGCTGCCCCGCCAACAATCTGTCTGTCCCTTCCTTTGTTGTTTAATAGTTTGTGTTAAAGGTGTGTTTTAGTGTTCTTTAGTTTGTTTTATGTGGGGGATGGGGGTGGTGGGTTTGGGGGCAAACTTTTTAAAATCTCTTACCTCGATGGAGAAACGATTTTTTTGTTCTGTATCGTATATCTCCATCCGCGCGGCGGCCTAACATTGAGGAGTTGGCGGCCTTTGCTGGAGACTGACTTTGAGAGCTCCAGCCATGGGGGCCTGTGGACCTACCATCGCGCAGCTCGCGATCAATTTGCCTGGGATTGACCTTGGAGCTCCAACCGTGGGTGTTTTTAACATCGTGGAGTTCGCAGTCTCTGGATAGAGACCGACTTCGGGAGTAGCTTCGACAGCCCTGACGTGGGAGTTTCGCTCACCTCGACGTGGGAGCTTCGATCGACCCAACGCGGGAGCTTTGTTCGCCCTGACGCGAGGGCTTCGACCGCCGGCTGCGGAAGCTTCAATCGCCCCGACGGATGGTTTGACTGCCCCGACTGTAGGGGAATAAAGAGGAAGAAGATTGGACTTTTATGTAGTTATGTGTCTTGTTGCTTTTTTTTAGTATGGCTGTATGGTTATTCGCATATCACTGTACCTTAATTGGTACACGTGACAATAAAAGATCTTTGAAAGCTTTGAGATTGACACACAGTGCTGGAGTAACTCAGTGGGTCAGGCAGCATCTCTGGAGAAAAAGCATTGGTGATGGATGATTTTGGGTGGGGACTGAAAAATCTTCAGACTGTTTATTATGCTTTGAGCTTTCTTAAATGATTAACAATTTTATCTTAGATTATTGACTCTGGCATCTTGGTAAAAAATATACGTCAGATTAACTGGCCTATAGTTCCCAGTTTCATTCTTTTTGGAACAAGGAAGTCACTTTGGCTGTTTTCCAATTTACTGGTAGCAAGTTTTGAGAGGTTTTATTCAATGGGTCCAACTGCTATACTGTATGGGTTAAATAAGCTTTTCTGCTGAGATGTTATCAGCTAATAGCAACAAAAGTCAAGTAAACAGGCTTGTTTAATAAAAATAATTAGGTGCTTGAGAAAATACTTGGGCTCACTCCAAAGTACCAATAATTCATGAGGCCTGATCAACACCTGCAAGGACAACTAGCAAGAAGATAAGGTGATGTTTTCTTTCTCAGAGACATTTGAGGCTAGTGTGGTGTCTGATGGAACAACTAACCATCCTATTCAGTAGAAAGAGAACAGGTAGTTCCAAAAACATAATCAACTGTTGTTTGTACATTAGGGTAGAAGCAGGAAGTTATTGGTTATATAAGGGCACGTTACAATCACCTCACCATACCTCACCACCTCGGGCTGTGATTCAGGAATGGCGCCAGGACCCACAGGCAACGTGGCACAGCTGGTAGAGCCGCAGCCTCACAGCACTGGAGAACTGGGTTCGATCCTGACCTCGGGTGCTGTTTGCATGGAGATTGCACGTTCTTCCTGTGACCTCTTGAGTTTCCTCTGGGTGCTCCAGTTTCCTCCCACATCCCAAAGACGTGCGGGTTTGCAGGTTAATTGGCCCTCTGTAAATTGCCCCCTAGTGTGTAGGGAATGGATAAGTATGGATAACATGGAACTGGTGTTAATAGGTGATTGATGGTTGGCATGGATGCAGTGGGCCAAAGTTGCATATCTCTAAAACGTCTAAAAAGTTTAAGATACAGCTGTCGTAAGAAGGAGTCCCCAACAAGCTTTTGCAGTTACAAAGTGTGAGACTGAATGTTATGATTCTGTTTAGTTGCAGTTTATTGGTGTTTAATAAACACTCTTTGATTAATTTGATGTAGTTTGAGTGTTAGTCCATCATTGATCCAAATCCTAGAAAGTGGCTCGTATCTCGTGACACTGTCTCCACAGCCAGTTCCTGTAAAACCCTTGATACAGTCTGTCAAGTCCTGGCGACTTATCCTCTTCAGCCCCTTGAGTTTCTCTCAGATGTTACCCCTGGTGATTTGGACTTTTACAATCCCCTCCCTGTAATTTGAAATTAGCCCATCTATTACGTTCTGTACATTAGTTCCTTCCTCAATGAAGATGGATGCAAAATATTGTTGATCATATCTGCCATTTCTTTTACTTGTTCACCGCCCTCATTGTTTAGAGGTGCCAAACCTATCTTGGCTGCCTTCTTCCCACTTACGTACACATGGAAACTTTAACTGCTTGTTTTGATATTAGTTAAGTTTGGTTTATTATTGTCACGTGTACCGATGTACAGTGAGAAGCAATTTAGTTGCGTGCAAACAAGTCAGCGAAAAGACTACACATGTTTACAATCAAGCCGTCCGCCATGCACAGATACAGGATAAAGGATATAATGTTTAGTGCAAGGTTAGAGTCCAGTAAAGTCTGATTAAAGATTGTTCAAAGGTCTCCAATGAGGTAGATGGAAGGTCAGGATCACTCTCTAATTAGTGGGAGGACAGTTCAGTTGCCTGATAACAACTGGGAAGAAACTGTCCCTGAATCTGAAGGTGGGCGTTTTCAAACTTCTGTACCTCTTTCCTGATAGGAGAGGGAAGAAGAGGGAATGACCCGGGGTGAGACTGGTCATTGATTTTTCTCTCAAGATCTATCTTGTTCCTTCTTATAAGCTACGATCTACTAATGGGAGCACTTTATCTTTGTTTACTCCACTTTGTGCATCGCACTTGAAGCTCATCTCAACATTTCTCAGCTTCAAAGAGGACAAGCTCAGACTTTGTAGTGCATCATTACGTCAAATCTTTCATCCTCTTCATTCTCTTCATCTTCAAATTATTCGAACTGCTGGAGCTGATGGTGGAGGCAGATATGATAGAGGAATTTAAGAGACTTTTGGATTGACATGTGGATATGCAGGGAATGGAGGGATATGGATTATGTGCAGGCAGATAAGAGTTGTCTTGGCATCAAGTTTGGCACTAACATTGTGGGATGAAGGGCTTGTTCTTGTGCTGTAGTGTTCTATTTTCCATGTTCTGACCCAAAACATCGTCTGTCCATTTCTCTCCACAGATGCTGCCTGACCCGCTGAGCTCCTCCGGTACTTTGTAATATTTTAATCTTCAAGGAGCATCCGCTTTCGTATTGGCTTTCCCTCTCAATACAGTCAAAAAAGCCTCTGCATCTGCAGAGTTAGTGAGCAACTTGGCAGCAAAGCAACTGGCATGAAATACCTTCAGTTGTGATCCACGGAACTGTGGTGTTTGCAGACCGACAGAGCGAGCACAAGATGAAATACTGAGGGTGGAAGGGTTGATTAAAATCCTGTTATATTACAGTAATTGTATTAATTAACATCACATGATTTTCTCTGAATGCACAGCATGTATATATGTACAAGTCCATTGGATTCAACATCTTTCTACAATTTGATTTGTATTTAGTTTCGAGATACACTATGAAATCTGGCCCTTCAGCCTGCCAAGTCCATGCTGACCATTGATTGCAATTTGCACCAGCCAACAAATCTGAACGTCTTTGGGGTGTGGGAGGAAACCGGAGCACTTGGAGAAAATGTACGTGGTCACAAGGAGAACGTGCAAGCTCCACGCAGACAGCACCGAGGTCAGGATCGAACCTGGGTCTCTGGAACTGCGAGGTAGCAGCTGATTTGTATTTCTCTTCTATGATTGGAAGGGGAGATATGTTCACAGTTTGAGATAAAGTGCAATTATGGTTAGGTTTAGATTTATTATTGTCATGTACTGGGGTACAGTGAATAGCTTTATTTGGCATGCTATTGAAACAGATCTGATAATAATGTACATTATTACAATCAAGCTAAACTCAAGTACAATCGGTAGTGCAAAGGGAAAGATATGGAGTGCAGAATATTGTTCTCAGCATCGTATCAGTTTCAGAGACGTAGTGGAGAAGGTCCCGGCTGAAGGTCCTGGCAATCCGTGGCCACACCATGAGGAGAGGGACGACTGGATGGAGGTGACGGCTGCAACGGGCCTTTACGTCCAGCTGCAGCTGGGACTGTAAAATTGCACTAAAACCTGGTGAACCTTGCATATGGACTTAGTGGGCTGTTTCTATGCATTATGTACTCATCCAGATTCAGATTCAGATTCAGATTCAGATTCAATTTTAATTGTCATTGTCAGTGTACAGTACAGAGACAACGAAATGCATTTAGCATCTCCCTGGAAGAGCGACACAGCAAATTATTTGAACAAATAACAATAAGTGTCCGGGGGGGGGGGGGTGGGGGGGGGGTGATTGGCAGTCACCGAGGTATGTTGTTGAGTAGCGTGACAGCCGCCGGAAAGAAGCTGTTCCTGGACCTGCTGGTTCGGCAACGGAGAGACCTGTAGCGCCTCCCGGATGGTAGGAGGGTAAACAGTCCATGGTTGGGGTGAGAGAGGTCCTTGGCGATGCTGAGCGCCCTCCGCAGACAACGCTTGCTTTGGACAGACTCAATGGAGGGGAGCGAGGAACCGGTGATGCGTTGGGCAATTTTCACCACCCTCTGCAATGCCTTCCGGTCGGAGACAGAGCAGTTGCCATACCAAACTGTGATGCAGTTGGTAAGGATGCTCTCGATGGTGCAGCGGTAGAAGTTCACCAGGATCTGAGGAGACAGATGGACCTTCTTCAGTCTCCTCAGGAAGAAGAGACGCTGGTGAGCCTTCTTGATCAGAGTTGAGGTATTGTGGGTCCAAGAGAGGTCGTCGGAGAGGTTGACTCCCAAGAACCTGAAGCTAGAAACACGTTCCACCTCCGTACCGTTAATGTGGATGGGGGTGTGCGTGCCGCCCCTGGACTTCCTGAAGTCTACAATGAGCTCCTTGGTCTTCTTGGAGTTAAGGGCCAGGTTGTTGTCAGCGCACCATGCTGCTAAGTGCTGGACCTCCTCCCTGTAGGCCGACTCATCGTTGTTGCTGATGAGGCCAATCACCGTTGTATCATCTGCATACTTGATGATGGTGTTAGTACTATGTACAGGTGTGCAGTCATAGGTGAAGAGGGAGTAGAGGAGGGGGCTCAGCACACAGCCCTGTGGAATGCCGGTGTTCAGGGTGAGGGTCGAAGAGGTGTGCTTGTCTAACCTAACAGACTGGGGTCTGTTGGTTAGAAAGTCCAGTATCCAGTTGCAGAGGGAAGGAGCGATGCACAGATTACCGAGTTTGGCGATCAATTTTGATGGTATAATGGTGTTGAATGCTGAGCTGTAATCGATGAACAGCATTCTTACGTAAGTGTCTCTGTTGTCGAGGTGGGAGAGGGCGGAGTGAAGTGCCGTTGAGATGGCATCCTCCGTACTCCTGTTCTTGCGGTAGGCAAACTGATAGGGATCCAGTGTGGGGGGTAGGCAGCTTTTGAGGTGTGCCAGGACCAGCCTCTCGAAGCACTTGGTGATGATGGGGGTAAGTGCAACTGGGCGGAAGTCGTTGAGGCTTGCCGCAGTGGAGTGTTTTGGCACTGGCACGATGGAGGTGGTTTTAAGGCACGTGGGGACAACTGCCTGGGCAAGTGACAGGTTGAAGATATCAGTCCAGACGTCTGCCAGCTGCGCCGCACAGACCCTGAGCACGCGCCCGGGGATGCCGTCAGGGCCAGCAGCTTTACGTGCATTAGTCCTACTCAGTGCCACGTATACGTCGTAGGGGGTGAGTGTGAGGGGTTGGTGATCGGCAGGTAGCACAGCCTTGATGGCTGTCTCTAGATTGTCCCTGTCGAAGCGGCCATAGAAGTGATTGAGCTCCTCAAGGAAGGAGGCGTCGCTGGATGTGGGGGTGGTGTTGGCGGGTCTGTAGTCCGTGATGGCCTGGATGCCTTGCCACATGCGTCGGGGGTCGGAGTTGTTGTTGAAGTGCTCCTCAATCCTGAGCTTATGGCAGTGCTTGGCCTTCTTGATGCCCCTCTTCAGGTTAGCCCTGGCTGAACTGTAGGCTCGAGCATCGCCTGACCTGAAAGCGGTGTCCCGTGCTTTCAGCAGTAGCCTGACCTCGCTGTTCATCCATGGCTTCTGATTCGGGAATATGGTCACCTGTTTGAGGGAGGTGACACTATTGATGGTGGAGTTTATAAAGTCCAGAACAGAGGATGTGTAGGAGTCAATGTCCGTGTGGGAGTCAAGGGTGGCCTGGGCTGCAAACGCCTTCCAGTCAGTGTTTCCAAAACACTGCTGAAGTGTGAAGTCCGCTTCCTCTGACCAGACTTTAACTGTCCTCACAGTTGGTTTTACCCGTCTGATGAGTGGGGAGTACTTAGGGAGCAGGAACAATGAGATGTGATCAGACTGACCAAGGTGGGGGAGGGGGATGGCTTTGTAAGCTTCAGCCACGTTGATTCCACATCCGGGGATTGGACGTGGGTATGTTAATAATTTCACTGATCCGTATGCAAAAAGGAATCTCACTGTACCTTGTTACACATGATAATAAAAGAACCATTGAACCAAAGTCCAATGTCCGCAACGGGACGGAGTTGAATTCACCTAAACTAGAAGATGTTGTGATACAGATTGTGGCCACTCAAAATTCCTTTGCTGGATCTTTGCTACAACCATCTCAATCTCCTCCCTTGGGGCCTGCTCTCTCACAGTTTTCTATCCTCCTCTTCCTTTAAAACCCATTCACACCTTCAAATTATGATATGGCATCATGTCAAACATTCACTGTGACAAAGCCCTCTAACTCCTAAAATAAACCTCTCCTCGTTCAACATTTTCACATTATTTTGCTCCTGATCAATGACGTATAACCAATGGTCATTGTTTTTCGTCCATTTTGACCATTGGAGCAACTGGAGGAACAGTACCTAACATTCCACTTGGCTAGCTTACAATGTAATGGTACGAACATTGTATTTTCCAATTTTAGGCACCTACCGACAAACAACCCCACCCACCACCCTTTCGCTGTGATCCATGTGTACTTGTACCTACTTTTCCCCTTCCCCATCTCCTTCCACCAAGATTTCTTCCTCTGGCTTCACATTTTGGACTTCTTCTGCCTCCCACCTTCTGTCTTTTCATCTCTGGTCTTTGTCCGGCCATCTTTCTGAAGGTCGAAAAAAGGTTAGCCTTGCTCACAATATCCCTCCTTCTCTCCCCAAAAAACTGTTGGAGATAAAATGGAATGCAGATGCTGGAATTTTGAGCAAAACACTAAGTGCTGCAGTACACTCAATGGGTCGGGCAGCATCCGTGGAGGGAATGGACAGGTGATGTTTCGGGCTAGGACACTTCATCAGGATGAATAGAGAGCTTGCTTGCACAAAATGGGTAGCACTGTTGGGCACTTGTCATTGTCAATCACCAGAGATGGCACCTTTCCAAGCAATTTATCCCTCGACACTGCTAATCTTTCAGACGGCAGTCGGCAAATTAAAAAAAAATGTGAACAACAGTTTAGATTGTGCGAAGGCAACTTGAAAGCTTGAGATTCTAAAATGCACTTTTAGAAATCAACTGTAGTTGTTGTTTTTCGATGAGTCGGTCTCGATGATTAATCATTGTCTGAAATTACTTACAAAAGAAACTCAGGAAAATCTAATTGGATGCAACACCGAGTCTACTTCTTGGCCTCTTGAGCACATTTTTTCACTCCTTGTGCATTTGAGCCAAGAACTCATTTTTGTAATATCAAAACCACACCGATTTCTGCAGACAAAAAAATTGCAGAGCAGTTTCTTGTTAACACATCACCTGTTTCCCTGGTTTGTTTAACAGATTCAGAAGAATAGATTGGGCAAACGTAGTCTCTTGCTCAGAGTAGGGGAATTGAGAAATGGAGGACATAGGTTTAAGGTGAGGGGGAAAAATAATTAATAGGAACCAACAAAGGGTGATGGGTGTATAGAACGAGCTGCTGGAGGAAATAGTTGAGGCAGGTACAATCTCAACATTGAAGAAACATTTAGACAGGTATATGGATCGGACAGGTTTAGAGAGTTATGGGCCAAATGTAGGCAGGAGGGACTGGTGTAGATGGGACATGTTGGTTGGCGTGGGCAAATTGGGCCAAAATTGTTTTTATGTTGTTCAAGAAGGAACTGCAGATGCTGGAAAATCGAAGGTAGACAAAATGCTGGAGAAACTCAGCGGCAGCATCTATGGAGCGAAGGAAATAGGCAACGTTTCAGGCCAAAACCCTTTTTCAGACTGATGTGGGGGGGGGGGGGGGGGGGGAGAAGAAGAAAGGAAGAGGAGGAACCAGAGGGCTGAGGGAGAGCTGAGAATGGGAGGAGGCAGCAAGGGCTACCAGAAATTGGAGAAGTCAATGTTCAGGCCACAGGGGTGCAGACTGCCCTAGCGGAATAAGAGGTGATGCTCCTCCAGCTTCTGGTGGTGTTCACTCTGGCAATGGAGGAGGCTCAGGACAGAAAGGATGGATTCGGAATGGGAGGGGGAGTTGAAGTGCTGAGACACAGGGAGTTCAGGTTGGTTAATGTGGTCCGAGCGGAGGTGTTCGGCGAAATGATCGTGTAGGCTTGGCCTGTTTCCATGCTGTAAATCTAAAACTAAAACAAAAAAAAAGCTAAATTTAGCTAAGAGTCAAAAATGTTTTATTACCATATGTCCCAAACAGAACAATGAAATTCTTCCAAGCAGCAACACTACAGAATGTAAATATACCCTGTAATCAATATAATAAATGAAAAAGCTGAATATATTATATATATATATATATATATATATGCAGTATAACTATATATATAACAGTATAACTAAGTCTGATCTTGGATGTTTATTTGTGGATTTCCTTGCTTGCTCGCTTGCTCGCTTGAACTTTTTCTTTGATTCACATCTCCTCGAAAACCCGACGGCATAACAGTGAAATCTTTACATATTCCGGTAGAGATTTACCTCATGATTTCAAAAATCCCCTCATCTGAAAATTTGATTCATTATTTCCCAAGCTTTTATACTAAAGTTATTCACCAATCTGACATATTTTTTAAATCTAACATGCTGAAACGAGCTGGATGATGTCACAATGCCTTTGCTCCTCGCGGCAAGCTACGTAGAATTTTCAATGCGCTGGGGCACTGTTTTCCACGAGCTGTGAGGTATATTGCCCAGCCGACCTATCCCTCCCCCCCACCCTCCTGGGTTCTGGATTTAAGCCATTGAACACGTGATCAAGTTGTGCTGCGCCCTCCGCTGGGCTCCTTCAAGTTCTACAACATGGCGGCTGGTCGTTATCGCGGCACAGACAAGTGCAGTGGAAAAGTGGCTGTGACGGCCGTCACAGAGGACGACCTCCTCTCCGTCTCCCCCGCCCGTCCATCTATCACGCTGGTGGCTTACCCTCGCAGAAGCTATGATAGGCCGGCCCTCTGCTGCTTTTTCACCGTCCTCAGATCGCACCGGGCCTCGCTCTGGTCCTATGGGTGAGTGGTGGAGTATTGCGTTCGGGAACCAGTTCTCCCCTATGAGGCCGTGCCCCCCCCCACACCCCTCAATGTCTGCCCCCTCCCTCTCCAACCCCCTCCCCTCCCTCTCCAACCCTCCCTCTCTAGCCACGCCTGCGCAGTTGGGGGTTATGCTTGAGTGGATAGGGCAGGGGATGGTGCAAAAGGAGCGAATGAATAAAATTAATATAATATCAAGGGGGGGGGGGTTAGTGTGTGTGTGACGTCGAAGGCCACCCACCCCCTGCAACCGCGTGTTGAGGGGACGAGACCCAATGGGTCCCCCCTGGTATATATACAATCTTCCATGTTTAAACGGCGGAAAAGACTCAATGGGCCGAATCTTACGATTTTATAATCTTGTTAAAATATACTGTACGTAAACCATTTTTTTCCTCAGCATCTATTTTTTTATTTCTGATTTCTCAATTAAATTGTACATTTCTGGATCAGTTAATCCACAATTCTATGAATTGTAATGTGAATTTAAGATGTGAATGATAGTCATTAAGATACAACATTAAGATACATCAGACCAGCAATGGGACTCTGCCTTGGATTTGATCCATTCTTCCTCCATATGTGCCTGTCATGGCCTAATCCAATGCAAAGTCATTTAACAAAGTCCACTACACAAATGCAAGATTATCTAGAATATACCCCACTGTCAAGGACACCTGCAACAGATGTAATCAATCCCCTGCCACCCATGGCCATATGTTTTGGTCTTGCCCTAAGCTGGCAGCCTTTTGGAGGAGTGCTTTCGACGTGATAAGCAGAGCCTATAGCCAGACTATTCCTCCAAACCCACTGTCAGCTATTTTTGGTACTCCTCCCAACACCAACCTCTCTGTTGCATTGAAGCGGGTCCTGGCTTTTACAACCTTGTTAGCCCGGAGACTGATCTTGCTTAACTGGAGGCTTGCCTGTCCCCCGACACATGCCCGCTGGATCAAGGCGGTGCTCTACAATTTAAAGCTTGAAAAACTTAGGTTTTCTCTCAAAGGCTCTACCAAGACATTCCTAGATACATGGTACCCTTTCCTGGAACTTGTTAACTCTCTCAACTTTTTTCCGGACACGGAAGAGGACTGAGTGCCTTCTATCACTGCTCTGTCTTATTGCAGCTGCTCTCCCCTCAACACCCCCCCCCCCCCCCCCCCCCCACACACACCTTTTGTTTTTGTGGACATTTTGTTTGGTTTATCCTATCGTATTTGTGTGGATGTGTACGTATGTGAGTGTTGTTTGTCCCAGTAAAAAAAACTAAAAAAAAGATACCACATGGAAACAGGCCCTCTAGCCCAACTCGCCCACGCCGACCAACATATCTCATCTTCGCTAATGCCACCTGCCTGCATTTGGCCCATATCCCTGTACACCTCTCCTGTGCATGTACCTGCCCAAATATCTTTTAAATGTTACAAGTGCTGGAGTAACTCAGCGGGTCAGGCAGCATCTCTGGAAAACATAGGTATGTGACGTTTTCGATCAAGACCCTGCTTCAGATGCTTTTAGATGTTGTTATAGTACCTGCCTCAACTACCTCTTCAGACAGCTCATTCCATATACCTCATTCCCTGAGTGAAAAAGGTGCCCCGCAGATTCATATTAAATCTCTCCCTCTAACCTTAAACCTATGTCCTGTGATTCTTGATTCCCTTGCTCTGGGTAAAAGACTGTGCATTCGCTCTATCTATTCCCCTCAAGATTTTATACACAGTTAGAGCTGTAGAGAGAGAGGTCAAATCAGGAAATGGGCAAGAACCAGTTGTGGTCGGACTTAGAAATTCCACACGCACAGTTTAATCTGCTTTCAAGTCATATTTTCCGATCGGAAGGAAACGTTTATGTTTGTCTTTCTGGGTTGGCGTCCCTGCTGCTTTCCTGCATTGCTCCTCTGGTGCTCTTGATTCATGAGTGCTGGCTGTTTTCCGGGGCACCCCGGAGAATTGTGCTGACGTCTGACAAAAAGAAAGAAAAACTTGCTTTTAAATGGTGGTATCCAATAATCTTTTAGGTAATTAGGAAGTGTTGTTGGAATAGCCTTGCAGAACAGCTCACAAGGAATTGATTCAATCTGGGAAAGTGTGAAGTGTTGCACTTTGCGAGATTCAAATTAAGGGGAAAGTACATAGTTAATAGCAAGACACTTAACAGCATTGATGAGTGGTAGAGAGTCACAGTCATAAGAACAGTAGCAGACCGAGAACGAATTCCATCTTGGTGATAGGAATAAAGGCTTAGACTATTTTCTAAATGGGGAAAGAAATCAGAGGTGCAAAGGGACTTGGGAGTGCTGGTGCAGGATTTCCAAAAAGTTAATTTGCAAGTCGAATCGGTATTAAGGAAAGCAAACGCAATGCTAGCATTTATTTTGAGAGGACTAGAATACAAAAAGCGGTGATGTAATGCTGAGGATATATAAGGCACTGATCAGACTAGATTTGGAGTATTGTTAACAGTTTTGGGCCCCATGTCTGAGGAGGGATGTGCTGCCGTTGGAGAGGGTCCAGAGGAGGTTTACGAGAATGATCCCAGGGATGATTGGGTTAACATATGATGAGCACTAGGCCTGTACTCACTGGAGTTTAGAAAGATGAGGGGTCACCTCATTGAAACGTACCGAATAGTGAAAGGCCTGGATAGAGTAGATGATGTTTCCACTAGTGGTGGAGTCTAGGACCAGAGGACATAGCCTCAGAATAAAAGGGCATATCTTTAGAAAGGCAATGAGGAGGAATTTCTTTAGCGAGAGGGTGGTGAATCTGTGGAATTCATTGCCGCAGAAAGCAGTGGAGGCAGTCAATGGATATTTTTAAGGTAGAAGTTGATAGATTCTTGATTAGTAAGGGTATCAAGGGTTATGCAGATAAGGCAAGTGAATGTGGTTGAGATGGAAAGATAGATCAGCCATGATTGAATGGCAGAGTAGGCTTAATGGGCCGAATGGCCTAATTCTGCTCTTACAACTTATGAACATGAATTTGAGTATTGTATGCAAAAAAAAGTATTTCATTGTACCAAGGACATGTGACAATAAAGTACCAATCAGTCCATCAAGACCCAACTTGTCCATGTCGACCAAGATGCCACATCTGGCTAGTCCCAGTTACCCACATTTGATCCATATCCCTCTAAGTAATTCCAGCTTTCTTCACCACCTTCTTTCTTCACATAATTTATTCATGTTCACGTTCTCCGGAGATGCTGCCTGACCTGCTGAGTTACTCCAGCACTTTGTGTCTTTTTTTTTGGTAAACCAGCATCTGCAGTTCCTTGTTTCTTCAAACTCTCTCTTAAACTTTCCTATCCTCCTCCTCCTGACCTACTGAGTTACTCCAACATTTTTTGTCTATCTTTGGTATAAACCAGCATCTGTAGTTCCTTATTATTACTCTTTATTATTCTTTTTAACTACAATTTCCTGAGGTCTGTTCACAGGCAGTCCTTTATCAATGATTTCCAAAAAAAGTACCACAGCAAATGTCCCCCATAAATTTAGTTTCAATACCTGTTATCTTCTGGTTTTCCAAATGTCTTGGTTCATTTCTCAGAGCTGGAGCAATATAAATGTTTTGGCCAGACATTAGGCATGCAATTCAATCGTCCCCAAAGCTGTGTTTACCCAAGAGCACACAGTAGACCACAGAACAGTACAGCACAACAGGCCCTTCCGCCCACAACATCTGTGCCGAACATTGTCCCAAGTTGAACTAATTTCCTCTACATATATGTGATCCATATTCCTCCATTCCATGCATCCCTATGGTTGGGAATGTCACAAGGCTGCATTGATTTGGTCAAATTTATGCAATATTGTCTCTCTTCATAAGTTGATAAGTTTTAGGAGCAGAATTATGCATTCGACCCATCAAGTCTACTCTGCTATTCAATCATGGCTGAGCAATCTTTCCTTCTCAACCCCATTCCCCTGCATTCTCTGCCTTTGTCACCTGTTATCTTCTATTCCTTAATATGTCACCTATTTATTTTCTCCAGAGAGGCTGCCTGACCCTGAGGTACTCCTCCATTTTGTGCTTACCTTTCATGTAAACCAGCATCTGCAGTTCCCTCCTACATGGTATTGTCTTTAACCCCTTGTGCCACTGTAACCATTCACAGCTGCGAACCAAAATCTGTATCCAAAAAAGAGTTTTGTTCCTCTCCTGAGTGGTGGATCTGATTCCTAGCATGTGCTGTATATATTACAAGTTCATAAATTATAGGGGCAGATTAAACAAATGAAGAAATATTTGAGTGTTTTTTTGCAGTGTATTTCTTTGAAAGGTTAAAGTGGAGATTGACAGATTCTTGATCAGTAAGGGTGTCAAAGGTTATGGTGTCGAGAGGGAAAGATCGATCAGCCATGATTGAATGGCAGAGGAGACTTGATGGGCTGAATGGCCTAATTCCACTCCTACGAATTTTGAACTTATGAACATGAAAAATCCAACCAGTCGATTCCATGGCTAACCAAATATTATTGTTTCAAAGCAATGTTATAAACATCCAAATATCAGGCGATCCAGAGTACTATTGATAATTGCTCATTTCTAAGCTTTCCCCCAGTCTAGTTTCAGTAAAAACACTGAATCAAGCACTTGAATCAATTAAGTTTTATTTTATCAAAAGCGCGTCGCAGATCACACACTGTACCTGTCCCCACCGCATGTTCGATCCTGTGTATCTGTTCAAGCCCTCTAGGCTTCGTGCAGACAGAGACACTCCAGAAGTGTACGCGGTCTTGAGCGTTCCTCGAGAACATCGACCCCGAGCCTCGTGATCACCCCCTTTTATATGTCCCGCGAACCTGAGGGCCGAACCACACAGGCGTTGTCTCTGAATCACCCAATTACAAATATCGATTAACCCCATACATAACAGACATTTCCCTAACCCAATGATACAACAGTTCAATACATTGTATTCACAACGGACTTCGAGATGAAATCAACTTGGAACCATTTACCCTGATTAACAGATCTCTCAGACAAGGCTTAACACCCCATCCAATCATCACTTAGCAGAGTCAGATTCTGCAACATTATTTACAAGCTATTTACAAGGTGTATGTCTCGTTTGCAGTCATCCAATTCATTCTATGCATTTAGTACAAGATTGACAGGGTTTGCAAGGCTTCCCATTCTTGGCTTGCAAATTGTATCTAAGTTCCAGACTCTCTGGCACCTCTAAACAGCCTGTCCTGGCTCTGCAAAGAGCAATCCCAATTTGACCAAATCTCCCAGCAAACCCCCGAAACTTAACCCCATTTTGAAGTCGTGACTGGTCCAATTTAGCCAGGATTAACATTCTTTCCTTTTATCATTATGATAACCCATCATAAATGATAACCAAAGTGGCTCAGCAATCAGCTAACCAGATATACATATGTGTGCTTTATATTTCCCATCTATCAGCAACACAAGTAACATCTATCTTCTCAGAATCTTGTAAGCGTCCCGAGTTTGCATGGGCATGACATCACAAGTTCTGTCTGAGGAATCTTCACCTCCCAAGTTTTCGTGGGCGCGAATTCCCTCCATCTGTGTTCCTGCCCAGTCTTCCATCACCTTCCACAGTTGAACCGAAACCCCTAGAAAAATCCGAATAAACTTGGGACAAAGCAAGTTACCATTATGAACTAATGCTTTCCCACACACTCACTATTCCCATTTCACTTGAACCTAACCCTATTCTGTTATCTATTGAACCTATCTATCTATATTACTAAAAGTCCGATCTTGACCGCTTTTTGCTCACTGTGGTGTGATTTACGAGAGAACGCCGCCACCTACGGCCGTCATTTTTGGCCAGCTCACTCAGAGCCCCCCTCCGCCTTCCTGGACCAGAGGATTTTTGCCATTGATGAAAAATCAGTGAGATATTAATTTTTTTTTAAAGAAATCTCTATTCTCTTTGCTGCCCCTGCTGGAGGGAGGGGGAGGGACTATAAAACCAATAAGTAGTGTGCCTCACTCAGTCTCTGCAAGATGGAGGAAGCCAGAGGGTCATGTCTCTCGGAACTCTGAATAGCACTGAACACATGTCTACTCAACTGTGAGTGCCCTTAATTTGGTTCTATAAATGCTTGCAAAAAAGTGTCTCTATTGGTTCTAAATGATTGCAGAAAGTGTGTCTATTGGTTCTAAAATGGTTGCAAAAAGTGTCTCTATTGGTTCTAAAATGCTTGCAGAAAGTGTCTCTATTGGTTCTAAAATGCTTGCAGAAAGAGTGTCTCTATTGGTTCTAAAATGCTTGCAGAAAGAATGTCTATTGGTTCTAAAATGCTTGCAGAAGGTGTCTATTGGTTCTAAAATGCTCGCAGAAGATGTCTATTGGTTCTAAAATGCTTGCAGAAAATGTCTCTATTGGTTCAAAAATGCTTGCAGAAAGTGTCTCTATTGGTTCTAAAATGCTTGCAAAAAGTGTCTCTATTGGTTCTAAACTGCTTGCAAAAAGTGTCTCTACTGGTTCGAAAATGCTTGCAAAAGGTGTTGCTCTTGGCTCTAAAATGCTTGCAAAAAGTGTCTCTATTGGTTCTAAAATGCTTGCAAAAAGTGTCTCTACTGGTTCGAAAATGCTTGCAAAAAGTGTCTCTATTGGTTCTAAAATGCTGCCTGGCCAGAGTGACTGAGCTGCCTGGCCAGAGTGACTGAGCTGCCTGGCCTGAGTGACTGAGCTGCCTGGCCTGAGTGACTGAGCTGTCAGCCCAAGAATTTATTCGGCCCACAATGTCCATACTAGCCCTCTGGAAACCAGTCCTTTTGACCCACAACACACATACTAGCGCTCCAGACCCCCCCCACTGGCCAGCAATATTGGAATTGTTGGAGAGGTGGAATATTGCATTGGGGGACCAGCCCTCCTGTGTGAAGCTGGGACCCAACGGGTCCCACTTAGTCTAGTTATATTATATTCCTATCTGTTCCCTAACCTACTCTTTATTATTCTAGGATCGACATTAACCCTCCTTCTTTCCTCACACGGTGTTCTAGTATGTATATCTGGTGACAGGAAATCATATAAATTTCAGCTTGGTTCAGTCCAGATTCCCCCAAAGGCATGACTTTAATTTAAAGCAAACCATGATAAATGTTCCAGTTCAACCAAATTCACTCAGCCTTCAATTTACTACTTTGAATTTTGTCTTCTTCATTCCACAGCTTTGTAGCCAATAATACAATTCCCTTCCTATTCCTGTGGAATTCCCAGCTGTTCAAATTTAAACAATTAATTTTCTCATACCACTAATTTCATCCTAAGACCAATCAAAAATGCCAAATCCAGGGACAATTTATTTCCACCTTGATAATATAAGCCTTTTTACCATCAAGGGTAAACAATTCAAATCCATCGGGCGAATACACATCGGCTCTGCTAGTCCAAATACAATCCAAGTTTCCCCCTACAGTTAACCAAGTCTGTCCTCCATTTTCTCTTATTTATGTATACCTGGTTACTATACTAATTCTTCACTATGTTGGGTCATTATTCTATTAACTCTTAAAATCCATCAGGCGAGAATGAAATGCTCGGAGAAGGAGAAAAAGGTGCAGCGCACAGGGCTTGAACCTGGTGAGACGCAGGAGGAGCCCGGCCAGGACTCACCCCACAGAGCTCAGTCCCTCCACGCACTAGAATCTCCCAACCCCGGCAGAGTAGTTATTAAGATGGCTGATCTATGGGCAGTTGCTGCTGGGACGCAAGTCGGGGCCTGATCAACCACGGCTGGTCGTCTGGGCGAGCGTGTCTGATGTTGTGAGGACCAAAACACCCGATGACCCCAGGTCACATCACTGAGGATGCGTGCCAACGCATCTGGAAGATGTATATTTTTCACATGATGTTAACTTTTTATATTATTTTAACTTTTACTATGTTGGCTTAGTTCTCTGTCTAGAGGTTCTTGCTTTTATTCTATTGGCTTCGTTGTCCTTATTTTATTTTATTGGCCTCATTGTCGGCATTGATGTTATTCCTTTGAAGATGTTTAAAATGTCCATCATTCTCCTTCATTTCATCCTTCCTTTTATCCTTCTAGTAACCAGGTGATCTGAAGTTAGGCACTAGGGTCGGTCCTTTCTTTCTTTCTCCTTTCTAATGATGGTATCTGTTGCTAGGTAGTGGGGATTGCTCGCCTTCCCAAGTGTCTTAAAAAGGCAGGGCAGTGTCAATTCTCTGGGGAGCTACATTACGTTCCGTTGTTTTCCTCCTGTTCTTAGAGGTCTGTGTGTTCTTTTTACCTCACTCCCCAGGCAGTCTCTTGCTGACCCACTGTCCTGCAGGCACAAAACTCAGCAATACATTAGTGCAATATCTTCTTTTCCCCACTCCCTTTCCTCCTGTGCAGTAAGTTTGTTTCTTCTCTCCCTAGTGTCTCTTCCATTCTTCAGTTTGTATCTTTCCCACCTAGCTACTATGATATTTTTTCCATTCCCTCTCCTTCAGTGAGAATTCTCTGAGAGTCAGACCCGATGTATCTTTTCCGGTTAGGAAGGGGTGATGTTACAGTACTTTTCTTAGGCCAGAGAGGACACCTTTTAATTTCTTAGATGGTATGGTCACTCACTGGCAGGTCAGAGTCACAGAAATGGGTTAGACTGTTGGTCTGTCTCTTCCCCTTGGCCTCCCTGATTCCCCTGCCATTGTCCCTGTCCTCTACCTTCAGGGCCACCGGGACCTCTGTTTCCTTGACCCCGTTGCCTCCTTTTTTGTCCCCTTCCTCCTCGGGGATACGCCCTCATGGCACACCACCTACTCCAGTGTTCAAGTCCTCCACAGTTAAAGCATTGATCGGGCCAGATTGTCCTCCAGCCTTGACAACCAAATTTAGGAAAGGATGGTTCCGTAAATGGGAGATCTATCCATGCCTTGAGGTCTTCTTCCTCTTTATCCACACTTGTTCTTATCTCCTTTATTCCAACCTCTAACCTCCGTGATATTGCTGGTCCCGGTTGCCTTGACATTTGATTGCCTGTGGCCTGGGGAACATTTACACCTGAAGCGGGCATTTCGCTACATAGATACCATCTTCGGGGGTTTCTTTCTAAACTCTCCTCCGTGGTGACCCGTTCAGCTGCCATAATACTATTTATCGCTGGATCATTCCACTCATATTCCCCCTTTATCTCACCCCCTGGAAGGCTACCTGTGTTATCCTTGTACTTCAAGAAGGAATCCTTTAATTTTTCACTACTGGAATTTTTTTATCAGTTTCGGCACCCATGTTGACGAAGTCTTTCTCCTAGCTCCTCGGTTTCCCTTAGTATTATCTTCCACTCGTGAGGCAATCCAAGGAGATAGAAAATCTCCTCCCGATGCTTCGGTGCTAGATTCAAATTTAGGGAGAAGAGCTGAAGTCAACGCTGACCCCTCCTGTGTGCCTCGCTCACAGGCTGCGCACAGTTTCTCTGACTTGGGAACACAAGAGGTTTCTAGTAGATCCTGTGGCTCTATATCTATACCCACAAACACTGACCAATTATCATTTTATTATTTTCAAGAGGTACAAACCCTTTCTTGTCCTTACCCGATTTACCCGATTCAATTCCCGTTGGCACCTTCCCTTTAACAGCCGTCTCAGCAATCTCCCTTTTGAAAGACGCCACTCTCTCCTGCTCTTGCTCTGGCTCTTGCTGTTGGTTTGTTAATTTCCGTTGTTCCCGCTCCGGAATATCATGAGAAGAGTCACGTATATTTTCTTCTGCTATCCCCAATCTACAAGCCTCCATTCTTAAAAAGGACAGCAAAACAATTTATTTATTTATTTTTCTCCGCGTGAATAATTCTTTCCACATCTGAATTAACTCGTTTGCTTCTTCACCATTCCCATAATCTCGAAAGATTCTTTCTACATAGTTTATCCCAATCAAATACTTTACTCCCCCCAACGGCCAATTCTTATCTTTTAAAAGTGCTTTTAATTTTTCAGATAATTCCCTCAGTCTCTTGGCTTCATGTGGAAGCTCTCTGCAAATTATTCTTATCGGGCTGTCTAATCTGTTTGATCGATCCTTCTCAAAGACATTCCTCATCTCAGAACAATGGACAAAACTCATCTGGCGAAGTAAAGATTCCAAAGACTAAGATGATTCCCAGACTTCAAGGTCAATGTAATTTTTCTCTCACAATGGGTAATTATCTTACAATTAATACGCGCTCCAGACTATTTTCCAATCACTCCTATTTAATTATTCAAACTCCCACCTCTCTTATCGGTTAAATCACAATTGCTGCCTTCAAATTTTAAACAAAGGGTCTATATCCTTCTCACAGCTTTTCACACAGCAGCTTTTTACACAGCAGTCTTTTTAATTAACTTAAAATGGCACAAACAAATAACTGACCGATAGTCCCCTGACTATCGGCAACTCAAAATACCCCGATATAAACTATAATCGTACAGTAAACCCCACCCAATCCTACTCGTGGCACAATCAATCAGCGAGATGACTCCTCCCCTCAATGCAGCGATTGAAGGAGCACAGCTCCTGATCGAACCACCCCGATTCGGATTTCCAGAACAATCTTAACCAAATACGTATATCTAAATTAAACATTGCGAATACCTAAATTAAACAAGCTTGCTTTAAGTTTTAATTTCGTAAACATTCACATAAGCAACAACACAATGACGGTCCACGGACTATTAAACACATTCTAAATCTTAACTTCTAATTACTCTAATATTTATTTACAGACAGAAATATTTACAAAATCCGTATAATGATACAGAAAACTCTTTTGACAATTTGCAAAATTATTTAAAGCGCACAATTCACGAACACTCGATCTCGAAGCCGCGTCACGTTGGTATCACACAGTGAGCCTCTCCGAAGATTTTCCCCTTCCTAGGTTACTCTTCGCTGAGGGGTACTAGCCCCTTAAATGATTACTCTTCCTCTCGAATGCTACTATCCCCCTCTCAGACTGGACTTCTATAGGGGGACCTCGATCCCTCCTCTCTAAGTTCGACCAAATTAGGGGTACCCTTCACTCTTCGGATTACTTTTCCTCAAGTGGGGAGATTCCAATCTCTCAGGTACTCTTTGATATCAGGTACTAAACAACAATCGACCACAGGGTTACTACTCACTGCGGATCAGTCGCTATTCGGAATCGATCACGGACATGCACCAACTTCGAAGTTCTATATACACGGATTCAAATCCCACCTTATGCAGAATTCCAATATGAAGTCCAGTATTTGGAGATTTTGCCGCAAATTTAGAACACTTGAACAACACTCACAATTTTAAGTGATAATCTTATTACTACATGGACTCTCCAATAAGCTAAATTGCCCAATTGGAGTTTTCTTGAACAAACTAGAGTATTCCGGCCAATCTATACCCAGTTTATTCAAGCTCGATACCGTCTCGTAGCTCCTCGTCCATCAAACAAGACATACAGACACACCTCTCTGCTAATGTACCGAGGATCCAGCGCCTTGCCCTTTTACGCCGTGCCCTCAATGCCGTTTTCCAAAGCGCAGCTTTCCAATTCACGCTCTCGGCAGCAATCGACGATAGAACCTGTCTTTAATACACCACGTAATTCAGATACCAGGTCTACCCTTGGGCCACCCCACATCCGATGAAGCGCGCTAGGCTCTCGTTAAAGACAGCTGCAGTCTGCCCAACTACGACCAATTCAGGCCTACACCCCAGGCCTACAAACCAATCCCACATGCTACCACTTTCTTGTGCTTGCTAGACACTGTTCTAATGATTTCGTTCAGACCCTTTCCCAAGCCCGTGAAAGATCGGTCCTCTCTGACTCACAAAGTGCTGAAAATGAGTGCGAAAACCGCACAATGGTGCCGATTTCTGCACCTGCGATCAAACCAGCTCAACACCCTTGATCGCAAACTTGTGTTTGAGGGTCTTTAGAGATCCCGGAACAGCCCCCATTGATAATTGCTCATTTCTATGCTTTCCCCCAGTCTAGTTTCAGAAAAAACACTGAATCAAGCACTTGAAACAATTACATTTTATTTTACCAAAAGCACGTCACAGATCACACACTGTACCGATCCCCACCACAGGTTCTTCTTATTCTTTTGTGTGGCGTGCACAGCCTAAAGTTGTTGGACAGCTTACCACGGATTCGATCCTCTGTCTATCTTTCAAGCCCTCTTGGCCTCGCGCAGACAGAGAAACTCCCGAAGGGTACACGGTCTTGAGCGTTCCTCGAGAACATCGACCCCGAGCCTCGTGATCACGGCCTTTTATATGCCCCGCGATCCTGAGGGCCGAACCACACGGCCGTTGTCTCTTAATCACCCAATTACAAATATCGATTAACCTCATACAAAACAGACATTTCCCTAACCCAATGATACAACAGTTCAATACATTGTATTCACAATGGACTTCGAGATGGAGTCAACTTGGAAACATTTACCCTGATTAACAGAACTCTTAGACAATGCGTAACACCCCATCCAATCAACACTTAGCAGGGTCAGATTCTGCAACATTATGTACAAGTTATTTGCAGCCATCTAATCCATTCTATGCATTTAGTACCAGATTGACAGGGCTTGCAAGGCTTCCCATTCTTGGCTTGCAAATTGCATCTAAAGGGCCTGTCCCACCAGCATGCAACTCTATGCGATTAGCGCGACCTAACGTGGTCGCTTGAGCCGTCCGGCGTCGCGGGGCCGGTCCCACTTCGATCGCCGGAGCCGTGCGGAATTGTGCGGAGTTCGTCCCGAGTTCGTCCCGACACCGCGCGGGGCTCCGAAAAACCGACTATGTCCAAAAGTTCCGTGCGGCAACGGCTTGTCGGCTCGCAGTCGCCTCGACATTTACTCACCGCCCGGACATCGTGCCTCCGTGAACATATTTGTAAGTGCCTCCGTGACCCTCTATGTGTGTAGCTCCGTGGCCCTGTGTGTGTGTGTGTGTCTCGGTGCCCCTCTCTGTGTGCCCCTCTAAGTCCTGGCAAACTTACCTTGGACTTGCTCCAAGTTCGCCTCGCTTTGCGCCGCGTTGCGCCACTCACCCGACCTCCGCGCGGCCCTCGCTGCCGGTTTAGTTGCGCTTGCCGCATGCAGGCGCATGCTGGTGGGAACGGCCCTGTACAGGGGATCACCCGACCTCCGCGCGGCCCCCGCTTCTAATTTGATCGCGTTCATCGCATTAGGTTGCCTGCTGGTGGGACAGGCCCTTAAGTTCCAGACTCTCTGGCACCTCTCGCAGCCTGTCCCAGCTCTGCAAAGAGCAATCCCAATTTGACCAAATCTTCCATCAAACCCTGAAACATAACCCCATTTAAAAGCCCTGACTGCTCCAATCTAGCCAGGATTAACACTATCATGGTCCAGACAAATACAACTTACTGTTTCATATGTTTTACATTGTGTGTGTTTGATTTTCAAATCATATTGCCCTGACTGTGTCAAATATTTGAATTATCATCTTTGTGAGCTGTATTCTTCATTTACATTCTGAAATTCCATTTAACAAGAAGATGCCATATTTAGTTTTAATTTTAGAGACACAATGTGGCAACAGGCTCTTCAGCCCACCATGCCCGCCTCCCCCCCGACCATCATCACTCGTACACTAGTTCTATCCCACACACAGGGGACAATTTACAGAAGCCAATTAACCTACAAACCTGCATGTTTCAGGATTTGGGAGGGAACCAGAGCACCTGAAAAAAACAGAAACAATTTCACTGTGCAGTATGTGACAGATGAAGCACTATTGAACTATTAAAACTATCAGAACATGCAAACTCCGTACAGACATCACCCGTACTCAGGATGGAACTCAAGTCTCCTGCATTGTAAGGCAGCAACTCTACCACTGAGTCACTGTGCTGCCCTGATATAACCTCCTTTACGTCAGTGAGATCAAGCATAGACCAAGTGGAGAGGCTCATTCCACCAAAAACTTGCACTCGGTCCACCCTTCCTTCCTTTCCCATACTGACCTTTCTGCCATTGGTCTCCTCCATTTCCAGAGTGAGGGAATCTGCAAGTTCCTATTAAATCTCTCCCCTCCACCCCATCTTAAACCTATGTCCTCCGGTTATTGATTCCCTTGCTCTGGGTAAAAGTACTCTGTGCATTTACCTTATCTATTCCTCTCACGATCTTATACACCCCCATTAGATCACCTCTCATCCTCCTGCGCTCCAAGGAATAAAGTCCTGGCCTGCTCAACCCCTCGTTATAGCTCAGGCCCTCAAGTCTTGGCAACATCCTCGTAAATCTTCCCTGCACCCTCTCCAGCTTAAATGTAGACACTTGAAGTACGACAAAGTATAAAGCAAGGATGCTGGAAGTCATGAGCAACAAACTGGAGTAACATTGAAAGATGTGAGGAGCAGATGTTGAGAACAGAGCAATTCACCTGCGGAATGTAACTCACTTGATTGAATAACAGGCTGATATCCCGAACATTATTTGTCCCTTATGCTATCCTCCTCCAGAATGCTGTTGTGAATGAGTGTAGGAGTATATCGTTCAAGTTCAAGGATTTTGTCTATTTTTAGAAGACTGTGATCGGCTGTCTAAGCTATAATTGTTTTACGCATTCCACCGTCTCGACGCTATATGTGCAATGAATTGCTACAGATCCAGAGCAGCACATTCTATGGTTGCAGTCACAGGCATACTGCATGGAAACATGCCCTTCAGCTCAACTCGTCCCTGCTATCCAAAATGTCCCATCTAAGCAATTCTATTTGCCTGCAATTTTCTTACCCAACTTTTCCTTGTTGCCCTCTTATATAGAGGCACATTAGTTACCACCCAGTCTCCTGGCACCTCACCTGTGTTTAATGATATTTCATATATCTCAGCCTGGGTGCCTGCAATTTCTTCTCTAGCACATATCTGTGCCCTCAGATATATCTGATCAGGACTGGGAGATTCATCTTCCTTCATATGCCTTAGGATGTATAGCACCTCCTTAGAGTTGGAGTTCGATCCCGA
Source organism: Raja brachyura (assembly GCA_963514005.1). The sequence goes on from OY740794.1 coordinate 24,547,691, forward strand.
CTACGGGTGCCGTCTGTACGCAATTTGTACGTTCTCCCGTGACCACGTGGGTTTGCTCCGGCTGCTCCGGTTTCCTCCTACACTCCAAAAACATGCAGGTTACTTGTATGTTCATTGGCTCCTGTACATTGTGCCTGGTGTGTAGGATAGAAGTAATGTACCGGTGATCATTGTTCGGCACGGATTCAGTGGCCAAAGGACCTGCTTCCACGCTGTATCGCTAAAACTAAAAACTAAAACCAAAACACTTGCTCCATGAAGGGGCAATGGATAGACAACCAATACTAGCTTTACCAATGATGTCCACATCTATGAGTGAATGAAAAAAGAGGAAACATCTGGAATACTTTAAACAGAATAAGTCTCAGACTTGGTTGCAACATAAATGATGATTGTTAAACTTTATGTCCTGCAAATCGTCGAAACAATCGGAATTTATTCGCCATGATTGTTCTATTGAGATTAAATATTTTGGAAACTACCCTGTAAATTTGTCTTCCCTCGATACTCTGTCAGGCTGCTGCTTGCTGGAGCCACCTGGAACTCATTGCCACTAACCAGTTTTCCATCCTCAATGCTGCTTTCATTTTGAAAGACTACGAGTCCAGTGGGATTCTAGCAAAGGGCAGGCGACTGATTCAGCTCATTTGTCAAGGATGTGAACTGTTCAGTTGGCTTTCAGTAATTCAGAACGCCCTTGTGGTGTGAAAATCCAAAGGAAGATAATTACTTTTTCTACATTCAGATGTTGGTAAAATGGAAAGAGATGTTGTTAGAGCTGGAAGAGGTGCAAAAAGGATTTATGACTCGAGGGCCTGAGCTGTAAGGAGAGGTTGAACAGGCTAGGACTTTATTCCACGAAGCACAGAAGGATGAAGGGTGATCCTTTAGTGTACGAGATCATGAGAGGAATAGATCATGTACGAGATCATGAGAGGAATAGATAGGCTAGATACACAGAGTCTTTTACCCAGAGAAGGGGAATCGAGAACCAGAGGACCTAGGTTTAAGGTGAGAGGAGGAGGGATGATTTAATCAGAACCTGAGGGGCAACTTTTTTACACAAAGGGTGATATGTATATGGAACGAGCTAGGTGATATGTATATGGAACCAGAGGAGGTAATTGAGGCAGGTACTATCACAAACTTTAAGAAACATTTGGATAGGTACATCGACAGGGAAGGGTTAGAAGTATATGGGCCAAATGCAGGCAGGTGGACAAGTGTAGATGGGACATGTTGGTTGGTCGGTGTGAGCAAGTTGGGCCGAAGGGCCCGTTTCCATCCTGTACGACTCTATGGCACTTACAAAGTTGTGGCCCTCACTTGCAACGTTAATCTTCTGACCTTGGCTGCTCCTGAACTGCTTGGCTTGCTGCGGTTTTCCATGGGATTGAGTCATGTTTCTATGGATCTGCAGTCAGATATACAAAATATGTTATCAAAGAAAGAGCCTATTAGAGTGATAGAGTCATACAATGTGGAAACAGGCCCTTCATCCCAACGTGCCCATGCCAATCAACATGCCCCACCCGTGCTAGTCCCACCAGCCTGCGTTTGGCCCAAATCCCTCTTTCCTAAACCTTTCCTATCTATGTACCTGTCTAAACGTCTTTTAAATGTTGTTATAGTGGCTGGTTCAATTACCTTCTCTGGCAGCGCGTTCGCTATACCCACCATCCTTTGTGTGAAAATGTTGCCCTCCAGGTTCCTATAAATCTTTACCCCCTCACCTTAAACCTTTGTCCTCTGGTTCTCGATTCGCCTACCCCGGGTAAAAGACTCTGTGCAGTCACCCTATCTATTTCCCTCAGGATTTATACACCTCTATAAGTCCTAGCCTGCCTAACCTCTCCCTCTAGCTCAGACACTTGAGTACTGGCAACATTCACGTAAATCTTCTCTTCTCTCTTTCCAGCGTATAAATTACCTGGACTAAAGCCTGCAACATTGCTAACAAAAACTTCCAGTGCTATGCTGTAACCATAGTTACTAATTTGCTTGTGTACATATTCAAGACACCGTGATCAATGTATGTCCTTTGAGCATTAAAATTCAACACTCACTAGAATGCCTAGCAACCTTCATTGAATATACCCAAGAATTCTTTCGATTATAGATTACGTTGAACAGGAAGAATGAAGAAACCTCTTCGGATTCCACCTCCATCTGCTTTTTATTTGATTTGCAAAATTGGCATTAATTTGCTTTTCAAATTTCAAAATCTATTCAAAGTTACAGCTGCCATTAAAGTAAAACTATAGGCAAGATGTTCCTGGGTGCACTGTACAGACTAGGTGATAGTGGAGTACCAATAGAACTTGGGTATGTGCCTTCAGAGTGAAGAAGATTAAAGTCAATCTAATTGCAGCGTTCACAATCATGAAGACTTTAGTACAGAGCAAACAATTCCACTGGCAGGAGCTTTGGCAACATGGATTGACAATAATTGTCTGAAGAAATCAGAACTGACATGATAAATATTTTCTCATGATATTTAAACATGATGTTCTCCTGACATGTTGACTTGAATATTTTATTTACTTGGGACATTGTTTTGATTGAAATGCTTTATGGAGGCAAATGAAATATTAACTTTGAAAAGAGAATCAGACTTAACATTGAAAAGGAAGATTTTCAGAAGCTATGTGGAATGCATTGAGTAAATTGGAAAAAACAAATCTTAGGCCATGATTTTTTATCGATTTTTATGGAAGTAAATTAAATATTAACTTTGAAAAGAGAATCACGATGGAACTAATTGGATTTTTTTCCGCAAAAGCACAGCATGGCCTCAAAGGGGCAAATGGACTAATTCTGTACAATGCCATTCTATAATTAAGTTTCATTAGTTCCACTTGCACATAAACTGTAAACTCTGCACTGTCTACCCCTCAAGAGTCAAGAGTGTTTAATGATCATATGCACCGTCAATGGAAAAATGAGAGACTTGCAGCAACATAACAGGCTTATAAACACAATACAGACAGATAGTGTATAATAAACAAAAATAAATTCTCACAGCCTCCATCATCTTGTGACAGGACAAGCACTCTGTCAACATCGCTATGTAACATCACCAGGCGTTATACGGAGAAACCCTTCAGAGGATTCTTGATGTCCTCTACAAATGGTGGGTGTTCAGCAGAGAACGATTTCAAGCCTAACCTGTCAAACACCAACCTGACTATCTGTAGATTGGTGACCATGCCCTGGAACTGGGATATCACACCATTCTGCTTCCACCCTTGATTTGTTTTCCACAGAAACCAGTACAATGAAAGGAAATTTTTGTTGAGTATTTCTGACATTAAAGGTGATAGTATCAGAAAAGCAACAGCCAAGAAGCACACCAATGTCAAGTAATCTTTGGATTCCCTCTCTCTCTGGCCCATCCCCACCATAGTCGTCCTGCTAGTTTCACTGTTTGTATCCCATCTTTATCATCTCTTCCACAGCCAACAATGGACCATTGTGGGCTCCACCCTATTTGAATCATCGGTGCTGGATGTTTTATATGTACATTCTCCTACTTCTAATTTCCCTCACCCCCAACTCTGTCTGAAAAAGGGTCTTGACCCAAAACGTCACCTATTCCATTTCTCCAGAGATGCTGCCTGACCCTTTGAGTTACTCCAGCAATTTGTGTCTATCTTTGGTGTACACCAGCATCTGTAGTTCCTTCCTACACCAATGCTTCTACTTTCTCTGCTGAGGAAATCTGGCATGTCTCCAAGTAGTCTCACCAATCGTGGTGCCATGAGGCAGAAGGTCTGGCTCTCCTGCCATGGAACCGGAAAACCCGCCTGAGGTGGTAAACCGCTGAGCCTGGCCCTTGCTCATTCCTGAGGACCGGAGATCCGTAGACGAGGGTGGAGGGACTGTATTCTGCATCTTCCCCTTTGCTCAACCTACTTGAGCTTGGCTTGATTGATCTGATTTGATTGAATAGCATTGAAATCAAAGCTTTTCATCGTACCTCAAACGTTGAAAGGTTCAAAGGTGCTTTTGTTGTCACATGTGCAAACGCATGGTGAAATTATTTTCTTACATACTGTCCAATAAAGTATTGCCAAACCTAAGTAAATTCCCGATTAGCAAAGTGTAGAGACACTCTACTGAGTCCACGAGGTGCCAGGTTTTGGCACCATTTTCAAAGTCCAGACCGTCCACTAGGTCTTCTATCGCTAGTCCATCCAGCGCTACGTGTATCGATACACGTGATAATCATAAATTTAAACCTACACCGAAATCCAGCAAGTAATCAGAGCCACGAACATTAGGGAATCGTGATGTACTGCAAAAGAAAATGGGGATCCTGCTTTGGGAAAAATTCTGCACCAAATTGAACAGAGTTTAAGCCAATATAGAATACTTCTTCTTTCCCAATCATTGTAACATGGGCCTAATTTGAATATTAATACCAATAGTCTTAATGGTTCCACATCAATCCTCAAAGGGTCTATTGTGCATATACAGGGGAGGCAATGTCATGGGAAAATCCTTGCTCGCTGATGATAGCCAGATATGTTCATGTAACCCATGGTTTCATGTTAACCAGAATCTCTGGCTAAGTATCATCCAAATCCACTGTGAGACTGTTTGCACATCTGTGAACAACTAAATAATTGTAAAGAATTTACATTACCAATGACTGTGGGCTGATAAACTACAGCCACTTACAAATATGTTTAACCATATAGTGTAAACAATAATTACATGCAATTGATATTCCCTTTGTTTTGTTCTCTGTTTTCCTGCTTTGCTATTTCCTAATGTGCAGGAAGGAACTGCAGATGTTGTTTTACACTGAAGATAGATACAAAAGGCTGGAGTAACTCAGCGGGTCAGGAAAAAAATTAAGATACGCTCAAAAATGTCGGTCTTTATTTTTCTGTAAACAATTGAAGGAAGCACGCATTGTTCGTGTGTCCTGCACCTGTTACTTTAATTACCTTGATAAAAATAAAACGCATAAAATGTATGACATTGGAAATGTATCCTTGGATTAATCAGGATCCTTCAGTAGAGCAGGCACCTCCTCCAACTTTATCTACTGTACATCGGCGAGACTAAGCGCAAGCTTGGCGTTCGTTTCGCTGAACACCCCTGCTCAGTCTGCCTTTTACTTACCTGGTCTCCTGGTTGCTCAGCACTTCAATTCACCTTCCTGTCCTGGTCCACCTCCATTGTCAGAGTGAGGCGGACCAGGACAATGGAGGCGGACCAGGACAGGAAGGTGAATTGATATGACCCAGCGCAAATTGGAGGAACAGCACCTCATATTTCACTTGGATAGCTTACACACCAGCTGTATGAACATTGACTTCTCCAACTTCAAATAGCCCTAGCTTTCCCCTCTCTCTCCATCCCCTCCCCTTTCCCAGTTCTCCCAACAGTCTTATTTTCTCCGACTACATTCTATCTTTGTCCCGCCCATTCCCCTGACATCAGCCTGAAGAAGGGTCTCGACCCAAAACGTTGCCCATTCCTTCTGTCCAGAGATGCTGACTGATCCGCTGAATTACTCCAGCATTTTGTGCCACCTTCGATTTAAACCGGCATCTGCAGATGTCTGGAGCATATACCATCAATGAATGATAAATCCTCCTCAGAAATACCAACATGCCACATTTAAGGAGCTGGATGCTTAACCAGGATGAAAATTCATGCTACAACTTCTTTCAATGCAACGGAGTCACACTGAAAGCAAAGATAGAAAAAGAATACTGGAGTAACATGGCAGGTCAGGCATCATCTCTGGAGAACATAGATAAGCGACTTTCATATCAGCACTTATTTCAGATCAGTCTGGAGAAGGATTTTGACCTGAAATGTCACCTATCCATGTTCTCCAGAGATGCTGCCTGATCTGCTGAGTTACTCCAGCATTTTATGTCTATCTTTGGCATGATCCAGCCTCTGAAGTTCCTTTCTATTATATTTTATCACACTGATTTTACTTTAGATTTTAAACTTTAAAGATACAGTGAAGAAATGGGCCATTCGGCCCACAGTGCCCTTGCCGACCAGCGATCACCCATTACACTAGCACTGTACCACCAACTGGGGACAATTTTGTAATTTTTACCAAAGCCAACCTAACTTACAAACCTGTAGGTCTTTGGAATGTGGGAGGAAACCTGAGCACCCAGAGAAAACCCACGTGGTCAAGGGGAGAACGTACAAACACCATATAGACATCACCTGTAGTCGGGTTCGAACCCAGTCTCTGGTGCTGTAAGGTAGCAACTCGTCCCTTGCTCCACTGTGTTGCCCCTGAGAGCAGTTGGGTGAGCTGAACTCACGAAAGGAACTTCAGTTGCGTGCACTCGGTTGGCATGGGCAGGTTGGGCCGAACGGCCTCTTTCTGAGCTGTATTACTATGATTCACTATTGACATGACACTATCTTGTAGGTCTATGTTAACACAAAGACCGGCAGCCCTAGCAAACACTTGCAGTTCCTTCCTACACACTTGCATGTTGTCGTGACCATTGCTTGCCGTTCATTCATGATTAGTAAAATATTTATTTAGCCATGACCCTAGTGGCATTCATGTGAGTGTTCCACAGTGTCCAAAGTTGATGCTGTGTTTCCTGTTCTCAGGTGTGCTTCAAATACGACTTTGGGAAAAAGTGTTTCAGACATTCTGGGATCTTGAACAGTAATGTTCATATCAGTACGTTTTATTCTTTAGACACCATGAGCTGCAGATGCTGGCTTACAAAAAAACAGTGCTGGACTAACTCAATGGGCCAGGCAGCATCTGTGGAGGGAAATACAAGGAACAGTAGCTGCTGCTTTGTGAAAGAAAGACACAAAGTACTGTAGTATTTCAACGGGTCAGGCAGCACCAATGGAGGACATGGATAGGTAAAGTTTTGGGTTGGGAACCTTCTTCCGAGTGATTGTAGTGGGGAGAAGCCTGGAAAAGAGATGGGAGCGGGACAGAGCCTGGGAAGTGATAGGTGGATCACCTATATCTACCTATCCACCCCACCCCCCACCTGAATCCACCAATCACTTGCCAGACTTTGTCTCGCCGAACCTCTTTTCCAGGTTTCTCATCCCTACAACGAACAAGACCAGGACCAATCAGGGCCGGCAACAAATGACCTCAGGAAGGGTACTGCCCTGGTAGGCCAATTGTTGGCTTGGGAAGGTGTGATCTCAAGAGGGATACATTGTGGCAAACTGTGGAACTGATTAAATGTTTAGGGTGGAGGAAGGGGGCAATAATGGTCTATTAGTGTTCAGAGATTTGTTTCAGTTGAGTTTAATAGCCTGATGGCTGTGGGGAAGCAGCTATATCTGAACCTGGACGTTGCAGTCTTCAGGTTCTTGTACCTTCTAACTGAAGGTAGCGGGGAGATGAGTGTGTGGCCAGGATGGTGTGGGTCCTTGATGATTCTGGCAGCCTTTTTTAGGCAGCAACTGCGATAGATCTCCTCGATGGTAGGGAGGTCAGAGCCGATGATGGACTGGGCAGTGTTTACTACTTTTTGTAGTCTTTTCCGCTCCCGGGCGCTCAAGTTGCCGAACCAGGCCACGATGCAACTGGTCAGCAAGCTCTCTACTATGCACCTGTAGAAGTTAGAGAGAGTCCTCCTTGACAAACCGACTCTCCATAATCTTCTCAGGAAGTAGAGTCGCCCAAGTTGTTTGTAAGTTGTCCAAGCAAAATACCAAGCTGCCCATGCTGTTCCTCCAATTTGCATGCGGCCTCACTCTGACAATGGAGGCTGGGTTGTTACATGTGTTTCTGACTCCGTGCATTGGGAATTTAGAGACCGCTCTGCTGTAAGATACTTATGGAGATAACCTTCACAGACAATTCACAAGGGCTAGAGTAATGAGAGATTGTAGATTTTGGAAACTGCAGAAAAAATGTAAACACAGTACTGGGAACAGTAGTACAGGGACAGGCCTTCAGTCCAAAATGTCCGTGCCAAACATGATGCCCAGTTAAATGATCTCAACAAGGTTGGGCATGATTGAAGATTGGCCAAGGAGTCAAAATGTTACAGTTGGAAAAGCAGAGCACAAACAACCTGTAACTCGTAGGTTAATTGGATTCTGCAAATTGTCACTGATGTGTAGGACTGAACTAGTGTATGGGTGGTTATTGGTTGACATGGTCTTGGTGGGCTAAAGGGCCTGCTTCCACTAAACTAAGGGCATGTTTCCATGCTGTATCGCTAAACTTCTTCTTTCGTGTCCATCTTCCATGTTTCAAATGTTGACATCGCTGTCATCGTCCGTCCTGAAAAAGGACACAAGCTTCCGGTGACAATCAGTGGGAGCCACCACTCGTTGCAATAGATGATGGTGGTAGCAGAATTAGCTCAGGATACTTCCAATTTCCAGCCCCGCGATGTGGACTCTTCTGCTATGGGGCCATCGCAAAACTAAACTAAAGTAAACCCAACTAAACAAAACAAAACTAAACTAAACTAAACCATATTAGCTGCTACAGAAGAATCCCTGATTAGACACTGCATTTGAATTAATACTCTTGGCTACTACATTTATAACAAAGAAGAAATAAATCCATCTTTCAATGACAATATTTAGTTTTCGTCAATGACTACCAGATGTCAATTGCCAATCTGCAGCCATAATATGCTGGACGGTCACAAGTAGCTTCATTTACTACTTGGATAATGTGACTTCTGAAGGCTGTCCAGATATGAAAGTGTTTTTATATTATCAACGTTGCTTGCAGTCACTTTATTTAATGCTATCTATTCTAACCGATCCATCTAATTATCTAATCCATCCCTTTATGACAATAAATCTAAATCTGATCTATTGGGTGGCAATGGGCAGCGGAGTGGCACAATGGTAGAGCTGCTACCTCACGGCGCCAGCGATCTGGGTTTGTACCTGACCTCGGGTGCTGACTGTACGAATTTTGCACATTCTCCCTGTGGACCGGGTGGGTTTCTTCTGGGTGCTCCAGTTTCCTCTCTCACTTCAAAGATGTACAGGTTAATTGGCTTCAGTAAAATTGTAAATTGTTCCTAGTGTGTGTCGGCTAGTGCTAGTGTGCAGGGTTATCGCTGGTCGGCGCGGACTTGGTGGGCGAAAGGGCAGTTTCCACGCTGTATCTCTAAAGTCTAAAGGGTGCTTAATGGTCAGTGTTGAGATGATGGGCTGGAGGTCTGTTTCCATACTGTATGACCATATTACTGTAAAAAACTGATGCTAATCCTCCAATCTTGTACTATCAGCAGACCCAATCCAAAATAATCTGTTTATCTTGACCATCTGTTTTCTCTTTGCGAATCCCTCTCCATGGAAACATATAAAGTCATAGAGTTGTGCTTCACAGAAACAGGCCCTTCAGCCACCTTGTACATGCTGACCAAGGTGGCACACTGGGGTAGTCCCATTTGCTTAATTTGACCCATAGCCCACTAAACCCTCCCTATCCATATACCTGTCCAAATGTCTTTTAAAGACTCGCGCTTGTGTTTCCAGTTAACATCACCACACTGAAAATCAGAGTCTGAGGAAGGATCTCAACCCGAAACGCCACCTAGTCCTTTTCTCCAGAGATGTTGCATGTTCCGCTGAGTTACTCTTGCATTTTGTGTCTATCTTTGGTGTAAACCAGCATCTGCAGTTCCTTCCTACACTACCATCACTACACTGGTTGCTTTCACGTTCATATTTCTGAGAACTCTGTGTGTTGCATATTTCAAGCATTCTTCATTGGCTGTATAATGCTTTGGAATATTCTAAAGTTGGAAAAGCTTCCACATAAAGAAAAATATATTTCTCCGCTAAACCACAAAGGAACCGGTCTTCCAAAAAGCCCCATCTGTATTTTTTATATTTTCCTCGTAAAGTGAATTGCCTTCGCAAGAACAATGTGCACTCGTTTCATAACACAGACCAAATCCTCAGCAATTTCTAATTAAGATCACTCACAATTAGTCCTAATCTGCCAAATAGCGCAGTTGAAAAGTTTCTCCTGAGATCTCAACATGAAAAGCTATAAAAGGAATATAAGCAGCCCCTAACCACAACAAACGCTCTAGAAAATCTGGTCTTCAGGATTCAAGTTGACTCATCACCCACTACAATATAAACTGCACCATCTGATCATAAAAGACTCACATTTTCTCTCATGATTTTAAAGGACAAGTATTTGGATTTCAACTTGCAGAAATCTGTCTGTGCTAACTATCAGAAATGCTGACGCTTGTGAAAACAAGTACTTCTTACTTCAGAAGGAATTTTCCACTACCATTAACAAGTTTCACTCAATAAGCAGAACCAATTACCATACACTTGGGCCAATTCTTTTCTGAAAATAGTAAGTTACCAGATGTAAGAAAGAAGCTACTAAAGTAAAGAAATATTAATGTTTTGAAAACAGATAGAGAAATTAATTTTGTCATGATGTGCTTAAGATCATGAGAGGAAGTGTATAAGATCATGAGAGGAATAGATCGGGTAAACGCACAGAGTCTCTTGCCCAGAGTAGGGGAATCGAGAACCAGAGGTCATAGGTTTACGTTGGAGGGGGGGGTAATTGAATAGGATCCTGAGGGGTATCTTTTTCACATAAAGTGTGGTGTATGTACTGTAGCTGCTGGAGAAGGTAGTTGAGGCAGGTATTATCGGAACATTTAAGAAACAATTAGACATGGATAGGATAGGTTTGGAGGGATATGGGCCACACAGCCAAGTGGGACTGGTGTAGATGTTAGTTGGGGTGGGCAACTTGGGCCAAAGAACCTATTTCCACGCTGAATGTCTCTAACATTACAACATCATAGTATTTTTTACAATCAAAGGAGTTTCCAAAGCAGTTTATAATTGATTAAGTAATTTTGTAATGTGGGAAACACAGCTCACAGTTGATGGACTACAAAATTCCACAAACAGCAATGAGATAATGGCTAGATCATTGACCTTATTGAAAAAAGGTTGAGATATAAATATGGATCAAGACACCAGGAAGCTCCCGACATTGCCTCCTGTACATCAGTGAGATCAAGCGTAGACACAGCGACCATTTTGCTTATCACGTACGCTTGGTCCGCCAACTCCTGCTGGATCTCCTGGTTGCCAACCATTTTATCTCCTCTTCCCATTTCCATACTGACTTTTCTGTCCTGGGCCTCCTCCATTACCAGAGTGAGATCACAAGCAAACTGGATTGCCAGCACCTTATATTCCTCTTGAGCAGCTTACAACCCAACGGGATGAATGTTGAATTCACCAATTTCAAGTAATATCACTCCTTCCCTCTCCCTCTTTCTTGTGCCCCTCGCCACTCTGGTACAAAGCCATTTCTACCACTATTCCTTCCCTGTCCACTTCCAACTATATCCCAACCTTTGCCTTTACATTCCACTCCTCTTCTCAACTTATCCCTTTTATTGTCTTTTCATCTCTGCACACTTGCCAATCACCCCCTCCCCCTCGCCTGTATCCGACTTTTAACTACTATACACCATCCCCACCTCTACTTTTCAGCTTCTCTCCCCTACTGCAATCAGTCTGAAGAAGGGTCCCAACCCAAAACATCACCTATCCATGTTCGCCAGAGGTACTGAGTTACTCCAGCACTTTGGGTTTACGCAACCTTCCAGCATCTGCAGTTACAGATATCTTCAGAGGTCAGGTGCTGCTCTTGTGGTGCTTCTGAGGGCAGTTTAGTTTGGTTTAGTTGAGTTGAGTTGAGTTTTGTTTAGTACAGTTGAGTTGAGTTGAGTTGAGTTTAGTTCAGTTAGAAAGACAGTGCAAAAACAAGGTTCTCTTTCAAGGAACCTTCCCTTTTTATGCACCCTTCCCAACCTCTAACCAACCCCCCAAACACCCACCCTCATCTTTTCTCCCCATCATCTACCCCCAACGCCCCCACCTCCCCCCCCCGTCCAACTCTCACCCCCTCCCCCCTTAGCTCCTTCATCCTCCAAAATATGCTGGCTACTCCCATAAGTAGAAACTTGCTTGGTTCCTCCAAACAGCCGATGAATCTCTCTCAATTACAACTTGGCTGCACTTTCCCCATTTCCTGACTCTTTAATGGTGTCTGCTACTTAGCTTGGCTGCCTCCTTTAATCATAGTCCAGCAGTTTAAATTTGATTGTCTGTGATATTCGAAGAGTGGAAGCTGACTTGATGCAGATTGTTTCTTCAATCTTTGATCCCTGTAATATCTCCAACTGTAAATCTTTCTGAACATGTCTGGAAATCACTTAATCTTTTCAGCAGGTTTGTCACAGACTAAGGAACTGCACGAAGTGGCAAGTTTTACATGCTCTATAAAAATGATGCACTTTCACTGTGTTTGTGGAGATGGAAGAAGAAACCTTTGTGATACTGAACATTTAATGACATAATTAGCATGGCTACTGTGCATTTTTAAACCACATTAACCATCCGCATGTTCGGCCGCAGAGCGACTGGAGATGCGATCCGGAAAACAACCCCATCTCCGCAAGGTAAGACCTTCGACCCCCTCCTCTACCCCCCACAGAAAACATTAAACCAGAGAACATTAAAACAAACTTAAAAATAACAAAAAAAAGACAAAAAGATAGAAAGACTGTTGGCGAAGCTGCCATCATGCGGCGCCCCCTGGTGGTCCTCCAGATTCCAGCATCTGCCGTCTTCTGTGTCTCCGCTAGTCATTTTCTTTTGCTTTTGGCTCATTAGCAATTGCAGTTTACTTTAGAAGTCTGGTTAAGTGTAGAAAACCTTCATTAAAATTCATCTTTTGGTGTTTTCAATTGGTTTTATAGGGGAAACACATTTCCTGTTTTCAAAGAGAATGAGTCTGGAGCATTTAGTTTAATTACACCCCTGCTAGACTTAGTCCTTTGTAAGCCTGTGCATTTCAGACAATTTTGTCAGCATTGTAGAAGACTAATTTTAGTCTAAACGGTAGGTTTATGCAAGGCTGTGAATGAAGTAAAGTACAGTGGAACCCGAAACAAACTTAAAAAGTAATTGTGGAAGTTTTAGTTTATTTTATAATTGTCAATTGTACAGAGGCACAGTGAAAAGCGTTTTTGTCGTGTGCTATCCAGTCAAAAAGACTATACATGATTACAATCAAGCCGTGCACAGTGTACAGACAAGGATAAAGGATACAGCATTTCGTGCAAGATCAAGTCTGATAGTTCAAAAGTCTCCAATGAGGTAGATGGGAGATAGATGGTATGTGTAGAAAGGAACTACAGGTTTTCGGTCATACCGAAGGTAGACACAAAATGCTGGAGTAACTCAACAGGTCAAGCAGCAAATCTGGAGAAAGGAACAGGTGACGTTTTGGGTTCAGACCCTTCTTCAGACTGAGAGTCAGGCCAGAGGGAAACTAGAGGTATGAAAAGGTTCAGAACAAATCAGAGCTGGTATCGATGGCCAAGCTCTGATTCGCTTTAAACGTTATCATACCTTTAGTTTCCCTCTCCCTCTGCTCAATTCCCTCTATTCGTGTGCCTATACAAAAATCTCTTAAACACTGCTATTGTATCTGCCTCCACCACTACTCCTGGCAGTACATTCCAGGAATTAACCTACAAACACACACATCTTTGGGATGTGGGAGGAATCAAGAGCATCTCGAGTTGCAAGCAAAATGTCCAAACACCCTCTGCGTAAACAATGTCTCTTTCTTCTGGGGTAGATGTTTCTAGGACTCTCTGAAATGCTGAAGCATTTTTCAAACACAACATTCCTTAATAACCATACTGCTGATATCACAGCCAAAGCAAAAATATGTAAACCGGAAAGTCGCTATTGGCATGGTCCAGAGAGTGTGTGGATCAATTGAGTTCATCAGAATTATACAAACATAAAATGTGACTTCTTGAAATGAAAATCTTGGTAGTGAAATATAAACTAGGTTAACCAAACCACAGAATAATACCATAACAGTTCTGAACACCTTAATCTTTAGTGATTAGCAAATTTTGCATTGCTTTAGTTTACCAAAATGTAAATGGCAGTAGTTAGCAATAATTTGGCAAAAAATCCACTTATTTAAGCAAATATTTTGGCAAATATTTTGGAAATCTGCCTTCTTTTATGGATTAGCCATCTGTACAGAATTATTACTAGTTGTTTCTCTTCAGCTAAAAAAAAAACGTATTTTCACAAAAAGGGGCAGCACAGTGGTAAAGTTGCATTATAGCACCAGAGACCATGCAATCCGATTCTGACTACGGGTGCTCTCTGTATAGAGTTTGCATGTTCTGCTTGTGTTCGGTTTCCTCCCACATTCCAAAGACACGTGCGTTTGTTGGTTAATTGGCTTCGGGTAAAAAATTGCAAATTGTCCCTCGTGTGTAGGAGAGTGCTAATGTACGACATGATTGCTGGTCAACCCGGACTCGTTGCGCTGAAGGGCCTGTTTCAGCGGTGTATCTCTAAAGACACTCTCCAGTTTTCATTTTCCTCATGTTCATTATAGAAAACATTTTCTTCAATCCCAGCAATCTGTTTGTATAAGTTTCCCATTCTTTATTCTCATTGAAATCATTCGAACACAGAACATAGAACAATACAGCACAGGAGCAGGCTCTTTGGTCCACAATATCTGTGGTGAACATGATGCCAAGATAAACTAATCTCATCTGCCTGCACGTGATCTATAGCCCACCATTCCCAGCATAGCCATGTGCCTATCTAAATTCCACTGTCGTATCTGCCTCCATCACCATCACCATCCCAGGAAGCTCCTTCCAGGCACTCACCACCCTTTGAACAGGCACTCACCACCCTTAAAGCACACGGTATTGAGGGTTCAGTATTGATGTGGATAGAGAACTGGCTGGCAGACAGGAAGCAAAGAGTAGGAGTAAACGGGTCCTTTTCAGAATGGCAGGCAGTGAATAGTGGGACAATTGAATGCAACATCTCCAAGTTTGCGGATGACACGAAGCTGGGGGGCAGTGTTAGCTGTGAGGAGGATGCTAGGAGGCTGCAAGGTGGCTTGGATAGGTTGGGTGAGTGGGCAAATGCATGGCAGATGCAGTATAATGTGGATAAATGTGAGGTTATCCGCTTTGGTGGCAAGACCAGGAAAGTAGACTACTATCTGAATGGTGGCTGATTAGGAAAAGGGGAGATGCAACGAGACCTGGGTGTCATGGTACACCCGTCATTGAAAGTAGGCATGCAGGTGCAGCTGGCAGTGAAGAAAGCGAATGGTATGTTAGCAGTTATAGCAAAAGGATTTGACTATAGGAGCAGGGAGGTTCTACTGCAGTTGTACAGGGCCTCGGTGAGACCACACCTGGAGTATTGCGTACAGTTTTGGTCTCCTAATCTGAGGAAGGACGACCTTGCCATAGAGGGAGTACAGAGAAGGTTCACCTGACTGATTCCTGGGATGGCAGGACTTTCATATGAAGAAAGACTGGATAGGCTTGGACTCGCTAGAATTTAGAAGATTGAGGGGGAACTTCTAGAAACTTACAAAATTCTTAAGGGGTTGGACAGGCTAGATGCAGGAAGATTGTTCCCGATGTTGGGGAAGTCCAGAACAAGGGGTCACAGTTTAAGGATAAGGGGGAAGTCTTTTAGGACCGAGATGAGAAAAAAGAAATTCACACAGAGACTGGTAAATCTGTGGAATTCTCTGCCACGGAAGATAGCCGAGGCCAGTTCATGGGCTATATTTAAGAGGGAGTTAGATGTGGCCCTTGTGGCTAGAGGAATCAGTGGGTATGGAGAGAAGGCAGCTACAGGATACTGAGTTGGATGATCAGCCATGATCATATTGAATGGCGGTGCAGGCTCGAAGGGCCGAATGACCTACTCTTGCACCTATTTTCTATGAATAAAAAGAGTGCCATCTCTAAATTTACACATTTACACAATTTACACATACAGCAAGCCAATTAACCTACAAACGTGTATGTCTAACAAAAGTGGGAGGTAATGGAAGATCTTGGAGAAAACCCATTTGGTCACGGGGAGAGCGTACAAACTCCATACAGGCAGACCCTGTAGTCGGGTTCGAACCCGGGCCTCTGTCGTTGCAAGGGCCGTAAGGCAGCAGCTCTACCGCTGCGCCAACGTGGCCGCCCAATATTTTTATCATCTTTATTTGGATAAGAAGATCTGAAAATCTAAAAATCTCCACATGTCAGAGATTAAAACACTCAGCAGGTCAGGCAGCGTCTGTGGAGAAATAAGCGGAGTTAATGGTATTTCTGGTCAAAAACTATGTTTCTCTTTACACAGATGCTGCCTGACCATCTGAGTTTTCCAGCTTTTTCTGTTTTCATTTATTTGAAATAATGCATTTGGAATCGTAGGTCACAGAGGATTCATACAGGCCTTTTGGCCCAATTTGCCCAGGCTGACCAAGATAACAGACAATAGACGATAGGTGCAGGAGTAGGGCATTCGGCTCCATCTACACTAGTCCTACCTGCCTGCGCTTGGTCTTAAGACTTTAGAGATACAGTGTGGAAACAGGCCCTTCGGTCCACTGAGTCCACATCAATCAGCGATTACACCATACACTAGCACTATCTTAAACAGTAGGGACAATTTACAATTTTACCGATGCCAATTAACCTACAAACCTATACATCTTTGGAGTGTGGAAAGAAACCGGAGCACCCAGAGAAAATCCACGTGGTCACAGGGAGAACGTACTAACTCCGTATAGACAGCACCCATAGTCAGGATCGAACCAGGGTCTTTGACGCTGTAGGCACAGTAACAATCCCACTGAGCTACTGTGTTACCTATATCCCTCTAAACCTTTGCTATCTATATACCTGTCCAAATGTCTTTCAAACATTTTTCGTCTTTTAATCATTATCAATAGGAAACTTTAGTCAATTACTCATGTAAGATGAAGCAAAAATATATGGGAACATTTAATGATTTCTTTCTCTGTATGTTCTGTGCATCCTGTAGTTCTCTGAGCTGACCTCTTAAAAAATCACCAAATGACAGACATTTCTACAGCTGCCAAACCTTTCACCTCTCGAATTTCCCTGCTAAACCATGTGCAAATGACCATAAACCTGATTTGACTTTAGACTTTGGAAGGCTCCCGACCCGAAATGTCATGCATCCTTTATCCCTGGAGACGCTGCCTGACCTGCTGAGCTAGGAGTAAAGAGGTTCTTCTGCAGTTGTATAGGGCTCTGGTGAGACCACATCTGGAGTATTGTGTACAGTTTTGGTCTCCTAATTTGAGGAAGGACATCTTTGTGATTGAGGCAGTGCAGCGTAGGTTCACGAGATTGATCCCTGGGATGGCGGGACTGTGATATGAGGAAAGTTTGAAAAGACTAGGCTTGTATTCACTGGAGTTTAGAAGGATGAGGGGGGATCTTATAGATACATATAAAATTATAAAAGGACTGGACAAGCTAGATGCAGGAAAAATGTTCCCAATGTTGGGCGAGTCCACAACCAGGGGCCACAGTCTTAGAATAAAGGGGAGGTCATTTAAGACTGAGGTGAGAAAAACCGTTTTCACCCAGAGAGTTGTGAATTTATGGAATTCCTTGCCACAGAGGACAGTGGAGGCCAAGTCACTGGATGGATTTATGAGAGAGTTAGATAGAGCTCTAGGGGCTAGTGGAGTCAAAGGATATGGGGAGAAGGCAGGCACGGGTTATTGATTGGGGACGATCAGCCATGATCACAATGGATGGCGGTGCTGGCTCGAAGGGCCGAATGGCCTCCTCCTGCAACTATTTTCTATGTTTTTATATTTCTATGTACTCCAGCATTTTGTGTCTAACTTTGGTGTAAACCAGCATCCGCAGTTCTTTGTTTCCACGTTTGTCTATTATCTCCTTACAGCATATAACCTTTAATCCAGGCAGCATTCTGGTAAACCTCTTCTGCATAGAATAACGTATAGGATAATAATTCACCATAACCATAAATAACATGCAATGATAACGACACCTTTGTATCTATTAAAAAAACACTGATTAGATTAATGGTGGAAACTGCTTCTCCACTGGGGCTCTGCACTCTGCAGGAACCATAAATGCTAATATTAAACAGCTGTGTATCAGTGGGAAGAGCGCTGGGAAGAGAGCCAATGTCCCCAAACAAACATTGTAACGGAGCAAATAAGGTACTTTATAATTATTTCACAAGTGGGCAGCTACAAGTGACACACATGATGAGCTATCAAAGACACTTGTTTATTAGTGGTCCCAGGCTAGTCTGTGAAGGAACAGCATTGGCAGTTGCAGATATTGCAGGGACCTCCCTTGGATGGAACATAATTGGGTTCTGCAGGCTTTTCTTCCCATTTATCATGTACAAGATGACAGATGGTTATGGATGATGAATACCAATGGGGGCACATCTGAGTGGAAAGAATCTGCAACGTTGCGTGGTTATTCCATCAGCTGTATGATAAAAGAGTCCACAGGGCTGGTCTCCAGAAGCTTTTCCAGGAAATTATTGCATCTGTTTCCCACTGTTCAACTGAAGAGAATGAAGAAGTGGGGCACAGTGGCGCAGCGGTAGTGTTGAAGGGAAACGAGGATACATATTTTCACTAAGAGGACAATAGGGGCATGATACTCATTGCATGGAACCGTGATTGTGACAGAAATGATCAACACATTAAACTGCAGGAAGATGTGTACTTGAGGGCAACATAATGGCGCAGAAGTAGTGCTGTCTGCATAGAGTTTGTACGTTCTCCCTGTGACTACGTGGCTTTCTTCCCGGTGCTCCGGTTTCCTCCCACACTCCACAACGTGCAAGTTTGTAGGTTAATTAACTTCTGTAAATTGTTCCTAGTGTGTAGGATAGCACTAGTGTATGGAGTGATCATTAGACGGCACTAACTCGGTGGGCTGAAGGGCCTTTTTCCATGCTGTATCTCTAAACTAAATAACACTAAACTAAACTAAAGAGTCCCCACCAGAATCGTCGTTTATCCATGTTCTCCAGAGATGCTGCCTGATCTGTTGAGTTACTCCAGTACTGTGTGTCTTTTTTGGTGATCCACCATCTGCAGTTCCTTGTTTCTCCAAAGAGTATACCATGTTTATTCTTGCATTGCTTCTTCACAGTTTGCTTTGTTTCTTTCTTTATTCATTTGCCTGTGTATGGCATCACGTTTATTGCCTGTCCATTATCGCCACTTGTGTGCCAAACCATCTTAGAGAGCAATTAAGAGTCAATCACATTGTTGATGATCTGGAAACATATTTTGGTTGGATCAGATAAAGATGGCAGATTCCCTTCTGTAAAGGATATCTCAAGATTCAAGATCAAGATTCTAGGTAGTTTATTGTCATGTGCCCCAGATAGGACAATGAAATTCTTGCTTCTTGAACCACCTTAGCTTTTCTGACAATCCAATGATTGTCCACGGGCATTGTTTGGATCTAGTGTGAGTTGTTGCATATTGGGCGGTTGAATATAAGAAGGTATAGAGATATTGACAAGATCCTTTAGAACACTACAAACAGCTTACAATGGCCTGTTTCCTTTATCATCGATACTCCATTTTCTCCAGTTTCTCCAGCTTTTGTGTAACCCTTTAGAACATTGATGTACAAAGTTCTCAGAAGGTTGGGGAGTTAATACTATTGAGCAGATTAAGCTGATATTGTTCTGTGCAGATTAAGCCCACTGTTCTCTACAGAAAAAATAACTAGCTCCACATAACATGCTCTTATATTAAGTCAACTCAACTCAAGTTGGTGGTTTATAAAAAAATCCGGTGTAACTCAGTGGATCATGCAGCATCTCTGGCATACAACCCGCATTTTACTGCTCCACTGTGAAATCTCCTCAAGGGTATGCCTCCTCTCCTCTCTCCTACAAGAGTTCTGTGAGACCCTCTCTCACTGCTCCCCTTCTGTGATTCCCGCTGCTACCTATCTGTGTTCTCCAGAGATGCGGCCTGACCTGCTGAGTTATTCCAGCACTTTATGACTTTTTTTAAGTCAAGTCAAGTTTCCTAAAATATGTGCAAGTATGCTGAGGTACAGGTACAATGAAAATCTTGCTCACAGCAGCATCACAAGTACATAGACTCAGACCACACACAAAAATGTAAATTATATATAAATTATACATAAATTCTACAAGACAGTGAAAAGAACAAAACAAAGCAAAAAATAAATAAATAATAGTGCAAAGTACACAATTAGAACACAAGTTTATGATAGTGCAAAAGGTGTTCCTACTGCTGCCTAAAAATCCAAACTGGAACTCGACAATAAATCATTCGAGTTAAGCTGCAGAGGGCGTGATTGTCAGAAGCCGTGGTTCAAATATTAAACTACTGACTACATTTTTCCGTCACACGACCTATCAAATGTCACTCAGCTGGGCTGCCTGATGTCAAACATTGCCTAAGATAGACAGGACAGGCAGCATCTCTGGAGAGAAGGATTGCCGTCGTCGCCAACCCTTAGCTGCATTCCAGCCACGACCAATTACTCTGCCGATCCTCGCCTCAACTCACTAGGATTCTACTAGAACTAGAATCACTAGAACCAGACCCAGAGTCTGAAAAAGGGTTTCGACCCAAAATGTCACCTATCCATGTTTTCCAGAGATAACACCTGACCCGCTGAGTTACTCCAGCACTTTGTGTACTTTTGTGCATTAATCAGCATCTGTAGTTTTTACTACTTATACCATGATAAATCCTTACTCATCCATATTGCTTGGCTCCACACATGCTTGACTCACTCTTGGCCTAGCTTCCCTCTTGCTCCTGGGATTCCCTCTTGTAAGTAATTAAACGTACTAGCCAAAGACACTCATGGCCTCATTTTGTCTCGCTAATTCTTTCCTCATTTCTCTGGTGCACACTCTATAATTTTCAAGGGACACCCTCGATGTCGTACCTGCCACATGCTTATTATTTTTTCCTGATCAAACCTTCAATATGTTTATTCATCCAAGTTTCCCTATTTTTGCCATCTATGTCTTCCATGCTTAATGGACCATCGATCCTAGAATAATACATCACAGGAACAGGCCCTTCAGCCCACAATGTCTATGCTGAACATGATGCCAAGATAAACTAATCTCCTTTGCCTGCATGCGCTGCGTATCACTCCATTCCCTGCATATCATGTGCCTCTCCAAAAAGCTCTGTAAATGCCACAATCGTATCACCAATGTCACCTCCGGCAATGCCTTCTGGGCGGCCATTACCCTCTGTAAAATACCTGCCCAGCCCATCTTTTTAAAATGTTATCCCTCTCACCTTAAAGCTATGCTCTGTTTTGGAATATATAATAATAAACCACTCTTGACTCTTGACATTTTGTTCTTGAAATCAAACTAACTTCCCAATAGTCATTTTATTCGCAATCATCTGCTCCCAATCTTTCACCAGGTCTGTTCTTACCCTATATAGCCCTCCCTCAATTCAAGACCTTATTTAGAAGACCACTCTTCTCCCCTTCCACCACGTTCTGTATCACATTGAACAGTTTCATTGCACCTCCAGTGATCTACAGCCAAACCCTTTTTCCATGCATTGTTCCCCCCAGACTTAGGTCATAAGGTCATAAGTGATAGGAGTAGAATTAGGCCATTTGGCCCATCAAGTCTACTCCGCCATTCAATCATGGCTGATCTATCTCACCTTCGTAACCCCATTCTCCTGCCTTCTCCCCATAACCTCTGACACCAGTACTGATCAAAAATCTATCTATCTCTGTCTTAAAAATACCCATTGATTTGACTGTTCCAACACCCTCCCACATCATCCCTATCATTTAATTAACCCCACACTCGAGCCCATTCAAAGTCCTGATGCCCATGTCTTAACACAAAAAACACATTTTAATTTAATTTTAAAAAATCCTGGCAGAACTTTCAAGAAGAGCAAAAGAAATGTCCACAAATTTCCAGCCAATCTTTCTATCAAAACCAATAAATCTGATCATTGGTGCAATGACTGTTATTGTTCCCAACTAACAAGACTGCTGGACCTTATTGGCTGATAATTTCTTCAATCTATCCTAAATGGGATAAAAGAGGGTCCATAAAGGGCCTGTCCCACCAGCATGCAACTCTATGCGATGAGCGCGACCTAACGTGGTCGCTTGAGCCGTCCGGCGTCGCGGGGCCGGTCCCACTTCGGTCGCCAGAGCCGTGCGGAATTGTGCGGAGTTCGTCCCGACATCGCACGGGGCTCCGAAAAACTGACCATGTTCAAAAATTCCGCGCGGCAACGGCTTGTCGGCTCGCAATCGCCTCGAAGCATTACACACCACCTCGACGTCGTGCCTCCGTGACCCTCTCTGTAGGTGCCTCCGTGACCCTCTATGTGTGTGGCTCCGTGGGCCTCTGTGTGTGTGCCTCTGTGCCCCTCTCTGTGTGCCCCTCTCTGTCCTGGCGAACTTACCTTTAAGACAATGCGGCTCCAAGTTCGCCTCACTTTGCGCCGCATTGCGCCACTCACCCGACCTCCGCGCGGCCCCCGCTGCCGGTTTGGTCGCGCTTGCCGTATGCAGGCGCATGCTGGTGGGAACGGCCCTGTACAGGGGATCACCCGACCTCCGCGCGGCCCCCGCTTCGAGTTTGCTCATCGCATGGAGTCGGATGCTGATAGGACAGGCCCTTAAGTCTTCACAGTCTACTGCCTGAAAATAAACCTATTTCACAGAACTTAAAATGGCTAATGGGCCTGTCCCCCTTAGGCGACTTTTTAGGCGACTGCAGGAGACTTTGCAGTCGCCACATGTGGTTGCCGGGGAGTCCCCTTCATGGTCGTGAGGAGTTCCCACATCCTGGGAACTAATCGCGGCCTCATTATGGTCGCCGATAATTTTTCAACATGTTGATAAATTTGTGGCGACTAGAATGAAGCCGCCGTGCAGAGTAGTGAGAATTCTCGAGCCGTAGGTGGGTCGCAAGGACGCCCTGGGGGGTTGCTAGGAGGTCGAAGGTTCTCGTAAGTTCTCGTGGTTTGTAGCCGGTGCTGACCGGTGAATTTCATTGGCTCATTGGGGAAAAAAACGTAAGCAGTAGTTTTCAGAACCAAGGATAACCGACTGGTAATGTTAAATGTCTGCACAACTTCACAGCCGTGTATCTCTGGCTTCTTAAAAGTTGTCTGACTTCTTAACAGTTGTCTCCATTCCTTCCCCTTCTTCTCCGCCCCCCCCCCTCCCTCTTATAAAGGACTTACCATACACTGTGCTTTAGACATCTTAATTACAGCGCCAACCTTCCTGTTCATCACGGTGTGTGTCTGTATCACCTTGGCTTTGCACAGTGTGAATTTCAGACAGCGCTCCCACCGCTTGCCCTGGCCCCCACCTTTGCGATGTGTTTGTGTGTGTGTGTGTGTCTGTGTGTGTGTGTTCCACTCTGACAGACGCCATTTCAGTTTCCGGTTTTTCAGGCTATTACCGGCAACTTGATAGTCGCCGGCAGATGCCTGAAAAATCCCCTAAGTGGGACTGGCCCATAAGACACTTCCGCAGAAGATTGGTTCCTCTTCCTTCAAAGATTGAGGAATACTCTCAAGAACTTTTATAGGTGTACTGTTGAAAGTATATTGACTGGTTACATCACGGCCTGGTTCGGCAACTTGAACGCACAGAAACAAAGAAGATTACTCAAAATGTGGTGGACTCTGCCCTGACAATCTTTCGGAGGTGCTGCCTCAAAAAGGCAGCCAGCATCATCAAAAACTCACATCGCCCTGGCCATGCTCTCATTTCACTCCTACCATCAGGAAGAAGATGCATAGGTCTGAAAACTGTAACCACCAGGTTTAGAAACAACTTCTTCCCAATGACCATCAGGCTCTTGAACACTACACAACACTAACTAAACAAAAACTATGCCAGTGGTTGTACTGAAAACTTTTGGATTGTTTTTGCACTAGAATGGGGGGGTTATAGTTTTATTGAATTATTGTTTATTCTATATTATGTTGCAGTTGCAGGTTTGTTATATTGTTGAAAGTCAATATTTAATTGTCCTTTTTCAATACTTATGACAATTAAACATTCTTGACTCTTGCCTCTTGTCTATATATATCCACTTAATTGTGCTCATTGAATCACGGAGAGATATAATGGTTCAATGGATCTTTATCAAATATGGAAACAAACTCTCTGGATCAGCAAATCTGTTCCAACTATCAGCAACTCATTGACAATAATCCAACTTTAATTCTACTTTTTATTCTTCCTACAGTTTGGGCCCCATATCTGAGGAAGGATATGATGGCATTGATGAGGGTTCAGAGGAGGTTTATGGGAATGATCGCGGGGATGATTGGGTTAACATGTGATGTGTTTATCGACACAAAATGCAAGAGTAATTCAACAGGTCAGGCAGCATCTCTGGAGAGAAGGGATCAGTGACTTTTTGGGTTGAGATCCTTCTTCAGACAGTCATGGGGAGAGGGAGTCTGGAGATATGGAGGGGTAAGGTGTGACAATGACAGATCAAAGCGGACAGTGCTTAGGAAATGTAGAATGCTTCATTGTTTGCTGAGGGGAAGGTGACAATGGAGGCATACAATCAGCTAAATTAATCAGAAGGACCGTGCAGTCAGAAAACTAGGGTGGGGGAGGGACAGAGAGAGAGGGAAAGCAAGGAATACTTGAAGTGAGAGAAATTCAAATTCATACCACTGGGTTGTATGATGTCCAAGCAAAGTATGAGGTGCTTTTGCATTGGACCTCACTCTGACTGTTGAGGAGAAAGTGTCAGTGTGGGAATGGGAGGGAGAGTTAAAGTGTTTAGCAAATGGGAGATCGCGCAGGTCCAGGCGGACTAAGGGCGGTTACGGTGGAGAAGTGGTAGAGTTGCTGCCTTACAGCGAATGTAGCACAGGAGACCCAGGTTCGATCCCGACTATGGGTGCTGTCTGGCATTTGTACGTTCTCCCCGTGATCTCCGAGATCTTCAGTTTTACCCCACACTCCAAAGACATACGGGTTTGTAGGTTAATTGGCTTGGTAAATGATTTAAAAAATTGTCATAAATGGGTGTAGGATAGTGTTAATGTGCAGGGATTGCTGGTCGGCACGGACCCAGTGGGCCGAAGGACCTGTTCCCATGCTGTATCTCTAAACTAAACTAAATAAAGCAGAGGTGTTCGGCGAAACGATTACCGAGCTTGCGCTTGGTCTTGCCGATATTTAGGAGTCCACATCTAGAACAGCGGATACAGTAGATGAGGTTGGAGGAGATGCAAGTGAACCTCTTGGTTAGGTTTCTGATTAGGAAGGGCATCAAAGGTAATGGGGAGAGGGCAGGAGAAAGAGGTTGAGAGGAGAGAAATAGATCATCCGTGATTGAATAGCCGAGTGGACTTGATGGGCTCAATGGCTTAATTATGTTCCTATGTCTTATGGGCTTATAAAATGATTTGGCGTTTCACCCAATACACCAGCAAACATCTACAGATGCACTGTTGAGAGTATCCCGACTGCTTGCATCATGGCGTGGTCTGGGCAACTCCAGCGCATAGGAACACAATAGGATGCAGAGGTGGACTCATCATGGGCACAGCACAGTCCACCATTAGAAAGCAGCAACATGAGACGCTAACTCAAGAATGTAGCATCTGTCATCAAGTATCACAGACCATGCGGGTGAGAGCCTCTTCTTGCGCTACCGTTGGGCAGAAGGGACAGAAGCCTCAAGCCCCAAGCCACCAGGTACAAGAATAGCTCATTTCCGAGAACCAACAGGTTCTTGAACTGAACTGCACAACCTTAATTCTACCTTGGAGTGGCAGAGTAGACTCGATGGGCTGAATGGCCTCATTCTGTTCCTATGCCTCACGGGCTTAAAACAAAGAACTTCCATCCTTTATTCTGATTGATACTTTATTATCACGTGGCATGTCACTGTGAAATTCTTTGTTTTACATACCGTTCACAAAGTATGTAAAGAGCCGCCACATAGAGGGTGCAGACTAAGTTAAAAAGTAGTCCCCAATAGTCTGGTTTTGTTCTTGGTGGAGCCCCCTTGCCATCTCCTTCTTTGTTTTTCTTGTTCAAATGTGATTTACTGTTCTTTGTAACTTTCGATCAATTTTGCAATTTGACAGCAGTAATAAGGTTAGTGTAAAGTCACTGAATGATGTTTACAGAGGAGGATTCTCCTTGTTTAACTTGGCATTTGTGCCAAAACTTCCAGTTTCCTCAGGGATTCATTTGACAGAGCCGTTAAGAGCTGGCTACTCTGAAAGTAGTGATCCCAGCAGTGTAAACAAGCTACTTCCCTCTGACACAGGGGAGATGGCCATGGTGAATTTAAGATTTCCTCCGACCCTTGACAAACTTCCCAGAAGCCAGTAGATGCAGACCTGAGGTTCTGATCTTCTGCCGACAAACCTACTTGAGGAATTTTGCCAGTTAATGACTCCCAGGAAACCGACAATTGGAGATCAAACTCTAGTGCAGAAGTTACCGTGAGACTGAGTGTTGGCTAAAAGCCAAATAAGTCTTGAATAGTTTGTGTTTCTCCCAAAGCTTACACAGTGCTGAGCAGCAGTCTCTGAAAGCCCTCAGTTGAATCTACCAGGTGCCCAACAGGATGGGTAATGTGGTAAATTAGTCATTTGGTATGCTTATCTCCATCGGTCCAGGCATTGAGTCAGGAAGTTATGAGGAGATTGATAGGACTTTGGTTAAGCCATTATACCTTTGGAGTATTGCGCGCAGTTCTGGTCGCCCTATTACAAGAAGCATGCGGAGGCTTTGGGAAAAGTGCAAATGAGGTTTACCAGAAAGATAGAAGCAAGAATATAGAAACACAGAAAAAGAAAAAGTCCAAAGTTCCACATGCTGGAAGTACTGGAGCATCCCTGATCCAGGTAAACCCAGGCTTCTGTCCCGGCATTCCGACGTCCCTTTCCATGCCCGACCATCTCTGTGTCCCAGGTGGGGTGTGACCTACTGCAGCTCACCTTGAAGGCGCTGGAGGCAATAACCCGGTCCCTCTCCTACCGGTCCACTCCTAGCGTCCTTCGTCACCAGCGACTCCCTTCTTGACCCTCTGGTCTTTGGGGTTTCTGAGCTTCTCCCTGCCGATAGTGGCCTGTCGGGTCCTTCTTCGCAGAGCTCATCCAGGTCTCACTGCACGTGGCTATGGGTGGGCCGATGGGTCTTTGTTCTTGTTGGCCGCCGGGTCTGTTTTTGCACTGCTCCACAGCGCCCCAGCCGGGAGCTTCCCTTAACTGCCACCGCTCACCCTTGAATATTTTTAGTGTCAGAAGATCCTCATCTCTCTGCGGTATAGAATTTCTAAAACATCACAACTTCTACAACAAAGACACTTGTTTGCACCCCGGTTTAAATGGCAAACCCCCTCGCTGTTTCCAAATCATTACACGTAGCTGAGGGCACAACTTGTGTGATGTGTAACTCTCCACATTGACCAGTGTTTCCACTTTGAAGGAAATTACCCGAAATTCTGAAAATTCTGGTTGTCTTCGGGTCATTTTAGGGAAATGGAATAAGGTTGGGAAATTCCCGCAACTGGCCCACGAAAGGGTGTAAAGGTAATACACACAGCACTGCCGGTTTGGCGCTCAAAGGTTTAAAGAGAGTGCTGTCAGTTTAATGTGTGGATATTTAAACAAAGAGCTGTCAGCTGCAGCGCTATGGGTTCTAAATATAGCGCTACCGGCTGCAGCACTATGGGCATTAAACATAGTGCTATTGCCACAGAGCTATGGGTCACAGGCTGTTTGGGAAAATTATCGTATAACAATGATTCTTTGGAATTCTCTTTCTCAGTAGACGTTGAGCCTTTGATTATGTTTCAGGCAGTGGTAGAATTCTGGATAAGCCTCGTGGTTACCAGTGGGCGGTGGGATTGCAGTTACATTGGGATTGGCCTTTATTTTACAGAATGGTGGGTGGGCTCAAGGAGCCAAGAGGGAGAGAGGGAGAGGGAGGGATGGAGAGAGGGAGAAGGAGGGAGGGAGGGGGAGGGAGAGAGGGAGGGAGGGAGAGAAAGAAGGAAGGGGGAGAGAGAGAGGGAGGAAGAGATGGAGGGAGGGAGTGGAAGGGGAATGGGGGGAGGGAGAGATAGGGGGAGGGAGAGAGAGGGGGAGGGAGAGAAAGGGGGAGGGAGAGAGAGAGAGGGAGAGAGGAATGGAGAGGGATGGAGAGAGAGGGAGGGAGAGAGGGATAGAGAGTAGGGAGGGAGAGGGAGGGAGAGAAAGGGAGGGAGGGAGAGAGAGGGAGGGAGGGATGAAGAGAGGGAGAGAGGGAGAGAGAGAGCAGAGACTGGGACATGAGAGCAGGTTGAAAAACGAAGACAATGAAAGCTGCCTTGCGTAACACTGTACAAGTGAGTAACAGAAGCAGGCAGATGTCCATTGCGAAATCTCCTCAAGGTATGTCTAGTTGAAGAAGTTCTCCTCTCTCCGAAGACAGTTTAGCAACCTCCTCTCTCACTGCCCCCCCATCTGATATTCCTCCTTCCCTCCAATTCTACCACAGCCTACTGTCTCCACCCCTCCCCGACATCAGTCTGAAGAAGGGTCTTGGCTCGAAAAGTCGCCTATTCCTTCGCTCCATAGATGCTGCCTCATCCGCTGAGTTTCTCCAGCATTTTTGTCTCCCTTCGATTTTTCCAGCATCTGCAGTTCTTTCTGAAACGGTATTGTTACATAGATCTGTTTTGCCTTGTTCTTTGTGTTGTTAACTTGTGCCCGCGAAAAAAACCCAACAAATAGCACGCAGGAAGCATTTTTGAAAATTTCAGGATATATCCTCAAATTCCAGGAAATTTGGGCTTCTATTTCAGGAAATCTTTTTATTGTGGTGTGGATGCCCTGACACTGACAGAAGTGTCTAGCACCAGCACAGTCTCCAAGCAACCTCCCACACCATCAATGGATTCTGAATTGCTTCATCTCATGCCACAAAAGAAGTCAGCAAGAAATCAAATCAAAGCAGCCTGGAAAAATATGTCAAGTCACAAGGGACTGCAGATGCTGGAATCAGGAGTGAAACCACAATCTTTAGACTTTAGAGAATCAGCGTGGAAACAGGCCCTTCGGCCTACCGAGTCTGCACTGACAAGCGATCACCCCATTCACTAGTTCTATCCGAAACATGAGGGACAATTTACAGAAGCCAATTAACCTACAAACCGGCACATCCGGGGGGAAACCAGAGCACCCGGAGAACACCTGTGTGGTCACAGGGAGAACGAACATATTCTGTACAGACAGCAGCCGTGGTCAGGATCGAACCCGAGTCTCCAGCGCTGTGAGGTAGCAACTCTCCCGCTACACCACTCTGCCACTCTGACTCAACAGTTTTACACGTTTTAACCACAGAGACGTAAATGATTATTAGGGAGCAACTCTATTGCCGTGCCACTGGGCTGTCCTAGCTGGAATAGCTCAGTGGGTCAAGCAGCACCAGACAGACGAGGTCTGGGGTCAGGATCCTTCTTCAAGTCTTCAAAAGAAAATCACTTGTGTGCCAGAAACCAACACAATGCGTTCGGTGTTTTCTATGTCATTGGAAAGGAACAGTGCATTCAAGTGCTTTTCCTTTCCTCTTCTGGGGCATTTTCTCACTTCATGTAGGAAATATATGGTCCCAAAAGCGTGCATTTCACCAATCGCAACAACTTTATGTCAATAAATACACTTACACCACCCACTCTGTCCACTCCTCTGTGTATAAAGTAAAGGGGCAGCCATAGGTGAACTGGAAATATTTTTACAATGCGCTCAGTGGAACAGAATATCACCAGTATGTTGTTGGAAGACAATTGGCCCTCGTATCCAACAAAGCCTGCTGTTACTTATTATTTCTATTTAAATACAAAGAGGGTTGTGGATTTCTCTTGGCCTTTGCTGCCCCAGAGCGGCCAATAAAGCAACTGTTTTTGTGGAAGAATTTGAAAGATTGGAGCATTATCCCAACCAAGTATGGAAGGAATTCCACCGGGTCCACATTAACCATTTAGCCATTCAGCACTAATTTGTTGAATTGAATTGAAAGATACTGTGTGGAAACAGACTCTTTTGCCCATCGGGTCCACACCAGCCATCGATCACCCATTCACGATAGTTCTATGTTATCCCACTTTCCCGTCCACTCACTACACACTAGGGTCAATTTAGAGAAGGCAATTAACCCTTAAACCCGCATGTCTTTGGGACATGGGAGGAAACCCACATGGTCACAGAAAGAACATACAAATGTCGTACAGACAGCACCCAAGGTCAGGATTGAACCTGGTTTACCAGGAATGGTGAGGCAAATACTTTACCAACTGCTCCACAGTGTCACCACCCATGTTCTGATGCAAAGTCGCTATGTATCGATGTAATTCTTGTGGGAGAGTACACAGATCAAATCAATTCCAATATAGAAACAGATGCTGGTTTACAAAAAAAGGCACAAAGTGCTGGAGCAACTCAGCAGGACAGGCAGCATCTGTGGAGAAAATGGTTAGGTGACATTTCAGGTTGGATTCAAATACTACCCGTTTGTCAGCTTCTCTCTGCTCGTGGGGGAATATTCCTCTCAGAGCTTTGAACTTGGACTTTATTGGACTTTATTTGGACTATTGGAATTTATTCAGATTTATAGTATGCATATGTGTATATATATATATATATATATATATATATATATATATATATATATATACACACACACACACACACACACACACACACACACACACACACATATATATATATATACACTGAATTTTTTTGATTTACAGATATGTGTATGTATATTTCTATTTTGTTATATATGTATTTATTTTGTTTTATATATAATTAGCTTTATATTATACTGAACTTTTATTACTGTTTATTTTGATGTTTACAGAGTACTATGTTTACATATCTGTTGTGCTGCTGCAAGTAAGAATTTCATTGTTCAGTCTTTGGACACATGACAATAAAACACGCTAGACTCTTGACTCTAAAGCTCTACGCTATTTCCAACTTAAGGACACCTCTTTTTCTCAGCAAAGCAGCGGCCGACGTCTGCCTCAGTGGGGATTTCAGCTGTGGAGTCGCAGAGGTGTTGAGAGACAGGCATGTTTTGAGTTCTTGAGTTGTCAAAGTAGAGTTGGAGAGCTTCAGCCAGCAGATGGCAGTGCAGATTACAGATGGATCCCTCAAGGAGCCTGCCCACTTAGATGATTTTTTAGGCAACTACAGGCGATTAGTTTTCCGGGAGTAGTCTTCTCAGTCGCGCAAAAAGTCGTAGCGTCTTTATGGTCGCCGCTAAATTTTCAACATGTTGAAAATTTTTCGGCGACAGTGGGTTTGACGCCAATGAGCGTAGCTTGACTTCTCCTGACGTAGGTGCTGTCGTAGGTTGTCGCTAGGATGACGTAGGTTGTCGCTGGTTTTTCAGCGATCTGCTATGAGTATGACAGTCACCAGCGGTTACCTAAAAAATGGGACAGGCCCATAACCCTTTCCCTCTCCTTTCTGCCCCCCAACTCCTACACTTTTATCCCCCTCGCCCACATTCCCCCCACCTGGACTTGTGCCTATTTCTACCCTCCCCCCCCCCTTCCGCTTATAGTCCTTCCTCTGGTCTTTCAATTTGTACCACTTCAATACTTTTGTCTCACACCTTCTGATTTTTTATCTTTGGCCTCTCTTCCCCTCTTCCAGCTTTCTTCCCCTCCCCTCACTGACAATCAGTCTGAAGAAGGGTCTCAACCTGAAACGTCACCTATCTATGTTCTCCACAGATGGTACCTGACCTACTGAGTTACTCCAGCACTTTATGTCCCTCAATGAGTCCACTGACGGCAGCATTCCCAGGCATTAACCCCCAGGCTCCTGTGGAAGATGTGCGGGGGCTTGTTGAGCCATTGCAACTTATAACAAGCAAATCACCTGGATTGCCACCTCTGCAGTCCGGAAACCATTAATTGTGGTATTGGATCATATATGGCAAGAATGAAAGATTGCTTTCTCTAGATACAAGGAGTCTGAAGAAGGGTCCCAGGTCGAAATGTCACCTAACCATTCCCTCCACGAGTGCTGCCTGACCCACTGAGTTAACGAGAAAGCCCACTTGGTCACAGGGAGAACTTGTATACTCCACACAGACAGTTCTGTGAGGCAGTGGCTCTACCAACTGGGCCACTGTGCCCCAATCTGCTGATGTGTGCTTTCAAACGTACACATTCAATTAAATGGGAAGGGAGAAGAAAGAATGTGAGTGGTCGATGAAATGCAGGCAGGTGGGTCTAATGGCTGATTTCCTGAGGCAGCATGAAGTGTAAATGGAGTCAATGGGGGTGAGCCAAAATGTAGAAACAAGGAACTGCAGATGCTGGATTATACCAAAGATGGACACAAAGTGCTGGAGTAACTCAGTGGACCAGGCAGCATCTCTGGAGAAGATGAAGAAGATTCCCGACCTAAAATGTCACAAACATTTTATTGCTTAAAGGTGTTGCTGAGAAGCTGAGAATAACCCCATGTATTTTACAAGACACTAAGTGCTAGAGTGACTCAGCAGGCAGCATCAGTGGAGAACATGGATAGGTGATGTTTTGCGTCACAACCTGTGTTCAGTGTCTAGAAGAGTTCCGACCCATAATGTCACCTATCCATGTTCTTCAGGGATGCTGCCTGACCCACTGAGTTATGCCAGTACTTTGTGTCTTTGAGTCCGTGCCGACCAGCGACCCCCACGCACTAATGTAAATCCTGGCCAACATGGAGCTAAATGAGGGCTAAAATAAAGTACAGAATCCATGCATTCACAAGGCCTGATGGTTAATTCTGCAGAAGAAGCCACAAGCTTCTAGCTGGTGCCAGGGAGTTTAGGTCCCAGATTAGCCCCTCAGATAAGAAAAGTCTAAGAGCCCTGTCTCACTGTACGAGTTCATTCAAGAGTTCTCCGGAGTTTGCCCTGATTTGAACTCTGAGATTTACGGTAGTGGCCGCTCGTCGGTACTCGGGGCTCTCGTGGACATTTATAACATGTTGAAAAATCTTCATGAGTCTTCCGAGCTTACCGCGTTTCCTGAGTACCTGCCGTTAGCATTACGAGGCGCTAAGAGACGTCCCTGAGCTCCGACGTACCCGCTACGTACATTCTACGTGCTTCCACGAGTTTCATTTTTTGTTTTAACTCGGGAGAGCTCTTGAATGAACTCTAACAGTGGGGCAGGGCTTTAAGTATCTTTATGCATGAGAATCTTGCAGAAGGAACTGCAAGGTATTGTGAATGCATGAGGTTGATTGGGTTGTTGCAAGGGGATTGTAAATAATGTAACTAATGATGCGAGACAGTTACCCTGCTGTTTGTTGATTGGCCAAAGTGCTAAGCCCTGGCAGAATTGTTTTGAGTTCCAGGGTAAATGTTGCATTATTCAGTTAGCTAGCTTCCTTTCAGAAGCTCTTGAAAGAAGCATTGTTTGTAAGACTCTGTAATTGGTTTGGGGAACTGGCAATAATGTATTGATATAATTAATATGTTTGATTGTATTGTAAAGAGACCACCCCCATGTAGTTTGGCCCCTCAAGGTACGTGGACCTATAACAGGTAGCCCCATCTTGGTTCTATGTCGATTTTCTGGGAGGGCGCTTGGGACTGCGCGACCTTTTGGAGCGTGTCAGCTTGCACGAGTTTGAAGGGCTTTGCAAGGATCAAACCCGCGGTGGTTTAGGTATCGTATTGGGGAATTTGTGTTCATTCTAAAGTAATAAAGAATAGTTGGTCCAGTGCTTGAGTCAGTGTTGTACTGAACTAGACTTGGGGGGTAAGCTTTACAAAACAATACCGTTTATTGTCATTTGAACCTCATTGAGGTTCAAACGAAATTTAGTTTCTGCAGTCATACAAACAAGAAAAGAACCAAGACACAACACAATTTACACAAACATCCATCACAGCGAATCTCCTCCTCACTGTGATGGGAGGCAAAGCACTCCCCATTCTCCTCCCGATGTCAGAGTCAAAGCCCCCGGCGGGCGATGGTAAGCACGTCCCGCGGCAGTTAAGGCCGCGCGGGGCGATGTAAGGCCCCGCTCCGGGTCTTGATGTTGGAGCCCCCAGCGGGCCCTAGCAAGTCCCGCGGCCATTAAATCCGCACCAGGCGATGTAAGGCCCCGCTCCAGGTCATTTTGAACCCCGCAACTCGGGCGGGAGAAGTTGCCGCCGCGGGAGCTCCGAAAAGCGGTCTCCTACCAGGGACCCGCGAGCTCCCGGTGTCAACGTCCACCGGGCCTGCAGCTGGAGCCTCCGAATCTCCGGGGTCGGGCAGCAGCAGCGCGCCACCAGAGCTCCTCCCGTTCCGAACTCGACCAGCTCCACGTTGGTGAGCAGTCCGCAGCTCCGCGACTGGAGCCCCAGGTCCGGTTGGAGGCCGCTCCACGGTGCTAGGCCCCAACAACAATGGAGACCCGACAGAGAAAAGGTCGGGTCCTCCGTACAGGGAAAAGATTTTAAAAGTTTCCCCCACCCCGCCCCCCACCCCCCACCCCCCACACATACCCAGCTAAAAAAACCCACTATAACTACACTCAAAACGAGACAAAAAATAAAAAAAGACAGACGGACTGCAGAGGCCACTGCGACAAGAGCCGCGCCACCCACCAGAGCATATTTACACTAACACTATCCTTCGCACACTATTTCACCAAGCCAATTAGCCTACAAACCAGTATGTCTTTGGAGTGTGGGAGGACACCGGAGATTCCAGGGAAAACCCAGGCTAGTCGCAGGGAGAACATACAAACTCCATACAGACAGCACCCATGGCCAGATTAGAACCCGGGTCTCTAACGCTGTAAGGCTGCAACTCTCCTGCTGCGCTAATGTGCAGCCCTTATGTTCTTTTGTTCTTCTATCAGCCTAAAGAAGAGTACTGATCCGAAACGCCATCGATCCATGTGCTCCACGATGCTGCCTGGCCCGCTGAATTACTCCAGCACTTTGTTACTCTCATCTCTTGTTTGATGTCATACCAAAGTGTTTTGTGCTCAGAACCGCTCAAACCAGCCATTGGTATTTGAATATTCCAAGTGGTTCTGCCCATTGAGATGTGTTCAAAGGGGTTGGACAAGCTAGATGCTGGAAGATTGTTCCCGATGTTGGGGGAGTCCAGAACAAGGGGTCACAGTCTAAGGATAAGGGGGAATTCCTTTAGGACCGAAATGAGGAAAACATTCTTTACACAGAGAGTGGTGAGTCTCTGGAATTCTCTGCCACAGAAGGTAGTTGAGGCCAGTTCATTGGCTATATTTAAGAGGGCGTTAGATGTGGCACTTGTGGCTAAAGGGATCAGGGGGTATGGAGAGAAGGCAGGTGCGGGATACTGAGTTGGATGATCAGCCATGATCACATTGAATGGCGGTGCAGGCTCGAAGGGCCGAATGGCCTACTCCTGCACCTATTTTCTATGTTTCTATGTTTCTATGTTTCTATGTTCCTTTATAAATATGTAAATATGCAAAGTTCCCAGATTACATTCAAATTTCAAAGTTAAGTATGTAATTAATGCCATTGAAACTGTAGTCAATAATTTTGTTACCATCTTTATGCTTATAAAACATCACTGTACTGTTGAGTCAAGGCAGCACAGTGGCGCAGCCGTAGAGTTGCTGCTTTAAAGTGCCACAGACCTGGGTTCCATCCTAACTAAGGGGGCTGGCTGTACAGAGTTTGTACGTCCTCCCTGTGACACACATGGGTTTTCTTCGAGTGTTCTTGTTTACCCCCGCACTCCAAAGACGCACAGGTTAGTAGGTTAATTGGGTTCGGTAAGTTGTAAAATTGTCCCTAATGTGTAGGATTGAGCTAGTGTACAGGGTGATTGCTGGTCGGCACGGACTCGGTGGGATGAAAGACTTGTTTTCATGTTAAAGTCTAAAGAGACTAATTGCTGGAATTTTGAGCAAAAACAATCACTGGAGGAAAGAAACTGGAGGAACTCAACCGGTCAGGCAGAAAACGTGGAGGGAATGGACCGACGAGGTTTCAAGTCGGGACTCTTCTTCAGAGTGAGGAAGGATCCCGACCCATTAAGTCATCCCTCCACAGAACTGTCAGGCAGAAATTATCACTGAGCCGTATAAGGGAATGTTAGAACAAGCAGAGAGATAAGTTTATGAAGACAGAGAAGGTAGTGGTAAAAATTAAAGCTGAGTTCTGAGGGTTTTGGCAGCTGAAGGCAGGCACGGAACTCGCTATCAAAATATGGAGGGGACCGGGGGACAGGGGGGACACAATTCTTTGGCTGCCGCGCGCGCATGCGCACACTCACACACACATGCGCGAGGCTTCGGAGGCTCAATCCAGCACTAAATGCAGCTCAACTCTGCCTGTCTCGCCGGGTTAACCTACAGCCCCGACTGGACGGACGGGACACCAGCGCTGCTTCTCTGCGCTGCCCATATTTCCCGCAAGCCCAGGCAGGTTAATCTGGCGGGACAGGCATAGTGAGTTGGGTTTAGCGCTGCTTCTCGGCGCTGCCTGGAGGTACAGGGCCTGTCCCACCAGCACGCAACTATATGCGATGAACGCGATCAAACCGGCAGCGGGGGCCGCGCGGAGGTCGGGTGATCCCCTGTGCAGGTCTGGTCCCACCAACATGCGCCTGCATGCGGCAAGCGCAACTAAACCGGCAGTAGGGGCCGCGTAGAGGTTGGGTGAGTGGCGCAATGCGGCGCAAAGCGAGGCGAACTTGAAGCAAGTCCAAGGTAAGTTCGCCAGGACTTAGAGGGGCACACAGAGAGGGGCACCGAGACACACACACATACAGGGCCACGGAGCCACACACATAGAGGGTCACGGAGGCACTTACGA
The DNA here is from genome assembly GCA_963514005.1 of Raja brachyura. The sequence goes on from OY740794.1 coordinate 24,584,443, forward strand.
ATAATTTCACGGAGGCACGATGTCCGGGCGGTATGTAAATGTCGCGGCGACTGCGAGCCGACAAACCGTTGCCGCGCGGGTTTTTGGACATTGTCGGTTTTTCGGAGCCCCGCGCGGCATCGGGACGAACTCGGGATGAACTCCGCACAATTCCGCACGGCTCCCGCGATCGAAGTGGGACCGGCCCCGCGACGCCGGACGGCTCAAGCGACCACGTTAGGTCGCGCTAATCGCATCGAGTTGCATGCTGGTGGGACAGGCCCTTACAGCTCGCGTCTGGCTCCTGACCTCTCTGGCCACCCCTGAGGGGGGCACTCGCGTGGGGACGGGACAGCGCCGGAGTCCCGGCCGGGATCGATCCTGGCTGCGGATGAGGCGCAGGTCTGTGCCACATCTCCCTCCTCCAATCACCGCACTCTATCCTCAGTCCCACCCCCTCCCACTCCTCCCTCCTCCAATCATCGCGCTCAATCATCATGTCCCGCCCCCATTGCCTGCTGACCGACGTCTCTCTTGTCCAATCGGCGCCCTCGATCAGCAGTCCCACCTCCATTGTCTCGCGGAAAGCGGAGATTTTTAAATCTGGATTACAAAAACATGGGGGGGATGTTCCCCGCCTCTCAAAACATGGGCGCCTCTGGCCCCCCCGGGTTTTCCGCCCCTGGCTGAAGGCATGATTACTGGCAACAGGGTGATTACATTCAGGATGGAAGGATAAAACCTAAATTAGATAGGGCACATATCTCTGAGGGCCTTTAGGGTTGGAATGGATTTCAGAGACAGTGAGTGGGAAGGTAAGGTGATGTTTTAAACTTGATTTTAAACTATGCAACACATGTTATTGTGTCTGGACGGTTTGAGCTCTAAGAGGAGGATTGTTAGGCTGGGACTATTTTCCCTGCAACATTGGAAGCTGAGGTGTGATTTTATCAAGATTTATAAAATTATGAGTGGCATAGGTATGGTGTATAGCCATTGTCTTTCCTCCAGGGTAGGAGAGTCTACAACTAGAGGGGAAACGGTTCAAGGTGAGAGGGAACATATTTAAAGGTTCTCCGAGGGGCAAGATTTTTACATGGAAGGTGATGTGTATATTTTAGTTTAAAGTTACAGCATGGAAACAGGCCTATCAAGTCCACACCGCCAGTTGATCACCCATTCACACAAGCTCTATGTTATCCCACTTTCTTTAGTTTAGTTTAGTTTATTAATGTCAACTGTACCGAGGTACAGGGAAAAGCTTTTGTTTGCATGCTATGCAGTCAAAGAAAATACCATGCATGATTATTAGATAAAGGATAAATGGTTCAACATTTAGTGCAAGATAAAGTCTGATAAAGTCTGATTAAAGTCTGTTCAAAGGTCTCCAATGAAGTAGATGGGTGGTTAGGACGGCACTCTAGCAGAGAGAACCATTCATGTGCCTGATAACAGCTGGGAAGAAACTGTCCCTGAATCTGGAGGTGTGCCTTTTCAAACTTCTGTACCTCTTGCCTGATGGGAGAAGGGAGAAGAGGGAGTGACCGGAATGAGACGGGTCCTTGATTATGCTGGTGGCCTTGCCGAGGCAGCGTGAAGTGTAGATGGAATCAATGGATCGCAGTTGCCGTGGGTTATTGGGGAAATACCAAACTTCCTAAGCTTTCTAAGGAAATGGAGGTGATGGTCTGCCTTCTTAGCCATAGCTTCGATGTGGCTGGTCCTGGACAAATTGCTGGTGATATTTATTCCATCTCTACTTTAGCACCATCACTCATTTGAGGTTGTTTTATTGATGGTAATGATCTATCCAAGAAGGAGTGTCTGCTGTAATGAATGAAGCTAAACATCAGTTCGTAAGTCATTAGAGCGGCCCAGTGGCACACCTGCCGAGCTGCTGCCTGAAAAGCGTCACAGACACGGGTTTGATCCTGACTACGGGTACTGTCTGTGCAGAGTTTGTACATTCTCCCTATGGGTTTTCTGCGGATGCTCTGGTTTCCTCCCACTCTCCAAAGACAAACAGGTTTGTAGGTTAATTGGCTTCAGTAAAATTGTGAATTGTCCCTGGTGTGTAGGTGGAGGGTGGTGTTAATGTCAGCGCAGATTCGGAGGGCTTTCGTGCTGTATCTCCAAACTCTAAACTCTAAGTTCATAGTAGCAGAATTAGGCCATTCAGTCCAACGAGTCTACTTGCAATTCAATCGTGGCTAATCCATCTTACCCTCTCAACCCCATTCTCCTGGCCTTTCCCCATAACTCCTGGCACCATTACTAATCAAAAATCTGTCAATCTCCATCTTAAATATACCCAACGACTTGGCCTTCACAGCCTTCTGATACAATGGATTCAACAGATTCACCAACCTCTGGCTAAAGAAATTCCTCCTCATCACCTTTCTATAGGTACGTCCTTTTATTCTGAACCGACACATCCACTGTGAAGGGAGCGTTTTACAGCTCGGGTATGAATCGCCCATCTTGTGGTATCAGCTCTCTGCAATGCGTGGATCATTTTCACTCAAATCTTTACAATTACAAAATGTTTGCTCAGCCCTTTAAAAGATCATGGAGTTTTTTTTTCAGAGTGTTTCTAATGTTACTGGGTGGCACTGTGTAGCTGCAGTAGAGCTGCTGCCTGACAGCGCCAGAGACCCGAGTTCGATCCTGTCTATGCTTGCTATATGTATGGAGTTTGTACGTTCTCCATGTGACTACGTGAGTTTTCTCCGGGTGCTCCGGTTTCCTACCGCACTCCAAAGACGTGCAGGTTTGTAGGTGAAATGGCTTCTGTAAATTTTCACTTGTGCCCAGGATAGAACAGAGCTCCCGTGGATTTGGAAGCAACAGCACCAAAGAGAAGCAGGAGAAAACACTGATTGGCTCTAGCCCGAGTGGGAGGAGAGTTAGAAGTGAGTCAGAGGGGGAAAACAGTTGAAAACTGAGGAATTGGGTTTGTAAATTGGTAAATTAGGCAATTTATCAGTCAATATAAGCAAGACAGCTCTTAGGGAGCGGCCTTGTGAGGGAAGTGCGAGTCTTTGGCTCGAGAGTCTTAGTTGAGGAGGCCACGCTAATCGCTGGAGAGGGAGAGATGAAAGAAGGAGATGTCAAGCAAGCTGATTCAGTGTGATGCTTGCAGTATGTGCGAGGTCAAGGACACTGCTGGTGCCTCTGGCTGCTACAAATGTGAGAAGTGCATCCAGGTACAGCTCCTGAAGGACCGTGTTGGGGAACTGGAGAAGCAAGTGGATGACCTCAGGTTCGTCAGAGAAACTGAGTCGTTCCTCGACAAGTCCTACAGTGAGATTGTTACACCTAAGGTACTGGAAGGGAGAAAGTGGGTGGCGGTGAGAAAGTGGGTGACGGTGAGAAAAGGAGGGAAACTTGGAATGCAAAGGTCCCCGGGCGTTGTACCTATTGTGAACAGGTTCACCCACTTAGAAGCTGTCGGGACAGAAGACGTTAAAACACTGAGCGGCGGACTGGCTTGCGAAGCAAAAAGGGCTGTTGAGCCAAAATAAAAGAGGCCGACATCAGGCAACGCCATTGTAGTTGGAGACTCCATTGTGAGAGGTACGGACAGGGGTTTCTGTGACAACAGACGGGATTTGACGATGGTGTGCTGCCTTCCTAGTGCCAGGATCCAGGATGTCATGGACGGAGGGCACAAAATCCTCAAGGGCGAAGGTGAACAGCCGGAAGTGGTAGTGCACATCGGCACAAACGATGTTGGAAGGAAGGGGATGAATATTCTGCAGCGTGACTTTAGAGAGTTAGGAAAAAAGCTGAAAAGCAGGACCTCTAGGGTTGTTATCTCCGGTTTGCTTCCAGTTCCTCGTGGTGGCAAGAGCAGGAACAGGGAGATACAGGACCTGAATGTGTGGCTGAGTAACTGGTGCAGGGGGTAGGGATTTAGATTCTTAGATCACTGGGATCTGTTTTGGAGTAAGGGGAAACTGTACAAAATAGAAGGATTGCATCTTAACTGGTAGGGGACCAGCATTCTGGCAGGCAAGTTTGCCACTGCTATATGGGTGCTTTTAAACGGAATAAGGGGGGTGGGGTGTCAAATGAGATAGTCGACGATGGAGTTAAAGGGAAAGAGAGTAAAGGGATGGTTAATGACCCCAGAATTAACGGGAAAGGAAGCTCACAAAGGGATAGGAGAGTATGGCCAAGTGTAATAGGGATCGATGTGAAAGGTGAGATGCGTAAGGAAGTAAAAGTATTGTATATGAATGCGCAAAGTTTAAGAAGTAAAGTAGATGAGCTTGAGGCTCAGTTACAGGTTGGTAGATATGACATTGTGGGGATTACTGAGTCGTGGCTGCAGGAGGATCGGGCCTGGGAACTTAATATTCAGGGTTATACATCCTATAGAAAGGACAGGCAGGTGGGCAGAGAAGGGAGGTAGCTCTGCTGGTGAGGGATGGAATTCAGTCCCTTGCGAGGGAAGACATACAAACTGACGAGGTAGAGTCACTGTGGATTGAGTTGAGGAATTGTAAAGGCAAGAAGACACTAATTGGTGTTATTTACAGACCCCCAAATAGTAGCCCGGATGTAGGGTGTAAGTTGCAGCTGGAGTTAAAACTGGCATGTAACAAAGGTAATGGCACTGTGGTGATGGGGGATTTCAATATGCAGGTAGACTGGGAAAATCAGGTTGGTTCAGGACTCCAAGAAAGAGAGTTTGTAGAATGCCTCCAAGATGGATTCTTAGAGCAGCTTGTAATGGAGCCGACCAGAGAAAAGGCAATTCTGGATTTAGTGTTGTCCAATGAACCAGATATGATAAGAGAACTCGAGGTAAAGGAACCGGTTGGAGGTAGTGATCATAATATGTTTAGTTTTAATCTGCAATTTGAGAAGGAGAACGTTAAATTGGAAGTGGCAGTGATGCAGTTGAACAAAGGGGACTATGAAGGCATGAGAGGGGAGCTGGCCAAAGTAGACTGGAAAGGGATCCTAGCAGGAATGATGGTGGAACAGCAATGGCAGGAATTTCTGGGCATAATCCGGAAGACGCAGGATCATTTCATTCCAAAAAGGAAGAAAGATTCTAAGGGGAGTAGGAGGCAACCGTGGCTGACAAGAGAAGTTAGGGATAGAATAAAACTAAAAGAAAAGATGCATAACACAGCAAAGAGTAGCCGGAAGCCGGAGGATTGGGAAACTTTCATAGGACAACAGAAGGAAAGAAAACGGGCAATACGGGCTGAAAAGATGAAGTACGAGGGGAAGCTGGCCAGGAATATAAAGAAGGACAGTAAAAGCTTCTTTAGATATGTTATGCGAAAAAGAGTAGCAAAGTCAAATGTGGGTCCCTTGAAGGCAGACACGGGTGAAATAATTAAGGGCAACAAGGAAATGGCAGAAGAGTTGAATATGTACTTCGGATCTGTCTTCACTAAGGAGAACACAAACAATCTCCCAGATGTACTGGAGGACAGAAGTTCTAAGGGGGTAGAGGAACTGAAATAAATTTTCATTAGGCGAAAAATAGTATTGGGTAGGCTAATGGGACTGAAGGATGATAAATCCCCTGGGCCTGATGGTCTGCAGGGAGGTGGCTCTAGAAATAGTGGACGCATTGGTGATCATTTTCCAATGTTCAATAGATTTAGGGTCAGTTCCTGTTGGAGGATAGCTAATGTTATCCCACTTTTCAAGAAAGGAGCGAGAGAGAAAACGGGGAATTACAGCCCTGTTAGCCTGACTTCGGTGGTGGGAAAGATGCTGGAGTCAATTATTAAAGAGGTAATAATGGAGCATTTGGATAGCAGTAAAAGGATTAGTCCAAGTCAACATGGATTTGTGAAAGGGAATTCATGCTTGACTAATCTTCTGGAATTTTTTGAGGATGTGACGTAAAATGGATGAAGGGGAGCCAGTGGATGTAGTGTATCTATACTTTCAGAAAGCCTTTGATCAGGTCCTGCACGGGAGACTGTTGACTAAAATTAGAGCACATGGTATTGGGGGTAGGGTGATGACATGGATAGAAAATTGGTTGGCAGATCGGAAGCAAAGAGTAGGAGAGAACGGATCCTTTTCAGAATGGCAGGCAGTGGCGAGTGGAGTGCTGCAAGGCTCGGTGTTGGGGCCGCAACCATATATATAAATGATTTGGAAGAGGGAATTAGGAGCAACACTAGCAAGTTTGCGGATGACACAAAGCTGGGTGGCAGTGTGAACTGTGAAGAGGATGTTAGGAGGTTGCAGGGGGACCTGGACAGGTTGAGTGAGTGGGCAGATGCGTGGCAGATGCAGTACAATATAGATAAATGTGAGATTATCCACTTTGGAGGCAAAAACAAGGGGGCAGATTATTATCTCAATGGGGTTAGGTTAGGTAAGGGGGAGGTACAGCAAGACCTGGGTGTCCTTGTACACCAGTCACTGAAAGTTGGCATGCAGGTACAGCAGGCAGTGAAGAAAGCTCATGGAATGTTGGCGTTCATAACAAGAGGATTTCAGTGCAGGAGTAAAGAGGTGCTTCTGCAGTTGTATAGGGCTCTGGTGAGACCACATCTGGAGTATTGTGTACAATTTTGGTCTCCTAATTTGAGGAAGGACATCCTTGTGATTGAGGCAGTGCAACGTAGGTTCACGAGATTGATCCCTGGGATGGCGGGACTGTCATATGAGGAAAGGTTGAAAAGACTAGGCTTGTATTCACTGGAGTTTAGAAAGATGAGGGGATATCTTGTAGAAACATATAAAATTATAAAAGGACTGGACAAGCTAGATGCAGGAAAAATGTTCCCAATGTTGGGCGAGTTCAGAACCAGGGGCCACAGTCTTAGAATAAAGGGGAGGTCATTTAAGACTGAGCCAGGAAAAACTTTTTTACCCAGAGAGTTGTGAATTTATGGAATTCCCTGCCACAGAGGGCAGTGGAGGCCAAATCACTGGATTGATTTAAGAGAGAGTTGGATAGAGCTCTAGGGGCTAGTGGAATCAGGGGATATGGGGAGAAGGCAGGCATGGGTTATTGATAGCGGACGATCAGCCATGATCACAATGAATGGTGGTGCTGGCTCGAAGGGCTGAATGGCCTCCTCTTGCACCTATTTTCTATGTTTCTAACTAGTGTACCGGTGATCGCTGGTTGACGTGAACTCGGCGGGCCGAAGGGCCTGCTTCCATGCTGTATCTTTAAAACTAGAAAGCTACTGGAAACAACTGTGCATAGGTATATCATAGATTCATTGTCATAGAGATACAGAGCAAATAATTGGCCCACCATGTCAATGCTGAGCATCATGCCTATCTATGCTAATCCCATTTACCTGCAGTAATTCCATATCTCTCTATACTTTGCTCATTCAAGTAACTGTGCAGATAACTCTTAAATGCTGTTACTGTTTCTGCCTGAACATATCTTTGGTGGTTCATTAAAGATACCAATTTCCCTGCATGTACTTCCCCCCAGGGTTTAGTACAACCTAATCTTTATTAACACTTGAATAACTGAAGCTTGCATGCAAACCATTGACTTCTAATAACTTCTCATTTATTTTACTGTTTCAACGTATCCCTTCCCAAACTAAATGACAAAACTCATGACTTGGACTCAGATATGAGTATGGAGACAGTATGAATGAATTGGCCAGATTCACTCTGTTGGTCGCGGGATAGTCTTCTCGGAAGTCCCTTCTTCTTGCAATGGTTGCTCCTAGGTTGTCACTGCCAAAGTCTCGGGCCACCCTTCTTCAACACTAATTTTTCCTTCAATCTACTAAAGGAAGCCGTTGTGCTAACTCAAGGCTCCCACAATTCTGAAGTCAATCATTTCAAGTTGTCACTCATCCAAGTACTGAATAATCAAAACGCATCTTCATTCCTTATCAGGCTAGAGAGTTCATAATTATGTTGCCTGTTCATATTTTCATTCTCATCATACAGTTCCTATGCAAAATGGCCATTCCCACACACCTTATCTTCTCAAGGTCACACTACATAACCATGAAGTTACCTTCAGTTCTGCTCCCACCAGATGTCCATTTTTACAGAGCTTCTTTGTTCTCCTGGTCCCAGCATTTATCTCTGTCTCTCTCTAGCTAGTTGCACCCTCCCAAAGCTTGTCTCCGGCTACATACCCCCCCTCCCCCCTTGATCCATTGAACGTATAGCCTTGGCCATATTTCATCTCGTACGTGTAAATATGTCAGTCTTTGCCACGTGACAATTTTCTACAATACACAGCCATGAAAATAGTAGTTTAGATTCTTATTGTACTCTGAAAGCACTATTCTCCTCATCTTTTTCCTTATCTATAAATGTCCTACCCTGCTTGAAGCCTCTATAATTTGTCAGTTCTTACCTGTTCTCCTGCAACATTTGTCTCTAACTAGTAGCATCCTCCCAAGGCTTGTTGGAGTCTCTCTACAAGGGAGTCCTCCCCCTTTACATTGGGGACCTGGGGTGGAGAGTGTTGCACAGAGCTGTGGCCTGCAACAGGTACTTGAGCCGGTTCACGGACTCGTCCGCCGCCTGTCACTTCTGCGGCGAGGAAGAGGCCGTGTTCCACGTCTACATGGAGTGTTTGAGGTTGCAGCCCCTGTTCGAGTATCTGAAGGGGCTGCTCCTCAAGTTTTGGCTCCACTTTAGTCCGACGCTATTGATTTTTGGGCACCCGGTACAGAGGGGGGAGGGACGGGAGGGAGGAGGGGGTCTCCCTGTCGGTCTGCTCTTGGGCCTGGCCAAGATGGCTTCGCGGGTCCAGGCAGCGGGCAGTCGACGGACGCACAGCCGTCGACTGCCTGCCCCTTTTCCGGGGTTACGTCCGTGCCCGCGTGGACTGTGGAGGCCTTCCATGAATGCTGGTCACTGCAGGAGGTCGAATGTATTATTGATAAAAATGTTAATATTTTCATTTGATAACTCTCTTTGTAAAATGCCAATATAGGCATTCTCTGATCGTGTTACTACTTTGTATTTGTTTGTTCTGAATAAAAGCATTTTGTAAGGGGGAAAAAAAAAGGCTTGTCGGAATGCTTGACATCAAGTCTCTGGCTACACTATTTTATTGATTAATTTATTGAAAGATGCAGAATGGAAACAGGTCCCTTCGGCCCACAGTCCACGCTGACCATTAATCACCTGTTCATGATAGTTCTTTGTCATCCCACTTTCTCAGCCACTCCCAACACATTCGGGGAAATTCACTGCGGTGAGTTTCCCTACAAACCTGCATGCCTTTGGGATGTGGGAGGGAAGTGGAGCACCCAAAGGTAATCCATGTGATCACACGGAGAACATGCAAACTCTGTACAGACAGCATCCATAGTCAGGATTGAAGCCAGGATTCCAGTGTTGTGAGGCAGCAACTCTACCATTCACCACCCATTCTTCCACTCCAGGGAAAATGGACCCAGCCTATTCAACCATGCCTTGTAACACAAGCTCCCTAATCCCGATATATACCAAAGGGCGGCACAGTGGCTCAGCGGTAGAGTTGCTACCTTACAATGCTAGAGACCCGGGTTCGATACTGACTACGGGTGCAGACTCTGCCAGCTGACCATGTGGGTTTTCTCGGGTTTCCTCCCGCACTCCAGAGGTTTGTAGGTTAATTGGCTTTGGTAAAATTGTAATTTGTTCCTAGTGTGTAGGATAGCACTAGTGTATGGGGTGATCGCTGGTCGGAGTGGACTCGGTGGGTTGAAAGACCTGTTTCCACGCTGTATCTCAAAAAAAAAATTACTAAATGCTTGAGTAACGATTTCATTGAGATTGCTTTGATGCCCAATACAAAATCCACCCTATCACTGTCTATGTTTAGTTTCATTTGATTTAGATTAGAGATACAGCGCAGAACCAGGCCATTTGGCTCATTGAGTCCGCGCCAACCAGCGATCCCCGTACACCAGCACTATCCGATATACTTGGAGCAATTTACAACTTTTACCAAAGCCAAAAACCTACATGTCTTTGGAGTGTGGGAGGAAACCGGAGCACCAGGAGAAAACCCACGCGGTTACGGGGGAATCATACAAATTCCGTACCGACAACACTCATAGTCAGGATTGAACAGGAGATTGTACGTTCAAAACCTTCTCCGAAGACTTGTGCATGTAAGCTGGACAGAACGTTCTGAGGGACTGTTGTCAAAATGTCACTCAGCAGGTCAGGCAGCATGTATGTAGGGAAATGGACAAATAAAGTTTTGGATCGGAACCCTTCTTCAGACTGATGGAGTTGGAGGGAGAAATCTAAAAAAATAGTGGTGGGAATGGGGTAAAGGCTGGCAAGTGATAGGTCTTCTTCTTCGAGTCCGTTGCAATCTCAGATGTCGTTCTGACAGTATCTGGCGCTGGTCACAGCTGGTCGGGTCGGGTCGGTTCAGCCAGGTCCTGGGGGCTGCACTGGGGGGGCCTCGTCACACTCCAGTAGGTGGGACATTGTCTGTGCTGCTCCACAGCTGCATGTGTCTTCTGCCTGGTAGTTCCATGCTTTCATAAGTGCTTTGCACCTCCCCTGCTCCACTCGTAATCTGTTGAGGGTCTTCCAGGTTGGCCATGGGAGGTCGTGCCCGCTGGCGAGGCATTCAGTCGGTGTGATTCCTCTCTCCATCCAGTCGTGGGCTCGTGTGTTGAGCTGGTTCCATTCATCTTTCCAGATGTTGGTCCTAGCTGTTTCTTTGGTTGTCTGGAGAGGTGGGATTGTCTGCAAGAAACTGGCTCTGAATTTCAGTCGGGGTGGAGGTGCTGTGTGTCCATGCAGGGGGTGCCTGATATCGATCTCCTGTGCTCTCCGCTCGTCTTGGGCGACGATGGATCGTCTGATATGGGGGAGGGCAATACCAACTAGGGCGTAGAGGCACGGGACTGCCGTTGTCTTTATGCATCCCGTGATAATGCAGCAGGTGTCGTTGAGGGCTGTGTCAACCAGTTTGGTGTGGTGTGAGCGGCTCCAGCTTGAGCACGCGTGCGTATTCAGCTGTGGAGAAGCACAGGGCTAGGGCAGTTGCACGGATGGTTGGTGGATCAGCGCCCCACTTTGAGTTTACCAGTTTGCGCAGGATGTTGTTGCGAGTGTTGACCTTGGCTTTAGTGCTCTGAAGGTGGGTTTTGAAAGAGAGTGTCCTGTCGAGTGTGATAGGTGGATACAGGTGAGAGGGGTTGATTGACTAATTGGTGGAGTACTGTAAAGCCCCTGTCCCACTTACGTGACCTTTACAGGTGACTTCTGGCACCAGTGATAGGTCGCCGAAAGTTTCAACATGTTGAAAATTCAGCGGCGACCAGAAAGACGCTACGACTCTTTGGAGACCTCTCACGACCATAGGAGACCTCTCACGACCACCAGGCAACCCCTGGCGACATGTCGCGGGTGACCTCTCACGACCATAGGAGACCTCTCATGACCATCAGCCTGTATGGTCGTGAGAGGTCTCCTACGGTCGTGAGAGGTCTCCAAAGAGTCGTGTCAGCTTTCTGGTCGCCGCTGAATTTTCAACATGTTGAAAATTTCGGCGACCTATCACGGGTGCCGGCAGTTGCCTGTAATGGTCGCGTAAGTGGGACAGGCCCTTAAGTGACAAAGGAGACCAAAGAGTGTCAGATACGGAGGAACAGGAGGGAGTGTTATGGGTGGTAAGGCATAGGGGGAAGGGACAGAGGGCAGACTAATAGGGAAGATAGACACAAAAAGCTGGAGTAACTCAACGGACCAGGCAGCATCTCTGGAGGAAAGGAATAGGTGACGTTTTGGGTCGAGACCCTTCTTCAGACTGACAGTCAGGGGAGAGGGAAATGAGAGATATGACAAATACATGGAACAAATAAATGAAAGCTTTGCAAAAGGACAAATCATAGGCAACAACGATGATCAAGGAAAGGTGGAGCCCACAATGGACCATTGTTGGCTGTGGGGAAGGTGATAACGAGTAATACAAACGGTGAAACTCAGCAGGACGATTAATATTATGACTACGTGGGAGAGGGATGGAGAGAGACGGGATGCAAGGGTTACTTGCAGTTCGAGAAATTAATATTCATACCACTGGGTTGTAAGCTGCCCAATCGAAATATGAGGTGCAGTTCCTCCAATTTGCCTTTGGCCTCACCCTGACAGTGGAGGAGGCCCAAGACAGAAAGGTCAGTATGAGAATGGAAAGGGGAGTTAAAGTGTTTGTCAACCGGGAGATCACCCAAGGCAGACTGAGCGGAGGTGTCCAGCAAAACGATTGCCGAGCCTACGCTTGGTCTCGCCGATATATGGTCCACACAGTGGATACAGTAGTACAGTGGATACAGTAGATGAGGTGGAGGAGCTGCAAATAAACTAATAGGGACGTTTAGTTTAGTTTATTTTAGTTCCGTTTAGTTTAATTTAAAAATACAGTGTGGAAACAGGCCCTTTTGTGTCTCCATTCAATTATTAAAGATGGATGAGTGTTATCTCATGGCAATGCTTTGCAAATACTTCTCCTAAGTGATTCAGCGAGCATTGCTTCTCCAAGTAATATTGCTAAAACCAACAATCTGGTCACAATTAAGTAGCAGTTTGTAAAACCCTGTTCTGTGGCAAATGTCTGCATTCCTGCAATTATTATACATAACATTTAATTTACTATGAAGTCCCTTGCCTTAAAAACAGATGCTGAAGGAAACACAAAGCGGTTCTGGCAAAGTCGATTGAAAGAGAAACAAAAAATGTTTTAGGTCAAAGTTGTGCATAGTTTAGTTTAGTTTAGAGATGCAGCATGGAAACCAGCCATTCGGCCCATTGAATCCGCACCGACCAATGATCACCCATACAGTAGCTCTATCCTACACACTAGGGACAATTTACAGAAGCTAATCAACTTACAAACCCCGCACGTCTTTAGTGTGTGGGACGAAACCAGAGTACCTGGAGAAAATCCACGTGGTCACAGGGAGAACGTACAAACTCTGTACAGACAGCACCCGTGGTCAGGATCGAACCCGGGTCTCTGGCATTGCAAGGCAACAACTCTACCGCTGTGCCACTGTACTTCGTGGAAAATGTTTTTGACTTGAAATATTAACTTTTTGCACAGATGCTGCAGCTTCTGATTTTGTTTCCGATTTCTTTTAACTGCAGTCTTTACATATTTCAAGTGCACTGAACTATCCTGTTGACCTCAAACTGACCTGGAAGGGATGTTGGGATCACCGGATGGGATGCTTAACTATATTAACGCATCCATCTATTAAAAAATTGAATGAACTTTCAGTTGCCTCACAGCGCCTGAGAGCCAGCTTCAAATCTAAAGCCCGGGTGCTCTCTGTGTGGAGTTTGCATGTTCTCCTTGTGAGCACGAAGCCTTTGTTCTCCGTGCTCTGTTTTCCTCCCACACTCCCAAGGCATACAGGTTTGCAGGTTGGCTTCAATAGAAATGGTAAATTGTCCATAGTGTGTGGGATTGTGCTAGTGTATGGGATGATCGCTGGTCAGCGTGGATCCAGCGGGCTATAGGGCCTGTTTCTGTGCTGCATCTCTAAAGTCTAAAGAAAGAGGGGGATAACATAAAAGTAGTGTGAATGGGTGATGGTCGGTTTGGACTTGATGGGCCGAAGGGTCTGTTTTCAGGCTGTGTCTCTCAAGTCTAAAATCAAAAGAGTAAGTGGGATAACATAGGACCAGTGTGAAAGTGTCATAGATGGTTAGCACAGACTCGGTGGGCCGAAGGGCCTGTTTCCTCGTTGCAGCTCTAAAGTCTAACATCAAACGAGAAAGTAGGATAACAGAACTAGTTCGAACGTGTGATCGATAATCGGCATGGACTTGGTGGGCTGAAGGGCCTGTTTCCATGCTGTATCTTTGAATCAATCAATTTACCATGGTGCGATTTGCTGCATGCCCAGATATTTACAAATCTACCAAGTGTCACTGAACTGAATATTTTGCTTATTTTCCATTCAGCCCAGCTGGTGTTGGATTAGACTGTTAAGGAAGCATTTGGAGTGCAGCATGAAACTTCTCATCCCTGCAAGTAAGAGGATAACATATTCAGTGTGAATTGATATCAGTAACCTTGCAGTGAACCCTGTTGGACGCGATCCTGAGGCAAAACTTAAGAGCAGCCCTATGTTGAGTTCAATCTCACATATGACCAAGCACAAGTCATATAAACATCTCAAGTTTAATGTGCATCACATCACGGTGTTAACTCTAACAAAACACTAAATGCATAGAAGCAGGTCTTTCAGCTACTCAGCCTGCAGTGGCATCTAGTAAGATTACGACTAATGTAGCTGTAAATTTCACAAGTGCGGAGATTGTGGACTGAAGGCGGTGTTCCTGTACTGTACTGATCTCTGTTCCATGTTAGTAAGCCTGATATTTTCCTCTTCACACTCTGTAACTTAAGCAGTGTTGTGTAATGTGAACTTTTAATGACGCATGAGCTCAGATTGAAAACAATTCTTATCATCTGTCTCAAATCAATGGTTTAATGGTTGCTTTATTATCGCGTATACCAAATTATTTTTATGCCCACAGATCAGGAAGATTGTTGCCATACATAAGTACAATAATTACATAATACATAGAAACAGCCCACTGAGTCCACATGCAAGAGTCGCTAGGTTTTGGCACCATTTCACAGTCCCAACTGCAGCTGGCCATAAAGGTGAAAACACGCCCTGCGGCCCACCAAGTCCGATCCGACCACTGATCACCCAGTACACTAGCACTATTCTACACACTAGGGGCATTTTGCAATTTTACTGAGGCCAATTAACCTACAAACCTGCAGGTCTTTGGAGTATGGGAGGAAACTGGAGCACCCGGAGGAAACCCACGCGGTCACAAGCAGAATGTGCAAACTCCGTACAGGCAGCACCCGTAGTCAGGATCGAACCCATGTCTGTCCACTGTAACAACTCTACAGCAGCGCCACTGTGCCGCCAATTTTGTTGGAGTGCACAAGATCCTGTGGTGTTGACACTGGATGGATGTGGGGCGGATATTACTGCTTGCGGGGGAACCTGGAACCAGAGGGCACTGTTTAAACACAAGTGGTTGCTGCCAGAGACCCAGATACAATCTTGACTACGGGTGCTGTTAGTACAGAGTTTGTATGTTCTCCCTGTGACCACGTGGGATTTCTCCGGGTGCTCCGGATTCTTCCCACTTTCTAAAGACGTGCAGGTTTGTAGGTTAATTGGCTTCTATAAATTGCCACGAGAGTGTAGGATGTGAAAGGGGGATAACATCGAACTGGTTTGAATGGGTGATCGTTGGTCGGTACAGAATTGGTGGACCGACGGGCATGTTTTAGCCCTGTGTCTCCAAAGTCTAAAGTCTAAAATCCCTTTTTATTCTTTTAAAATTCAATTTTTTTACAGTCCAGCCAGCTGTACCAGGTTTTACTCTGATAAACGTGCTTTCAAGCTTTTAATTTTAACGTATTAAAATGCTTCCTTAGTTGAAGAGACAAATACTGTAATCAATGCTCCAAACGTGGTCTCACCAAAGCCTTATATTTATGCGTCAAACACCTAATTGGCAAGGTTTTGTCAGTGCACAATATTAATACGAACCTGAGAAAAGCTATAGGGAAGGTGAGAGGCTACAGCGAAAACCTAAATATTATTCTGACTTAGTCAAAAGGTCCACATTCAAGCAGGACCACCAACTCCCTACCACTGTCTACCCCACGAAAGGAGAGGGAGGAGTTCTATAGTTTGATAGCCTCTGGGAAGAAGGATATCCTGTGACGTTCTGTATTGCTATCAAAACAAGGGGGGGGGACACAATTTCTTAGCGGCCGTGCGCGCATGCACACACACGCGAGGCTTCGGTCGTGGGCCCTGCGGATGGTAACATTGGGAGCTGACCTGGTTGGTGATCCCGTATCATGGAGCTTCAATCGGCTC
The DNA here is from genome assembly GCA_963514005.1 of Raja brachyura. The sequence continues at coordinate 24,600,282 of OY740794.1, forward strand.
GTTCACGGGGGCTTCAACATCGGGAGCCTCGATCGCCTTGACGTAGGAATTTGACCGCAGAGCGGTAGAAGATCCCGCGGCTGGCCACGCCGGGCGATGAAAAGCCCTGCAAATGGGCTGATTCTTTGCTCTACGGACGTCTCCCTCCTCCAATCACCGCACTCTATCCTCAGTCCCACCCCCCTAATTCCGCCTCTGACCGACACCTCCCTCCTCCAATCATCGCGCTGCATCTTCATGGTCCCCCACTGCCTGCTGACCGATGTCTCTCTCGTCCAAATGGCGCCCGCGATCACCAGTTCCACCCCCACAGCCTCGCGAAAAGCGGAGATTTTTAATAGATTTTTTTCACCGAGTTTTAAAATACGGATTACAAAACATTGCAGCATCAGTAACCATATACTAGCACATTTTTCTAAGAGTATGGGAACAAGGCAGGGAGGCTACAATTAAGCTAGTGGGCGTAGCTACAAAGTATGGCTCATAACATGAGTGACACTGATCTACATCCTCCCTCTCCAAGAATTAAACATCAGTACAAAACCATTAACTAAGTAAGGCATGCATAGCAATTGATAATAAACTGGAGGAAAGTCAAACATAGCCCGGGTACTTCAGAACCGGCTTGCAAACACGACCAGCACGTGTACGATAGAGACCATCTCTGTTCTTTCCCCCCAGGGACAGAGCAGGTGGCTTCACAGGTGAGGGAGACTGAACCAGCATTCCCGGAGATGAAACGGGAGACTGTGGCACAGTCATACCAGCCGTTGCAGGCGTGGGTTGTTGTGCTGGTATAGGCGGAGGAGTGACACTAGACACAGACGGAAGTATACTTGTACGGTATGGATAATACGAAGGTGGAACAGGCTCGTTCACAGATAGGATATGTTGTCTGTTACGCCTGTAGGTGCCGCCATCGGCACTGTCCAGACACGAGCGTGGCTCAGAAGCAGCTCCAGAAATCACACCAATACGGTCATCGGTCTGCAAACGGATCACCTGCCCCTTGGTCAATGGTGGCAGTGGCCTACTTGTTTTGTCATACCATTGTTTTTGAATGTCACAGCGCCAGCACCTCCATCCCACGTCCCACATCCGGCGCACTCCGCTGACGGCCGCATTGCGGCGAAACAACCGCAACTTTCTGGGAAAATAAACACCGCAAGATGGCCTGGGAATGCATAGCCACAGGAGGGGTCACGGGGGTCAACACTGCACTTCAGGAGGTGCTGAAAACAGCATACATCCACCATGGCCTGTGTTGTGGTCTCCGGGAAGCTACCAAAGCGCTGGATAAACGGCAAGCCCACTTGTGTGCTCTGGCAAGCGACTGTGATGAGGCCCAATATGTTAAGTTGGTGTAGGCACTCTGTGCTGAACATCATGCCAATATGAACTGCCTGCACGTGATCCATAAACTTCCATGCCCCACGTGTACAGGTGCTTATCTAAAAGCCAGTTGAACACCACTATTGTATCTGCTTCCACCGCCACCTATGGCAGCAGTATCAGTATGGGAAAAAACAACATGCCCTGCTCCGCTCCTTTCAACTTTGCACCTCTCACTTTAAAGTAACACCCTTTAGTTGTTTACTTTACCACCCTAGGAAAACGTTCTGATTGTCTATCCAAGCTCTGCTTCTCAGTTTTTATACTTTTATCAAGTCTCCCCACAGCCTCTGACATTCCAGCGAAAACTATTCAAATATGTCTAATCTCTCTCTGCAGCTCACACACCCTAATTCAAGCAGCATTTTAGTAAACCTCTACTGCACCCCTTCCAAAGCCACCAGATCCTACAATGGGGTGATCGGAACAATACTGAATCTGACCAAACCAAAGACCTATTAAGTTGCAACATGACTGCCTTACTGATATACTGAATGCCCCAAATGAAGGCAAGCATACTATATACCTTCTTTACCACTCCATCAACGTGTTGCCACTTTCAGTGGGCTATGGACTTAGATTCTAAGGTCGCTCTGTACTTCAATGCTGTTAAAGGTCATGCCATTAACTGTATACATTCCACCTCCTGAAGCACCTCACACTTGCTCAAATTAAACTCCATCTGCCATTTTTCTGCACATTCCTGTAGCTGATCTATATCCCACTTCTGACACCATGTTGCGATTCTGCTGTTTAAAATAACTGAAGTCTTACACCATGATAAAGGTCCAAAGGCATTATTAACGTTACAGCATCAGTAACTTCATACTTGCACGTTTCTCTGAGTGTGGGATCAAGGCAGGAGGCGACAGTTAAGCTAGTGGGCATAGCTACAAAGTATGACTCATATCACGAGTAACACTGATCTACATATGGGGGGCGGGGGTATCGTCCCCCACCTCTCAAATCATGGAGTGGACATGTCCCCCGTGTCCCCCCGGGATTTCCGCCCCTGCATCTTGGTGGAACCAGTCTATTGCTGAAGCTACTCCTCAGGTTGAACAGTGTGTCATGGAGGGAGTGAGTTGTATTGTCCAAGATGCTCCGCAGTTTGAGGAGCATCCTCCCCTCCAAGACCACCTCCCATGAATCCAACTCCGCACCCAGGACGGAGCCAGCCTTCCTGATGAGTTTGTTAATCCTATCATGTGATAAGTGCAGAATTAGGTCACTCAGTCCATCAAATCTGCTCCGCTATTCAATCATGTCTGATGTATCTCTCCCTCCTAACGCCATTCTCTCCATAACCTCTGACACCGGTATAAATTAATCAAGAATCTATCTATCTCTGCCTTAAATATATCCACTGATGCCCGCCACAGCCTTCTGTGATAAAGAATTCCACAGATTCGCCACCCTCTGACTAAAGAAACCCCTCCTCATCTCCTTCCAAAAAGAACATCCTTTAATTCTGAGGCTATGACTTTCCCACTAATGGAAACATTCTCTCCACATCCACTCTATCCAAGCCTTTCACTGGTCTGTACATTTCAATGAGGTCTCCTCTCATTCTTCTAAACACCAGCGGGTGCAGGCCCAGTGCCGTCAAATGTTCATCATAGGTTAAGCCACTCATTCCTGGGATCATTCTTGTAAACCTACTCTGGACCCTGTCCAGAGCCAGCACATCCTTCCTCAGATATGGTGCCCAAAATTACTCATGATATTCCAAGTGTGGCCTGACCAGCACCTTATAGAGCCTCAGCATTACAGCCCTGTTTTTGTACATAAGTCCTCTTGAAATAAATGCCAGCATTGCGTTTGCTTTCTTTACTACCGATTAAATGTCTTTTAAACCTCCGGCATCTTATTTCAAAAAGCATCACCCTCTGGGTGAAAACATTGTTTCTCATTTCAGGATAGAATTTGCATTTCTAAACAGTCTTTTAAGACCTCATCACTTTCAAGTATGACATAATTAATGAAAGGCAATTTTCAAGTAAAATTACCATTGTAAGGAAGGGAATGAATGCTGCTCATTTGTACACAGTTAGATGCTATAAGCAGAAATAAGGTACATACGTTTGGTTAGAGGATTTTATTTGTTTAGTTTGGCTTAGTTTCATTTAGAGATACAGTGTATAAACAGGCCCTTCGGCCCATCGAGTCCATGCTGACCCACGATCACCCGATGTGAGATCTGACTACTTTTCAAAATACATTTCATCGTCAGTGGACCCAAGGTCATGAAAGAAACCGGAGCACCCGGAGAAAACATCCGCGATCGCAGGGAAAACATACAAACTCCATACAGACAGCACCCGTAGTCAGGATCAAAACCGGGTCTCTGACACTGCAGGGCAGCAGCTATACCGCTGCGCCACTGTACCACCCAGTGAAGACCATGAGATCCATTGAAATTGCACAAACAATGCCAGAGATTCTTTTACATCCGGACCACTACAGTGAAATTTTGTTCTCCTTCAGTACTGCACGGGAGAGTCGGAATAGTTTAGTTTTTCAGTTTTAGTTTTAGAGTTACAGCACGGAAACAGGCCCTTTGGCCCACCGAGTCTGCGTCGACTACCGATTACCCATTCACACCAGCCCCATGTTATACCACTTTCTCCTCCACTCCCTACACACTCCGGGCAATTTACAGAGATCAATGAATCTACAAACCTGCATCTCTTTGTGACGTGTGATGGGAGGAAACCGGAGCAGCTGATGGAAACCCACATGGCCACAGGAAGAACGAGCAAACGCCACACGGACAGCACCCCACATCAGGATTGAGCCTGGTACTCTGGCGCTGTGAGGCAGCGGCTCAACCCGCTACACCACTGATGCTTTTAAGTCTCCCAAAAAAGACTTAATGACACAACACGGAGATGGATAATAACTGACCAGACTTCTGTCAATGAACTATTGCAGAACCTAGAGGTAAGAATGAGCAGTTTTAAAACACTGTAGTCTTTCAAATACGTGACTTTGGATTTATAAAGTGTCTTTCATGACCTTGGGTCCACTGACGATGAAATGTCTTTTGAAAAGTAGTCAGTTGTGTAAAGTAGAAAATGCAACTGTTAATTGACATCCAGCAACCTCGGGGAAAGAGTCTCGCACAACATTTACGAAACATTGAGACAAGTGCATGAATCACTAAGATGGATCAGGTTTTGATTGAATTGATTGAAAGTTACTGCATGGAAATAGTCCCTTTGGCCCATCAAGTCCATGCGGACTATCATAGAAACATAGAAAATAGGTGCAGGAGTAGGCCATTCGGCCCTTTGAGCCTGCATCGCCATTCAATATGATCATGGCTGATCATCCAACTCAGTATCCTGTACCTGCCTTCTCTCCATACCCCCTGAACCACTTAGCCACAAGGGCCACATCTAACTCGCTCTTAAATATAGCCAATGAACTGGCCTCAACTACCTTCCGTGGCAGAGAATTCCACAGATTCACCACTCTCTGTGTGAAAAATGATTTTCTCATCTCGGTACTAAAAGACTTCCCTCTTATCCTTAAACTGTGACCCCTTGTTCTGGACTTCCCCAACGTCAGGAACAATTTTCCTGCATCTAGCCTGTCCAACCCCTTAAGAATTTTGTAAGTCTCTATAAGATCCCCTCTCAATCTTCTAAATTATAGTAAGTACAATCCGAGTCTATCCAGTCTTTCTTCATATGAAATTCCTGCCATCCCAGGAATCAGTCTGGTGAACCTTCTCTGTACTCCCTCTATGGCAAGAATGTATTTCTTCAGATTAGGAGACCAAAACTGTACGCAATACTCCAGGTGTGGTCTCACCGAGGCCTTGTACAACTGCAGTAGAACCTCCCTGCTCTTATACTCAAATCCTTTTGCTATGAATGCTAACATACCATTCGCTTTCTTCACTGCCTGCTGCACCTGCATGCCTACTTTCAATGACAGGTGTACCATGACTGTCGCACGTTCACACTAGTTCCATGTTATCCCAGTTTTATATCCACTCCCTGCAAATGAGTGGAAATTTAGGAGTGGAAGATTGCAACCTTCACGTGGTCCACCCTGTTTCGACGAATGCAATCAACCCGGCGTGCACAATCAAATAAGATCAAATAGAGCAAGTTGTCCTACAACTTTAAGCTGTGCACGCCATACGCAAGAAGAAGAAGGGGAAATCTACAGAGGGCCAATTAACCTACAAACTATACATCTTTGGGATGTGGGAGGAAACCAAAGCACTTGGATGGAAATCCATGCGATCAGGGGGAGAATGTGCAAACTCCACGCAGCTAGCAGCCAAGTTCAGGATCGAACCTGGGTCCATGACGCTGTCAGGTTCTACCAGCTGTGCCACTGTACTGATAAATGGAATTAATACAGATGAGTACTTGATGCATTCAATATCAAAAACACGAGGACACAGGTTTATGAATGTTAAAGGGAAACTGAGGGGCAGCTTTTGCACAGTGTGGTAGCCAGCGGAGGTAGTGGAATCATGTATAATTGCTACGTTTAGAGTCACATAGATCTATAAAGCTCAGAATTTGGTGCTTCGGCCCAACACATCCATGCTGATCAACCAAGTTATCCCACAGAATTCCTTCTTTCTTTCCACTCACACCTTAAACCAATTTCCTCTAGGTTTTGATTCCCGTTCCCTGGGAAAAAGGCTGTGTGCATTAATAGTAAGATTAAATGAGAACTTACCAATTTGAAGTTTGATCTTTATTTTATGAGGAAGGATGGCAAATTTGGATGCCATGGGGGGTACTCCCGAGGCTTGCCCCTCATGCCTTGTAACATGCTCCCCAGCTGTGCCTCCGTAATCTGAGTCAGTGTAAAACTGGCCTCGTACGCTCCCCACCTCAGAGAGGGAGACATTGTGCAGCCCTGAGACATGTGCCGCTGCCGCGGGTCCTCCATAATATCCGGGCTCAGATAGCTCCCTTCTTTGGAGCATATCTCTTTGGAGCAACCTCTCCATTAGGTGCTCCATGTGGGTCAGTCTCCCAAAAACACTGCCCATAGAAGGAGGAGAATCCTCCTGGCCCGGCTCACCCGAGTACAGGGGCCTGACAGACTTCCTGGTGGCATTTCTCCCCTGCGGGGTAGCCAAGGTGCTTTCTGTCAGCACCAAGGCTGTAGCCGCTGACTCCTCTGCTAGCGACCCTGAAGGCAAAATTGGCACCGCCCGCTACCCGCAGGCCCGCGGTCTTCAGTAGCCGGCTTCGCTGCGGCCCAGCCTCTTCACCTTAGACGTGGTCTCCGCAAAGTTCGAGTACTCGGTGCAAAATAGTATAATTTGTATATGGTTAAATGGCTGATGTGCAGATGGTGTTTCCACTAGTAGGAGAGTCTCAGACCAGAGGCCACAGCCTTAGATTAAAGGACATATTTTTAGAAAGGAGATGAGGAGTAATTTCTTTAGTCAGGGGCTGGTGAACCCGTTTAATTCATTGCCACAGACTACTGTGGAGGCCGTCAATGGATATTTTTAAGGCGGAAATTGACAAATTCTTGATTACCAAGTGTGTCTGGGGTTATGGGGAGAAGCCATGGAGAAGAATGGAGTTGTGAGTGAAAGATAGTCCAGCCATGATTAAATGGCTGAGTAGATGGGGTATGCTGAGCGGCCTAATTCTGCTCCGAACCTATGAACTTATGAAATAGGATCAGCGTAGATGGTCAAAAAGGACAGCATGGATGAAATGGGCTGGAGGATTGACTCCTGTTCTGTCGACTCAATGACTCTCTGTGTGTCATGGACATGGCGGGCTGAAGGGTGTGTTTTTCTGCTGTTTTGACTCTGTTCCCACAATAAGCCATCTGACTTGATTTTTAGTGATGTTAATTAAGGAAAATTATTGGCCTGGGAGAACTGCTATTTTTTTTTCTAATCACAGCACGGGCATTGTACATTCATCTCACGAGTTTTGATGGGGCCTTAGTTTCATAACACATCTCAAGGGAGGCAGTATTACACTGGACTGCCGCCCAATAGTAAACAGTGCAGCTCACACTGAACAGAGATGTATAGACGTCCCTTTGTGTGGAAACAGGCCATGTGTCGACCAGCACTCTCCCCGTACACCAACGCTATCCTACACACACGAGGGACAATTTACAATTTTTACCAAAGTCAATTAACCTACAAACCGGTATGTCTTTAGAGGGTGTGTGGAAACCGGAGTACCCGAGGTCAGGACTGAATCTGGGTCTCTGGCACTGTAAGGCAGCGGTTCTACCACTGCGCCACCATCCGCCGCTCAGTTTGTATTGTGTCTTATCAGAAATCTGGCTTGTTTAGAGAAGGATGTGATATGAATCTTGAATATTGGTAGCGGGCCTTAATTATCAAGAAGGATTACCAATACAATATTGGTATGCTTGTCATTGTCATCTTCTCATTCATTTAACATTTAATGCAACAGTTCAGACTCCTTTGTATTTCCTTACACTTGAACTGGAAAAAGTGGTCCCCGAAACTTGAAAGTGCGCTCCACCAGACTCAGGAATGGCTTCTTCCCCTTTGTTATCAGGCTTCTGAATGGTCCTTCCATAAGCTAGGGTACTGTCCAATTCACCTCTACCCCATTGTGGACATTGGACTTTTTCTTTGGAACTAATGCGCTATAATACTGAGAACTATATTCTGCACTTTGTATCTTCCCCTTTGCTTTACCTGTTGTATTTGAGTTTATCTTGATTGTATTTATGCATGGTATTATCTAATCTGTTTGGATAGCATGCAAAACAATGCTTGGTACAATAATGGTGACAATAACAAACCTAAACCTGAGCCTAAACAGACCATATACAAGTCATTACATTTTGCAGTCTGACCCACATTCTTTGCTCGTCCAGATAATATAGTCATAGAGTTGTATAATGCAGAAACTGTCTTTGAAGAAAGGTTCCAACCCTAAACATCACCTATTATTTTTCTCCAAAGATGCTGCCTGACCAGCTGAGTTACTTCATTACTGAGTTATCTGCCGTTGGTGTAAACCAGCATTTGCAGTTCCTTCCAACGTAGAAAGAGGCACTTTGGCCCATTGTGTCCATGCTGCTGTTTATGCCTATTTGGCTACATTAGAACCAAATCCCCCTCTGCCTTGCTTATTGAAGAGCTTGTGTAACTGGATCTCAAAAATAGACACAAGGAATTGCAGGTGCTGGTTTACAAAAAAAAAGCAAAGTGCTGGAGTAACAGGTCAGGCAGGTGATGTTTCGGATCATGACCCTTCTTCAGACTGGTTGTTGGGGGGAGGGAGAAAGCTTGAAGAAAGGAGGGCAGGACAAAACCTAGTGAGTTGTAGGTGAATACAGGTGAGGGGGGATTTTGATAGGCAGATGACAAAGGCTACAGATGAAAAGTCAAAAGGTGTCAGACAAGGATAAAAGAGGTGCCAATTGTGAAGCCAGAGGAAAGGAATATAGGAGGTAGCAGAGGGGGGAGGGGAAAAGTGAGTGCAAGTCTAGGTGGGGCACAGGGAAGAGGGATTGGAGCAAAAATGGGAGGTTGTCTGTAGGTTAGCCTGATATTGATGAATGTAATGTTCATACCATTGGGGTGTAAGCTGCCCAAGCAGACTATGAGGTGTTGTACCTTCAGTTTGCATGTGGCCTCACTCTGGCATTAGAGGAGGCATAGGACAGAAAAGGTCAGTGTAAGATTGGGAAGTGGAGTTAAAACGGTTTGCAACCAGGAGATCTAACAGATCTTGGTGGACCGAGCACAACTGTTCGACAAAACGGTCGCAGAGTCTATGCAGGATCTTGCTGACATAAAGGAAGTTGCGTTGGTTACTCTGCATGCAGAACTTGAGGTTAGAGAATCTTTGTATGTGAATCTCTGTCTCCCCTGGAAGGACTGCTGGGGTTCCTTGATGGAGATGAGGGAGGAGGTACTGGGACATGTGGCACATCTCCAACGGTTGCAGGGTAAAATACTTGGGAAGGGGGTGGTTTGGTTGGGTGGGGATGAGTGAACCAAGGAGTTGCAGAGGGAGCAGTCGCTGTTGGAGTTACAGTGGAACTAGTCTCCAAAGAAATGACCAAGGAACAAGTTCCTGCAATAGAAATTATCAGAGACATGCCAGGGAATCAAAGACCGCATGGATCCATTTATTACTTATTACCAGGGAGGTCAGTTTAATTTTTCCTTAATGTGCTTTAATAAAGTATATTATACCATTAGGTTGTCCAGTTAATGCCGTTCATGAGTGATAGTTTATAAAATAATCCCTTTTCCAATTATTGCTGTGCTAGAGCTTTCGTAATGACATGAAATTGAATTGCTTCAAAATCTTCTGTTAGATTAAACAAAATTGAGCCATCTTGGACAATGTCTTTATTCACATTAGATGAAATTCACATGGAATTTTTTTACATGGAAATCGGTCTAGAAACAAGCCTGACATCCCCAACCACAAGCCAGACCCTTCCAACTGTACCTCTCTTTGCTCTATCAGCACACACATACAGTTCTTCTCCTTCATGTAATAATATTGCTTCCCTTTTACTGCACCTCTACTGTTTTTACTTATAGAGATTTTATTTTAGAGATACAGCTCGGAAACAGGCCTTTCTGCTCACCGAGTCCGCACCGACCAGCGACCACCGCACATTAACACTATCCTACACACACTAGGGACAATTTACACATACAGCAAGGCAATTAACCTACAAATCCATCTTTGGATTGTGGGAGGAAACCAAAGATCTTGGAGAAAACACACGTGGTCACGGGGAGAACGTATAAACTCTGCACGGACAGCACCCATAGTTGGAATCGAACCCGGGTTTCCGGCGCTACAAACATTGTAAGGCAGTAACTCTACCGCTGTGCCACCATGCCACCTCATTGCCACCGTACTGTTGGCCTTGCATTCCACTTGATTGTGAATTCCACATCCCATTGACACTTTGGCAGTTCCCACGGAATTCCTGATCCAATTTATTCCCGCAATGCAATATAAAGATGAAAATGAGCTGATGAGGGAACCGTTTCACGACATTCTTGCTTCTATTTCCTCTTCATTCATTCTCCAGCTGGTTGGTAATCTGTGGTTTGTTCACTTGGTGAGCTCAACATGTTAGGTCAGCTTGGTAAACCATCTCCATAGAAACAAAGAACTGCAGATGCTGATTTATATCAAAGATAGACACAAAGTGCTGGAGTAACTCAAGCGGATCAAGCAGCACCTCTGCAGAAAAAGGACAGATGACATTTTGGTTTGGTTTTGGTCTAAAGAAGGGTTCCCACCAGGAACACCACCCATCATTTTTCTCTAGCAATGCTGCCTGACTTACCGAGTTACTCCAGCACTTTGTGTCTATCTTTAGTAAACCCTATAGTTTGGTTCAGAGATACAGCGTGGAAACAGGCCCTTCAGTCCACTAAGTCTGCACTGACCAGTGATCACCCTGGTTCTATCCTACAAACTAGGACCAATTTACCAAAGCCAATTAACCTACAAATCTGCACGTCTTTGGAATGTGGGAGGAAACCGGGGCACCCGGAGGAAATCCACAGTCACAGGGAGAATGTACAAACTCTGTACGGACAGCACCCACAGCCAGAATCAAACCCGGGTCTTTAGCGCTGTGAGGCAGCAGCTCTACTGCTGTGGCACCGCGCCGCCATGCTGCCTGACCCTGCTGAGTTACTCCAGCACCTTGTGTCTTCTCAAGCTATGGGTCCTGTGAATAAGAGAAGTCATAAAGGGCAATGTTCCACTAACGCAACCTTTACAGGTGACTGCCAGCACATGTTGAAAATTCAGCGGCGACCAGAAAGACGCTGTGACTGTATGGTCGTGAGAGGTCTCCTATGGTCGTGAGAGGTCTCCAAAGTGTCGTAGCGTCTTCCTGGTCGCCACTGCATTTTCACCCATCACGGGTGCCGGCAGTCGCCTGTAAAGGTCGAGTAAGTAGAACAGACTCTTTACTCCCTAACAAATTCAGAATTGAGAGAGTCAAAGTAATTTGAAGAGCAGATGTCACATCAATCGGAATTTATGATTAAGTGTGACATTCAAAATAATTGGTACTCAATTGAGGTCTATTATGTTGTCCCACATCTGAATGGTTTCTATTGTACAAATCAGTGGCAATGATAATCCTTTTCAGGACTTCAGCACGTGCCAAATTGCACACATTGTCACTGATTCTCATTCAGCCTGCCTCCTGACATTAGATAAGCATTTTAAAGTGAACAAAGAGTTTCTCCCATGGTAGAATTAGATTCGCATTGACAGCCCACTTTAAAAATTAATCCTGAGTTATTCCTGGCCCTTGTTAGAACTTCCTGTGCCTCAGCCAGTGGATCAGCACACTGTGGTTTCCGGATCCAGACCAAATCTCCCAGCCTTTGGATCACCCTGTGTTCTGCACAGATTGGGAACTAATTGAAGGACAGGAATTTGCTGAGGGTAGAGAAATATAGAATGAAATTACAAAGGGTTGCTTGCCACACACTGGGGTTCAATCCTGTCTACAGACGCTGTAGACGCATAGGTTTCCTCCAGCTACTCCGGTTTCCTCCCACGTTCCAAAGACGTACAGGTTTGTAGGTTAATTAGCTTTGGTAAAATTTGTAGATTGTCCCTAATTTGTAGGATAGTGGTAGTATACCGGATGATCGCTGGTCAAAGGGCCTGTTTTCTTGCTGTATCGCTAAAGTCTAAAATCTACAAGTCTAGTTCCACTCTCACTTGGCAGGCTTTGTCCAGCTCCCAACTCTTTCCAGCTTTTTCCTCCCAACTATAATTAGTTTGAAGAAGGGTCCCAACCCAAAATATTACCTACCAATGTCCTCCGGAGATGCTGTCTGACCCACTGTTACTCCAGCATTTGTGTCTTTTTTTTCCATAAGCCAGCATCTGCAGTTCTTTGACCTGTAGAGTGGAACAGTGTTTGACTTTGGGCTCAAAGAAATTGGCATATAAATATCAAGCTGCCTTTGTGGCATGAACTCAACTCAACCACACAGCCTTCACACACGACTGTTTCCAATGGAGTTCTGTTATTAATGTGCCCCAGAACTTAAAGAGAATGGCAAGACCCTTAACAGCATTGATGGTGCAGGGGAATCTTGGAACCCATGTTTATAGCTCACTGAAGGTGGCAACACAAGTAGATAGGATGGTAAAGAATGCATATGGTATGCTCGCCTGCATTGCTAGGGGCATTGAGTACAACAGTCAGGAAGTCATGATACAGCCCCGTAGGACTTTAGTTACGCCATTCTGGAGGTTTACCAGAATGCTGCCTGGAATAGGCGGTTTCAGCTCCAGGGAACGGTTAGACAGACTTGGAATGTTTTCTGTGGAATGTCAGGGGTTGATCGGAGATGATAGAAGCATATAAAATTATGAGAGGCATAGATATGGAAGACAGACAGAACATTTTTCCCACTGTAGAAATGTCCAACACTGGAGGGCATAGCTATAAGGTGAGAGGGGGAAAGTTGAATGGATGTGCAGGGCAAGTTATTTTACAATGAGGGTGGTGGGGGCCTGTAACACATTGCCAGAGGTGGTGGTGGAGGCAGATACGATAGTGGCATTTCAAGGCGTTTGGATAGGAAGTGCAGGGAACAGAGGAATGTAGATCATGTGCAGACAGATCAGATCAGTTTTACTTGGCATCATGTTTGGCGCAAACACTGTGGGCTGAAGGGCCCGTTCCTGTGCAGCACTGCTCTATGTGCTGTTCTAAAAATTACACAACTCCTTAAGGTAAATAGAGGAGAGAATTCATGCATTATATTGCACTGAAACCTCTGCATCAGTTATGTCTCCTTGATTTCATTTCTCTTCCACATTGCAGTAATTAGAATGACAGCTTGAGCAGAAATGAAGGGAAAGACTGTATGAAAATTGTATTAATTGAGGGGGAAATCTCAATGGAGATCTCAGCCCATGACTCAGTGCTAATGTTCCTGACTAAGAGTCAAAAGTTTGCAAATGCCCTAAAGACAGTCTGGAACCTTCAAACGTCACAGACTTCTCCTTCTGAATCACACAAGAGAGTGCCAGGATGTCATTTTCTTTTGGCTTCAACTAAACCTTAACATACTGCATGCAGTCTCCACTTACTGAAGCCAATACCTGCCAAACTGGAGGAACAGCAACTCATATTTCACTTGGATAGTTTGCAACCCAACGGTGCAAACATTGAATTCTCCAGCTTTAGTTAATGCCCTCTCTCTTTTTCCCACTTACTTTCCTGTCCCCTAGCACCCCCTTCCCCCCACCCTGGTGCACCCCCCTTTCCCACCTCCTGTCACCTTCCACCTAAGTCCCTCTCTCTGGCTCTGCACTTAATTCCGCTTCTTTCCTTATTTGACTAATTTTTGTCTCATTTTCATCTGTAGCCTTTACCCATCTGTCTGCAAATCACCACCCCCCCTCACCTGCATCCATCTATCTATCAATGTACCTGTATCCATTATAGTTTGAAGAAGGGTCTCGACCCAAAACGTCACCTATTCCTTTTCTCCAGAGATGCTGCCTGACCAGCTGATTTACTCCAGCTTTTTGTGTCTATCTTCCATCTATCACTTGCCAGACTTTATCCCATCCCCACCTCTCTTCCAGCTTTCTCCCCTCCTATTACAATCAGACTGAAGAAGGGTCTCGACCCAAAATGTCCATTACATCTATCGATGCTGCCTGACCCATTGAATTACTTCAGGACTTTGCGTTTTACTCAAGACAATGCTTGCTCTCCTCCCACAAACCTCTGTCCCACCAACAACCCAAGATCTCATCTCAAGAGGAATCTTCCAAGGGGAAGATCACCTATCATCTCTCTAGCTCAAAGCAGCTTAGCATCTCAGAGTTGCACAACTTCAACAGCACAGAATTGAGGCCATTCAACCCATCGAGTCCAGGCCAGCCCTGGTAAATGTTTCTATGCCCCGCCATTCATCTGCTCTTTGCGAATAACCCTGCAGATTATTTTTCTGCACGCTCCTTAAACTATAGCCCTGTATTTTTTTTAGTTCAAAAGTAAACTGTATTTCGAATTTAAAATAAATACTAAATGAAATAAAACTTTTCAGATATTTTCAGTGTCTATACTTACAATAGTGTCATAGTCAATAGTTTAAGAAAGAACAGCAGATGCTGGAAAATCGAAGGTAGACAAAAATGCTGGAGCAACTCAGCGGGTGAGGCAGCATTCTATGGAGCGAAGGAAATAGGCAGAAGGGTCTCGTCTGAAGCTTATCTTTGAAGTAAACACCCTTGACATTCATGTGGCCTCCTGGGGTGATATCCCTCCCCTATTTGAGGGGTGCCGCCACTGGACTCTGCCCCATCAATTTCAAGCAAAGGAAGGTATTGATTTTTTGTTAGCAAAATAAACATTATTCAGAATTTAAAAAATATATACCAAGCAAGGTCTGTGCAAAATTCCCGCGACATTGTCAGCGGCTATACATCCTTACACCCCAGCGCTATGAATATTGACTTCTCTAACTTCAAGTAACCCTTGCTTTCCCTCTCACTCCATCCCTCCCCCTTTCCAGTTCTCTGAATAGTTTGACTGTCCATGATTATGTTTTATCTCTGTTTGCTTTAGTGTTACTGTACATTCTCCAAGCTGGCAATGGTCTATTCTACATTTCCCTTGATCTCCACTCCCTTTGATGTCTCTTTCTCACACCTTACACTTCCTTATCTCTGTACGTAGTATTGGTATTAGTTTAGTTTAGAGATACTGCGCGGAAACAGGCCCTTCGGCCCACCGAACAGCGATCCCCGCATATTAATACTATCCTACACCAACTAGGGCCAATATTTTTTTACATTTACCAAGCCAATTAACCTACAAACATGTGTGTCTTTGGAATGTGGAAGGAAACCAAAGATCTCAGAGAAAACCCACGCAGATCACGGGGAGAACATACAAACTCCATACAGACAGCACCCGTAGTCAGGATCGAACCCGAGTCTCCAGAGCTGCATTCGCTGTAAGGCAGCAACTCTACCGCAGCGCCACCGTGACCCCTCTCCCTCTCCTTCCCCTGACTCTCACAGAAGAAGGGTCTCGATCTGAAACTTCACCCGTTCCTTCTCTCCAGAGATGCTGCCTGTCATACTGAGTTACTCCAGCATTTTGTGTCAATCTTACATTAATTATGTCTGTGGAATTCTTTGCCTCAGAGGGCGGTGGAGGCAGGCAAGAGAGAGCTGGACAGGGCTCTTAAAGATAGGGGAGTCAGGGGTATGGGGAAAATGCAGGAACGGGGTACTGATTGGGGATGATCAGCCATGATCACATTGAATGTTGGTGCTGGCTTGAAGGGGCAAATGGCCTACTCCTGCACCTAATGTCTATTGTCTATTGTCTATAATTAGCCGCAAAAAGCTGAAGTAACTCAGCGGGTTGTTTTTAGTAATGTGCACAAAGGCCAGCATTGTACCTGGCACCCTTGCCACTCACGTGACCCCCTGGGCTGGTATCCCATCCCTCATTTGAGGTACGTCTCCATCACACCCTGCTCCTCAATGTGCAGAAGCAGGAGGACCCTGGACTGTGCTCCCCTTGACGTTGGCTGCACCAACCTTGATTCTGTTTCCATCACACTCACAGACGATGAGTTCTAACCTTGTTTACCCTCACGGTCCCCCTGTATCTTTTGGCCATCACTTTGCAGTTATGGATCTTGGACCTTGCAGCTTCTGTCAAAGGAAGCAGCATCAGTTTAAGTGCATCTAAAATTTCTGGGGACTGTTTGGTTTAGTTTAGTTTAGTTTATTGTAAGGTATAGTTTTTGTTCCTTGCACACACCAAACTGGTGGGTAGCATGCACCTTTGTTGCATGCTACCCACACAGTGGAAAGACTATACATGATTACAATCGCACCGTCCACAGTGTACAGATAAGGAGTAGATGTTTAAAAGAGTGCAGCGATTGTAATGAATGATTGCAGATCCATTGCTGGGACCAGAGCACAGGAAGTCTCCTGGCTTGGGCACCATCTTGGAAAGATCCAATGGTTCAATGGTTTCATGGTTATCATGCGTACAAGGTACAGTGAAATGTGTTTTTGGCATACAGCCCGGCAGAACTATCACCATACATAATAAGCCCCATTTCCCAGTTAGTACAGAATGTACAGAACAGCCCACTGAGTCCACGTGCAAGAAGTGCCATTTTGGCGCCATTTTACAGTTGCAGCCATTCCGGTCTATGTACAATCTGTCGTCCTTGTCCTTGCACAGACCTCTTCAGCCTTTGCACCCATGGGGGCACCTCCCGCAGTTGACCTTGAGGGGATGGAAGGTTAGACCCCCCCCCCCCCCCCGGTGCTTCTCACTGGGCAATTTGTCCAGCATCTGCTGCCACCACTGACTCCCTCCACTCCCCTCTTCACGGCTTTCCTCTCTGGTCTTGTTCCCGGATCCACGGTGGGCGAGCCAGGCCTGCTGTTGTGATACAACCGCGGCTTGCCAGGATTCCTTTAGCTGTTCACAGCGTCTGGGATACCTCTGATATTCCCACTCTCCCCGAGCACTTAAACCTACTCTCTTCTGACAGAGCACAGAGACCAGAAGCTGCTTACTGAGGAAGAATAGGTCACAAGGAAATCCAGCGGGACACGGGATTGCAGTGTGAGCTGGCAGGAATTTCCTTGCTTGAAATGGTCTCTTTCTGTATCATATACAATGTATGATACAATGATTGACCATCGATCGGGGCTTTTGGTTATATGTGTACGTGTGCAAAAATCCAGTCTGTTTAAAACTCTTTTGAAAAGAACCTAACCTTCGACTATTTTCATTTGCATTGTGTTGCCTGTTGCTATTTTTAAAAACCAGGTAGTCATTTGATCACAGTTTGGTGTGTGCATGGAACAGAGGCATACTCAAAACCTCATTTATCAGGATTGGCTTGAGGCAAAATAGCAGCAAGAACATTGAGGCTGGAGCTAATGAAGTGAGAAGATATGAAGCTACTTAGCAGCTCACAGATTGCTTAATGACCCCATATTTGTGAAATTAATTGCAATTTTCAAAACCCATAATACTTTGCTTGAGAGCGCTTAATTGCTATGTTGAGACAGTTCTGTGATGAGTTTCCCTTCTGGGCACCTGTTAATAGAACCATAAATTAATGTGTCAGAAATTCATACACAAAATAAATTTATCGTTATAGTCAAAAAGTAAGAAATAAGAAAAGAATGGCTCTCGTGGAGGAGCTGAAACATATAAAATTGTAGCAGAAGATAGACACCAAATGTTTAGTTTAGTTTATTGTCACATGCACCGAGGTACAGTGAAAAGCTTTTGTGGTGTGTTAACCTGACAACCGGAAGACAATGTACGATTATAATTGAGACATCCACAGTGTATGGATACATGATAAAGTGTTGCTGGAGTGCCTCAGTGGGTCAGGCAGCATCTCTGGAGAAAAAGAATAGGTGACTGAGAGATAGAGGTGTGAGGTGGTTGGCGGTGGGGGGGTGCCTCGTGTGTGGTGGGCAGATCAAAACAGGGCCGGTAACAGATGTC
Organism: Raja brachyura; assembly: GCA_963514005.1. The sequence goes on from OY740794.1 coordinate 24,618,204, forward strand.
CCTAATGGCCCATTGTTTGGTGGGGCAGATGTGGCAATGAGATGGATACAGGTATGCAAACTGTGGCACTGTTAGGTAACTAGGGTGGGGAAGGGGAGAGAAGAGGGGAGGCAATGCAGTTTATCATTATCTGAGATGATGCATTTTCATACCTGGATTCAGAATCTAACCTCATTTGAGTAAGAGGTACTGATTCTCATCTTGCTGCTGTTTTTTTTATTCTGCTGCCTTCCCATGTTAGATGTAGGGCGGCAGAGTGATGCGTCTGGTAGAACCGCTTTCTCACAGCCCCAGAGACCCCGGTTTAACCCTTTCCTCGGTTGCTGTCTGTGCGCAGTTTGCATATTCTCCCTGTGACCTTGTGGGTTTCCTCTGGGTGCTCCGGTTTCCTCCCACATCCCAAAGACGTGCAGGCTGCTGTAAAATTGCCTTTAGTGTTTTCGGAGTGGATGAGAAAGTGGGATAACATAGAACTAAACTAAACTAAACTAAATAGCCCATCACAACAGTGCATCACAACAGCAGCACCTGGCCACTGAAGACACAACAAACTGCACATGCTGGAAGGTTGCGTAAAACCCAAAGTGCTGGAGTAACTTAGGGAACGGAGGGAATGGATAGATCATTGTTTGGATCAGGACTCTTCTTCAGACTGTTTGTAACAAGGGGAAAAACTGAAAAAGAGAGGCCGAGAAGGGACAGAGTAAGTGAAATGTGGATGCAAGGTGGTGGGGTACAGATGAAAATAAGATGAAAGGGATAAAATGGGAAGAGGAGTGAAATAGTAAGAGGAGTGGGGGAGCTCCAGCCACAGAAGAGAACAGTGAATAAGATGACTGGCCTGTTTCGATCGCTAATGTCTTCAAGGTGTTCAATGATCCTGAAGCAATTAGAAAGGAAGAGCTGGTACAAATCTAAAAGCCAACTTCCAGTCTAAGGATGAAGGACAGTGTGTAGCACAGAAAGAGGAGGAGCATGAGCAATATATTGGATACTCAACAGACAATTATGTGGATATAGGAAAGGAAGCCATTGATGTAGATCAGAAGATGCATAAGGGTGGAACCAACTGAGTCTCATGCCACAGAACTGGTCCACAAATGGTTTGGAAGAGCATTGTCTAACCAACAGTCCAAAGACTCCAATGAAATGAAATAAATAAAGCAAGGTGAAAGGTTTGAAACTTTGGCTTAATTGTGATATCATGACAATTGTCTCAGATTTCGATGGTAGATCTTTGGTGATAAATTGTGACATTGCAACAAGTGTGAAAACGCACATGACCAGATTCAGGGACCGTTTCTTCCCTGCTGTTATCAGACAACTGAATCATCCTATCACCAACTAGAGACCAGTCCTCACCTAACATCTGTCTGCTAGGAGATTACCTCAGACATTATTTAATCAGACTTTATTAGACTTTATCTTGCACAAAACGTTATTCCCCTTATCCTGTATCTGTACACTGAGGACGGCTTGATTGTAATCATGTATAGTCTTTCCGCTGACAGGATAGCACGCGATAAAAAATATTTTCACTGTACCTCTGTACATATGGTAATAAACAAAACTAAATTAGAAAAGATTGTCTGAACCATTGAGTTAAAAGCTTTAAATTTCAATACAGACTAAATTTGAAAAAGGGTGTTTCTGATTTTAAGGATCATTCTGAATGTTAAAGACATATTTGGAAATGTTCAATGTATAGTGATGAGCATACTGTTATGGAACCTTATCTTCAGGATCTTGGTAGAATCCAGAGCTCTGTGCCTTATTACTTGCAGAATATTACTGTATAATAACATGCAGAACTGAAAGGCAGCAATTTGACCGTGGGGCGATGGAAGATCACGCAGCCGATTTTAAGCCACGCCGGGCGATGAAAAGCCTCGCGAACAGGCCGATTCAAGCTCCGCTCTATGATCTTTGCGCCACGAGGACGTCTCCCTCCTCCAATCACTGCGCTCTATCCTCAGTCCCACCCCCCTACTTCCGCCTCTGACCTCCTCCAATCATTGCGCTCATCATGTCCCGCCCCCTTGCCCATTGCCTGCTGACCGACACCAGAGTGGTGGGTCTCTGGAACTCTCTGCCACAGAGGGTAGTTGAGGCCAGTTCATTGGCTATATTTAAGAGGGAGTTAGATGTGGCCCTTGTGGCTAAGGGGATCAGAGGGTATGGAGAGAAGGCAGGTACGGGATACTGAGTTGGATGATCAGCCATGATCATATTGAATGGCGGTGCAGGCTCGAAGGGCCGAATGGCCTACTCCTGCACCTAATTTCTATGTTTCTATGTTTCTATCTCACTCATCCAATCGACGTCCTCGATCATCCTATTCCCTTTGTCTCGCGAAAAGCGGAGATTTTTAATAGATTTTTATTTCACCAAATTTCAAAATCTGGATGAGAAAACATGGGGGGGATTGTCCCCCACCTCCCAAAACATGGAGGGGACGTGTCCCCCTGTAATCCCCCCTCCCCCCACCGGGATTTCTGCCCATGCCAAGGACGTACAGGTTTGAAGGCTAATTGCCTTGGTGAAATAGTGTTAGTGTGCAGGAATTGCTGCTCGGTACGGACTCGGTGGGATGAAGGGGTTGTCTGCACGCTGTATCTCCAAAGTAAATTAATTAAATTGGGATGCTTTGGCATTTAACAGAGCAAAGATGGCAAGCCCAACTCTTACATACCTGCACAGAATCCATACAAAGAACAAAGGACATTTATTGGCACATACACCAATGGGTGCAGTGAAATTTGAGTTACCATGCAGCACACAAATAAGATAAACACACTACAGAATTTAACATAAAACATAAAACCATCCCCTACAGCGGAATCAATGTTTCCCACTGTGAGGGAAGGCAATAAAGTTCAGTCCTCTTCCTCTTGTTCACCTGTGGTCGGGGCCTATTGAGGCCTCCACAGTCACCGCAACGGCGGCCCGATGCTTCAGGCCCTCTCGCCGGGATGATGGAGCTCAGGCGTCGGAACGGAAGAACACTCTCAGTGACTTGGAGTTTCCGAAACGGCTGCTTCCTACCGGAGACCGCGGTTTCCGAAGTCCATAGGCCAAGCTGGGCAGAGCTCCAACACTGGCGACCCCGGAATGGATCCCAGGCTCCACGATGTTACAGTCAGTGCCGGACGCCCCGCAAACTACAGCTCCACAATGTTAAACGGCAGTTCCGACACTCCGGTGCTTCACATGGCGATCCGAGGTAAGGCATCGCCCGCTCCGCTATGGTAATCCAGTGCCGCGCCAATCCAGATGGTAGCCCGCAAGAGGGGAGAAGATGCGGCTCGGAGAAACCCCCCACCACACACATAAAGAACACTAAAAGACCTCCAAAACAAAACTTTTGGACAAACTAAAAATAACAAAAAGGATGAAAGGACAGAGCTGCTGGCGAGGCTGCCACACTCGATGGCGCCACCACTTGATCCATATCTCCCCATCCACAGCACATCCATGTGCCGATCCAAAAGCCCGTATATGTCAATATTGTATTTTGCTCAACCACCACTCCCACATTGCATTCCAGACACTCACCACCCTCTGTGTAAATAAACCTGCCCTGCATGTCCCCTTTAAACTTTGTCCCTCTCACCTTAAAGCTATTCCCTCTGGTAATTGATTTTTCCATCCTGGAAAAAATGGTTCTGACTGTCTATCTCATCTGTGCCACATTTAATTCACTGTACTTCTATCAGGTCTACCCTCAACCTCTGATGTTCCAGAGAAAACAATCCGTCTGTCCAACCTCGCCCTGTGGCAAATACCCTCTAGTCCAGGCATAATTTTGTTAAACTTCCTCTGCACCCTGTCCAAAGCCTCCACACCCTCCACATTGCGTGCGACAAAATCTGCACACAATACTCCATACGCTTTGACCTCTGATCAGATTCAAGACTGGAAATAAGTTTGGGCAGTACTTATTGTACCCGAGAACCATGCACCACTCCTTAGTGGGTGTGTAGTCCAGCAGATGGACTGATAAATATATAGATAAAGAAAGAATGTTTGGCAAAGGCTTGTTGAAACAGTGATCAAAGGCCTCACATGAAAATCTGACGTGTGGAGATCTAGAAAAACTTTGACAATCAGAATGCGTTGCAGACGTCACGTTACCATCCAAATGTATGCGGCTTGTTGGATTGGAAACTTTGGCTCACATTTCAGGCTGACAACACGGTGGTTTAAGTTATGTGTAGGAAGGAACTGCAGATGCTGGTTAACACTAAAGACTGACCCAAAATGCTGGTGTAACTCAGTGGGTCAGGCCAGATCTCTGGAGGTGAAAGATAGGTGACGTTTCGGGTCAGGACTTTTCTTCATACTCTGAAGAAATCAGACATTTCTTCAGATTCTGAAGAAGGGTTCTGACCCGAAACGTCACGTGTTCCTTTTGTCCAGAGATGCTGCCTGATCTGCTGAGATACATCAGCACTTTGTGTCGATCTTCGGTTTATGTTATGTAATCTTTTAAGTTTCATTGACTATCGTGCATGTAGATATATTTGGGTTTGTTGTAAAAAGAAGAATATGCGGTTCCCAAGGGAACTAAGAACTCTGCCAGCTGCATGGCAGCATAGCTTAGTTTTGTTTATTGTCACATTTACTGAGGTGCAATGAAAAGTTTTTTTGTTGCATGCTACCCTGTCAGTGAAAAGACTATACATGACAAATTAAGCCATCTACAGTGTACAGATACAGGATAAAGAATACAAGATTTAGAATATAGCGTTTAATGTCACTATTGAAATTAAGATTTAGAAGAGTGGAGTGATTGTAATGGATGATAGCAGATGCACTTCCTGGACCAGCACACAAAGAGTCACCTGGCTTCAGCACCATCTTGGAATATTGGCCCCACCTAGCTGGTAGAGCCGCTGCCTCAGAGCACCAGAGACCCTGGTTCGATCCTAACCTCGGGTGCTGTCTGTGTGGAGTTTGCAAGTTCTTCCTGTGACTACGTGGGCTTCCTCCCACATCCCACAATGATGTGCGGGTTTGTAGGTTCATTGGCTTCTGAGAAATTGCCCCTCGTGTGTTGGAGTGGATGCGGAAGTGGAATAGCATGGAACTGGTGCAAACGGATGATCGATGGCCGGTGTGGACTCGGTGGGCCAATGGACTTGTATCCATGCTGCACCTCTAAACAGAACTAAACTAAACTAAATATAAAGGAGATGAAGGGGATGTGTACCATCTGGCAGTACTCCAAGATAGTCATGGAGTTATTCAGCATGGAACCAGTCTTATGCCTCAAGCCATCTTTACCGACTAAGTTGCCGATGCAAGCTCATCCCATTTGTATGCGTTTGATCTATATCCCTATAAACCTTCCCAATGCAGGTGGTACCTGTCCAAATGTGCTTTAAGTGTTGTAAATGTATCTGCCTCTACCACTCCTTCAGGCAATGCAATCATGCAAGCAACAAGCTTTTCCAGACAGACAGCATCACTAGAATGGAGGACCCAGGTGCAGTCTAGTAAATAGCTCTGAAATAAATATATAATATGACTCACCACCAACCCACGGAATCCAAGAAGAAACACATTATGTAAAATGAGAACAATTACTGGAGACAACATAATACGATGTTACTAAAAGAGTATGAATCATTCGCAATGGCACAAACATTGTGTCAATGATTGACACAAAATGCTGCAGTAACTCAGCGGGTCAGACAGCATCTCCGGAGAAAAGGATGGATGACCTTTCAGGTCGAAACAAAAGCTTTCCTTTTAACCTGAAAGGCTGCCTAATCCACTGAGTTGCTCCAACATTTTGTGTCTATCTTTGGTGGAAAGCAGCAGTTCCTGCACTGATTCTAGTCGAGTAGTCTGATTTTGTTCCTAGCCAAGAATGACAAGGTAGACACTGCACAGCATCCAAACATCTGTCAGTACAGTCATGTCTCAGCTCGCAGTTTGTCATAAAAAACGGAATCAATTATTTATTATATTGTTTTATGGTGTTTCTGTACGTAATAAAATATCGGTGCAAACAGTACAAAGAAGAACATTTATTCCCAAGAATGTAAGAAACGGGTGGCACAGTGGTCGAGCTGCTGTCCGATAGTGTCAGAGACCCAGGTACGATCCTGACTACCGGTGCTGTCTATACGGAGTTTGTATGTTCTCCCTGGGACCGTGTGGGTTTTATCCGGGTGCTACAGTTTCCTCTGACATTCCAAAGACGAGCTGGTGTGTTAGGTTAATTGGCTTCTGTAAAATTGTAAATTGTCCCTAGTGTGTTGGATAGTGCTGGTGTATGGGCTGATCACTGGTTGGTGCAGACTCGTTGGGCTGAAGGACCTGTTTCCATGCTGTATCACTGAAGTCTAAACAGAGACTCAACCTGTCCTTGCCCACCTCTCAGTAAGATCCTGGCTCATCCAGCCCTGGTGATAACACAACATTCCTGCTTTCCTCCCACTCCCCACTAGGTCAAATCTCTTCCAGTTTATGCTTTGAATATATTCAATGACACCCCTTGGCTCAACTACCTTCTCTGGTAGCTTGTTCATACACCTACCATCATTTGTGTTAAAAGATTGTTCTTCAAGTTCCTATTAAATCTCTTCGCCCTCCCCCCCCCACCCCCCCACCTTAAACCATTGTCCCCTGGTTCTTGATTCCCCTGCTCTGGATAAAAGTCTCTAGGCATTTACCCTACCTTTAGACTTTAGCGATAGAGAACAAAAACAGGCCTTTTGTGTCTGAGTCTGCGCCAACCAGCGATCACCGTACATTAAAACTATCCTACACACACACCAGGGACAATTTACAATATTAACCTACAAACCTCTACGTCTTTGGAATGTGGGAGGAAGCCGGAGGACCCGGAGAAAGCCCATGTGGTGACAGGGAGAATGTATGAACCTTAGCGCTGAAAAGCAGCAACTCTACCACTGCACCACTATCTATTCCTCTTATGATCTCACCTAATGTAACTGATAGTTTATTGTATATCTATTTTTTGTGTTGTTGCCTTTAATGTTCTGGTGAAAGTGCAGCAAGTAAGAATCTCATCATTCTGGCATATATGACAATGAAACACTCTTGAACTAACTTGTCAAACATAATTTAATCAACACCAACAACATAATGACTGTTTCCAGTCATCTAATTATTTACAAAAACATGGATTGTTTTCTCTGGATCGTTGGAGGTTGAGCGGACATCATAAAATTATGGGAACTGTAGATAGGATAGACATTCAGAACCCTTTCCTCAGGGTGGAAATGTCAAAGAATAGAAGGCATACCTTTAAGGTCAGAGGAGCAAAGTTTAAAGGAGAAGTGTGAGCAAGTTTTTTACATAAGAGTATCGTGTGTGCCTGGAACATGCTGCCAGGGGTGGTAATGGAAGCTGCTTTGATCATGAAATGTAAGAAGCTTTTGGAAATGCACATGGATATGCAGGGAATGGAAGGAAATGGATCACGTCTAGGCAAGGAAAATTAACTTGGTGTCATAATTCACAAAGTGCTGGAGTAACTCAATGAGTCAGGTAGCATCTCTGGCGAAGAGGGATAGGTGATGTTTTGGGTATAAAGTGCCCTCCATAATGTTTGGGACAGACCCATCATTTATTTATTTACCTCTCTGCTCCACAATTTGAGATTTGTAGCAGAAAAAAATCACATGTGGTTAAAGTGCACATTGTCAGATTTTAATAATGGCCATATTTAAACTTTTTAGTTTCACCATGTAGAAATTACAGCAGTGTTTATACATAGTCTCCCCATTTCAGGGCACGATAATGTTTGGGCAAGATCATCTCTGACCCCCTCTCACCCTGGCACAACTCTTTGAATCACTTCCCTCTGGAAGGCGACTCCGGATTGTCAAAGCTGCCACAGCCAGACATAAAAACAGTTTTTATCCACGAGTAGTTGCTCTACTCAACAGTCAAAAATCTGTAGCCTCCTTTAAATCTGGATATTTTGTTATTTCACATGCTTGAACAATGGTGTTTTATCATTAATGTTTTATTATTATTAATGTTTAGTGTTTTCTGAGTCACTCTGTCACTGTATGTCATGTTGTTACTTGTGGGTGGAGCAGCAAGGAAAATCCCTTGTATGTGAACACTTGGCTAATAAACTTACTTACTTACTTACTTAAACTTACTTACTTACTTAGCAAAGTCATGTAAATGAAAGTCAAGTTTAGTATTTTGTTGCATATCCTTTGCATGCAATGACTGCTTGAAGTCTGTGATTCATGGACATCACCAGTTGCTGGTGAAGATATGCCAGGCCTGTATTGCAGCCATCTTTAGCTTATACTTGTTTTGGGGGCTAGTCCCCTCAATTTTCTCTTCAACATATAAAAGGCATGCTCATTTGGGTTCAGATCATGTGATTGACTTGGCTACTCAAGAATTGACCATTTTTTAGCTTTGAAAAACTCCTTTGTTGCTTTAGCAGTATGGTTGGGATCATTGTCTTGCTGGAGAATGAACCGCTGGCCAATGAGTTTTGAGGCATTTGTTTGAACTTGAGCAGATAGGATGTGTCTATACATTTCAGAATTCATTACGCTACAACCATCAGCAGTTGTATCATCAATGAAGATAACTGAGCCAGTACCTTCAGCAGCCATACATGCCCAGGCCATAACAACCCCACCACTGTTTCACAGATGAGGTGGTATGCTTTGGATCTTGGAGAGTTCCTTCTCTCCTCCATGCTTTGCTCTTGCCATCACTCTGTTATAAGTTGATCTTCGCCTCTTCAGTCCAGAAGACCTTTTTCCAGAACTGTGGTTGCTCTTTTAAGTACTTCTTGGCAAACTATAACCTGGCCATCCTATTTTGCGGCTAACCAGTGGTTTGCATCTTGCAGTGTAGCCTCTGTATATCTGTTCATGAAGTCTTCTGCAGACTGTGGTCAATGGCAAATCCACACCAGACTCCTGAAGAGTGTTTCTTATCTGTCGGACAGGTGTTTGGGGATTTTTCTTTATTGTGGAGAGAATTCTTCTGTCATAATTTCTTCACAGAATTCTTCTGTCACCGAAACGTCTAACAAGGGCAGGACCTGTACACAGTGATAGCCCTGTCCCATGGTGTTAGTCCACCCACGAGTTATCCCGAGTTAAAGAAAAAATCAAACTCGTGGTTGTCTACGAGATTCCAAGTTTATGTTCATGAGTTTCAACGAGTTCCCACATGTATGTCTAAGTTTGCCGTTGACTTCTCATTTCTGCGATGTACCAAGTTCCTCTCCCGAGTTACTCTTGAGCCAACAATGACTACCGACGTGTGGAAAAATCATCACATGGTAAAAATGAAGCCATGCAGTTTTTTTTTCACTATAAAAAGCCTCCCATGTTTAAATTTCTCCCATGATTAAATTTCTTCGGGTCATGGAATCAAGGGATATGGGGAGAAAGCAGAAACGGGGTACTGATTTTGGATGATCATATTGAATGGCGATGCTGGCTCGAAGGGCCGAATGGCCTACTCCTGCACCTATTTGCTATGTGTTTGTACCTTTAAAATGTTTTGACATGCGTTTCAGGATTCCAGCATCTGTCTTTGCCAATAGCGCTTTCCCTGTATTTTTCTTGGGCTTTTCCTCTCTTTCCACAACTCCTATCTCCTCCATCTGCCAGTCCATCTGAGTGTAGATATGAAGTTCTTCTTGGCTGTCTATCTGTATGTGTGGACTTTCCATTAAAAGTCATCCGTGATCATTATCTCACAATCTTTCAAGTATTTTTGCCACTCATTTCTCATCGAGTCATGGGTTCATACAACACCGAAGCAGGCTCCTCCACCCACCATGTCCATTCCAACCATAGCCTTCCTGACTGTTATTCGAGTTCTGGCCCATATACTTTGTAAACCTGCCTCCGTCGCGTTCTCAGATTAGGACTACAGTACTTACTGGGTTGAGAAAAAAATCATCAGATGCCCACTATTCCGCCTGCTGCTCACGTTAAAACTACGCCCTTTGATGAGTTCAATTAATCTGATTAGTGTCTGTCCTCATTGATTTCATTATACGTTCACTTGAGCAGCGTGTGTCACTGCTCCAGGGACCCGGGTTCGATTCTAACCTCCGGTACTATTTTATGGAGTTTCCCCCAAGTGCTTCCCTTCGCTCCCCGCACGCTGCTTTTTTGTATGAATGCTCCCCGCTGCATCTGCTGTGTCGTATGAACCCATGACTCGATGAGAAATGAATGGCAAAAACACCTGACTGTCACCTTCGCCCGATGTGTCGGTGAGTGGTCGAATGGGTCTCAGGTGGGAAATTGATGTGAATACGGGCAGAAATGAGATTGAGGTAAATGAGTGTTTGACGGCAGGCCCAGTGGGCCGAAGGGCCTGTTTCCGCCCTTTGGGACATTTTCACCAGGTGTGTGCACTGCCATAAACGAAGCTTCGCTATTTGTAAAGGTTTCTTGTCTAATGTACTTTTATAAACTCACTGAACCCGAGTTTTGGGATTTTTCAATATATAGGCTGATGGTTAGTACATTTCTCACCCCTGTTTATTCAGATTCAGATTCAATTTTAATTGTCATTGTCAGTGTACAGTACAGAGACAACGAAATGCATTTAGCATCTCCCTGGAAGAGCGACACAGCAAATGATTTGAATAAATAACAATAAGTGTCCGGGGGGGGGTGATTGGCAGTCACCGAGGTACGTTGTTGAGTAGCGTGTCAGCCGCCGGAAAGAAGCTGTTCCTGGACCTGCTGGTTCGGCAACGGAGAGACCTGTAGCGCCTCCCGGATGGTAGGAGGGTAAACAGTCCATGGTTGGGGTGAGAGAGGTCCTTGGCGATGCTGAGCGCCCTCCGCAGACAACGCTTGCTTTGGACAGACTCAATGGAGGGGAGCGAGGAACCGGTGATGCGTTGGGCAATTTTCACCGACCCCCGACGCATGTGGCAAGGCATCCAGGCCATCACGGACTACAGACCCACCAACACCACCCCCACATCCAGCGACGCCTCCTTCCTTGAGGAGCTCAATCACTTCTATGGCCGCTTCGACAGGGACAATCTAGAGACAGCCATCAAGGCTGTGCTACTGCTATTCATCGCTCAGCAGACTGTATTTCGGGGATCTCGCCTCAAACCTGTATCATTGGACATGTTATCATATCCAGCACTGTTTTATCCGTGACTGCGGATGGTAGCAAACGACCCAAAAGGATATTCCCCTTCGTGTTGGCAAAGTTTTGTAATTGCTTTATTTCTCACATAAAGGCAATTTATTTTTAAGAGTTGGTGTAGACCATTTCATTTTCAAATAATCTTATACAAACAAGAGATGGACACAAAAAGCTGGAGTAACTCGGCGGGTCAGATGGCATCTCCGGAGAAAAGGAATAGGCGACGCTTTGGGTCGAGACTCTTTTTTTCAGTGATGCTGCATGACCCGCTGAGCTACTCCAGCTTTGTGTGCCTGTGTTCGGTGTAAATCACCATCTGCAGTTCCTTCCTACACTTATTCAAACAGGAATGGATTCACTCCCCCCCTCCCCGCCCACTCTCCCCGCCCCACATAATGCATCAAACCTCTGAAGCAGTAATGTGAAAGGCACATAAACAAGGGAAGTGACCTGCCCTTGGAAATCTGGAAATATTGGTTGTTGGTCGCTCTATTCCAAAGGCCAAGGTGATATTCCCACAGGTCTCCAGCATCAGGGGATCATTCCTGACAGGCAGACTTGGTGAACCTTTCTTTACTCACCAGCTGCTGAGTTAAGAGTACCCACGAGTTAATACGGTATACTCACGAGTCACTATGGTAAACGCACGGGCTACTACGGTATTACAACGAGTTGAAAAGTATCAACATTTTCCTTCAAGAGTATATTTGACTCGTGGAAATCTTTCAACGTGTTGAAAATTTTTCACGCGTTAACACGTTTCCCAAGTACCTGTCATTAGCGCTAAGTTACGTCCACAAACTCTGACGTTCCCGCTACGTTAATTCTACGTGATTACCACGTGTTTGATTTGTTTTTAACTCAGGATCACTCATGGGTAGACTCGCACCGTGAGACAGGGGTTTGAATGGTTGGAAAAGTTCATGAACTTTTTTCCTGTATCTAGCTTGTCCAGTCCTTGTGGCCTGGTGGAAGTTGTGTCTATCCCAGGTTTGTGAGTTAATTGGCTTCAGTAAAAAAATGTAAATTGTCCGTAGTGTGCTGGACAGTGCTAGTGCATGGAGTGGTGGCAGGTTTCCGCGCTGTATCTTTAAAGTCTAAAGTAATCTCCTTCCAGCGGATCAGTAGCGTGCCGAAGACTTGAGTCAATTTTGGAAACAGGATCCCTGCAGGCAGTGATTCGTGCATGCACGCAAGACTTCTGAGCCTGCGGGGAGCGGCCGCGAGTGGCTGGAACTGGTCAATATTGAACGCCACGTTCAAGTTATTTTAAAGAGCCGCGGGCATGAGCTGAACAAGGCGGCGGCGTGTGTTGTCCGCCCGCCGAATGAGCTTGCTGCTGCTGTTGCTGCACCTTGAGGGGGGGGGGGGGGGAGTTTTTCTTTGTGCAGAGTAGCACACAACTCTCAGCCACAGTCAGTGTTCGCTCCGGGACTCTCATCAATAACTGAACGATGCGATCAGCTGATATCAAGAAGAGAGAGCTGTCACTTCTGCTCGGCAACATTGGACCTCAAACTTTGTCGCTCCCGCAGCAGCTCAGTGGGACTGACTGAGGGAGCCCGGCTCGGTTTATTTTTGATCTTCTAATCCTGGGGTTTGAAGGGGGGTGAGGAGGAACTTGTCTTCGGTCGAGATCTTCGGTCACGCCACCAGCGCCGAGGCAGCAGAAAGAGACCATGGGCATCAAGCTGGTGTCCTTCGCGGTGGTCAGTGTGCTCCTGGGCTACTACGTGTACCTCCCTCTCCCCGAGGCATTGGGCGAGAGGTGGAAGATCATGATGGTCGACGCCTGCTTCCGAAGTTTGGAGCACCTGGTAAGCGGATCTCGATAGCAGGGAAGGTGGGGGAGTGGAGCTGGAGTAACTCAACGGGTCGGGCAGCATCTATGCGGGGAATGGGGTCAGAGGAAGGGTCCCCCACCCGAAACGTCACCCGTCACCCCCCCCCCCCCCGTGATGCTGCCTGACCCGCTGAGTTACTCCAGCACTTTGTGTTTATCTTTGGTATCATCCCGCATCCATCTTCACCCTCCTTGTGAAGGGTTCTGACACGGAACGTCGCCCATCCATGTTCTCCAGAGATGATGCCTGACCCGTTGAGCAACTCCAGTATTTTGTGTCTATCTTTGGCGAAATTTCGAGTCGGGACCCTTCTTCAGACTCCCGAGCCAAAACCCTTCCTTCCACAGATGCTACCTGACCCTTTGAGTCCCTCCAGCACTTCGTGCTTTGCTACGATCCCGGCATCTGCAGTCCCTTGTGCCTCCCAAAAATGTAGCATGCTTCGCTGATTTTTCAAATGACTTAATTGCATTTTCCTAGCGATTTGTGCATCCTTGCTTAGAGATCCTTTGTAAAACTGTCGACCACTATATATAAACCCATCCTGCCTCCCCAAGGGGCTGTCAACCTGCCCCGATTAAGAAAATTGAACATAGTTCGGTACAGCAACAGGCCCTGCGGTCCACGAAGACTGCGCCGAACATGATGATGCCGAGCACAACTCTGACCTGCCTGCACATAATCCTAATCACTCCACTCCCTGACAGATTTGTTTAACAAAAATAAAACGTTAAACTTGAGATGCAACTTTGAAACTCACTGCCAAGAGATTTTGCAACACGTTGAGAAATCCTCCGATTTCCAAGGGCCCCTGGTGTGGGTTTAACGATGACCAACGGGAGGATGTGTGCTGCGATGGATTTTTATTTATAAACTTCAGACCAGAACCTGACACACCGGGGAAGATTAATCTCTAATGTTTACCATCTGTCTCACTTCGTATTTGTTCTTTACCTGTGCGCTTGTCCTCCAAATGTTTACCTTGTACATTGACACTCCCGCACTATGTTTATAGGTGTATTTCTATATCATTAGAGCATAACTTCGTTTAATGCGGGTGCCTGTAGTATAGAGTTTAAATTATTTTAAAGGTACAACATGGAAACAGGCCCTTCATGCCACCGGATCCAAGCCGACCACCGATCACCCATTCACGCTAATTCTAAATTATCCCCAAAAAGAATCGAGAGGCTGGAGAGACTCAGTGTCTTTTTTTCCCCCCGCTTTCGCATCCACCCTTCACACGCCAGGGACAATTTACAGAGGTCAATTAAACTACAAACTCTTTGGATGTGGGAGGAAACCTGAGCACCTGGAGAAAATTCACGTGGTCACAGTAAGAACGTGCAAACTCCACACAGACCGCACCCGTGGTCCGAATCGAACCTGGATCTCTGGAACCCGGATCTCTGGATCTCTGGATCTCTGGCACTGTGAGGCGGCAGATTTATCAGAAATATTGGCTGGAAAAGCTAGCCGTTCTTAATTGCCCTTGAAAGAGTACTGTGGAAATGCATCTGAATGCCAGCAATCCTTTTGATTAAGGCTCTCTTAGGGGATAAGAACAGTTTCAAGTTGGGGTGGTGTGCCACTGAGGGGAACCTTCGAGCGGTGGTGCCCCCTGCATCCCTCTGCCCCTTTACCCCATGGTGGTAGTCAGAGGGTAGGGATGCACTGCAGGAGTAGCTTATACAGGAATCCACCCACATAGACACTGTGAGCCTGTTCATGTGTTGTGTTTTTCATGTTCTATGTTTTATGTTTTATGTTAATACTCAAGAATGTGTTTGACAAATGTACCAGTGGAACAATGAAACTCTTATTTTTTACAGCACATTAACATTAAACAATTCAGCATAGGAACAGGCCATCTGCCCAAAATGTCTATGCCAAACAAGATGCCAACCAATTCATATCCCTTCATCCTATTTGTAGGAAAGAAGATCGGATGTTGGTTTAACTCAAAGATAGATACAAAATGCTGGAGTAGCTCAGTGGGACAGGCAGCATCTGGAGATTGTCTGAAGAAGGGTCTCAACCTGAAATGTCACCCATTCCTTCTCTCCAGAGATGATGTCTGTCCCGCTAAGTTACTCCAGCATTTTGTGTCTATCTGCATTCTATGTGCCTATCCAAATCTTTAGACTTTAGAGATACAGCGTGGAAACAGGCCCTTTGGCCCACCGATTCTGCACCAACCAGTGATCATCCCGTACACTGGCACTATCCTACATACGAAGGATGATTTTGGCAGAAGCCAATTAACTTATATACCTGCATGTCCTTGGGGTGTTTGGGGAAACTGGAGCACCCGGAGAAAACCCACGCGGTCACAGGGAGAGCGTATAAACTCCCTGTCCGTCCAGACAGCACCCATAGTCACAGCATTTTGTCTTCTCCCCATCCCTCGTATTTGTTCAACCATTTGCCAATCAAAAGCCCCCACTCCCGTATCCACCTATAAACGTGCCCAACTCATCTCCTTTAAATGTTGCCACACTCACCTTAAAGCTATATCCTCTGGTCCTCTGTCACTCACCAGGCTTTACCCCACCCTCACCTCTCTTCCAACTTTCTCTCCTTATTACATCAATGAAGCAGGGTCTCGACCCCACATGTCTATTCACTACAGAGATGCTGCTTGACTCACTGAATTACTCCTAGACTTTGTGTTTTACTCAAGATCCCAGCATCTGCAGTTCCATGTGATTACCAATAGCCGGAAGAAGAATCCCAACTCAAAACGTCACCTGTCCATGTTTCTCATCGGTCGGGGTGTTGAACATGGTATAGTGGCGCAGCAGTAGTTGGTGCCTTAGAGAGCCAGAGACCCGGGTTCGATCCTGACTACAGGTGCTGTCTTTATGGAGTTTGTACATTCTTCCTGTGACCGCGTTGGTTTTCTCTGGTTTCCTCCCACACTCCAAAGACGTGCAGGTTTGTAGTTTATTTGGCTTCGGTATGTTGTAAAATTGCCTCTAGTGTGTAACAGCATACCCAGCAGTCCCTAGCAGCATGTCTGGAGAACATGGATGGGTGGCATTTTGGGTCGGATCCATCTTCAGACCTTTGCAGGTCATAATGTGTAGGTGTTACGTGTGGACTGCTGTTTACGAGTTGCATTGTTAATGGTACTTTAATGGCACACATTCCTCATAATTAAATAAAGATATGGCATTAATTAGCAGGGTGGAATTTGTCCAGCCTCTTATGAATAACAGTGGACAACAGAAATAGCTGCCAGTTGTATCACTATTGAGACAGTTTAGCTAGAGAGATGTGTAAGAAGGAACTGCAGATGCTTAGTTTATGCTAAAGATAGACACAAAAAGCAGAAGTAACTCAGCAGGACAGGCGGCATCTCTTGAGAAAAAGAATAGGTCATGTTTCGGGTCAAAACCCTTCTTCACACTGGGGCTCTGTCTGACTCTCTGAGTTACTCCAGCATTTTGTGTCTATCTTTGGCTCAAGAGATGACTAGTTCTGAAGCATACACCTTCAGTCCCGCAGTGGAATGTGTTAATAGGTTACTCTCAATTAGGATAACCAATTGACTTCTCCTTTCGTGTCCATCTTCCATGTTTCAAATGTTGACATCGTCCGTCCTGAAAAGGACGCAAGCTTCCGGCGACAATCAGTGGGAGCCATCACTTGTTACAACAGATGATGGTGGTAGCAGAATTAGCTTGGGATACTTCCAGTTTCCAGCCCCGTGACGTGGATGCTTCTGCTATGGGGCCACCAATTAATGAAGAACCATAAGAGTAATTTAGTCAAGTGGGGTTAGAGCAGACCTTTTAGCCTTTCCAGCTTATTCCACCTTTGGATGCTCTTTGACCCAATTCCATACACTTGCCTATTCACCATTGTTGGTCCTTCATTTTAATTATTACAGATCTTCCAATTTCAGTCTAAACTTAACAGCTGACTTATTAAAAGTTTCCTTTATTTGGATGAAAGTTCAAAAGTTTTTTTCATCACCTTGTGTAAGGTATCTGTCCAAATTCCACAGCTTCAAATAAAGTCTTGGACTTCTCAGCCAATGGAAATAGCTTGAATACATTGACACCAATGAAACACTGTGTACAAAACAATTGTTGAGTTGAATTGTAGATTTCTCTTGGTGAGGTACGATTAGAGTTCAGTAGAAACAAGGAACTGCAGACAGACACAAAGCGCTGGAGTAACTAACGGGTCAGACAGCATATCGGGAGTAAAAGGGTGGGAGATGTTTTGGGCCGGGACCTTTTTCAGACTGAAAATAGGAGGCGCGGGGGGGGGGGGGTGTGGGGAAGGGGTAGTGGGGTGGTGGTGGTGGTGGTGGATGTGGATGTGAATAGCTGGAGGCAAGAAAATCAATACCAATTTGGGCCAGCCACAAATGATGTCAGGCAGGAAGGTTCCTGTTAAGCCCATTGTTGGCTAGGGAAGGTGTGATCTCAAGAAGGAAAAGAATGAGTAGAACAGAGGAAGTGGTAAAATGACCAGGGTGGAGGAAATGTGAGAGGGGTGAGGGGAGAGTGAGTAGAAGTTACTAAAAATGAGATAATTCAATGTTCATACGACTGGGTTGTCAGCTACCCAAATGAAATATGAGGCTCAATAGATAGATTAAAGAACCAAATTGTTCTGGGAAAGTAGCTGTTGCTGAACCTGAGGCTTCTGAACCTTAGTTTGGAGTTCAGAGATAGTTTAGAGATGCAGCATAGAAACAACTTCTTCGGCCCCACTAAGTCCATGCTGATCATCGCCCGTTCACACTAGTTTAATTTGGAGATACAGCGTGGAAACATCCCTGAGGCTCACTGAGTCCGTGCCGACCAAGGTCACCCGTTCACACCAGTTCTATGTTGTTCCACTTTCCCATCCACTCCTTATACACTAGGGACAATTTACACAGGCAAATTAACCTACAAACCTGCACGTCTTTGGAATGTAGGAGGAAACTGGAATACCCGAAGGAAACCCATGCGGCCAATAGACAATAGACAATAGGTGCAGGAGTAGGCCATTCGGCCCTTGGAGCCAGCACCACCATTCAATGTTTTCATGACGGATCATCCACAATCAGTACCCCGTTCCTGCCTTCTCCCCATATTCCCTGACTCCACTATCTTTAAGAGCCCTATCTAGCTCTCTCTTGAAAGTATCCAGAGAACCGGACTCCACCGTCCTCTGAGGCAGAGAATTACTTTTTAAAATCTTTTTATTAGCTCTTTTTCCAAAAACAAAAACAAAACAACAAAAAAGAATCTTGATAAACATAACAATGATATTGATACATAGGGATCAGGATTACATTAATAACAGGTATAACCTAAATATGAGTCCAGTGTCAAAATACACATTGAATATAGACCTCTCGGTCTCTATGTAAATATAGTTAAATGTTTAAAAGAAAACTTATATATAAAAAAAATAAAAAGATTTAAAAAAAAAAGAATTTCACAGACTCACAACTCTCTGTGTGAAAAAATGTTTCCTCATCTCCGTTTTAAATCCGGCCACAGGGAGAATGGTCTCCAGTCTCCGGTCATGGGGAGAACGTGCAAACTCCACACAGACAGCACTTGATGCCAGGAGCAAACCCAGAGTCACTGGTACTGTGGGGCTGCAACTCTACCAGCTGCATAACTGTGCATTCCATAACCTCCTGCCTCAGATCTCACAATTATTAAATGGCTGCAAATCAGTGCAATCTTCTTAACTAAAAATAGTCTGGAGAAGGTTGGAAGATTGGAGTGAAGACATCTGCAAAAACTTGCTACTTCCATTGATTCCTTAGCTGAATTCCTTTTTTGTTTGTTTTGGCATTTCTGCTCCAATGTATTCTTTGCTATCAGCTTTTATTCGTCTTTGTCTCTCTCCTTGAATTAATATTGAATTTTCTGGGGGTAAATAAAAGGGTGGTGGGTCTATGGAACAAGCTGCCAGAGGAGGTAGTTGAGGCAGGAACTATCCCAACGTTTAAGAAACAGTCAGACAGGTACATGGATAGGACAGGTTTGGAGGGATATGGTCCAAATGCAGGCAGGTGGGATTAGTGTAGCTGGGATATGTTGGTCGGTGTGGACAAGTTGGGCCGATGGGCCTGTATCTACACTCTATGACACTATGACAATGACTGTATCTGGCATGTTACCTGGCCTGACAGATTGAAGATGTTTCTGAAGAAGTAAAGCTATTTGCCATATTTATTTTGAAAATGCTTTTGATATTAAACACCTGTCTACAAATATGCAAAACAGTTACTTCAGCTCGATTATTTGCAAACTTGAACATAAGTAGTTGGAGGGAGAGGACACGATGTCCCCCCAGGCCTGCCCTGCACTCAATGTTCATGGTTGATTGCAGCCTTCACACTGATCCTCACAACTCCTGACACCATTGTGGATCAAAAGTTTATTTTAACTTTGGATGCACTCGATGACTCACCATTCATCACTCTGCACATTTGCAAGTTTGGCATGCCAATATACTGCGCCTAAATATCGTCTAGGTTGTGGTTTATAATTTCAGACCTCGGTGTACGTGACAATTATAAACCACAATCTAGACGAAGGGTCCGATCCAAAACATCACCTCTCCCTTTTATCCAGAGATGCTGCCTGACCCGCTGAGTTACCCCTGCACTTTGTGTCTTGTTTTGAAAACCAGCATTTGCGCATCCTTGTATCCTCATTAACTTGGCATCATGTTTGCCACAGGCATTGTAGGTTCATAAGTTATAGGAGCAGAATTTGGCTATTCGACCCATTAAGTCTACTCCACTATTCAATTATGGCTGATCTATCTTTCCCTCTCAACCCCATTCTCCTGCCTTCTCCCCGTAACCCCTGACACACATACTCACCTATCGATCTCCGCCTTAAAAATATCCATTGACTTGGCCTTCACAGCAATCTGTGGCAATTAATTCCACGACTACATGCTATGAATGCCACAGGTTGAAGAGCTGATTTTTGCAGTGATATGTTATATGTTCTTCTACCCCCTTAATAACAGATTCCTGTATATATTGCCAATGGCAGAGTTCCTGTGACTGACATTTTAGATTCCTGCTCTCCGCTTTGCTTTATTTTTGTAAGCCAACATCTATAGTTCCTTGTGCCTGCACTGAAAAGCTTTAGCTAGCGTGCTATCCAATCAAATCAGATAACGCTTTACATAAATACAATCAAGCCAGTGGGAGGGTCTAGAACCAGAGGGCACAGCCTCAGAATAAAACAACGTACCTCTAGAAAGGAGAGGAGGAGGAATCTCTTTAGCCTCGGGGAGGGGGATCTGTGGAATTCATTGGGTATTTTTAAGGTGGAGATTGGCAGATTCTTGAATATTAAAGGTGTTAAATGTTATGGGGAAAAGGCAGGAGAATGGGATTGAGAGAGTAAAATAGATCCGCCATGATTGAAGGTCGGAGTAGACTTCATGGGTCAAGTGGCCTAGTTCTGGGAAAAAGCTGTTCCTGAGTTGTACATGCTTCTAAGCTTCTGTATCTTCTGCCCGACGTGAGCAGGGTGAAGGAATTGCCGTGGTGGGAAAGGTCCTTGATTATGTTGGCTGCTTCCCCGAGGCAGCATGAAGTGCAGATGGAGTCAATGGTGGGGAGTCAGGTCTGTGTGATGGACTGGGCTACATACACAACTGTCTGTAATTTCTTGCAGTCTTGTGCAGAGCTGTTTCCAAACATGCTACGATGCAATCGTGACAGTCTGCTTTCTCCGGTGCTTCTCAAAGAGCCAGAGTCATACAGTGTGGCCTAACTTGCCCACACGGACCAACATATCCCATCTATACTAGTCCCACTTGCCTGGTTTTGGCCCATATCCCTCTAAGCCTGTCCTATCCATGTACCTGCCTAAATGCCTCTTTAGAATCTATCAAAGTCGTTGGAGACATGCCACATTTTCTCTGGATATGTTGGTGTATTTTTGGCTGTTGCTTTTAGTTGGTCCATCTCAGCCTTTCCCTACAATCTACCTTTTCCTTTCCCTCATTACCATCTTCCCACATCTCTGCCCATATTATAGGCCTCACTTCTACAATGTGCATGTCTCCTGAAATTGCTCTTGCAAAGGGGGTCATTTAGAATGAAGCACGAGGGTGTTTCTTGTTTATTCTGTGAGAATAGTCAGATGTGAGCTGTTATCTAATTGTGTACGTCACCATGAAAACAACCTGTTGCTGAGAGAGTATATCTTTTGTGCAGAGATTAATGACCTGGGAAACACAGCCAGAAGGGATGGTGGAAGCAGCTTCAACTGTACGTTTTAAAGAGGATTGGATAAGGATTATTGGTTGGAAGCTGAGAAATGATATTAATGGGATTGATTAGAGACACAACGTGCTGGAGTAACTGAGCGGTTTCAGGCAGCATCTCTGGAGAAAAAGGATGGGTGATGTTTTGGATCAGGACCTTTCTTTAGACCAGACCCAAACCGCCATCCTTCCTTTTTCTCCAGGGATGATGCCTGACCCGCTCAGTTACTCCAGCACTTTGTGTCCATCTTCGGTATATACCGGCATCTGCAGTTTCTTTCTGCACACTTATTGGCATTGATTGGTTGATTGATTGAAGGATACAACATGGAACCAGGCCCTTCCGCCCACCGAGTCCACGCCGACTATCGATCACACTAGTTCTAGGTTATCTCACTTCCGCATCCATTCCCTACACACTGGGGACACACTGACCAATCTACCTACAAACCCGCACTTCTTTTGCATGTGGGAGGAAACCGGAGTACCCAGAAAAAACCCATGTGGTCACAGGGAGAATGTGCAAACTCCACCCACAGACAGCACCCGAGGTCAGGATCGAACCCTGTTATCTGGTGCTGTGAGTCAGCAGTTCCTCCCGCAGTGTCACTGTGGCGCCTACACAGACAGCCTGCAGATGCTTAATGGGATAAATAAAAGGAGCTTTTTCCCTGTACTATGCTATTTACAATTCCAAGATTTGCAGGTTTCCTTAGAAAAAGTCCAAGTGTCCTCAAATATCAATGTTTTATTCTTTTACATCAGCATCACATCACAGTAGCCCAGGAATTATTTAACTCATTTAAAATACTTATCCAATACTTTTCTAAAACATGACAGTGAAATGAATATTTCATTGGCTGCAAAGTGCTTTCGGATGACCTGAAGTATTAACCTGACACTTGTAGGAACGCAAGCCTTTCCTTTTTGTGCTTTTAATGCAGCCAAACATAGCGGCTGACTCATGCACAGAGAAAATGTCTTGCAAAATGCAGTGAGTGAAAGTGACTCATTAATCTGCTGTTGATATACACAAAATGCTGGAGTAACTCGACGAGACAGGCAGCATCTCTGGAGAGAAGGAATGGGTGATGTCTGAAGAAGGGTCTCGAGCCGAAATGTCACCCATTCCTTCTCTCCAGAGATGCTGCCTGTCCAGCTGAGTTACTGCAGCATTTTGTGTTTATCTTTGGTTTAAACCAGCAGCAGTTCCTTACTACACATTTAATCTGCTGTTGATGTTGATTGAGGAAAGTGTCGTCCAAGATTACATACTTCAGTGCTTGTGGAGAGCCGTGAACCTATACCCTTCTGTCCCAGCAGGCAAGTGAAGCACTGCTGAGCTTTACAACAGCATTGCCAAAGCCAAACTTGGAACAAATTCAACAATTCAGCCTAGCGCTACTCCCACCATTTGTAAAGCTCTACCCTCATATATAAGAACATTCGCATTGTCCTGTTTATGGAATTCTAAGAGGCTGCAGCATTCTCAAGGTTGGGAACAAGCTAAAAGATCAACAGTGAAATGCTTCCAATGTTATTGTGAGCTTCACCCGACATGAGCTGTAGTTGTGTAACAGTTGCTCTGCAGTGTCATAAATATAATACCCCCTCTTGTTCCAAAACTCCTTGTAAAATTACAAAGCTTTTATTAATAAAGGACTTCAAAGATTGTAAAATATCCCACAACCATATTTGGTCAAAAGCTGATGTTAAGCCACATCAACATAGAACAGTGCAGTACAGGAACAGGCCCTTCAGCCCACGATATCTGTGCTGGACATGATGCCCAAGTTAAACTAATTTCCTCTGCCTGCATGTGATCCATATCTCTCCATATCCATGTGCCTATCTGAAATCCACTTAAACACCATTATTGTATCTGCCCCTGTTAGCATGTCCAAGGCACCTACCACTATATGCCTTTATACATATATGTGTGTGTGTGTGTGCATGTGTGTGCTTGTGCGTGTGTGTATGTATGATATCTATGCAGATGCATATGTATATGTATACACAAACACACATTATACACACACACACACACACACACACACACACACACACACACACACACACACACACACACACACACACACACACACACACACACACACACACATACATTTATGGAATGAACGGCAAGGCTCATTGCCTCCTTCATGGCCAGAGTGAGCACCACCGGAAATTGGAGGAGCAGCACCTCATATTCCGCTTGGGCAGTCTGCACCCTAGAGGCATAAACATTGAATTCTCCAATTTCCGGTAGCCCTTGCTGTCCTCCCCTTCTCAGCTCTCCCTCAGCCCTCGGGCTCCTCCTCTTCCTCTTCCTCTTTCCTTTCTTCTCCTTTCTTCTCCCCCCCCTCCCCCACCCTCCACCAGCCTGAAGAAGGGTTTCAGCCCGAAACGCTGCCTATTTCCTTCGCTCCATAGATGCTGCTGCACCCGCTGAGTTTCTCCAGCACTTTTGCCTACCGGCAAGGCTCATAGGTTGGGCACTTATTAAAGTCAAAGTGGCTGGTGTTGGCACAAGAGCTCAGAATTGGAGGATTTCAACAGTCTCTGAATGGAAGAAATTACAGAGAAGGGGAGGTGTATGGCAATGTAGGGATTTGAAGAGATGTCAGTGAAGTCCAGTGAGATCAGGGGGTGGTGGGTAGTAGGATAATACAGAGATGGGTAACAGAGCTTCGGTCATCCTGACGCTTATGAAGATGTGAGCTGAGAAGAGAGAGCATTAGGAATAGCTTATCCTTGAAGGAAACAAAGAAGTGGATCAGGTTCAAGTCAATATGGTTCAAGTCAATCAGGTTCAAGCCAAACGTGGGCAAATGGGACTAGCTTCGGAAGGGCATCTTGGTCGGCATGGATGAGTTGGGCCAAAGGGCCTATTTCCGTGCTGTATGACTATGACTAGGGCAAAAAATTAAGACTCCAATTCCCAAATGTCAGGTGATCAATGTAGAAGTTTGGGAGCTCAGTAGTGAGAGGGAAGAGATCATATGATGCAACCTTCAGGAACATGTCCATTCAGAGTTTGGTTTAGTTTTGCTTGGTTTAGTTCAGTTTGGTTTAGTTTAGTTTAGATTAATTTGATTTAGTTTAGTTTCATTTAGCATATTGTCACATGTACCAAAGTACGGGGAGAAGCCTTTTTGTTGCGTGCTATCCAGTCAACAGAAATACTACACATGCTTACAATCAAGCTGACCACAGTGTACAGATACAGGATGAAGGGAATAATATTTAGTGCAAAATAACATTAATAAAAGACAGATTAAATATATTCCGAAGGTCTCGAATGTGGAAGATGGAAAGTCGGGATCGCTCTCTATTTGTTGGTAGGATGGTGATGGGATGGTTCAGTTGCCTGATAACAATTGGGAATAAACTGTCCCTGAATCTGGAGATATGCGTTTTCGCACTTCTGTACCTCTTCTCTGATAGGAGAGGGGAGAAGAAGGGTGAGACACTTCCTTGATTATGCTGGTGGCCTTGCCGAGGCAGCGTGTGGTGTCGATGGCGTCAATGGAAGGGAGTTTGGTTTGCGTGATGGTCTGGGCTGCATCCGCAATTCTCTGCAATTCCTTGCAATCGTGGTTGGAGCTGCTTACAAGAGTTGGCAGTCTTCAGTGCCTCTGTGACCACCAAGGGCGCCGGGGAGATTCTGAGTCCATGCCCTCTGGTCCTAGACTCTCCCACCAGTGGAAACATGATCTCCACATCCACTCAATCCAGACCTTTCACTATTCGGTGAGTTTCAAGTAGCTTCCCCTCATTCTGCCAAACTCCAGCGGGTACAGGCCCAGTGCTGTCAAAGGCTCATAAGACGATAACCCAATCATCGCCGGGATCATCATCGTAACCCTACTCTGGAGCAAAGCCAGCACATCCTTCCTCCGATATGGGGCCAAAACTGCTCACAATTCTCCAAATGTGGTCTGACCAGCGCCTTATAAAGCCTCAGCATTACATCCCTGTTTTTATATTCTGGTCCTCTCAAAATTAATGTTCACATTCTTCCTGTCTAGCAACAAGTGTATCATAAATTAATGAGGATTTGGGCTGTGGAAGTTGGGGTTGTGACTTCTCTAACCCTAAAGCCCCTGCCCCTCTTGGGCAGCCTCCACCGCGACTTCTGGCGAGTTTGCCCGAGACCCATAGTCGCGGCAAGGTCGCCACGAGGTCGTAGGAGGTCTTCGTCACTCTCCTTCACGGTCGAGAGTGGCCTCCGCGTAGTCGAAATATCAGCTAGGTCGCGCCGTATTTTTCAAGATGTTACAAAATTGACCGCGACTAAAATTAGGTCGCCGTGGGAGAAATCAACCTTTTTTTAGTCATAGGTCTAGTCAAAGCTGATCGTAGTAGGTCGTGAAGCTAGTCGTAGGTAGTCAAAGGTAGTCGAAGGTAATAGCTCCGGGGTGAAAAAAAGGTCAGTAGGAAAAAAGGTCATTTAAACAGCAGAACGTCACCTCTTTCACTCCATGGCATGTTCATTCATAGCTGGAGAGTTTTTTGAAGAGGAGACTTGTGTTTTAGAGATGGCACCAAAAAGGCAGCAGCACAGGGTGAGGGCACAACCCTCAAAAAAACCTGCCATGCAGGTGTTGCCCACCCAGGAGGAGGAGTGGCAGGAGGTGATGCCACAGGAGGTGATCGTGCAGGAGGAGGTAGCCCTGCATGAGAGACCCCCAGAGGAGGAGACTAGGTTGGTAGTGTATGTCCCCACCACCCCATCCTTCACTGCCTCATTTGAAGCAGCAAAGCAGCCCTTTCTCCGGTGTCTGACACAGCATCAGAGGCAGATGCCCCATTGGTGGTGAGGGAGGGCTGGAGGAAGGTTATGCCCTACACCTTCACCAGGCAGCAGGAGGGGGACCTTGAGGAATGTTTCCAGCAGAATGCCATCCTGTACGATAAGGAAAATGAGGGGTACAGGGACAGGGATAAGAATGGCATGCTTGCCATCCACTGTCCCACATGTGTGTTTAACCACTCTCTTCCAATCAACTGGTGTACTGGGACAGTCCATCACATCATCTCCATTCACCCATTGAGACCTCTTCTTGTGCTTCCACTTCACCCTTGCTTTTCCCCTTCTTCCTTTCTTAAAAGGCTGCTGTAGCAAAAGGGCTACTGCAAACAGCAGTAGTTGTATTTTTACTAACATCCTCCAAACTAGTTCCTTCCTTGCTTGCATGGTTCAGAATGATTTAAAAAAAAACCCTGGGAGGCATTTTTTAGTGAGAAAAAAATGCAGACATTACATCATTTTATCAGGTGATCATTTGAGCTGTAGACACTCGTCACTGGTCATTGTTGGTTTTCAGTGTGGTCCTCTGAGGTGGAAGGGGGTCGTGCTCATTCACGGACCAATTTGCCAGAGACCATCCTCGAGTAAAACGTACATGGTCGAAGCTAGTCTTAAACATAGTCGAAGGAGGTCGAAGGAGGTCTTCATAGTCGAGGGAGGTCTTCAACATAGTCACAGGAGGTCGTACACATAGTCGAGGAAGGTCGTAGGTCACCGCAACCTTGATTTTTTTTTTAGTTGCTTAAGGTAGCCAGAGGCCACGGTGGAGGTCGCCCAAGTGGGACATGGCTTAAGGGATATGATAAGTTGGGCACATTGGAAAAGATGGAGCGATACATAGGGGTAGTTGAGAGCACAGGGCTACTTTAGCATGTTAAAATGTACCTTGATCTTTAAATACATGGCCATGCACTGCAGTGATAGAATAGCATCAAGGTTGTGTTACTGGATGAGTAATTAATTTCAGTTTAGAGATACAGTGCGGAAACAGGCCCTTCGGCCCACGGAGTCTGCACCGACCAGCGATCATCCCGTATACCAGCACCAGGGACAACTTTTAAGATTTTTACTAAAGCCAATTAACTTCCAAACCTGTACATCTATGGAGTATGGGTGGAAACAAGAACACCCAGAGAAATCCATGTGGTCAAGTTCAAGTGAGTTCAAGTGAGTTTATTGTCATGTGTCCCTGATAGGACAATGAAATTCTTGCTTTGCAACAGGGAGAATGTACAAACTGTGTACAGACAGCACCCGTAGTCAGGATTGAACCCGGCTCTCTGGCACTGTTAAGGCAGCAGCTCTACTGCTGCACCACTTTGCTACCCATTTAATTAATTAAGACAGAGACACAAGGAAACACAGATTCTGGAATCTTGAGCAAAGCATAAAGTGCTGAAGGAACTCAGCAGGTCAGGTAGCATCTGATGAGGAAACATACTGGCGACCTTTCAGGTTGGGACTCTTCTTCAGACTGATCAATTCACTCCTGTGTAATCAATTGACACTGGATACTGATTAAGAAGATACAAGTTTAACTACTGCTGTGGCAACTGTTGAATAAAACAAAATGGAATTAAAAGGAAAATTGTTAATGATAGCGCTGATTTTAAGTCTAAAGAAATGTAGTAAAACTTGCATCAGGGTATAAAAGGGAGAGATAAAAGGAACTGCAGATGCTGGAATCCTGCGTAGAACAGAAAGTGCTGGTGTAAGTCAGCGGGTCAAGCACGTGCCAGGGGAACTTGGACACATACATCTGAAGAAGGATCCTGAGACAAAACGTTATCTAACCATGTCCTCTGGCGATGCAATGGTTCAATGGTGCTTTTATTGTCACATGGGCAAATTGCTAACACAGTGAAGTTCTTTGTGATACAAACAGTCCAGAAAAGTATTACCATACCCTCGATCCCCAATTAGCAAGTGCAGAGAAATAGTCTACTGAGCCTACGTAGATGAGGTGCTATGTTTTTGTATCAATTTGAAAGTCCATGCTCAAATTGTTATGAGCGGTACCTGTTCCAGGCAAGTCCCAGGCTGATGCGGGCCGCCAGCCATCTCCTTCCTCATTCCCTCTCCTCACCCGTGCACCTTTGTTCTGCCTGACCCGCTGAGTTACTTCAGCATTTTCTGTTCTGGCTGGACTGGCATATGATGAAAGAATGGATCGACGGGGCTTATATCCTCTGGAATTTAGAAGGATGAGAGGAGATCTTATAGGAGATCTTATAGAAACGTATAAAATTATTAAGGGTACTGGACAGGCTTGATGCAGGAAAAATGCTCCCAATGTTGGGGGAGTCCAGAACCAGGGGTCACAGTTTAAGAATAAGGGGTATGCCATTTAGGACTGAGATGAGGAAAAACTTCTTTGCCTAGAGAGTTATGAATCTGTGGAATTCCCTGCCACAGAAGGCAGTGGAGGCAAATTCTCTGGATGTGTTCAAGAGAGAGTTGGATACAGCTCTTAGGGTAACGGATTCAAGGGATATGGGGAGAAAGCAGGAACGGGGTAGTGATTTGGGATGATCAGCCATGATCATATTGAATGGAATGGCGGTGCTGGCTCGAAGGGCCAAATGGCCAACTCCTGCACCTAATTTCTATGTTTCTATGTTTCTAACTTACAAACCTGCCATTCTTTGTGTAGGAAGGCACCAGACGAAAACCCACACAGGTCACTGTGGACTGTGGACTTTTTCTTTGTGTAAATGGCGCCAAAATAAGGTGACTTGTGCATTTGTGATCAGTGCAACAAGAATTTCACTGTGCAGTGTTCACGTGACAGTAAAGAACCATTAAGCCATTCGTGGGTGTCTGGAATGCGTTGCAAAGGATGTGGTGGAGGCAGATACAATAGTGGTGTTTAAATCGGCACATGTATATGCAGGGAATGGAGGGATATGGATCATGTGCAAACAGAGGAGATTAATTTCTTGGCATCTTATTCAGCGCAGACATTAGGAGTTGGTTGGGTCTATATCTGTGCGGTACAGTGCCATTTTCTATGTTCTATCATCTAATCTGTGATTGTCATCCATCCCTTACACAAAACCCAAGGCTCAGCATTGTGTGGTGACTGAGCTCCATTCGAAGATTTAAGGAAAAGCATGTTTGTTGCAGTTTGCACTAACTATTTGGAAATAAAAAAACATAACATGTTCACAATACTTCGCAGGTCAGGTTGCCTTTGAAGATACTGCTGAGTTTTACACGCTCAAAAGTATTTCCTGATTTTGTTTCTAATTTAGCTATCCAGCATCTGCTGTTTCCTTTCGATTTCCAGGGTTTGACTGATTAGCTGGCGATGTTGGATCCAACGTTTCTAAATCTTTACTTTATTTACAGATATGGAAACAGGCCCTTCGGCCCACCGAGTCCATGCCGACCATCGATCACCCGTTCACAATAGTTCTATGTAATCCCACTCTCGCATCCACTCCCTACACAATAGAGGCAATTTACAGAGGCCAATTAACCTGCAAAAACACGCACGTCTTTGGGATGTGGGAGGAAACCGGAGCAATCTCTCCTCATAATGGTAATGCTCCATCCCGGGCAATTTAGGTCTTAGTTTTAGTTTTAGAGATACAGTGTGGAAACAGGCCCTTCGGTTCACTGAGTCCACTACATCCAGCGATCACCCCTCCACCACTTCTATTCTACACACTAGGAACAATTTACAGAAGCCTATAAACTCGCACGTTTTTCAAATGTGGGAGGAATGCGGAGCACCTGGAGGAAACCCACGCGGTCACAGGGAGAACGAGCAAATTCCACACAGAAAGTACCCCAGATCAGGATTGAACTGGGGTCTCTGGCACTGTGAGGCAGTGGCTCTATCACTTGCTCTATTGTGCTGCCCATAACTTTGTTTCCATGTTCCTACTAATGATTATCCTTAGCTGCCATATATTGTTCACTTGTAAGAAAAGACATCTAAATTATTGCTTTCCAACCAGACTAAGCTTGATGTAATAGTGTGTGTAACAACCACTTAACCATTCATTTAACTTATGCTAAATTTATTTTAGAGTTACTGTGTCATACAGCACAGAAAGAGGCCCTTTGTACACACTCAATCCATGCTGATTAGTTCGGTTTTAAAACTGAGTCTGTCCCATTTGTCTTTAGTTGACTCATATCCCTCGAAGCATTCCTTATCTTTTGGGCAGCACAGTGGCGTAGCTGGCGGACCTGCTGCCTCACAGTGCTAGAGATCCAGGTTCAATCCTGACCTTGGGTGCTGTCTGTGTGGAGTTTGCACGTTCTCTCTGTGACCATGTGGGGTTCCGCTGCATGCTCTGGTTTCCTCCCTCATCTCAAAGACGTGCGTGTTTGTAGATAAATTGCCCCCCTCTATAAATTGCCCCTTGTGTGTAGGGAGTGGATGAGAAAGTGAAATAAAATTGAACTAGTGTGAACAGGTGATCGATAGTCAGCGAGGACTTGGTGGGCTGAAAATGTATCTTTAAGATTTATCTTCCAAGATGGACACAAAAAGCTGGAGTAACTCAGTGGGTCTGACCCTTCTCAGCCCGAAACATCACCCGTTCCTTCTATCTAGAGATGTTGCCCGTCCTGCACAGTTACTCCAGCATTTTGTGTCTATCTTCGGTGTAAATCATCATCTGGACTTCCTTCCTATATATATCTTCCAAGATGTATGTTTAACGAAACTATCTATGTACCTGTCTAAATGACTTAATTGTTGCTATTACACCTGCTTCTACAGCAGCACCCTAGTGAAGAAATCCCTCTCACCTTGAATTTATGCCCTCTAGTTCTGCACTTTTATACCCAAGGAAAAAGCCTCCTGGCATCTAAGGAAATGGGCCAAATGTAGGTAGGTGGGACTGTAGGTAGGTAGATGGGGCACCTTGGACAGCATTCACAATTGGTTGGAATCCTATTCACAACTACATTAAACGCTTACAAGACAGCATCACGTGTTTGAGATTGAACCCGGGTCTCTGGCGCTGTGAGGTAGCAGCTCTTCCAGACCCTGTATTAATGCAACTCTTTCCTTTCTTTAGCTAGGTCACCTGATAGGGGCCTTTTTCAGTGAATGCTTTAGGCTGCTCTGATTAATTTACCTTTAATTAGGAATGCTAAAGTGCATTCCCAATTAGCCTGGTTCTTTGAAATAGATATTTTAAACCCTCCGTGCTTTGTGGATTTCCTTAGCTGGCAGTTGCTTTGTGTACAGACCTTGGAGATCGGGCTTGTTCAGTTGACAAATTATCTTTTGGCAACCTCTCTCAGTCCTTAATCAATGTCTAGACATGCAAAATGTTGAACAGAAATCAGACATGGGAAGCACATGGCTGAAATCAACTACAGTGCTGAGGTGTTCACAACTTCAACGTGTTTTCGATCCAACTGCCGCTGCTTGTTCTGCTTTACTGTTGCTCTTTGCTCGATCTGTCTTTTAGTGGACGTTCCAATTTGCTCTGTTAAATGAGTGACCTCCAATTTAGTGACACAAGGAACTGCAGGTGATGAAATCTTGAATAAAACTAAACTGCTGGAAGAACTCAACGGGTCAGGCAGCATCTGTGGAGGGAATGGACGGGCAATGTTTTGGGTCTGGACCCTTTTTTCAGACTGATTATAGTAGGAGGCAGAACGCTGGAAGAGAGGTGGGGGCAGGACCAAGCCAGGCAGGTTATTATTGTTATTCTATAACCATCTTAACTGGGGTCAAGGAAAGAGCGTTCATGTCGCGGCCCTGTTTTCACCAATCTTTCCACCACCACGCACAAGATGCACAAGAAGCGCAAGACAGACACCATTGTATGCAGATGCTGAGAAATGTGTTCAGTTCTGGCTGTACAACTAATCTTGTGTGTGGACTCCAAGAAGAAGAAGAAGAAGAAGACCATCTTAACTATCATTAATACAATGTCCATACTCAACTTCACTCCTACCATTGAGAAGAAGGTACAGTAGTCTGACTGTACCAGGTTAAAAATAGTAGAAACAAGGAACTGCACATGCTCGTAAATACAAAAAATAGACACAAAGTGCTGGAGGAACCCAGCAGAACAGACAGCATCCTGGAGAACAGGGATAGGTGATGTTTCGGATCGGGAACATTCTTAAGGACTTAGGTATTCTTCAAGAATAGCATCTTCCCAACCGTCAGACACAACACTAACCTCTACTCTGAACTTCTTGTTTTCTGGTTATCAATCATTTTTGTTGTTTATTACATACAGTATCATCTATGTAGGTATGTTGCAAAACTTACCTTTAGCGGCGCTGCACTTCTGCCGCTCCCCGTGTGCGCGACTTTAGCGCCTTTCAGAGGGGGGCGGGCTTAAAGTGCCGTTTTTCAACAGGCAGGACAAATCGATGAATGTCGGGCGATTTCGTTGCGGAAGAAAAATCGCTCCAACATTTCATCAATGAAGGTATTTTTAAATTACTCTAAATTATTTATTAACTAGAGTAATTTAAAAATCACCTTCAAAAGCCGTGAGAACAGACAACCGGAAGGATTTTCCGTAGGGGAGAAAAAAAGGTAAATAGTTTATTTTTATATTAAAAGTTGGTTTTTCGGGAGGCTTTAATAATATTTTTATGTTGCGAAATGGGTTCCCAAAAAATGTATGAACAAACAGTATTTTCCCCCCCGACTTCACCGCTAACCGCAACGTTCTAATCCACCGCATTCCACTAAAACCCACTCGCTCGTTGATTTAAATGGCCATTAATTTACAGGCATAAAACACTAAATTCCTTCCATTTGGCCCAGAAATTCATGAAAATGAGATTTAAAAATTATGTTATATTGTGGATTATTGTGTGAATGTTATTTGGACACTTAGGCAATTTTAAAAAGTTTATCTTTTCTTAAGAAATTGATAGATGTTTAGATCTACTCATTGAATTTTGTAATTAGCTACAATTAGATAACTAACTAATTATATGCTTTAATTTCAGGTAATCCAAGTAAGATTGTTTAATATTTGTTTCAGAATGCTTCAATCTATAATAACTGAAAATTTCATTGAGTTCTCTTAATTTTTAAGAAAGTTATGGACTTTTAACTTTTCCAGATCACAGCTTTTGAGTTAAGTCAATTGAAAGGCAATGGGAAGCAAGATGCTCATTTCCGAGTATGAAAATGGCCATAACTTTCTTAATACTGAAGATATGAAAGTAAATTAGGTGTCAAATTAAACTTCTTTTTATGCTTTATCTGATGGGATAAATTGCAGACTTGATTTTTAAAATCTCAAAATTTTGTAACATTGCTAATCTATGTGTTTAAGAAGGAACTGCAGATGCTGGAAAATCGAAGGTAGACAAAAGTGCTGGAGAAACTCAGCAGATGCAGCAGCATTTATGGAGCGAAGGGTTTCGGCCCGAAACGTTGCCTATTTCCTTCGCTCCATAGATGCTGCTGCACCCGCTGAGTATCATCTATGTGTATTGTGTTTACAGGCCTATTAAGCTGCTGATGTAATAATTGTTGTTGTTAGTACATGGAGTCATATAGTCTTCAGCATTAAACAGGACATTCGGCCCCAACTTGACCACACCGGTCAACATGTCCCATCTAATCTAGACCCACCTGCCAGCATTGGGCTCATATCCTTCTAAATCTGTCCTATGCAAGTACCTGCCTAAATGTTTCTTAAACGTCACTATAGTACTTGTATAAACTACCTTCTCTGGCAGCACACTCTACACCCACCATCCTTTGTGTAAAAAAGTTACCTCTCAGGTGGGTACATCGATAGGACAGGTTTAGAGGGTTATGGGCAAAACATTTGGCAAGTTGGGCCAAAGGTCCTGTTTCCATGCTGAAAGACTCTATGACTTTGACTCTAACCATTCTTTTATGCCCATTCTTCTTTGCAAAATAGCTCAAGCTCAGTCAGATTGGATGGAGAGCGTCTGTGAACAGCAATTTTCAAGTCTTGCCAGGGATTCGCAATTCGATTTAGGTCTGGACTTTGACTGGGCCATTCTAACACATGAATATGCTTTGATCTAAACCATTCCATTGTAGCTCTGGCTGTATGTTTAGGGTTGTTGTCCTGCTGGAAAGTGAACCTCCGCCCCAGTCTCAAGTCATTTGCAGACTCTAACAAGGTTTTCTTCCAAGATTGCCCTGTATTTGGCTCCATCCATCTTCCCATCAACTCTGACCAGCTTCCCTGTTCCTGCTGAAGAAAAGCACCCCCACAGCATGATGCTGCCACCACTATGTTTCACAGTGGGGATGGTGTGTTCAGGGTGATGTGCAGTGTTAGTTTTCGGCCACACATAGCGTTTTGCATTTTGGCCAACAATGGCTTTCTTCTTGCCACTCTTCCATAAAGGCCCGATTTGTGGAGTGCACGACTAATAATTGTCCTGTGGACAGATTCTCCCACCTGAGCTGTGGATCTCTGCAGCTCCTCCAGAGTTACCATGGGCCTCTTGGCTGCATCTCTGATCAATGCTCTCTTTGCCCGGCCTGTCAGTTTAGGTGGACGGCCATGTCTTGGTAGATTTGTAGTTGTGCCATACTCTTTCCATTTTCGGACGATGGACTGAACAGTGCTCCGTGAGATGTTCAAAGCTTGGAATATTTTCTTATAACCTAACCCTGCTTTAAACTTCTCCACAACTTTATCCCTGACCTGTCTGGTGTGTTCCTTGGGCTTCATGATGCTGTTTGTTCACTAATGTTCTCTAACAAACCTCTGAGGCCTTCACAGAACAGCTGTATTTATACTGAGATTAGATTACACCCAAGTGAACTCTATTTACTAAATAGGTGACTTCTGAAGGCAATTGGTTGCACTGGAATTTATTTAGGGGTATCAGAGTAAAGGGGGCTGAATACTTTTGCACGCCACACTTTTCATTTTTCTATTTGTAAAAATATTTGAAAACCATGTATCATTTTCCTTCCACTTCACAATTATGCGCCACTTTGTGTTGGTCTATCATATAAAATCCCAATAAAATACATTTATGTTTGTGGTTGTAACGTGACAAAATGTGGAAATGTTCAAGGGGTATGAAAACTTTTGTAAGCCACTGTATCTTCATTGAGATGACATTTTGCCCTTTGGTTCCTCATGCCAACGTGCATGACTGCGCAGTTCCCTACATTAAGCTCCGTTATAGATTTTCTCTCATCAATCCAGCCTATCTGTACCCAGATGCCTTCTCCCAATGTCCTCGTCACAACATGTCCTCCCACTTATCTTTATAACATCAGATAAGTGATACCTTATCTCCTGAATAATTGAGGTCACCATTAGTTCCATCCCACCAGCATGAAAAAGATCACATTCCCAATTTCCGTCTTCAAAGTGGTTTTCAACCCATATTAAAATACTTTTCCTAATAGCGTTAGTTATTATATTAAGAGACCACTCATTTTTAAGGTTTAGGTTTAAGGTTTTATTATTGTCACATATATCAATATAGTGAAGTCCTTCTTTGCTGCTATCCAGTTAGCAAAAGTGGAATGTATATTTTAGTGGTTTAGATTTAGGTTTATTATTGTCATGTGTGCCAAAATACAATGAAAAGCTTTTCTTTGCATGGGTTGGGTAGATAATTATGGATTATCTACCCAATCAAATCAGATAATGCCTCTCATGAGTTTGTACACCACGTGTTGTCGTGCGTAAATCAGAAAACGTTAGCAGGCAGGTACAGCGGCAGAGAACCAGATTCGATCTTGACTAGCGGTGCTGTCTGGGTGGAGTTGATACGTTCTCCCCGTGATCGCGTGGGTTTTCTCAGTCTGCTCTGGATTCCTTCAACAAAGACATACAGGTGTGCAGGTTAATTGGCTTCGGTGAAAATAGTAAAAATTGTCCCAGGTGTGTCTCACTTCCTCTTCTCCCCTCTCCCATCAGGCAAGAGGTATAGACATTTGGAAACACACATCTCCAGATTCAGGGAAAGTTTCTTCCCAGCTGTAATCAGGCAACTGAACCATCCTATCACCAATGAGAGAGTGGTCCTGATCTATTATCTATAACATGGAAACAATAGACAATAGGTGCAGGAGTAGGCCATTCAGCCCTTCGAGCCAGCACCGCCATTCAATGTGATCATGGCTGATCATCCCCAATCAGTACCCCGTTCCTGCCTTCTCCCCATATCCCCTGACTCCGCTATTTTTAAGAGCCCTATCTAGCTCTCTCTTGAAACCTTCAGACTAATTTTAATCAGACTTTATCTTGCACTGAATGTTATTCCCATTATCCTGTATCTGTTGACAGCTCAATTGTAATCATGTGTAGTCTTTCCAATGACTAGATAGCACCCAACAGAAACCTTTTCACTGTACCTTCGCACATGTGACAATAAACAAAACTAAGCTAAACTAAACTGGTCTTCTCATTGAAGTGATAGCACGCAACAAAAAGCTTTTCACTGTTTTTACTGTACCTCGGTATACTTGACAATAATAAACTAAACTAAACATTGTAATTCGTCATCCTGGCTTTGACTCGGAAATGCTTTGTACTTGTAATAGTGAGATTAAACGAGAACTTACCAGTTTGAAGTTTGATCGTTATTTTATGAGGAGTTACGATGAGCGATTACGTGAAGACGGCCGTCCCCACGCATGCGCGTCAATCTTCACAGCAGCGGTATGAAATCACAGAAAAGAGTTGTTGAACTAAACTAGTAAGATTAGAGTTGACTAGAACTTACAGAAAGATCGTTATGTTACGAGGGTCGGGAGCGGAGGGCACGTAATCGCTCATCGTAACTCCTCATAAAATAACGATCAAACTTCAAACTGGTAAGTTCTCGTTTAATTTTACTATTATACTTCGGAGTCATGTGAGTGACTACGTGAAGATGTTGAAGTTCGGTGATTTCATGCTGTGGAAAAAACGAGTCCACACAAGCACGACTGCATCAGTTGACCACAGATAAGGGAAACATTCATAATGCATACATACATGACATAGATTTAAAAACAGGCTGATGTTGATAAATGAACAAACAATAATAACAGTAACCTTCTCATCTGAGGGGAAACTATAAAATAGAATCTAAAATAGAGTTGGCAAATACCCCTGGTTTGGCAATGGGTTAAAATAAAATGTTGGACACCTCGTTCGTTAGACCATCCTGCAGTTGACAGGGTGTGGTCCAGAGGACCGCACATAACCCTTGCTGCTGGTGTTGTAGCAGCCTTGGTGGAGTGAGACTAGAAATCAGTATGTACTCCTGTATAGCCAAAAACCTTGCATGCCCACCTGGAGATGGTCTGCGAGGTTTTTGGATATCAGAGTAGTATCAGAGCCTCTAAGGCTCTAGATGACCTTGACGTAATGTTGTAAATGTGTGACCACATGTAACCGAAGGTGCATGGGGCATGTAAACATTAATTCTGATATCGCAGGTGTAACGATCCCGTCCATTCGCAATTTTTGTAATGACTGGACCCGTGCGCTGAGGGCAGCGCCAGGGAATAACCTATCTATGAGAGCCGAACCAAAGATAGAGATATAGCTGGAGCCCCATGGTGAATAAATGTTAACACAATGTCAATATCACATACTTCCGTGTAATTGGGTCTAGAAGGACTTGTGTTAATGATATGCTAAATAATGGACACCAGATGGTGAACCAGACAGACGGGTCCCACTTCCTGCAGCAACTATGATGAGAAGCACGTTGGGTACAGTTAATTGGATTATAACTTAATTTATTGTCAAAGCCATAGAAAATGAACTCTAAAATGTCAGTGTCCATGCCGCATTATATGTAAGATAACATTTAAACAGAAAACGCTTCCTATCTCCTGAAGAGGCGAAATACTGCTTTTTTGGTGCTATCCCTGCACGCTGCACTCTGCAGTGAGACATATAACCATAACCATATAACAATTACAGCACGGAAACAGGCCTTTTCAGCCCTTCAAGTCCGTGCCGACCATTTATTTTCCCCTAGTCTACCTGCACTCAGACCATACCCCTCCATTCCCTTCCCGTCCATATACCTATCCACTTTCCTTTTAAATGTTAAAATCGATCCTGCCTCCACCACTTCTGCAGGAAGATCATTCCACATAGCCACCACTCTCTGAGTAAAGAAGTTCCCCCTCATGTTACCCCTAAACTTCTGTCCCTTAATTCTCATGTCATGCCATGAGAATTATGGGAAGGACATTATTGCCATAGAGGGAGTGCAGAGAAGGTTCACCAGACTGATTCCTGGGATGTCAGGACTGTCTTATGAACAAAGACTGCATAGACTCAGTTTATACTCTCTAGAATTTAGGAGATTGAGAGGGGATCTTATAGAAACTTAAAACATTCTTAAGGGGTTGGACAGGCTAGATGCAGGAAGGTTGTTCCCGATGTTGGGGAGGTCCAGGACAAGGGGGTGACAGCTTAAGGATAAGGGGGAAATCCTTTAGGACCGAGATGAGAAGGACTTTTTTCACACAGAGAGTGGTGGGTCTCTGGAACTCTCTGCCACAGAGGGTAGTTGAGGCCAGTTCATTGGCTATATTTAAGAGGGAGTTAGATGTGGCCCTTGTGGCTAAGGGGATCAGAGGGTATGGAGAGAAGGCAGGTACGGGATACTGAGTTGGATGATCAGCCATGATCATATTGAATGGCGGTGCAGGCTCAAAGGGCCGAATGGCCTACTCCTGCACCTAATTTCTATGTTTCTATGTTTCTATGCCCTCTTGTTTGAATCTTTCCTACCCTCAATGGGAAAAGCTTATCCACGTCAATTCTGTCTATACCTTTCATCATTTTAAAGACCTCAATCAAGTCCCCCCTTAACCTTCTGCGCTCCAAAGAATAAGGACCTAACTTGTTCAACCTTTCTCTGTAACTTAGTTGCTGGAACCCAGACAACATTCTAGTAAATCTCCTCTGTACTCTCTCTATTTTGTTGACATCCTTCCTATAATTAGGCAACCAAAATTGTACACCATACTCCATAATTGGTCTTACCAATCCCTTGTACAATTTTAACATTACTTCCCTACTCCTATATTCAATGCTCTGATTTATAAAGGCCGCACACCAAAAGCTTTCTTTACCAGACATACATGGATCAGTCTGATAGTCTGACAGCCCGAGCCGCAGGAGCGGTCTTCCCAGATTCTGTAAAGCAATGAATTGATTAATCATGTAGAGACTGGTTCCCCGAATCCCAGGCTGAACCAGCAAAGTTTTATGTTTAGGGTTCTATTATTGTTCCCAACATTTGCGGGAAACCATGGCTGCGTAGGCCAGTCAGACAGTACGAGAACCCTGAATGCGGGATCTTGCTGAATTATTGCAAGCCCCGACGGATGAGGCAAAATAGAGAAACCACATAAAAGAACATTCCTCCCCCGTGTAGCGAGAATTAGCCTACATGCAAACATATCGATATTGGGTGCCATCGAGCCATAGATCCTAAAATGCTTTGTGATCCAACATCAATACTGTGTTGTCATTGATTTTGCATGATGATACACCACAGCCAAAAAAGATTGGGTAAATTATGACAGGATACTTTGACTTTATTGCATCCATGTGACTAACATATGTCACCACCACAGTGTATCAACTTGGAACTGAGCATGCAGGTTTTGCATATTCGCACAATAACCCATAGTATGCACCTAGTGTCTATAGGTAGTTGATACCAATAACTGAAGAATTGGTGATTCATACAAATCTCATCCGCCTTCGTTACTAGAGATGGCATTTGTGATTTTTCATCTTTGAGCTCTAGCATCTGTAAGTAATATAACTGAAGATTATTTGACTAAAACTACTGGAGCAATGCTGAATATAGTTCAACCACCATTGTGCCTTTGGTAGCCTCAGCTGATAATAGCATCGGTCTGTTTACAATGACCTATATGGCACTTGAGAGGTTACTACTTGCACGTTGAAAGTTCTGATAATGCAAGACCCAATTGCACAGCTGAAACACAGCTGCTATATTGCCAATTACACTTGATAAATAGAAGATTGCTTGATAACAAGGTTGTTACAGGCTTCAATTGATTCCAATCTCTTGCCCCAGGGCGGAGTCACCGGTAAATTAATAGTTAAAGGTAAATCCGATAAACAATAACTTCCAGTTGGTATCAACTCAAATTAGATTGAATGGATGAAAACAGTTCATTGAAGCAAAAACACAGCGTTAGAAAAATCCTCCAGATCAATTTCAAATGTCTCCGGTGATCTCCTGTGAATGGGACCTAAATAGTATGCATCTTTGAGATCGATGCATGCCATAAAGATCCTAAGGAAATCAGTAGTTAGACAGTAGAGAAATTCCATATACTGAAAAGCTATGTTGCACATTGTAGTTAAATGAAATATGAACAGGCATCTCTCCATCTTTCACAATGAACAGGCCACGCCTGCCATAATTCCGTGCCTGCCTTCAATGCACCTCTGGCCATACTACTGGCCTGCCTTAAAACTGCTCCGGCAGTAATCCTGAGCCTGCCTCGAAAGACAACTCTGGCCCCAATTCCAAGCCATGCTTGGTAAGCTTGTATACTGTGTAATAATTACCCATCACATGTTATCATTTTTATTTGTACAAAACAAGT
The DNA here is from genome assembly GCA_963514005.1 of Raja brachyura. The sequence continues at coordinate 24,658,831 of OY740794.1, forward strand.
GTAAATATTACCAACTTGTAAATGGTCCACTTACCCCATGTTTCGAAAGAACCAGACCCACTTACTTCCATGGTTACCGGTGGTCTTATGGTAAGCCCAAAGGCCCCTGATGTGGGTTTTATTCCCATCCTTGATTGGTGAGTAGGAATGGTAGTGTATGTGAATTCCATATTCCTGAGACCGGCTTGGCCCTTGGCCTGAAAGACCTGTGCCCAGCTTTCAAGCAGCCATCAACGTCAGTGAACTGCTTACTGCCGATGAGGCGTGGGGGTGACATCACTGATACGATGGTTTCATTTGATATCTCTGTGCACTGCCTGCACTTGTAGCGTGAGGGAAATCTGGCCCCTTCCAGGTTTTTTGCCTCTTCCCTTGCGAGTATATCCTCGCACTCCCCTCCACCGAGAGGGATACTCATAGACAGCCCTGAGACAAGTGCTGCCGCAGGCCCCTGAGGATACCTGCGCTGACATGGCCCCTCGGACCTATATCAGGATATGACTCTGGGCCAGAGTGAAAACTGACCCCTGATGCTCCCCTCCTCAGAGAGAGAGACATTGTGCAGCCCTGACACAGGTGCCGCTGCCAGCGGGTTTTTCATAATAGCCGGGCTCAGATAGCTCTCTTCTGGAGCATATCTTTCTGGAGCAACCTCTCCATCAGGTGCTCCAGGTGGGTTTTAGGCGTTCACAGACGCTACCCAAAGAAGGAGGGGGGGACCTCCTGGCCCGATTCGACCGAGTCCCAAGGCCTGACCGACTTCCTTGTGTTTAACCCCTTTCCTGGAGGAACCATAGCGGTCTGTGAGTTGCTGACCCCATAGTGAGTGACTGGGTCTCGAGACCAGTTTACTGCCAGTTTTCCCCTTAATTGGGGAGACCTTAGCGGTCTGGGAGCTGCTGACTCAATTGTCAGTGACTGGGGTCGCGAGACCGGTTTACTGCCAGTCTAACCCCTATCTGGGAAGCCCTAAGCGGTCTGGGGCTGCTGACCCCATTGTCCGCAGCAGGGGTAGCGAGACCGGTTTACTGCCAGTCTAACCGCTTTATCTCGGAAGACCTAAGCGGTCTAGGGGTTGCTGACTCCATTGTCCGCGACTGGTGTAGCGAGACCGGTTTACTGACAGTCTAACCCCTAATTCTGGGGGACCATAACGGTGTGGGAGCTGCGGACCCCATAGTGAGTGACTGGGGTTGCAAGACCGGCTAACTGCCAGTCTAACCCCTTTCTCTGGGGGACCATAGCGGTCTGGGAGCCCATACTGGGAGAAAACCCCCACTCGCACTCCCCTCCTGGGTGTCGCTGACCTCCTTGTCAGCGACTTTGGAGCGAACCCGACGGCCGCCGGCTACTCGCGTTTCCGCGGTCCAGACCGGGATTTGCCCACGGTCCATAACCGGTTTCCCGCGGCCAGTCCAGCTTCGCCCCAAATCCAGCAGGGAAACTCTGTGAGGAGCTTCCTGCAAAACAAAAAACATCCCTAGAAATAAGTTTAAACTTACCTTCCGGGTTTAAAACTTACCGCTGGCAGGAGCCGCGCGCCTGCCAGTCAGTCGGTGCGCAACACATCAAACGTAATGACGCGCATGCGTGGGGACGGCCTTCTTCACGTAGTCACTCACGTGACTCCAAAGTAAAATTGTTGCTTTACCATGAGGTGGCACCAGGTGGCACTAATTCTCTTATATTCCCCCTTTTGGGTAAAAGAACAGGAAATTAATTCTTAATGTGCTGCAAAACATTTATCCTTCAAACATCACAGAAACAGATGGTTTGTTCATTTTCATGCTGCTGCTTTTTGCAAACTGCGTAAATCGGCTTCTGCATTTGCATAACAGCAGATACTGCAGAAGTTATGTGCAAAAATCAATTTCACTGTGCCTTGGTAGGTGTGACAAGAAAGTACCACTGAACCATTTGGGATGCATTCGATTCTATGGGGCGGAATTTCTTTAGCCAGAGGATGTTGAGTCTGTGGAATTTGTTGCCATAGACGGGTGTGGAGCCCAAGTCATTAATAGGTTCTTGATTAGAAAGGACATCAAAGGTGACATGGAGACGGCAGCAGAATAGGGTTGAGAGAGAAAGAAAGATCAGCCATGATTGAATGGCGGAGTCGACTCAATGGGCTGAATGGCCTAATTTTGCTCCCCTGTCTTAGGGTGTTATGTACAGCAGCTTGACTGTACTCAGTATATTCATCACCATTCTGCATGGTGGGAATGTGTAATGACCTGCAAGAGGTAGAGGCAGGTATAATTGCAACATTTAAAAGACATTTGGACAGGTTCTACCGCGTTGCCAGTATCTTGGAACTATGCACCTTCTACTTTCTGTTCTACAACACTCTCTGAGTCTGATGAAGAGTCCCAACCTGAAGCGTCACCCATCTTTTTTCTCCAGAAATGCTGCCTGAGCCGCTGAATTACTCCAGCACTTTATTTCTACTGTGTAAGTTTTGCCCTGCTTTGTCTTACCAACATTACTTCTTAAATGTGCCGAAGCTTCAGCTATCATTGCTGACCATATGTTCCAGACCCTAATTTCACTAAAAAAAAGGTTTCATTGTGATCCATTTCTAATCCTTCTGCCAAATATCATAAATTGATGCCCTTAGTTATTGATTTCTTGTTGAGCTAAATAAAGGTCTTTTGCCTCATCTTGACTGAGTCATAATCATACGGCACGGGCCCTTTACCCAACTCTCCAACCCACCAAGATGCCCCCTCTAAGCTACTAATTTCTGCACTTTTGGTCTATTTCCTTCTAAAACACTCCTAACGAGATACCACATTCTCATAATTTGATACGCCTTGGGTGAATTGTACATATTTTGCTTGCATTGATTAAGCAGCCTATTTCTGCGATGTTCAGAGGTCTGTACAAGCGCAGGAGGCTGAGGAATGAACTTATAGACGCATATAAAATCATGAGGGACATAGGTAATCTTTTACCCAGGGTCAGGGAATCAAGAACTGGAGGATATGTTCAAGGTGAGTGTGGAAAGATTTAATGGGAACCTGGGGGGAACTTTTTCACACAGATGGTGGTGGGTACATGGAATGAGTTGCCAGAGGGGGGTTTTGAAGCAGGTACTGTAGCAACATTTAAATGACATTTGGATAGATACATGGATGGGACATAGAGGGATATTGGCCAAACATGGGCAGCTGGGACTAGATTAGATGGGGCATGATAGTTGGCATGGATGAGATGGGCCGAGGGGCCTGTTTCCATGCTGTATGATTCTATGACTTCAAACTGGCAATGGACAAGTTTAAAAAAAAAAAAAAAAATAGACTTTATTTGGAATAAAAAATATGTACAAACAAGAACTTCTTCTGACGTTCTCAGCGGTTATACATACATCTATAGCGTTGTATTTTGTAGTTATCATAGAAATATCATTATATCCAGCACCCTTGCCTCTCATGTGGCCTCATGGGGTGATATTCTTTCCCTCCGCACCCTGCTTCCCAATGTCCAGCAGCGGAAGGACCCTGGATTGTGGTCCTTCCCCACTGAGCCTTGGCGTTGGCTGTACTGAGCTTCAGTGCGTCCCTCAGCCTGGAGCGGGCCGGTCGGCAACATTCGCTGACAGACATCTCGCTCTTTTGGGAGAGCAACAAGAGCAGACCAAAGAGCGTCTTTCATTGAGTTGATGACCTTCCAGCAGCACCTCGAGCCATCCTTCTCAGATTGTGTCTCTGGGAACAGTCCATAAATCAGAAGATCCTCTGTTACAACTGTTAGGGAGAAACCCTGACAGGGACCCTTGCAACCTTCTGTGGAGTCTCATCACAAGTCCACACTCTACGAAAATGTGGGCAACCGTCTCTTCTCCATAGCAGCCATCCCGAGGGCAAAGTGCGCCGATAATAAGATTCCAACAGTGCAGGAAGGATTGACTGGGAGGGCCCCTCTCACCAGGAGCCAAAGTCTCGGTGCTTGTTGGTGATTGTTGCAAAAACGAGGCATTTCGCCAGACCTGCCGGGCAGTCTGCTCAGGGAACAACGCCACAGGACCCATCAAGTCCTTTTCATGCAGCGCCTGCATGATGTTCCATGCTGAGCACCAAAGATTATAGAGGAGCAAGATGCGCCACTCCTCGGAAATCCAATGGACTGGTGTGTAGTACGTAACGGAACGTCACGGCCGCCATTTTGGCGGACTGCCTCTCTCTGTGTAATCTGTCCGAGATTAGAGATTGACAAGATCGAGAGAAGAGAGGGGAGAGAGAGGGATCGAGAGGAGAGAGGAGAGAGAGGGATCGAGAGAAGAGAGGGGTAGAGAGAGAGAGCGAGAGAAGAGAGGGAGAGAGAGAGATCGAGAAAAGAGAGGGGAGAGAAAGATTGAGAGGGAGAGAAAGATCAAAAGAAGAGAGGGGAGAGAGAGATCGAGAGGCAAGTAAAGATCTATTACAAATAAATATAATAACTTTCTAATGCATCTTGCTCCTCTATAATCTTTGCTTGCAACTGCTCTGTAGCTTTGGAGCGGATTACACAGTGGGAGATCGAGAGACAAAGATTATAGAGAAGCCTAGTTTCCCAATGATGCAGACGCCATAGTCGACACCATCTTTGGTCCGCTAATATGGCGTCGACAATCACACATGTGATACTACGCCTTTTGCACTGAGTGGCGCATCTTGCTCCTCTATAATCTTTGCTGAGCACTGCCTGATGGACTTGTGGTCAAAGGTGTTGGTCCTGGAGAACCTTTCCTCCAAGGACGGGGTGTCTGGCAATGGATAAGTAAGGCCAACTAGAGGTGAACGGATTGCAGGAGATGCATATCAGGACTACCGATGGTCAGATTCACATGGTTATCTCTGTTTCTCTGTTGGTCTAGGCTGAGCTGACTGAGTTCATTGGGCTGAAGCACTACATGGAGGTGATGATGTTGCTCACCGTGGCGGAGATGGTGGGGCCCACGTCCGACGAAAATGTCACCGTGGTGGACATGACCTTTAACGGAGTTGCCGTCCGCGTCTTTGAGCCGACCCGCCGGAAACCAGGATTGCGGCGGGCCGTCATTTATATACATGGCGGCGGCTGGTGTTTAGGAAGTGCAAGTAAGTGGTAAATTTATTCTCCAATTAATGAGATAGAAAATAGAAAATAGGTGCAGGAGTAGGCCATTTGGCCCTTCGGGCTAGTAGCACCATTCAATATGATCATGACTGACCATCCAAAATCAGTGCCCCATTCCTGCGTTTTCCCCATATCCCTTAATTCCCATAGCTGCACTCTCTCAATAGCAATAATGTCTTTCCTCAAATTTGGAGACCAAAGTTGCATACAATACTCCAGGTGTGGTCTCACCAGGGCCCCGTACAACTGCAGTAGGATCTCCTTGCTCCTAAACTCAATTCCTCTCGAAATGAAGGCCAACATGCCATTGGCCTTCTTCACTGCCTGCTGTACCTGCATGCTTACTTTCAGTGACTGATGTACATGCACACCTAAGTCTCATTGCACCTCCCCTTCTGCTAATCTGATACCATTCAGATAATATTCTGCCTTCCTGGTCTTCCCACCAAAGTGGATAACCTCACATTTATCCACATTATACTGCATCTGCCATGATTCTGCCCACTCGCCCTATCCAAGTCACCCTGTAGGCTCATAGCATCCTCCTCGCAGCTCACACTGCCACCCAACTTTGTGCCATCCACAAAGTTAGAGATGTTGCATTTAATTCCTTCGACTAAATCGTTAATATATATTGTAAGCAACTGGGATCCCAGCACCGGGCGTGGCGGCACCCCACTAGTCACTGCCTGCCATTCTGGAAAGGGCCCACTAATTCTTGCTCTTTGCTTCCTGTCTGCCAACCAGTTCTCCATCCATGTCAATACCCTACCCCCAATCCCATGTGCTCTTATTTTGCATACTAATCTCTTGTGTGGGACCTTGATAAAGGCTTTTTGAAAGTCCAGATACACCACATCCACTGGCTCTCCCTTATCCATTCTACTTGTTACATCGTCAAAAAATTCCAAAATGCAGTCATGCATGATTTCCCCTACGTAAATCCATGCTGACTTTGACTGATCCTGTCACTGCTTTCCAAATGTGCTGCTATAACATCTTTCATAATCGACTCCAGCATTTTCCCCACTACCGATGTATGGCTAACTGGTCTATAATTCCCTCTTTTCTCTCTCCCTCCTTTCTTAAAAAGTGAAATTACATTGGTTAACCTGCAGTCCACAGGAACTGATCCAGAGTCGAGAGAACATTGGAAAATGATCATCAATGTATCCACGATTTCTAGGGCCACCTCCTTGAGTACTCTGGGATGCAGACCATCAGGTCCTGGGGATTTATTTGCCTTCAGTCTCAACAGTTTACCTAACACAATTTTCTAACTATTGAGAATCACCTTCAGTTCCTCCCTCCCACTAGATCCTCAGTCCCCTAGTATTTCTGGGAGATTGTTTGTGTCTTCCTTAGTGAAGACGGAACCAAAGTACTGTTTAACTGTTTTGCCATTCCCTTGTTTCCCAATATAAATTCATCTGTCTCTGACTGTATGGGACCTACATTCGTCTTCAATAATATTTTCCTTTTTACGTACCTATAGAAACTTTTACATTCAGTTTTTATATTCCCCGCAAGCTTTCTTTCTTGCTCTTTTTACCCCCTTTTAATTAACCCTCTTGTCCTCTGTTGAGTTCTAAATTTCTCCCATTCCTCAGGTTTGCCGCTTCTCCTGGCCAATTTGTATGCCTCTTCTTTGGATTTAACACTATCCTTGACTTCCCTCGTCAGCCCCTGAGCTGTCTTCCCAGTTTTATTTTTTTGCCAGACAGGGATGAACAATTTCTGGAGTTCATCCATGCGGTCTTTAAATCTTCGCCATTGCATCTCCACTGTCAACCCTTTAAGTATAATTTGCCAGTCTATCCTAGCCAATCCCCATCTCATACCTTCAAAGTCTCCTTTCTTTAAGTTCAGGACCCTAGTCTCAGAATTAATCGTGTCACTCTCCATCCTAATGAAGGATTCCACCATATTATGGTCACTGTTGCCCAAGAGACCTTGCACAACAAGATCGCTAACTAATCCTTCCTCATTACACCATACCCAGTCTAGGATGGCCTGCCCTCTAGTCAGTTCCTCTACATATTGGTTTAAAAACCCATCCCGTATACATTCCAGGAAATTCTCCTCCCCGGCACTGTTACCATTTGGTTGGTCCGATCTGTATGTAGATTAAAGGTAGATAAAAATGCAGGAGAAACTCAGCGGGTGAGGCAGCATCTATGGAGTGAAGGAAATAGGCAACCTTTCGGGTCGAGACCCTTCTTCAGACTGATGTGAGGGCGGGGGCGGGGGGGGGGGCTGGAAGAAGAAAGAAAGAGGCGGAGACAGTGGGCTGAGGGAGAGCAGGGAAGGGGAGCGGAGAGTAGGTTCGCAATAGGACGAATTGACTAGGGTGTTACGGAGGGAGCGGTCTCTGCGGAAAGCAGACAGGAAAGGAGATGTTCATACCGTTGGAGTGTAAACTGCCCAAGCGAAATATGAGGTGCTGCGACTCCAATTTATGGTGGGCCTCACTCTGGCCACAGAAAGGTGGGGTTCGGAATGGGAGGGGTGGTTGAAGTGCTGAGCCTCCGGGAGATCAGGTTGGTTATTGCGAACCGAGCGGAGGTGTTGGGCGAAGCGATCGCCAAGCCTACGCTTGGTCTCACTGATGTAGAGCAGCTGACATCTAGCTGCAGATGAAATAGATGAGGTTGGAGAAGGTGCAGGTGAACCTTTGCCGCACCTGGAAAGACTGCTTGGGTCCTTAAATGGAATCAAGGGGGGAGGTAAAGCGACAAGTGTAGCATTTCCTGCGATTGCAAGGGAAAGTACCCGTGCAGGGGGTGGTGCGGGAGGGAAGGGACGAATTGACCAGGGAGTTACGGAGGGAGCGGTCTCTGCGAAAAGCAGACAGGAAAGGAGATGAGAAGATGTGGCCAGTGGTGGTATCCCGATGGAGGTGGCGAAAATGTCGGAGAATTATTTGTTGACTGCTGCTATGGAGGAAGGTGAGGACAAGGGGGACTCTGTCCTTGTTATGAGTGGGTGAATGGGGAGAGAGAGCAGAGTTACGGGGTATGGAAGAGACCCTGGTGAGAGTCTCATCTATAGTAGAAGAGGGGAACCCCGTTCCCTAAAGAATGAGAACATCTCCGATTCCCTGGTGTGGAACACCTCATCCTGGGTGGAGATGCGGCGTAGATGGGGGAATTGGAAGTAGGGGATAGAGTCCTTACAGGGAGCAGGATGGGAAGAAGTGTAGTCCAGATAGCCATGGGAGTCAGTGGGTTTATAGTAGATATCGGTCAGTAGTCTATCACCTGCAATGGAGATAGTGAGGTCGAGAAATGGTAGGGAAATGTCGGAAATGGTCCCGGTGTATTTGTGTGCCGGATGGAAGTTAGTGGTGAAATTGATGAAGTGTGATATGTAGATTAGTCACCCATGATAACCGCTGTACCTTTGCTATACGCATCCCTAATTTCCTGCTTGATATTATCCCCAACCTCCCTACTGCTGTTTGGTGGTCTGTATGCCACTCCAACAAGCGTTTTCTGCCCTTGGCTATTTCGCAGTTCTACCCATACCCATACCCATGCAAGCCAATGTCTCTCCTTGCTATTACATTAATCTCCTCTTTAACCAGCAATGCCACCCCACCTCCTCTTTATTTCTGTCTATCCTTTCTGAATATCGAATACCCCTGTATGTTTAGCTCTCAACCTTGGTCAACCTGGAGCCATGTCTCTGTAACTCCAACTATATCATATTCTTTTACTACTAACTGCGCATTCAATTCATCCACCTTATTTTGAATGTTTCTCGCATTAAGGCAATAAACTTTCAGGTTAGTTTTTCCTATTTCCCTTCTACCTTTTGCTTCTGTCCTCTTTTTATGGCCCTCTGTCTCCTTGCATTGGGTCCCATCCTGCTGCCTTGTTAGTTTAGACATGATCTTTCCTACACTCTCTTTCCCGTTAGCTGCACGGATACGCATCCACGTTGTTGTCTCCACCCCCCCACTGTTAAGTTTAAACCCACCCGTGTAGCACTAGCAAACCTGTTTGCCACAATGTCGGTCCCCCTCCAATTAAAGTGCAACCCGTCCCTTTTGTACAGGTCACCCCTGCCCCAGAAGAGATCCCAGTGATCTAGAAATCTAAATTCCTGCCCCCCTCCACCAACTCTTAAGCCACACATTCATATCCCCTATCTCCCTGTTCCTACCCTCACTGGCACGAGGTACTGGAAGCAACCCAGAGATAACCCTAATATCGTGCTTTTCAGCCTCCAGCCTAGTTCTCTATACTCACGTTGCAGAACCTCCTTCCACTTCTTAACAACATCATTTGTGCCTACACGCACAACTACTTCTGGCTGCTTACCTTCCCCCCTCGAGGATGTTCTGAAGTCGATCTGAGATGTCTTGAACCCTGGCAACAGGGAGGCAACACACCATCCTCAAATCTCGCCTGTCGCCACAGAATTTCCTGTCCACACCTCAGAAAATGGAGTCACCCACCACTAAGGTCACAGCGCTAGGATTCGAGTCACAGACCTGCCTGTCGCTCGGACTGGAAGCGTCGTCTGCCCCGACAGCTCCCAAGAGGTCATACCTGTTTTCAAGGGGTACTTCCACCGAGGTCTCCTGCACTCGCTTCATCTCCTTTCCACCGAAGATAGACGCAAACTGCTGGGGTAACTCAGTGGGTCAGGCAGCATCTCTGGTGAAAAGGAGTAGGTGATATTTTAGATCAAGAACCTTCTTCAAACTGTGAGGCAGTGGAAAGGGAAACTAGAAGTATGAAAAGGTGCAGAACAAATTAGAGACGGCATTGATGGCAAGGAGCCCACAATGGCCCATTGCTGGCTGTGGAAGGTGATAATGAATGGATACTAACTAGCAGGATGACTAGGGTGGGGGGGAGATGTAGAGAGAGGGTTACTTGAAATTAGAGAAATCAATGTTCATACCGCTGGGTTTTAATAAGCTGCCCAAGCAAAATGTTTTGTGCTGTTCCTCCACTTAGTCTGATCTCCGTGGCAAGGATCTCCCAATCAAAGATACTATGGTGAAAATTTTTCAACATTACGCGTGCTTTATACCAGGGTGGCCACGTGGTGCGGCTTTCAAACGACGCGCAAATGGGGCTCCGATGGCATACGGGCGGCGCATGGTTACGGACTTTGGCGCACGGAGAAGCATAATAAATTAGCATAAGCAATGTTCGTGCATCACCGTTCGTCACCACATGCTACATATATGCCGTCAGTACATCAGCGTGCACAAGGGATACATCACGCAGGTGGTGCGTGAGGATTTTTTGCCTCACAAAATCCTGGGACGTTGCCATGCCTCACCACGTGCCATGCGCGCGTCACGACGCACCAACCTAATTTTAGGATGCGGCGTAAATGACGCGCAAATGATGCCCAAGTGGGACAGGCCCTTTACAGAGCCAGAGACCCATGTTCGACTCTGACTATGGGTACTGTCGGTACAGTATTTGTATGCCCCCCCTGTGACCTCATGGGTTATCCCCAGGTGCTCTGGTTTCCTCCCACGTCCTAAGGACGTGCTTGTGTGTACGTTAATTGGTTTCTGGAAATTGTCCCTAGTATGTAGGATAGAACTAGTGTACAGGTGATCGCTGGTCAGCACCTACTCGGTGGGCCGAAGTGCCTATTTCCACTGTACGTCTAAACTGAACTAAACTAATATGTGTGATTGGCAAATGTCTCATTCACCCAGGCACACTGCAAAGTATCCTGGCGAGGAAACTTTGGTAATTATTAGAAGTTTCTGATGTGCTAAAACATTCTGTGTTAATTCCATGTCATCTTGTTCATCAGTGTAGCTGGGGGGAGATACCGAGCAGCAAGTTTAGAGCTTCTGCTGTAAATCTCTGTGCAATAGAACATAGAACGGCGACACAGTGGCGCCGTGGTAGAGTTGCTGCCTCACAGCGGCAGAGACCCCTGTTCGATTTGACCACGGGTGCTGTCTGTACAGAGTTCTCCCCGTGACCACGTGGGTTTTTCCCTGGATTCTCTGGTTTCCTCCCACTCCAAAGACATACAGGTTTGGCTTCGGTAAAATTGTAAATTGTCCCTAGTAGGATAGTGCTAGTATACTGAAATCGCTGGTGGGCCGAAGGGCATGTTTATGCACTGTATCTCTAAACTAAACTAAACTAAAGAAGCTAGAACATAGAACAGTGCCGCACAGGAATAGGCTCTTCAGTGGCTATGCTGAACATGATGACATGACCAACTTTGGGTTACAGAAGGACACAAAATGCTGGAGCAACTTAGCAGATCAGCCAACAACTTTGGAGAACATCAATACGTGACGTTTCAGGTCGAGACCGTTCTTCACTCCAATTTTAGTTTAGTTTAGTTTAGCATGACAGCTGGAAACAAGCCCTTTTGCCCACCAAGTCCGCGCCAACCATCAATCACCTGTAAACTAGTTCTATGTTATCTCACTAACCCATCCTACACATGAGGGGCAACTTACCAAAGCCAATTCACCTACAAACCCGCACGGCCTTGGGATGTGTGATGGAAACGGAGCACCCGGAGAAAACCCACGCGGTCACAAGGAAAACGTGCAAACTCCAGGCAGTGCAGGCAGTGCCCGAGGTCAGGTTCGAACCTGGGTCCATGGCGCTGTGAGGCAGTAACTCTACCCACTGTCCCACTGTGCCGCCCCTGGCTCTTGACTGTCTGCACATAATCTATTTTGCTCCATTCCCTGTATATCCATACACCTATCCAAAAGTCTCTTAGATACCACTATCAGATCTGTCTCAACCATCAACCCCAACAACCCATTCTAGGCACTCATCACCCTCTGTGTAAAAGACTTGCCATTCTCATCTTAACGCTATGCCCTCTCGTCTTTGGCAATTGCACCCTGGGAAAAAGGTTCTGACAGTCTACTCTATCTATGCTTATTATATTTTATATCCATCAATCAGGTCTCCCCACAATTTCAGGTGTTCCAGAAAAAACAATCCAAGTCTGTCCAAATGCTTCCTGTAGCTAATATCTCTTAAACCAGGCATCATTCTGGTAAACCACTTGATGGATCATCAAAGGCAAATTTCCCCCATCATTACTGCTACAAAATCTGCACCAATATTATTATTCATGACGATAGACACGAAATGCTGGAGTAACAGCGGGTCAGGCAGCATCTCTGGATAAATGGTATAGGTGATGTTTCGGGTCGAGATCCTTCTTGACATCCGGTTAATGCTAAGAAAAGTTTATTTTGGAGGTGAGAAATCCTAATGCAAAACTCAGTCTCAAGGAACAAGAAAGAACCTTTAAAGACACAAAAAAAAACTGGAGAGGCTGGAATAGTCACAGAGTCATACTGCATGGAAATAGGACAACGTGCCCATGCCGACCAAGAGGTCCCGTCTACGCTAGCCCCACCTGCCCGATTTTGGCCCATATCTTTCTTAACCTTCATGTACCTGTCCAAATATCTCTGAAATCTTGTTGCAGTACCTGCCTCAACTACCTCCTCTGGCAGCTTGTTACATATACCCACCATCCTCGGTGTGAAAAAGTTGCCCCACAGTTTCCTATTCAAATTTTCCCCTCTCACCATAAACTCTGAGCAAAACACAAAATGCTGGGGAAACTCAGTGGGTCAGGCAGCATCTGTGGAGGGAATGGATATGCGACGTTTAGGGTTGTGACCCCACCATAACGTTGTCTGTCCATTCCCTCCACTGATACTGCCAGGGGAAGGAGTAGGGCGTGACACATTTCAGCTACAGATCATTGCAATGCCAGGTTGCCAGGTCTACTATGCCTGAAGCCTTGAGCCTAAGTAAAGAATTCAGTCAGGTGCCACTTATTGGTGGCTCCAAGCCCAGACTAATGAAGCTAATACTTCGAGACATAAATCATCGTAAATGCCAAACATGTCACACTGCATTGTAGAGATATAAGAAGGTAGACAAAAATGCTGGAGAAACTCAGCGGGTGAGGCCACATTTATGGAGTGAAGGAACAGGCGACGTTTGGGTTGAGACCGTTCTTCAGACTGATGAGGAGGTGGGGGGTGGGGGGTGCGGGGGGGGGTGGACGGTAAGAAGAAAGTAAGAGGTGGAGACAGTAGACTGTGGGAGAGCTGGGAGGGGGAGCGGGAGGAGGGAGAAAGCAAGGACTACCTGAAATTGCAGGTCAATGTTCATTCCGTTGGGGTGAAAACTGCCCAAGCGAAATATGAGGTGCTGCTCCTCCAATTTGTGTTGGGACTCACTCTGGCCATTGAGGAGGCCCAGGACAGAAAGGTCGGATTCAGAATGGGAGGGGCAGTTGAAGTGCTGGGCCACCGGGTGATCAGGTTGGTTAGTGTGAACCGGGTGGAGGTGTTGGGCGAAGTGATCGCCAAGCCTACGCTTGGTCTCACCGATTTAGAGCAGCTGACACCTAGAGCAGCGGATGCAATAGATGGGGTTGGAGGAGGTGCAGGTGAACCTCTGCTTCCCCTGGAACGACTGCTTGGGTTCTTGGATGGAATCAAGGGAGGAGGTAATGCAAAAAGTGTAGCATTTCTTATTTATATATGACATAACTTCCATTCAGATGAGGGTCGTCACTTATCCATGTTCTCTAGAGATGCGGTCTGAAGAAGAGTCCAGACCTGAAATGTCTCGCATTGTAATCATGTATAGTCTTTCTGCTGACTGGTTAGCATGCAACCAAAGCTTTTCACTGTACCTCGGTACATGTGACAATAAACTAAACTAAACTAAACCAAACTAAAGTAAACTAAACTAAACTATCCTTTTTCTCCAGAAATGCGGCCTGACCCAAAACCCATACACTAGTTCTATCCTACACACTAGAGACAATTTACAGATGTCAATTAACCTAAAAACCTGTATGTGTTTTGAGTATGGGAGGAAACCGTTGCATCCGGAGAAAACCCACCCAGTCACAGGGAGAACGTACAAACTCCATACATACAGCACCCGTGGTCAGAATCGAACCCCGGTCTCTGGAGCTATGAGGCAGCAACTCTACCGCTGCGCCACTGTGCCGTCCTAACTGGGGTAATGTAAATACCTTCCTCATTCCTGCTTAGTCTAGGTATGTTACAAAACTTACCTGTAGTGGTGCTGCAGTTCTGTCACTGGTCGTGTGCGCGACTTTGGCGCCTTTAGGGGGGGGGGGGGGGGGGGGCGGGGTTAAAATGCGGTTTTCCCCATGCAATCCGGAGCTCTCTGTTGTCGGAGTGCGATCTATTTCTGGAGATGCGTTCCGACTGCCGGTAAGTCCCTTTTTTAAAAATAAATAGCCCGACTACTTCAACACTGCAGTAAAATAAAAATTAGTTCCTAATGCCGTGATCGCCGACAACGGGGACCGATTTTACGTAGGGGACAGGTAAGTGAAAGCTGTTTATGTTTATGTTTACATATAAACTTGCTTTTTTAGGGGACTTTAATCAATATTTCACGTTGCGAAACGGTGACTTAGCCTCCATACAAACCGGCAGAAAATTTCCTGCCGATACTGGGTTTAAATTCACCGCAACCGCAACGTTCCAATACATCGCGTTCCAGAAAATCGCACTCGCAAGCTGTTTAAAATGCCCATTAATTTACAGGCATTAAACACTAAATTCCTTCAATTTGGCCTATAAATTAATGACAATTAGATTTAAGTGGCGTGAATGCATTTTGCAATTTATATTGACGTTTTTAAGCTATCCTTCCTGCTGATAACTGAACCTCTCATTTCACTTTCAGAAATGCTACCATACGATGCCCTGTCAAGAAAGACTGCAACAGAACTGAATGCAGTTATTGTTTCTGTGGAGTAAGGATTTTTACTGTTTTTATCTCACACTATCGACAAGGGTCATATGTTCATGTTCATAATTATAGGAGCAGAATTGAATCATAAGTCGTAGGAGCAGGAACATAAGATTAGTAGAGGTGTCAGAGGTTATGGGGAGAAGGCAGGAGAATAGGATTAGGAGGGAGACATAGATCAGCCATGATTGCATGGTGGAGTAGATTTGATGGGCCGAATGGCCTAATTCTACTCCAATTCCTTATGCCCTTATAAGAACATATGTTCATAAGTCATTTAGCCCATCATGTCCACTGTGCCATTCAATCAATCATCGCGTCTACTGCACCTTTCCCTCTCAACCCCATTCTCCCACCTTTTCTCCGTAACATTTGACACCTTTACTAATCAAGAATCTCCGCTTTAAAAATACCCATTGAATGCCTTCACAGCCGTCTGTGGCAATGAATCACACTGATTCACCACCCAATATAGATTCCCCTCATCTCCTTTCTAAAGGTATGTCCTATTATTCTGAGGCTGGTCCTAGACTCTCCCACTAGTGGAAACATCCTCTCCTCATCCACTTTATCCAGGCCTTTCACTATTGGGTAAGTTTCAATGAGGTCCTCGCTCATCCATCTAAATACTAGCGAGTATCGGCCCAGAGCTGTCAAACACTTATCCTACAGCTCAGTCAAGACCAATTTTAAGGGTCTTTTTTTGATAAGAAAATAATCTTGATAAATTATATTTATTCCGGGAGTTTTTATTATGGTACATTTAAACATTTTTATGACGGACTGGGTCGAGTTTAGTTTAGTTCAGTGATACAGTATAGAAGCAGCCCCTTTGCCCCACTTTGTCCACACCAACCATCGATCACTCGTTCACACGAGTTCTATGTTAGAACATTTTCCCATCAATTCCCTACACGCTCGGGGTCATTTCACAGAGGCCAATTAACCACAAACTCACAAGTCTTTAGGATGTGGGTGGAAACTGGAGCACCAGAAAAAACCCACACAGTCACAAGGAGATCGTGCAAACTCCACACACAGAAAGCACCCAAGGTCAGATTAGAAGCCATGTCTCTGACGTTGTGAGGCAGCGGCTCTACCAGCTGCACCACTGTAGTTAATGGGATAATCCCAAGGTAGAATTTTGTTATGGATACCAGCAGATAGTGGGGGCAGAGATTTAGTTTGGCTGCTCATTGCAGTTCCATTAGTTGCTTCTATTGTTAATATCAATCTATAAGATTCTCTTTTGATAACTCTTGGGAGTTAAACATCATTAGTGTGGTTTAAGGTGGCACAGCAGCGCAAGGGAAGCATAGTGGCGCAGCTAGGCAAAAACAGTTGGGATTTCTTTAATGTTCAGATAGGTCTCTTCTACTGATTTAAACCTTTCAGTTTAAGAAATGTTTGTTGAGGGACAAATGTTTTCCAATGCATTCCGTGGTTAGTGAGCAAAATCCTTTGAATGAGTAAAAAGATATCGCGACTCTAACAATTTTAACGAAATGTTAGGAAAATATAATGCAGAGATGCACAGTAGTGCAGCAGTAGAGTTGCTGCCTCACAGCGCCAGATACCCATGTCTGATCCTGACAAAGGGCGCTGTCTGTACAGAGTTTGTACGTTCTCCCTGTTACCGCATGGGTTTCCTCCGTGTGCTCCGGTTTCCTCCCACCTCCTAAATTCGTGAAAGTTTGTTGGTTTATTGCCATCTGTAAATTGTCCATAGTGTGCAGGACAAATTAGTGCAAAGGTGATTGATGGTCGGCGCCAGCTTGGTGGGCTGAAGACGTTGTTTCCACTCTGCATCTCTGAACTAAACTAAACTAAAATCACTGTGGAAAAGCCAGGCGTGGTTTTCATGCTGAGCAGAAAATAGATTTCATGAATATTCTCGTTTTGTATTAGCTCAACTTGAAAATGAAGAAACATAAAGTCATGGTGTTCTAGAGTACATGACTGTACTCTAGTCTTGTACATAGATTGTAATATACTGATAATTGTAAATTATCCCTAGTCTGTAGGATGGTGCTAGTATACAGCGATCGCTGGTCAGCGCAGACTCTGTGGGCCGGAGGACCAGTTTCCATGCCATATATTTAAACTAAACTAAACTAAATAAACTAAACATCTGGAATTTGAAACAGTGGCTCCTGGAATGAGGTGGTGCTATAACAACATTTAAAAGACACATGGACAGGCAGAGTCACAGAGTGATACAGCATTGAAACAGGCTCTTCGGCCCAACATCCATGCTGACCAAGATTTCCCATTTCAGCTCATCCCATTTGCCCACGTTTGGCCAATATCCCTCAAAACCTTTTCTATCCATTTACCCGGAACCTGACGGGTAATTGTTTTACAAAGTATAACTCTTGCTAATGAGCTAGTAAATTCTATTTATGGTCAACACTATAGAGTTTGATGATCATTTGTTAAATTTGATGCCTGTTTTATCTTTCAGATATCGGTTAGCACCGCAGCACCATTTCCCTGATCAGTTTAATGATGTCTATGCCGTGGTGAAGTACTTTCTCCAGCGGGATATCTTGGCCCAATACCTGGTGGATTCCGGCAGGGTTGCTGTAGCTGGGGACAGCGCTGGAGGCAACCTCGCGGCAGCGGTGGCTCAACAGGTAGTTATGGGAGGCCATCAAAGTTATACGCAGTGTAGTGGCGTAGTGGTAGAGACCCAGGTTCAATCATGACTACAGGTACTATCTGTACGGAGTTCATGCGTTCTCTCTGTGACCCTGTGGGTTTTTCTCCGGGTGCTCTAGTTTCCTCCCACACTCGAAAACCACACAGGTTTGTAGGTTAACTGACTTCTGTAAGAATGTTCCTAGTGTGTAGGATAGAACTAGTGTATGGGTAATTGCCGGTGAGCATGGACTCGATGGGCCGAAGGGCCTGTTTCCATGCTGTATCTCTAAACAAA
Organism: Raja brachyura; assembly: GCA_963514005.1. Next base: position 24,676,651 of record OY740794.1, read on the forward strand.
ACTAAACTAAACTAAAGTCTGAAAAAGGGTCTCGACCCGAAACATCAACCTATTCCTTTTCTCCAGAGATGGTGCCTGACCCGCTGAGTTACTTCAGCATTTTGTGTCTATCTAAACTAAACTAAATTAAAAGTAAACTAAACATGTGGGTTTGAAGGTTGATTGGTTTCTGTAAATTATCCCTCGTGTGTAGGATAGAACTAATGTACAAGTTATCGTTGGTCGGCAGGTTCTCACTGGGTCGAAGGACCTGTTTCCACGCTGTATCTCCAAAATCAACGAAACAAATCTTTAGTGTAGGAAGGAACTGCAGATGCTGGTTTACACCAAAGATAGACAGAAAATTCTGGAGTAACTCAGCGGGTCAGGCAGCATCTCTGGAGAAAAGGAATAGGTGATGTTTTGGGTCGAGACACTTCTTCAGACTGCAAGTCAGGGGAGAGGGTAACTAGAGGTGTGAAAATGTACAGCTCACATTTTTAGTTACTGTATGTTGTGCACTAAATTACAAAGGGGATGTTTTGCAGATCCGGGAAGACCCTAAAGTTGAAGTTGCAATCAAGGTCCAAGTGTTGGTGTACCCTGCACTGCAGACAATTGACTTCAACACTCCTTCCTACCAGCAAAACGGAAACATGCCCATCCTGCCCAAGAGCCTCATGGTCAGGTTTTGGAGTGAGTATTTTAGCCGGGACAAGTTGCTCCTGAAGGACATGACGGACAATACCCACAGCGGCCGTGAAGACAGAGGTTTGAACAGCCTGGTAAACTGGAGCATTCTTCTGCCTGAGAAATTCAGGAAGCAGTATAAGTATTCCCCGCCCGGCCGGGGGAACGAGGGCACCTCTTCCGCCAGCGTTCCCGGGATCTTCGATCCAAGGGCGGCCCCGCTGCTGGCTCCAGACGAGAAGCTGCGGTCCCTGCCTCGGGCCTTCATCATGACGTGCGAGTTCGACGTACTGAGGGACGATGGGGTCATGTACGCCACGAGACTGCGGGGAGCCGGGGTCCACGTCACCCTTGAGCACTTTGAGGATTGCTTCCACGGCGTGCTCATGTTCATCACCTGGCCAACCAACTTTGCCATCGGTCAGAAGCTCTTGGGCCGTTATATGGACTGGTTGCAGGAGAATTTGTAAATTGGTTCACAAAATATTTCCCACCGGTCTTCCACTACGTACCACACCTGTGGATTATAGTTCATGTGTTCATAAGTCCATAGGAGCAGATTTAGGCCGTTCGGTCCATCAAGTCTACTCTGTCATTCAATCATGGTCAGTCTATCTTTCCCTCTCAACCTCATTCTCCTGCCTTCTCCCTATAACCCTTGACACTCATACTGATCAAGAACCTGTCAATCTCCGCCTTAAACATACCCAATGACCTGGGCTCCACAGCCATCTGAGGCAATGAATTCCACTGATTCACCACCCTCTGACGAAATAAATTCCTCCTCTTCTTTCTGAAGGTACGTCCTTTTATTCTGAGGCTAAGCAATCAGCAAGTGATTTTATTTCTTAATGATCCACCTCCATGATTATCTTTGTATTTAACCTCTAGTCTTACTGAAGTGTTTTTGTTCAGGGATTATAATCACGTGAAATGACAGTTGTAAAGGAAATTTACTGGGTACAGAACAGTGGGGGAGACATAAGGCTTAGACATAAGGATTCACACTGGTTTTTTTGGCTTCTCCAAAATCTTATAAATGGGCAGAGGCCATTCTGCCCCTCAAGCCTGTTCCTTCATTCAATGGGAACACATGAACATGAAGCAATGGTTAGTTCAAGGCACCTCAAGCCTGTTGCCATTCAATTTGATCATGGTTGATTAGTTTAGAGATACAGCATGGAAATAGGCTCTTCGGCCCGCCGAGACCCATTCGCACTAGTTCGCACCAAACCCACGCAATCACAGGGAGAGTGTGCAAGCTCTGCACAGACAGCAACCCAGGTCAGGATTAAACCTGGGTCTCTGGCGCTGTAGGACAGCAGCTCTACCTGCTGAGCCACTGCGCCACTCGATTTTGGCCTTGATTCCTCCTCTATGCCAGTTCCCCATAGCCCTCAACTCCTCATCTTTGTCAACTCAGTTACCCGCCTTGGTTGATTGTCCCTTAATTCTTTATTTGACCAACAAACATTTGTCAAACTCAGCCTTGATATTGTAAAAAGCAAAATTCGGCAGATACTGGAAGTGTGAGGTAAAACAGAATGCTGGAAATGCTCAGCAGGTCCGGAGCATCTGTGGAGAGAGGGCAGCAATCATCATTTCAGATTGGTACCTCGATCAAAGGTCATTGACCTGAACCATAAAATTTACATCTTTTCTCCATGGATGCTGCCTGACCTCCTGAATATTTTAAATATTTTCAGTTTTACTCCAGGTTTCGAAGTTTTCATTGATACCTCGTTAACTGGGAGAGAATTTCCTCAGCCTCAATAAATGTTTCCTCTTGATATCCTGACAAGAACCTTAAATAGTTCCACTTCCTTGTCCCTCCAGACAAAATAGCTGCTTTCCATCAAGAGAAAGACACAACTTGCTGGAGTAACTCAGCAGATCTGGCAGATTTCGAGAGCACGGATTGGTGATGTTTCGGTTAAGGACCTGAAGGGACTGAAGAAGGGTCACGACCTGAAACATTACCTATCTACATTCTCTAGAGATGCTGCCAGACCCGCTGAGGTACTCTAGCATTTTGTGTCTTTCTTTGGTAAATCAGCATCTACAGTTCCTTGTTGCTACCTCTCCTAGCCAACTTGCAGCAACTAAAGATGGATCCCGACCCAAATCGTTGTCTATCCATTCCTTCCACAGATGCTGTCTGACCCTCTGAGTTACTCCAGCGCTTTGTGTTTTACCCTAGTTGCATTTGTGATTATCTTAAACTACAGGCCATTTCATTACTTTCTATCCCCAAGAAAATGAGAACCTGTGTCCTCATACAATTTTTCAGCCTTACAATCATTCCTGGCTTAATCTCTGCAGTGTCCACTCCAAAGTGCATAGGTTTATAAGTTCATATGTTCTAGGAACAGAATTAGGCCATTTGGCCCAACAGGTCTGCTCTGCTGTTCAATCATGGCTGATTTGTCTTTCCCTCACAAGCCCATTCTCCTGTCTTATCCCCACAACCCCTGACTCCCTTACTAATCAAGAATCTCCACCTTAAAAATATCCATTGACAACCTCCACAGTCATCTGTGGCAATGAATTCAATTTTATTCTGAAGCTGTGCCCTCTGGTCTTAGACTCTCCTGGGAAAACAACCTCTCCACATCTACTCTATCCAGGCCGTCCACTTTCTGGTAGAACAAAGCCAACATATCCTTCTTGACCTGTAACATCTATAACTGAAGGTGTCGAGATTTTGAACAGATCTGGCTACAGTCCGCCTGGACTTACCTGATCTCCCGGTTGCTGAACACTTTAATTCTCCTTCCCATTCCCACGCTGACCTTTCTGTCCTCGGTCTCCTCCATTGTCAGAGTGAGGCTAAAAGCAAATTGGAGGAACAGCATCTCATATTGGGCAGCTGACAACCCAGCGGTATAATAATTGATTTCTCTAACTTCAAGTAACCTCTCTCTCTATCCCATATAACCATATAACCATATAACAATTACAACACGGAAACAGACCTTCTCGGCCCTTCCTGTCCGTGCCGACCATTAATTTTCCCCAAGTCCCATCTACCTGCACTCAGACCACACCCCTTCATTCCCTTCCCGTCCATATACCTATCCACTTTACTTTTAAATGTTAAAATCGATCCTGCCTCCACCACTTCTGCTGGAAGATCATTCCACACAGCCACCACTCTCTGAGTAAAGAAGTTCCCCTCATGTTACCCCTAAACTTCTGTCCCTTAATTCTCATGTCATGCCTTCTTGTTTGAATCTTCCCTACCCTCAATGGGAAAAGCTTATCCACGTCAACTCTGTCTATCCCTTTCATCATTTTAAAGACCTCAATCAAGTCCCCCCTTAACCCTCTGCGCTCCAAAGAATAAAGACCTAACTTGTTCAGCCTTTCTCTGTAACTTAGTTGCTGGAACCCAGGCAACATTTTAGTAAATCTCCTCTGTACTCTCTCTATTTTGTGGACTCTCTCCCTCCGTCACCTAAGTCACACTAGCTTCTTATTTTCACCCTACAAAGAGCTAACAATGGCCTGTTTCCTTTATCATCAAGTTACTTTTTTGCATTTCTTTCATTCATTTGTTCTCTCCACATCATCGTCTATATCTCTTGTTTCCCTTTCCCCAGACTAGTCTGAAGAAGGGTCTCAACCCGAAATGTCACCCATTCCTTCTCTCCAGAGATGCTGCCTGTTGCACTGAGTTACTGCAGTTTTTTGTGTCTATCTTCAGCAAAAGTCCTGAGCAAGGATTGAAAATTAATACATGCTTATGTCCAAAGCTAAGATGCCTGATCCCCAAACCAGTCGTACGCCTGTATTTCCTAGCTTTTTGTACCCCCACCCCATGTACTTCTCTATTGATGTGCTGTGTGTATAGGTGTAATGTGATTATTTGCTCTATTTGTAACGCAATGATTAAAGTGTTGATTAAAGAGCTCCATTGTCAACTCAAATGCCTCTGTGTTTGTTATCCTAAGAGCAATCCGTTTGGATTACGGGGCCAGCAGCTAGACTTCTAAGCCATTGAAATATGTAGAGTTATAGAGTCACACAGCATTAAACAGGCCCTTTGGACAAACTCGTCCCAGGTGCCCCATCTACACTGGTCCCACCTGCCCACATTTGGCCCATATCCCTCTAAACCTTTCCTATCCATGTATCTGCCCATGTGTTTGATCTCAAAAATGCAGCTGAGCAAATTACATTAATCAAAGTAAATACATCTGGAAACGTTTCACAAGTGTAGCAAAAGGCAGCATTTGAACTAGAGAATGGGGTCTTGAACAGAAAGGAAATTGTTTCATGTTGGTGATTGAAATGGAGCCACTGAATGAACAGCTGCCAGAGAAGCTGGTTCGATCTATGTGAGTGATGAGGAGGGGATGTCTATTGCTCTTAACCAGGCTGCATGGTTGTATGTAGAAACAAGGAACTCCAGATGCTGGTTTACCAAAGCCAGTGTACAAAATCATGAGGGGAATAGTTTGCACAGAATCTCTTGCCCAGAGTAGGGGAACCAAGAGCCAGAGGACATACTGTAAGTTCAGGGGGGTGGAAAGATTCCACAGGAAACTGAGGGGTAAATTTTTTACACAAAGAATGGTGGGTTTGTGGAACGAGCTGCCAGAGGTGGTTGAGGAAGGTAATATCGCAATTGTTTAGAAATATTTGGACAGGTATGTGGATAGGAAAGTTTAGACAGATGTTGGCCAAACACAAGCAGGTGGGACTAGTTTAGATGGGACACTTTGGTCAGCGTGGGCAAATTGGCTTGAAGGGCTTGTTTCTACATTATATAACTCTGTGACCTTTCTCCATGTCAGTCAAACCCTCGCCTGTCCGTATTATATCTCTCATTATTCCAACAATACCAAATACAAAAGGGCACAAAGTGCTGGGGTAACTCAGCGGGTTAGGCAGCATCTCTGGAGTGGAGAACATGGATAGATGACGTTTTGAGTCAGGAGCCTGCAATGTATAATTCCTTTGATGTCCTCACACCCCCTTCATCATAGAACATGCATATAACATAGAACAGTATAGCACAGGAACAAGCCCTCCTGCCCACAATGTCCATACTCAACATGATGTCAAGTTAAACGATTCTCCTCTGCCTGCACATGATCCATATCCTTCCCTTCCCTGCATATCCATGTGCCTATCTGAAAGTTTATTAAATGTCCCCACCATATGTACACCACCACCACCCTAACATCATGTTCTAGGCACCTCTCACCAACTAGAGAGCTACTGACCTACCACCTACCTCATTGGAGCCCCTTGGACTATCTTTAATTGGATGTTAATAGACTTTATCTTGCACTAAACATAATTCCATTATTGTACACTGTGGACAGGTTGATTGTAATCATGTATAGTAGTCTTTTCGCTGACTGGTAGTGTAAATTGCTTGTTCTAAGCTATCCCCCAGTCTAGTTTCAGTCAATAAAATACTGAGTCAAGCACTTGCACATCTAAACTTTATTTTGGAAAACCACAATAGCAGTTCCCACCACTATACCTAACCACCGCGGGTTCGATCCTCGTATCTGTCTGGCCAAGCCCTCCTAGCCTTGTTCGACCAGAAGGTCACGCAACCCCAAGCGTTCTCCCAGAAGATCGACACAGGACCTCGTGGGAGCGGCCTTTTATAGGTCCCTGAAACTTGAGGGGCCGAACCACATGGGGGCGGTCTCTTTATTAACACAGTATATGATACACATTTCCCTAACCCAACAATACAGTAACTAATACAATGTATTTGAAAGAAAGTTCTAGAAGGAAGCAAACAAGAATAAACATTGAAACATGTGCCCTGAGATGCAAACAGTTTCTCCAAGGCTCAACAGTTTGACCAATCATCGATTAACAGGATCACTGTCTTGCAACATTATTTATACAATGCTTTTGTGCAATCCAATCAAAATGATGCATTTAGGGTTTGTTTGCAAAACTACTACACATTTTAGCAATTTAAGAGAAACAAGGAGAACACCTGGACCCCTCACCATCCTGCATACCAGTCTGACCCTAGACTGGCTGGCGCATTTCAAAGCCTGCAAAGTTCAGCTGACAAGGGTTAAGCAATTCTGACAAGTGCAGGGATCCTCCATTTTAAGGTGTCTTTAATTTGGCCAATATTAACATTCCTCGTTTTATCATTCATGATAACCCTCATCATAAATCCCATCCATCAATCTTGATAGCTCATTGGTCCTTAATTCGTAATTCGTGGAGAATTTCTAAGAAAACCTGGGAGGAAACAAGTTAACAACTGATACCTTCACTAATACTTTTACAATGATGAAGATGCACCCAGGCATTTCTTCCCTCTGCTTTTACTGCTGTCGGAGTCATTAGAAGAGTCATTAGAAGAACTTGGTAAGGTCCTTCCCTACAAACTTCTGATCCTTTCCTTAATCAATTCTTCACTAAAACATAGTCCCCAGGTTTTACTTTAAAGGGAGTTACTAATGAAGGCATATCACCATTGGCTGCTCTCACTCTACAATGTAAATCCCTTCAGGCTCTGGTCAAGGCTAAGATGTAGTCGGTCGTCTTTGCAGTCATATGGTGGACATTAACTATTTTAATCGCATTCTGGTTCCAACGGGTTTTTAACGGCCTACAGTAAATAATTTACGCTACACTTAATCTAGATTTCCCTGCAGGCTTGACTCTCATCTGAAATAGGTTTATTGGGAGTAATTTAATCCATCCAAGTCCAATCTTCGCCTTTAATTTGGCTAATTTAGTGTTAAGGGTCTGGTTTGCCCTTTCTACATGTCCAGCAGCCTGTGGTCGTTAAGCACAGTGTAATTGCTGCTGGATACCCAGCTGTTCACAAAATTCTTTATTGATTTTCCAATAAAGTGTGGAACGTTATCTGAGCTAAGTCGAATGGGAATGCTGAATCTAGGGACAATTTCTCTCATCAGCACCTTGACAACAGTAGCGCTTTATTGACAAGGGTTCGGCATGTTTCGATCCACTGGCTGAATACATCAACTATGACAAGAACATATTTATATCCTTAGCATCTTTCTAGTTCAATATAGTCCATTTGCAATGTCTCAAATGGACCCATAGGCAATGGTGTTTTCCCTCCTTCACATCCTATTCCTTTCCCTGGATTGTATTTCTGGCAGAACAGACAATTACTGTTAACCTTCTGAGCAAAAGATTGTAATTTTGGATGCCACCAAGTAGCCAATAGAGTGTGCCCTATTGCCCTTGCACAGCAATTGGTTGCATAGTGCATACACTCTATAACCCATACAGCTAATGATTCTGTCATGCAACTTTTCCCTGCTGGAGTGGTCCACAGCCCAGTCATACAATCCAGTGCACATCCCAGTGTCTCCACCTCTCCTCATCTCCATCAGTAGCCTCTTCCTGTAATCGGATGATTTCTTGGATGGTTGGCATCAGTTTCTCCAAGGGGAACTTGTTAGTTATACTTTTAGTCTGCCTCATCATTTTAGGTACCACCACCTTATGTTCCCATGATACTTTCTTAGCTACTAAGTCAGCATTACGATTTAAAATGTCTACTGGGATCTGTCCTTTAGTACGGGCACTACATTTCATTACAGCGATTTGTCTGGGTAGCATTAAGACCTTCAACAAATTTGGCACCAATTGTTTGTTTGACATTTGGGTTCCTGCAGAAATCAGGGATCCCCTATCTTTCCATAATTATCCAAAATCATGCACCACTCCAAATGCATATTGAGAATCAGTGTAAATATTTACTTTCAGATTTTCCCCAATAATACAAGCCCGAATTAAAGCGAATAATTCGGCTTGCTGTGCTAAATAGGGTGATTCAAAAGCTGCTGCTTCTACAATCTCCGTCTTTTGAGTAATAATTGCATACCCAGAGAATCTCTCACCCCGCGGTCCAATGGATGCACTCCCGTCCACATATAATGTGATGTCAGGGTCTTCCATGGTTACATCCCTCAAGTCCTCTATCACTGATGTTTCTTCCTCTATAACAAATAGACAGTCATGTCCGGCTTCTGATTGCCCTTCTGGGGGTGAAATAAGAAAAGAGGCTGGGTTAATCAATGTTTGAACTGCAATTTCGGATTGTTCAACATATAGATCTCACACTTATTTAGGTGGGCCATTGTTAAGGGCTGGGTTTGAAGCTGCCCCAACAATGCCAATACCGAATGTGAACTGTACACTAGAATTTCCTGCTGGAGTGTTAAATTAGCAGCTGATTGTAAACTATTGTAGATTTCTCTTAAGAATTGAGTGCAATGAGGATGTCCCCTAGCTACTGGATCTAATTTAGAGGAGTAATATGCAACTGGTCCATGTCTATCCCCATGCTTTTGCGTTAGTATCGAAGTGGCACAGACAGATAGAATTGTACAATACAGCTGGAAAGGACAATTGTATAATGGCCTTGCCAATGCCAGGGCTTGCATCAATGATCTCTTAAGTTCTCAAAGGCCTCCTGTGCTTTCTTTGTGAATTTAAATTTGCCCTCCTTGCTGATATAGGGTGTTAGCTCCTTGGTTTCTAGAGCTATATTTGGAATCCAGGGTCTGCAATAATTAACCATGCCCAGCCATTGTCTCATTTGTTTGGCTTCTGTTGGGATTGGAAATTCGCAGATAGGCTCAAGTCTGCTCTTCTCAAGACTTCTTTCGGTGGCAGAAATTATAATTCCTGGAAGTTTTACTTTCTCCTGAGCTACCAGTGTTTTTGATGGTGAGACCACATATCCTAGATCAGCTAAATGGTTTAGTAGGTGTGCAGTATCTTTCCGATTACTGGATTCATTTTTGTTGGCCACTAACAGATCATAGACATACTGCACTAATGTTGAAATTTACTTCGGAGTCACGTGAGTGATTCAGTAAAGAAGCCCCGCCAGTCCGCATGCGCGTCATTACGTCTGATGCATGATGCACTGACGGGCTGGCAGGCGCATAGCTCCACCAGCGGTAAGTTAAAAACCCTGAGGTAAGTTTTAAACTTAGCTGAGGTCTTTTCTGCGGTTGGTATATCTTGTTCGCAGGAACAAGTCGGTTATGGAGAAAATGATTAAAGGAAGACCGCGGCAGTGCGGGTAGCAGGCAGCCATCCATCTCTCCTTCAGAGTCTCTGGTGGCACGGCCAGTGGCTTCCAACTTGGTGCTAGTGGAAGGCACCATTGCTTCTCCGGTGGGCCGGAAAGCCACCAAAAAGTCAGTACGGCCCGTAGACTCTGATGAGTCGGTCAGGAGGATAGCCCTCCCATGATAGATGCCGTGTTTGGGCGGCTGTCTATAATGGAGCTCCTCATGGAGAGGATGCTCCATCCCAATATGCTCAAGGACGACGAGCTTTATATCCGCGGGTCTCCAAGGGGGTCCGTGGCAGCAGCACCTGTAGAAGGGCTGCATAATGCAACCCCTATTGGATGAGGAGAGTACAAGGAGTCAGTTTTGTTCTGACTCTGAGGTCTCTGACTCTGACTAGTGAGCATACCTCCAGGCAAGGAGGCCAGGAAGCTCGGGTGCCAAGCCTGGCATCCAAATTTGCTATCCCAGCCGGAACTGGGGCACCATTGAATGAGGATCTGACCAGGACCATACATTAGATGGTCTCACATCAACTTCAAGACCTCACGATGGAGGAAACCTCCAAAAAATATCAGACACCCACAAATTGTGCCTCACTCAGAGTTCGAACGGTGAACCACCCAATCTGGGGTCACATGGGTGCGGGGATCAGAGCCCAAGAACTGAGGCTCCAAAAGAATCTAAAGCTGCTTGCTTCAGGAATCACAGCGTTCTCTAGGTCGGTTGATGATGGGGCTCTCTCCGAGGAGCAGCAGAATGCGCTTGCTCTAATGTGCAATGCGCATTTTGAGATAAACTGTTTGAGGAAGTGTACAATCCGCCCCATGCTGAATCCTAAGTTTGCGGCACTATGCAAGGCAAGCAATGTGCAGCTGCCGAATTTACTGTTCGGGGACAACCTGTCGAAACAGGTCCGAGAATTGGATGAGGCGAAAACGGTTGGCCTCATAAAAGCCCAACCGGCCAGCAAAAATCCCTCCTGCGGCAGCACCCCTACCAACGGTTCATTGCATTCGCTTCAGGCCAAGGACCAAGCCAGACCCAGCCAACTATGCGCAATTGGTGTACGCCAACATTCTTCCCCACCAAGACATGGGGGCAGAAGTTTATACCACCAACCATGGAACCAATTTGTGTCTAATATATTCCAAACACAAGAAGGATGGTGGGTGTCGCATCATTCTTGATCTAACTCGACTTAACTCCTATGTGCAGTATAAACATTTCAAAATGGAAATTTTTGTTACTGCCAAACAACTGGTTTCCAAAGGATGCTATATGGCATGCATAGACGTCAAAGATGCATACTATTCAATACCCATTCATCTCAATCACCAGAGATATTTGAAATTTAGCTGGATGAAGCAATTATGGCAGTTTAAAGCATTGCGTAATAGATTAACTTCGGCTCCTAGATTATTTACAAAATTGTTAAAACCGGTGTTGGGTCTATTCCGGGCTCAGGATCATATTGTCATGGCCTATTTGGATGATATCCTAATCATAGGCAAGACTCAGCAATCAGCTGAATTATCAAACTCATGTTTGAGAGATTGGGGTTTCTTATCCATTCAGTTAAATTGATACCATCTAGAGTCATTGATTATTTGGGGTTCACCATTAATTCAACTCACATGTCTGTGACTCTGCCTCCAGGCAAGAGGTCAGAGTTAATAGAAGCTTGTAACAACCTCGTTGATGAGCAACAATCTTCTATTCGGCATGTGGCTAGTATAATTGGCAAATTAGTGGCTGCGTTTCCAGGTGCACAGTTTGGACCTTTACATTATCAAAATTTGCAACGTGCAAAGGAGCAGGCACTGATAAACATGCAGGTCATTTTGATAGACCTATGTGGTTACCAGCTGAAGCCATTGCTGAGTTACAATGGTGGATAGCGAATATTTGGCATTGCTCCAGTAAAATTCGGAATGATACACCTTCAGTTATTTTACAAACTGATCTAAGTGCTCTAGGATGGGGAGCTACTAATACCACCTCCAGCTGTGGGGGCATATGGAATATGCATGAGGCATTAATTCTTCAATCCTGTGGTATTAACTGTTTAGAGTTGTTGGGAGCACTCTATGGCTTAAAGGCGTATTGTACTACTATGCATGATTTGCATGTGCAGCTTCAGATTGACAACACTACAGCAGTAGCCTTGATTGGGTGGAATCAAGTCGGTATCATGTGATAAGTTGGCTAACCTTATCTGGCACTGGTGTATTACAAGAAACATCTGGATTTCAGCTACCTATTTACCAGGTAGATTTAACATGGTGGCAGACACCAGGTCACGAAAATTCAATGACAACACAGAATGGATGTTGAATCGTGAAATATTGAATGATATTGTCCCTCGGTATGGCGTACCAGAGATTGATTTGTTTGCATCCAGATTGAATCACCAGTTACCAAAGAATGTTTAATGGGTACCTGACCCTGGGGCAGTGGCGGTAGATACATTCTCGCTACACTGGGTGGAAAGTTTTTATATGCATTTCCCCCATTCTGCCTCATCAGCCGGTGCTTGATTAAGATTGAGCAGGACATACGATGGATGTGATTACTGTGGCCTGGAGGGATAGTACTAAAAAACATATATTTCTCATATCAAGAAATGGGAGGTGTTCTGCTTGCTGTCGAACATTTCATATCTTACGGCAAGTGTACCTGACGTGTTAGAATTTCTTTCCACGCTATATTTTGATGAACGACTTAGCTATAGTGCGATCAATAGTGCCAGGAGTGCCTTATCATCCTATCTGTGGCAAGGATCGGTACAACAATCTGTTGGGCCTCACCCTTTAATATCTCGGTTCATGAAGGGTATTTTTAACTGTAATCCTCCCAGGCCCAGGTACATGGAAATCTTGGATGTGAGCGTGGTCCTCGCGCTGCTTCGCCAATGGGCTCTGGTAACATCTCTGTCATTGTCCAGACTCACTCTTAAAGTGGTTATGCTCATGGCGCTGGTTTCAGCGCAACTTGTCCAGAAATTGCAGAAGCTTCGACTGGACAGGATGGTTTCATCTGTCAACAACATAACCTTTTATGTTTATGATTTACTTAAGCAGAGCAGGCCAGGGACGTCAGGGCTTAAACTTAATTTTATGGCATACCCCATAGATCTTCGCCTATGTGTAGTTACGCACTTACAGCGGTATATTGAGGTCACCAAGAGCCTCAGAGGCCCCGAATTAGCGTTATTCATCAGTCACAAAAAGCCTCATAAGAAGGTGTCGGTACAGACCATCTCAAGGCGGCTGAAACAGGTTCTGACTTGTGCCGGAGTGGACACTCATGTTTTTAAATCTCATTCCATCAGGGCGACATCAACGCCAGCAGCGAGGGCACTGGACGTCCCTCTAGACCAAATCCTCATGGCCGCAGGATGGTCCAAAGAACTGACGTTTGAAAGGTTCTATCATAAACCCCTTGCCACACCGGCGGTGTTTGGTCACTCTATTTTGAATTCTGTTTTGTAGCTGCCCCCTGGGAGAGAGGGGTCGCTATAGTTTTTTTCTTTTTGTTATATAAAGCATATCTGTATCATGTTTGAATGCATTATTTGTTATTACTCATCCTGTGTCAACCGAGGCAGTGTGTCGCATGGACTCGTATCCATGGCATGAAATCACAGAGCTTTGAAGTCTTCACGGAATCACTCACGTGATTATAGTAAGATAGTAAGATTAATAGTAAAATAGTAAGATTAAATGAGAACTTACCAGTTTGAAGTTTGATCTTTATTTTATGAGGATTTTTATGAGTTTCGATGAGCGATTACGTGCCCACCGCTCCCAACCCTCATATGACAAAGGTCATCTGGTAGTTCTAGGTTTCTAATCTTACTATGTTACTTCAATTACTGTTATCTGTGATTTCACACCGCTGCTTTGAAGATTGATGCGCATGCGGACTGGCGGGACTTCTTCACGTAATCGCTCATCGTAACTCCTCATAAAATAAAGATCAAACTTCAAACTGGTAAGTTCTCGTTTAATCTTACTATTCATTTTGAACTTCAAAGTACTCAGTTGATTCTGCAGACACATGGAAAATACAGTAGGCGAATTGATAAATCCTTGAGGCAATCTGGTCCAGGTGTATTGTTGGCCCCTATATGTGAAGGGAAACAAATATTGGCTGTCTTCATGAAGACGAAGAGAAAAGAATGCATGTTGCAAGTCGACTAACAAAAACACTTTTCCTTCAGCTGGTATTTGGGCTAGGATACGGGCAGGGTTTGGCACTAGGGCGTGAAGTGGTTCCACAACAGAATTGATTTCCCTTAAGTCTTGTACGAGTCTATATTGGCCCCCTTTTTCCGGTTTTGAAACGGCAAGAATAGGGGTGTTACAGATTGATTGACACTTCACCAATATTCCTTGTTCTAGCAAACCCCAAATTAATTTGTCAATGCTGCTGATGGCCTGTAGTTTCAATGGATATTGTTGGATTGAAGGAAGTGTAACTCCTTTCTGGAGAGCTACACGGATGGGATTCATGTTCACGCATTCTACCTGAGCTGTGTCCTCCGCCCACACTTGAGGGTCCACATACTCACATACCTGACTCCCCAGATGATGACGTAAGTGGGTAACAACATTCTTCGTCCAGATCTAAGGACCACCATTGAGGGGTCACTATGGAGGAACATTGTCGTATGGGAGCCCATGGGGTCACTATTATGCCTCTATCACCACATTCTATTTTTAGTTGGAAAACACAGAGTAGATCTCATGCCATCAGGTTGCAATCTAATCTGGTGGTTATCACAAATCTACTTTATGTTTGATTGCCTTTCCTCCATATACTACTTTGACTGGCTCAGAGATGAGATACTAGCAAACTTGTCCTTGAAACCTGGACAGGTTCTGAACTTCTCTTGATTCTGGTAAATTATAAATTGATTGAACAGATGACATGGACGCGCCTGTGTCTACTAGGAAGGTGCAGATTTTACCGTCAACCTGTAGAGACAACGTATGTTCCTCATCAGACTTGCATCCTGTCACTATCAGGTTTGTTAACCATAGGCATGTGAATGGGTTATTCTGGAAAAAGGAGATTTGTCCCCTTGGCTCTTGATTTTCCTGCCAGTTCCCTCTGTGCTCTCTAGGATCCTGTTGATCCCTCCATTCTCTTTGATCTTGGAAATTTCTTCAGTGACCCCCTCTTCCGTTCCATTCTTTATTTGGGCACCTCCTACTCCAGTAACCTACCCCTCCGCAACTATAACACTGGCCCATTCCTGATGACCGGTATGTGCTCGAGCCTGGTCTTTGGAGGACTGGCTCTAGGGCAGATACTTCTCTATAATATTGGTCTGGATATTCCAGGACTCTCATTTCTCCCAGTCCATGGTTTGCTGGTACTTTGGAGATCCGTGGTTCATGGTCGAAATTTGGTACTTCTTTCTGATCACATATTCAGCTTTTTGTTTTACTGCACATGGGCTATCCTGCTTCTTTATGTCCCTCCAGTGATATCTTACAGCCCTAGCTGTTTGACTGGCACTATTTTCTGTCCAGTCCATGTTATTGGTCTTAATCAATTCTGCTATGTTGGTGGGAAGGCAATTCAATAAGATGGCACAATATTGAGGGGAATTTACTTAATTTCTGTAATTTAAGTCACCCGATTGGTCCATATATAATTCAGAGAATTGCTCTAAAAATGCATTTGCTCCTTCTCCCCTTTTTATTCTTACATCTAGTATTCTGGCCAAATCGATTAACTTTTAAAGGGTGTTTGCAAGGGCTGTTAAAATAATTTCTTCCCTTGCACCATTGTCCCCTCTTATAGTTGAAAGAGCTTCATGTGACGGATGCCCTAAATTCGAATCTGGGATGCTCACTTGGGTAATGATTTGCTGGATCACCGCCCATAAATCTCGGGAATCTGCGTGATAAACACACATTGTAGTTCTTAAGTGATCCACAAAGGAAGCGGATGAATTTCTACGATCGGGTATTTGACTTAAAATAGCCATCATATCGTTAGGCTTCCCTTGGGAATAGACTCTAATTGTACAGGAATTATTTACACTCACTGCATTGGCTGCATCAAAAGAAGGATAAAGCATTTCCCTTCCAGGGAACTGTCTAACGGTTGTTTGTTTAGTTTCAAGATCTACCTTGGCTTCTTCAACGGTTGTCTTACCACCAGATGTATCTTCCCCTTCACCAGAGGGTTCACGGTACCTTCTAAATGATTTATTTCCTCCCCTAACTGCTCGTTCAATTTGTCTAGGGGCACGCTCTTCTTTCTTCTTAACTAATTGAGTTATTTTTCTAGTTTGGCTTCTGGTACCGTGAACTTTAGGACTGTCTGTAATGAATGGAAGGGTCGGGCTTCAGGAAGTCTGTGCCATAGAATTTGATTTTTCTATTCCGGTCACAAGCTCCACAATATGCATCAAAGGTATTGGGATCGTAAGATGTATAAGGTGGTGGACGTGAATTCCTAATTTTAACACTCTCTCAATCTTCGAAATAATCATCCCTCATAACACGTGCCAACCATCGGATCCTCACGCTTAAAACTTATGGATGACAGTTTTTCTGTGAAAGATTTTCTTCTCCCTTTATCTTTAATACTCTCAGGCTCCTCCCTTAGGCTACCAGGTGGTTCAAATGCTTCAGTATCTTCTAATTTTATCCCCCGCTTTAGAGATGCTTCCTTCCAACTTGCCATTTTTCCCTCCACTCTACTCACTTTCTGTTCCTCATAATAATTTCTCCACAATTCAATTAATTATTTTGCCTCTGCATTATCACTGCATTGCCATATAATCTGCTTAATGTATTTCAATCCCTTTATCTATGCCCCCTCTGGGCCATAATTCGCTCCCTAATTCTCTATTTAATGCTCCGAAAAGAATTCTCAATCGATCAGCTTTTTGTGGAAATTCACTGCATATTTCTTGAAAAGGACTTTCCGAGTCAGCAGTCATATCATTATTTGCGTGGTTCCCCATTCTATTGGATATGGAAGCAACTCTCAAGCTACTCGTACAGGGCCTGTCCTACAAGCATGCAACTCTATGCGATGAACGTGATCAAACTAGAAGCGGGGGCCGCGCGGAGGTCGGGTGATCCCCTGTACAGGGCCGTTCCCACCAGCATGCACCTGCATGCGGCAGGTGCGACCGAACCGGCAGTCAGGGCCGCGCGGAGGTCGGGTGAGTGGCGCAACGCGGCGCAAAGTGAGGCGAACTTGGAGCGAAGTCTAAGGTAAGTTTGCCAGGACAGAGAGGGGCACACAGAGAGGGGCACAGAGGCACACACACACACACAGGGCCATGGAGCCAAACACATAGAGGGTCACAGAGACACCCTCAGATAGCTTCACGGAGGCACGATGTCGGGGCGGTGTGTAATGCGTCGAGGCGACTGCGAGCCGACAAGCCGTTGCCGCGCGGAATTTTTGAACATAGTCAGTTTTTCGGAGCCCCGCGCGATGTCGGGATGAACTCCGCACAATTCCGCACGGCTCCGGCGATTGAAGTGGGACTGGCCCCGCGACGCTGGACGGCTCAAGCGATCACGTTAGGTCGCGCTAATTGCATAGAGTTGCATGCTTGTAGGACAGGCCCTTACCTCTTAACAATTTCCCTTTCTAACTTCAAAATTACCAAAGTCATTTTAAACAATATTCAACATCGAAGTGCTGCAGGAAACAACCAACCACAATGACACATGTTCTCACAGCCCATTTCCTATCCCCGACCTAAATTTAAGCACATGCAAATGAGCTCCAAACACGAAAGCAAAATTGAATACAGAAAATAAATTATTCCACTTATTATAAGTATGCCTAACTGCACTCCTGTATAAACCATAAACATCCACTTATTACGATGGTAAATCACACTATAGTAAATCCTCTTCGTGGTGTACTCGGTCAACAGAACGACTCCTCCCCCGACACAGCAATTGAACGAATATGAACCCTGATTGAACCACCACGAATCAGATTCTAACAATACTACAATCCTGATTTAAACAAGCACAAATATTTAATTCAACGCACTTTTACTTCAATTATCTAACACCCAAAAATCCTGTAGCACTCACACAGATAATACACATAGCGGTCCGCGAACACTCTAAATCTTAACTTTCTAAATCTTAATACACTCTAAATCTTTTTACGTACACCAAGTAGTTTTACAATTCGGATCCAATAACGATGCTAAAAAAGACAATGCTGGATTTTTACAATTTACAATAACAATTTAACATGCTAACGCACAGTTTACAAACACTCAATCTCAATACTGCGTCACGCTGTTATCAATCAGTGGACCTCTCCCTCTGATACCAAAGATTTTCCACTTCCTAGGGCACTCTTTGCTGAGGGGGTACTACTTCTTAAAGGGACTACTTTTCCTCCTAAATGTTAATTTCCCCTGCTAAGACTGGACTTCTATAGGGGGAACTTTATCCCTCCCCTCTAAGTTCTACAGAATTAGGGGTACCTCCCGCATCCAGGTACTTTTCACCAAGTAAACCAGGTACTCATCTCTCAGTTACTCTTCGCTATCAGGTACTAATCAACAATTGATCAGAGGGTTACTATAACTGATGATCAGCCACTATTCGGAATCGATCTCAAACATGTACAAACTCCGAAGTTTTATCTACACAGAATTTGAATTCTACCGTACGGGCAGAACTTCAATGTGAAATTCTGTATTTGGGTTCAGCGCCGAGGCTCTTCACGCTGGCAGTGGATGCCGTTTTCAGAACACACCTTTCCAATTAGTGCTCCCAGCAACGACAAGTCAAATGCTTCACCGCTTAGCACGTAAAGCAGACTTGTATTTCAATACCCCACCAATTGGATACCAAATTTGGGACAGTGGGCCACCCCTCACCCTTGAAGCGCATCTTGTTAAGCAGCTGCAGCCTGCCAAATACGACCACGTTTTTGGGCCACTCCAACTGCGACCCTGTTTTCTGGTCCCCTAACCCAAAGGAGTGCTATCCACCTCTCCGTGCTTGCCAGACTCTGTTCTACAATCTTGTGGGGGCCCTTTCCCAAGCCTGCGAATGATCGATGTGCTCCGACTAGCGAAGTGCCGAAAATCAATGCAAAAACCTCATAGTAGGCCCGATTTCTGCACGTGATCGAAACAGCTGAACACCCTCGATTGCAAACTTGTGTTTGGGGGTCTGTTGAGATCCCAGACGAGCCCACAATGTAAATAGCTCATATTAAGCTTCCCGCCAGTCTAGTTTCAGTCAATAAAATACTGAGTCAAGCACTTGCGCATCTAAACTTTATTTTGGAAAAACACAATAGCAGTTCCCACTACTATACCAAACTATCGTGGGTTCGATCCTTGTATCTGCCTGGCCAAGCCCTCCTAGCCTCGTTCAAGCAGAGACACTCCAGAAGGTCATGCAGTCCCAAGCGTTCTCCCAGAAGATCAACACAGGACCTCGTGGGAGCAGCCTTTTATAGGTCCCCGAACCTTGAGGGGCCAAACCACATGGGGGTGGTCTCTTTACAGTTCAATAACAAATATATATACTATAATAACATAGTATATGATAGAAATTTGCCTAACCCAATAATACAATAATATATTTGAAAGCAAGTTCTAGAAGGAAGCAAACAAGAATAAACATTGAAACATGTGTCCTGAGATTCAAACAGTTTCTCCAAGGCTCAACAGTTTGTCCAATCATCGATTAACAGGATGACAGTTTTGCAACATTATTTATACTATTTACAATGCTTTTGCAGCGATCCAATCGAAATGATGCATTTAGGGTTTGTTTGCAAAACTACTATACCTTTTATCAATTTAGGAGAAACAAGGAGAACACCTGGACCCCTCACCATCCTGCATACCAATCTGAGCCAAGACTGGCTGGCGCCATTCAAAGCCTGTAAAATTCAGCTGACAAGGGTTAAGCAATTCTGACAAGTGCAGGGATCCTCCATTTTATGGTGTCTTTAATTTGGCCAATATTAACAGTAGCATGAAACAAAAATATCTTTTCCCTGCACCTCGGTATACATGACAATAAACTAAACTAAACTAAAAAGTGTGTAAAAAAAACTTGTCCCGCCCATTTTTACTTTTAGTTGAGTTTAGTTTAGAGATACAGCGCGGAAACAAGCCCTTTGGCCCATCAAGTCCGCGCCGACCAGTGATCCCCGCATTAACACCGTCCTACACACACTAGGGCCAATTTACAACTATTCCAAGCCAATTAACCTACATACCTGTACATCTTTGGTGTTCTGGAGGAAACCGAAGATCTCGGAGAAAACACAAGTGGTCACGGGGAGAACGTACAAACTCTGTGCAGACAGCATCCATAGTCTGGATCGAACCGGGTCTCCAGCATTGCAAGCGTGTAAGGCAGCAACTCTACCGCTGTGCCACCATGACGTTCATCTCCTTTAAACATTTCCCCTTTCACCTTAAAGCTATACCATCTAGTCTTTGACATTTCTACTCTGGGGTGAAAGGTTCTGATTGCCTACCCTTTCTATGCCCCTCATGATTTTATAGACTTTTATCAGGTCACCCCTCAGCCTCCGATGCTCCAGAGAAAACAATCCAAATTTGTTCAGTCACCCCTTCTAAAACGTTTTAATTGAGGCGGCATTGTGGTAAACTATGACTCTGTTAGATGTGCGGGAGGGGCTGACATTGCAAAATAGTTCTTGTAATATGAGGAAATCATTAAGCCTAGAAATGTAACCCCAGTTGGTGCTAAACATGTTATATAGCAGTGGCAATACATGATACTTACACTGACAAAATTCAGCTCTGCAGTTTGAAGATGGGACATGTATAAATATGCCATGTTATATCAACATTTAACAATATCAGCTATAAATTCATATTTGGAAAAATGTTAAAGCATAGATGACATGGAATCATGGAAATCTCTTGTTTGAAGTCAGTCAAAGAAGACCTTCTTATCTACACTGCTGGTTGATCATTCACTCCACATTCCTGTAAATATTGTAGTTAATTGGTCATCCTAGATTTTTGCAATGTCCTGAAGAAATGTGCCACCACGACACTTTGAGGAAGAGGTTGAAAGGTTTGTAGGATTTAAAAGAAGGTTGTGTAGGAAGGAACTGCAGATGCTGGTTTACACAGAAGATAGATACAAAATGCTGGAGTAACTCAGTGAGACAGGCAGCATCTCTGGTGAGAAGGAATGGATGACGTTTCGGGTCGAGACCCTGATTCAGATTTAGGTCTGAAGAAGGGTCTCGACCCGAAACTTCACCTATTCCTTCTCTTATGAGTAGGTTTCCTGGGAAATACCAGTCGGCGTGAGTAAAACACAAAGAGCTAGAGTAACGCAACGGGTCAGGCAGCATCTATAGAGGGAAATGGATAGGCAATGTTTCTGGTCAGGACCCTTCTTCAGATTGATTGTAGAAACAAGGAACTGCAGATTCTGGCTCATAAAAAAAGACACAAAGTGCTGGAGTAACACAGCGTGTCAGACAGTATCTATAGTGAATATGGATAGGTGGCGTTTCTGGTTGAGACCATTCCATTCTCTCCAGCGATGCTGCCTAACCCGTTGAGTTACTCCAGCAATTTGTGTCTTTTTTTCAGACTGATTGCGATTGGCATGTGAAGTTGTCCGTGTGCATAGTTAGATTTACAGTAGGTTCAGGTTTATTATTGCCAAGTGTACTGAGGTACAGTGAAAAGTTTTGTGCTTGGCTAATCAAACAGATCAGACATACCATACATAAATACAATCAAGTCAAATTCGTAAAATAGACACATCAAAGGGGAAGATAGAGAGTGCAGAATATAGTTCTCAGCATTGTAGCACATCAGTTTTATAGACAAAAAGTCCAATGTCCGCATTGGGTAGAGGTGAATCGAACAGTACACCTGTCACAACACTGCTGTTTGATCTGACAGAGGAACCAGGAGTTCAGTAGTTTTTCATAAACTGTCCCAGCCAATTTCAGCCAAGGTGAACATTGTGAGTAGGTTAAATATTCCTGTAAAAGTATTATAGTGGAAATTTTTACTTTAGACTTCAGAGATACAGCGCGAAACAGGCCCTTTGGCCCACCGAGTCCACACCGGCCAACGATCCCTGTACACTAGCACTATCCCATCCACTAGGGACAATTTGTACAATTTTACTGAAGCCAATTTTACTTCGAAGGCTGAACACTCCATCAGCCCAAACCTCGGGGGCGGAAATAGAAACCATACATCCACCAGTACCCATGGAGGTAAGTGGGTCTGGTTCTTTCCGGAACATACGGTGTGTGGATAAGTTACAAGTTGGTGGGAGATTACACTTCTTTTGAATGAATGGCATTGGATAACATCAGATCCGTTTATACTGCACGGTATATGAGGGTTCCAAATCTTATTCCTTCCCAATTCATTTTCCACCCACACAGAATACACCAAATCGGACATTTGTTCATTTACAACAGGAAGGTTTGTGTGTTCAGGCTGAAATTCAATACACAAAAGGGGTGATTGAGAAGTCAAGTCATGAACCTCACCAATTTGTTCTAATATATGTACAAGACAAAAGAAGGATAGAGGATGCCGAATCATCTTTGATTTGACTTGACTTAACTCCTTTGTGCAGTATAGACATTTCAAAATGGAAAACTTTGTTTCTGTCAAACAACTGGTTTCCAAAGGATGTTATATGGCATGCACGGATCTCAAAGATGCATACTATTCGGTACCCATTCACTGGGAGTACTGGAGATGTTTGAACTTTAGCTGGGTGAGACAACTGTGGCAGTTTAAAGCATTGCCAAATGGGTTAACTTCAGGCCCCAGATTATTTACAAAATTATTGAAATCAGGACTTGGGCTACATCGAGCTCAAAATCATATTGTGCTGGCATACTGGGATGATATCCTAATCATAGGGAAAATCGCTGAAATTGGCTAAATTAGCTGTTTCAGCCACTAAACACATGTTTGAGAGTTTGGGGATTTTCATCCATCCAGTTAAATCCAAGGATACCATCTAGAGTTATTGATTATTTGGGATTTACCATTAATTCTATTCACATGTCTGTGACTCTGCCTTCGGGCAAGAGATTAGTATTAATAGAAGCCTGTAACAATCTTATTGTTAAGGAGTAACCTTCTATTCGACAAGTAGCTAGTATAATTGGCAAATTAGTGGCTGCTCTTCAGCTGCACAGTTTGGACCTTTGCATTATGAAAATTTACAACGTGCAAAGAAGCAGGCACTCAAATACCATGCAGGTCACTTTAACAGACCTACGCGATTGCCAGCTGAAGCCATTTCTGAGCTACAATGGTGGATGACCAATATTCGGCATTGCTCCAGTAACATTTTGGTCAACAAACTTTCAGTTATATTTACAAACTGATGCTAGTCCTCTAGGATGGGGAGCTACTAATACCATCTCTAGCTGGGGTGGCAGATGGAATGTGCATGTCATCAATTCTTCAGTTACATGGTATTAACTGCTTAGAGTTGCTGGGAGCACTTTATGGGTTGAAGGCTTATTGTGGGAATATGCATCATCTGCATGTTCAACTACCAATTGACAACACTACAGCGGTGGCATATATTAATCACATGGGTAGAATCAAGTCAGCATCCTGTGATAATTTGGCTAACCTTATTTGGCTCTGGTGTATTGCAAGAAAGCATTTTGATTTCAGCTACCTACTTGCCAGGAAGGCTTAATATGGCGGCAGATACCAGGTCACGGAAATTAATGACAACACAGAATGGATGTTGGATCATAAGGTGTTTAACGACATTGTTGCTCAGTATGGAACACCGGACAGCATGGGAGCCAGACCCCAGGGCAGTGGTGATGGATGCATTCTCACTACACTGGGGAGGAATGTTGTTCTAGGCATTCCCTCCATTTTGCCTCATCAGTCGGTGCTTGCAAAAAATCCAGCAAAACTCCGTGTCAGGCATTTTGGTAGTGCCTGACTGGCCTATGCAGCCATGGTTCCCGCTGATACTGGGAATGATATCAGAGCCTTGTATGGCCGTTCCCAAACATAGAAATTTGCTGGTTCACCCCGTGACTGGGGAGAACCATCCACTGCATGATCAAATCAATTTGTTGGTTTGCAGACTCTGAGAAAACCTTTCCTGGGGCTCGGACTGTCAGATCGTACGGTGGACGTGATCACTGCAGCCTGGAGAGATAGTACCAAGAAACAGTACATCTCCTATATCAAGAAATGGGAAGTGTTCTGTTTACAGTCCAACATATCGTATGACACGGCACATATAACAGATGTGTTGGAATTCCTCTCAAAACTATATTTTTTGATGAGGGATAGAGTTATGGTGCCATAAATTTCAAAGAATAAACCTAGCAATTATAGACCTGTTAGTTTGACGTCAGTGGTGGGCAAATTATTGGAAAGGATGCTTAGAGATAATATATATTAGCATCTGGATAAACAGCATCTGATCAAGAACAGTCAACATGGATTTGTGCCTGGAAGGTCATGTTTGACAAACCTTCTTGAATTTTTTGAAGAGGTTACTAGGGACATTGATGAGGGTAAAGCAGTGGATGTTGTCTATATGGATTTCAGTGAGGCCTTTGACAAGGTTCCCCATGGAAGGTTGGTTCAATCTTTGGGTGTTAATGGCGGAGTAGCAAGATGGATTCAACAGTGGCTGAATGGGAGATGCCAGAGAGTAATGGTGGATGGCTGTTTGGCAGGGTGGAAGCCGGTGACCAGTGGGTGCCTCAGGGATCTGTGTTGGGTCCACTGTTGTTTGTCATGTACATCAATGATCTAGATGATGGGGTGGAAAATAGGATAAGTAAGTATGCAGGTGATACTAAGATAGGGGGTGCTGTGGGTAATTAAGTAGATTTTCAAAGTCAACAGAGAGATTTGGGCCATTTGGAAGAGTGGGCTGAAAGATGGCAGATGGAGTTTAATGCTGATAAGTGTGAGGTGCTACATCTTGGCAGGACAAATCAAAATAGGACGTACATGGTAAATGGTAGGGAATTGAGGAATGCTGTGGAACAGAGGGATCTAGGAATAACTGTGCATAGTTCCCTGAAGGTGGAATAGCATGTAGATAGGGTGGTAAAGAAAGCTTTTGGTGTGCTGGCCTTTATAAATCAGAGCATTGAATATAGGAGTAGGGAAGTAATGTTAAAATTGTACAAGGCATTGGTGAGACCAATTCTGGAGTATGGTGTACAATTTTGGTCGCCTAATTATAGGAAGGATGTCAACAAAATAGAGAGAGTACAGAGGAGATTTACTAGAATGTTGCCTGGGTTCCAGCAACTAAGTTACAGAGAAAGGTTGAACAAGTTAGGTCTTTATTCTTTGGAGCGCAGAAGGTTAAGGGGGGACTTGATTGAGGTCTTTAAAATGATGAAAGGGAAAGACAGAGTTGACGTGGATAAGCTTTTCCCATTGAGGGTAGGAAAGATTCAAACAAGAGGGCATGACATGAGAATTAAGGGACAGAAGTTTAGGGGTAACATGAGGGGGAACTTCTTTACTCAGAGAGTGGTGGCTGTGTGGAATGATCTTCCTGCAGAAGTGGTGGAGGCAGGACCAATTTTAACATTTAAAAGTAAAGGGAAGGGAATGGAGGGGTATGGTCTGAGTGCAGGTAGATGGGACTAGGGGAAAATAAATGGTCGGCACAGACTGGAAGGGCCGAGAAGGCCTGTTTCCGTGCTGTAATTGTTATATGGTTATATGGTTATAAATGGTGCCAGAAGTGCCTTGTCGTCATAATTGTTGCTGGGATCGGGACACCACTCTGTTGGGTCTCACCCACTGATATCCAGGTTTATGAAGGGTATCTTCAATTCAAATTCCCCCAGGCCCAGGTATTCGGAGATATGGGATGTTAATGTGGTGCTGACGCTGCTTTGCCGGTGGGCTCCAGCTACATCTCTGTCCTTGGTCAAACTCACTTACAAAGTGGCTATGCTCATGGTGCTGGTTTCAGCGCAATGGGTCCAGTCGTTGTATAAGCTGCGACTGGACAGGATGGTTACACCTGCAAATAATATAACATTTTATGTTTATGACTTAGTCAAGCAGAGTGGACCAGGGGCGTCCGGTCTCAAACTAGTTTTCATGGCATACCCCATGGACCTTTGGTTGTGTGTGGTCACACATCTACAACAGTACATCAAGGTCACCAAGAGCCTTAGAGGCTCTGAACTAGCAATGTTTGTAGTTACAATAAACCTCATAAGAAGGTATCAGTACAGACCATCTCCAGGTGGTTAAAACATGTTCTGGCTTCTGCAGGAGCGGATACTGATGTTTTTAAATCTCAGTTCACCAGGGCTGCAACAACATCAGCGGCGAAGGTTTTGGACGTTCCGCTGGACCATATCCTAGCGGCTGCAGGATGGTCAAATTAACGAACTTCCAAACATTTTATAACAAACACATTGCCAGACCTGGGGTATTTGGCAACCCTATTTTTAGGTTCTGTTTTATACTTTCCCCCTGGATGAGAGGGGTCGCTATTATTTTCATTTGCTCATTAAAAAGCATCAGCATGTTTTAAATCTATGTCATGTCTGAATGCATTATTCATTTTCACTCATCCTTGGTCAACTGATGCAGTGTGTGACCCATGGGCCCATCTTCATGGCATGAAATCATAGAGCTTTGAAATCTTCACGTAGTCATTCACGTGACTCCGAAGTAAAATAGTAAGATTAAACGAGAATTTACCAGGAGTTACGATGAGGGATTATGTGCCCTCTGCTCCCAACCCTCTCTCATAAAGATCAGTTGGTAGTTCTAGTTTCTCGAATATTCCTATATTCAGTTTCACAACTGTTATCTGTGATTTCACACCGCTGCTTTGAAGGTTGAAGCGCATGCGGGCTGGCGGGCTTCTTCAAGTAATCCCTCATCGTAACTCCTCATAAAATAAAGATCAAACTTCAAACTGGTAAGTTCTCATTTAATCTTACTAGTAACCAACAAACTTTTATGTCTTTGGAGTCTGGGAAGAAACTGGAACACCTGCAGAAAAACCATGCAAGTCACGGGGAGAACATTCAAACTCCCTATAGACAGCAGCCGCAGTCAGGATCGAACCTGGGTCTCCGGCGCTGTATGGCAACAACTGTGCCACCAAAGTATACATCTGTATAGTCTTATATTTAGGAAGCCATGTTGCAGCTTTGCATGACTTTGGTTAGACCGTATTTAGTGTATTACTTACCTTCTTGTTGTCTCCTTTGCAGGAAGAATGTGGAGGCTTTGGATGGGGTGAAGAAGAGGTTCATCAGATAGTTGCCTGGATTAGAGGGCATTAGTTACCAGAATAGGTTGGACAAACTTGGATTGTTTTCACTGAAACATCAGAGGATGAGGGGAGTCCTGGTAGCAGTACAAGAGGTTAGATAGAGTAGACAGCCAGACTTTTTTTCCCAAGGAGGATACACCAAAGACTAGAGACCATAGCTTTAAGGTGAGAGAGGCAAAGTTGAATGGATTTACGCAGGGAATGTCTTTTTTCAAAGAGTGATGGGTGCCAAGGGTGGTGGTGGAGGCAGATACAATTGTGGCAGTTAAGAGGCTTTTGGACAGGCGCATGGATATGCAGGGAATGGAGTGTTATGGATTATGTGCAGACAGAGATTAGTTTATCTTGCCATCATATTTGGCATGGACATTGCAGGCCAAAGTTTCTGTTCTTGAGCTGTACAGTTCTATGTTCTAAAATGTAGACATGGGAACATTGTCTGAAGGATCATGGAAGCTTGTGCTTAATAACTTAACTGCTTCCACGTGCAGAAAAAATGCAAACATCCTTGGGTTACCCAATCTACTAAAAAAGAACAGCACCAATATTTCTGAATAGTAAAAGGAAATTCAGGGTCAAATCTTCACACATGCTATTTGTGGAACCTGTGGTTTGAAAATACAGTACGCTGCACAAAATGTTTTAACTCTCAATGTACTGAATTGAGTCAAGCACTCAGTGGAGGAACAAGGAACTGCAGTTCATCGAGCTTTGAGCAAAACGGAGCAGAACATAAAGTTCTGGAGGAACTCAGCTGGTCAAGCAGCACCTGAGAAGAGAAATTGACACGCAGCCTTTCAGGTCGGGACCCTTCTTCAGATTGGTCACCAGTGGAATTGGAGGCTTTCCTTTGAAAGACAGTAGATACAAGGAACTGCACTTGCTGGTTTACAAAAGAAGACACAAAGTGCTGGATTTCCTCATCAGATCAGGCAGCATCTCTAGAGAACATGGATAGGTGATGTTTAGGAAGGAACTACAGATGCTGGTTTACACTGATGTCTCGGCCCAAAACGCCACCTATTCCTTTTCTCCAAAGATGCTGCCTGATGCTGAGTTACTCCAGCATTGTATGTCTATTTTAAGGATAGGTGATGTTTCAGGTTGGGATCCTTCTTCAGACTGAATTTGTTTTTGTTTGGGGGTGGGGGGGGGGGGGGGGGGGGGGGGGAAGAGAGTAATGGCAGGAAAAGCGTGGCACCAGGGTTTTTTGATAGCCAGATGGTTGGACAAAGGCCAGAGATGAAAAGACAGAAGGTGTGAGACAAAAGGATTGAAGTGTTGTGAATTACGAAGCTAGGGAAAGGGATCTAGGTGGAGGGGGGGAGGGAGAGGGAGGTATTATGTGGTTACCTAAAATTGGAGAATTCAGTGTTCATACCATTGGGTTGTAAGCTTTGAATGACAGCATTGACTTCAAATGGAGTATTAACTTTCAACATCAATGTTTGACTTGTCAATATATATTTTGCATTGATGCTGAGTTCCTCCAGCAATTTGTGTTTTGCCCTTTACAATTATCACGTTTGAGCTGAATAATCAATGTCTCTTTCAGGTCACACTGATGGTGAGATACAGTACTTGGTAAAAGCAACCACACTGATGTTTCCTGATAGATCATTGGCTGATCTGGATGTCTCCATTGTATCTTAAATTCTTCGAACATCGCTAATAAAAGGATGTCGTGTGTTGTTTACTCAAATGGAACCTGAAGAGGTTGAACATTTCATGCATGTTGACATTCTCCCTGTTAGGCCATAGAATATAGAACAGTACAGCACAGGAGATGGCCCTTCGGCCCACAATGTTTGTGCCAAATGTGATGCCAAGTTAAACTGATCTCGTCTACCTGTACATGATCCGTATCCCACTAGTCCTTTCACTTCCATGTGCCTATCTAAAACCCTCTTAAACGCCACTATCATATCTAACTCCACCAGTCTTACAGTGCCAGAGGCCCGGGTTCGATCCTGACTACAAGAACTGCAATTGTAGGAGGTAAATGTCATAACAAGGTTGCTGTAGGTGAACCTATGGAAGGATCATTAAAAAAAGTATATAGGGTGGCATAGTGGCGCAGTGGTAGAGTTGCTGCCTTATAGAGCCGGAGACCCGGGTTCCATCATGACTACGAGTGCTGTCTGTACAGAGTTTGTCCGTTCATCCTGTGACCATGTGGGTTTTCGCCAGGTACCCAGGTTTCCTCTCACATATACATACATGTTTGAAGATTTATTGGGTTCAGTAAAAATTGTAAATTGTCCCGAGTGTGTAGGAGGGTGTTAGTGAATGGGGATCGCTGGTTGGCGCAGACTTGGTGGGCAGAAGGTCCTGTTCCTACCCTGTATCTCTAAACTAAACTAAACTAAACTAGACACCACAATCCCTGGCAACACTTTCCAGGCCTCCACCACTCTCTGTGAAAAAACTTGCTCCACACATCACCATTCACTTTTCCCCCTCTCATCTCATGGCTGTGCCCTCTAGTGTTGGACATTTCCATCCGAGAGATTCTGAATGTTTACCCTATCTATGCTTCTCATAATGTTATACATTTCTGGAGAGAATGGATGTGTAAGGAAAATGGATGAGACTGGTACTTCAAGAATATTTTCCACATGTTCTAATGGTGAATGGGGGTGTTAGCTCAACTTGTGGTTGTTAGGTTAACCCAGAGGCACAATGTTAAATAGGCAGAGTTCTTTAACACCAAATACCACTCATGATTCTGATTCAGAGGCACAGAGTTCAAGACCCCTTGCCCGCTGAGAATAAAAAGGGTGGTACGGTGGGGCAGTGGTAGAGTTGCTGCCTTACAGCGCTTGCATCGCCGGAGAACCGGGTTTGATCCCCACTACAAATGCGGTCTGTACGGAGTTTGTATGTACTCCCCGTGACCGTGTGGATTTTCACCGAGATCTTCGGTTTCCTCCCACACTCCAAAGACATACAGGTTTGTAGGTTAATTGGCTTGGTATAAGTGTACATTCTCACTAGCGCGAGTAGAATAGTGTTAGTGTGCGGGGATCGCTGGTCGGTGCGGACCTGGTGGGTGGGCCAAAGGGCCTGTTTCCGCACTGTATCTCTAACCTAAACTAAACAAAACCTACTCAAGGGAGATAATTGGAAAATATCTCAGTGTTCCATTACAGGACCGAAGGCTTATATCATTAATTCTACAGTGTTAGAACAGTACAGCACAGTTACAGGCCCTTTGGCGTACAATGACCGTGCTGCACAAGATGCCAAGGCCTACTAATTTAGATTTTAGAGATAAACACGGAAACAGGCCCTTCGTCCTACCGAGTCCACGTCGACTTGTGCTATGTCACACGTTAGAGACAATTTAATATTTGTACTGAAGCAGATTAAATTACACTCCCGTACGCCTTTTGAAGGAATCCGGAGCACCCGGAGAAAACCCACGCAGTCACGGGGAGTAAGTACAAATTCCGTCCAGATAGCACCTGTACTCAGGTTCAGACCCAGGTGTCTGGCGCTGTAAAGAGGCAACTCTGTTGCTGCGTCACCCTAACACCAGATTTATTTATAAGTCCAATTTAAATTCCACACAAATAAATAAAAACAGAAAATGCTGGAAGCTCTCAAAAGTTAGAACTGGAAATGCCCTTTTCCTGAAACAAGTATTGTGTTCCTCTTTCCATGAATGCTGCCTCACCCACTGAGTGTTTCGAGCAGTTTCTGCTTATTTATTTCAAGTTTTCAACATCTGCGGTCTTTATGAATTTGTTCCTGAATAAAAAAGATGTTATGAACATGAGGAAATGGCATTAACACAGGACGTAACGATCTAAAGGTTATCTTGCTCAAATGCACAGCAGTCAAAGTCACCATTGTGCTTGAAGGTCAAAACAAAAACTAATGTCGTTGAGACTCTGCTGGTCAGAAAGATAAGAGTGGCTAATTATCACATGTACTGACAACAGAACGATAACATTCTTACAGTGGATGCAAGGAACTGCAGATGCTAGTTTACTAAAAAGGACACAAAGTGCTGGAGTAAGTCAGCAGGGCAGGCTGCACCTCTGGAGAACATCTATAGTGAAATTCTTACTTTCTGCAGCTCAGCTCTCCAATGGTGCAGAAAGCTCATCTGCACCATCGGATGTGGTGGTGGTGGGTACTTTCAATGTTTTCATTTATTTTTACGATCGGGTCATTAAACAGTTATTCAGAACAGTGTTGTTTTGCACTGCTTGATTGTTTCATATGGACAGTTCATATGGACTCTCGAAAATGTTTCTGAGTTAAAACAGGTTTTTGTGTGAAACGTACTTACATTCCATGACTTCCCACCACCATATTAGAAAACCAATGTTCTAACAAGAATAAGGAAGTGTAGAAATTGTGATTAGTAAAATTGTTATTAGTTCGAGAGCAGTTGGTGACTGTAAAAGCTAAGAAATCCAAAGATCCTTAGGGCAATTTTTTCATTCAGAGGGCGATGGATATATGGAACAGGTTGTCAGACAATTAGACACAAAATGCTGGAGGAACTCAGCGGCTCAGGCAGCATTTCTGAAGAACATGGGTAGGTGACATTTGGGGTCGGGACCCTTTTTCGGACTGAAGAAGTCTGAAGAAGGATCCCAACCCGAAACGTTACCTATTCTTTTTCTCCAAAGACACTGCCCCTACTGTTGAGTTACTCCACATTTTGTGCCTATCTTTGGTATAAACCAGCATCTGCAGTTCCTTTTTATTACAAGTTGTTAGATGAGGCATTTGAGGCAGGTACTATAACAACATTTAAAAGGCACTTGCATATGTACATGGATAGGAAAGGTTTAGAGGAAATGGGCAAAATGCAGGCAACTGGAACTAGGTTAGATGGGAGATCTTGGTTGCCATAAACAAGCTGGGCTGACTAGCCTTTTTCCATGCTGTGTGACTCTATGACTCTATGACCTACATTTCCATGTTGTTTTTAAAGAGGTAGCAAAACCATTGCTATCAACATTCTGAAATTGTTCCTGCAGATTGAAAGGTTCACACACTATTTATGATTGTGAGATAAGAGAGTACAGTCATTTTCATTCTAACAAGTATACAACAAATATGGGTAAAATGTTTTTTTCCGTTTTAGTTAGAGATATGACATGGAAACAGGCCCAGATTAGGGGAATCGAGGACCAGAGGACATAGGTTCAAGGTGAAGGGGAAAAGATTTAATAGGAACCCAAGGGGTAACTTTTTCACACAAAGGGTGGTGGGTGTATGGAACAAGCTGCCAGAGGAGGTAGTTGAGGCTGGGACTATCCCATCATTTAAGAAACAGTTGGACAGGTTAAATGGATAGGAGAGATTTGGAGGGATATGGTCCAAGCGCAGGCAAGTGGGATTAGTGTAGCTGGGACATCGTTGGCTGGTATGGCCGAGTTGGGCCAAAGGGACCTGTTTCCACACTGTATCACTCTATGACTCTATAACTTGATTAAGCTTTGTTAATTTTGATGCTAACGTTTGAAAACATTTGTTCAACTTTATATTTCCGTGTTTGTTTCTTGTTTCTGATTTTGCTGGAAGCAATGAAACTGCAAAGCATGACACAGCTCATTAGTACTGGAATAAACAGCGCGTCAAAAGTTGAACTGTGGTTTTTTTTATTGAAAGCCTATGGGGGGGAAACATAAAATATATTTTAACAAAATAAGAGTCATCTCAACCAGGAAGTTACAACCAATGTTGTAATTTATAGGAAGAGGGAATTAGGAGCAACACTAGCAAGTTTGCGGATGACACAAAGCTGGGTGGCAGTGTGAACTGTGAAGAGGATGTTAGAAGGATGCAGGGTGACCTGGACTGGTTGAGTGAGTGGGCAGATGCATGCTAGATGCAGTATAATATAGATAAATGTGATGTTATCCACTTTGGTGGCAAAAACAAGGGGGCAGATTATTATCTCAATGGAGTTAGGTTAGGTAAGGGGGAGGTACTGCGAGACCTGGGTGTCCTTGTACACCAGTCACTGAAAGTTGGTGTGCAGGTACAGCAGGCAGTGAAGAAAGCTAATGGAATGTTGGCCTTCATAACAAGAGGATTTCAGTATAGGAGTAGAGAGGTTCTTCTGCAGTTGTATAGGGCTCTGTTAAGACCACATCTGGAGTACTGTGTACATTTTTGGTCTCCTAATTTGAGGAAGGACATCCTTGTGATTGAGGCAGTGCAGCATAGGTTCACGAGATTGATCCCTGGGATGGCGGGACTGTCATATGAGGAAAGATTGAAAAGACTAGGCTTGTATTCACTGGAGTTTAGAAGGATGAGGGGAGATCTTATAGAAACATATAAAATTATAAAAGAACTGGACAAGCTAGATGCAGGAAAAATATTCCCAATGTTGGGCGAGTTCAGAACCAGGGGCCACAGTCTTAGAATAAAGGGGAGGCCATTTAAGACTGAGATGAGAAAAAAACTTTTTCACCCAGAGAGTTGTGAATTCGTGGAATTCCCTGCCACAGTGGAGGCCAAATCACTGGATGGATTTAAGAGAGAGTTAGATAGCGCTCTAGGGGCTAGTGGAATCAAGGGATATGGGGAGAAGGCAGGTAC
Source organism: Raja brachyura (assembly GCA_963514005.1). The sequence continues at coordinate 24,710,267 of OY740794.1, forward strand.
AGGTTATTTATAGCGGTCGATCAGCCATGATCACAAGCTGGCTCGAAGGGCCGAATGGCCTCCTCCTGCACCTATTTTCTATGTTTCTATGTTTCTGTATACAAATCTAGATAATTTCCAAATATATCTATCCTCTTTACAGATATTTTTAGTCACTGAATTTTAATTTTGCTATCTAATGCCAGAAAAAAGACTTCAACAGGTGGAAAAATGGCTCAGCAGTAGAGTTGCTGCCTTACAACGCCAGAGACCAGGGTTTGATCCGGACTACGGGTGCTGCCTGTACGGAGTTTGTATGTTCACCCTGTGACCATATGGGTTTTCTCCGGGTTCTCCGGTTTCCGCCCACACTCCAAAGACGTACAGGTTTGTAGGCTAGTTGGCATCGGTAACATTGTAAATTGCCCCTAGTGTGTCGGATAATGCTATTGTACAGGGATCGCTGATTGGCATGGACTTGGTGGGCTGAAGGGCCTGTTGCCGCGCTGTATTTCTAAACTAAAACTAAACCAGAGAGCAGCGAGAAAGGGAACAAAAGTGAAGATTTTAAATATAAATAGAAAATGCTGGATCTACTCAACATTTGTGGAACAATGAGTAGATGTTTCAGGTTGATGAACTCTCACCAGAACAGAAAATATTAGAAGCAACACACAATGAACTGCAGATGCAGGGATTTTGAGGACAATACAAACTGCTGGAGGAACTCAGCGGGCGAAGCAGCATCTGTGGAGGGAATGGACAAATAACATTTCGGGTCAAGACCCTTCTGCAGAGCGACTGTATGAGGGGGAAGAAAACGTGTAAAGAGAGTTGGGAATGGGCTAAAGCTGGGGAGTGATGGGTGGATACAGGTGGTGGTGGGGTGCGGTTGAAGAGCAGATGGATGGGGTAAGTGACAAGGGCTAGAGATGAAAAGGAGACATGAGGGCGTCTGATGGGGAGAGAAGAGGAGTGAAATGTAAAAATGGAGGAAGGGATATAGGTGGGGGGGGGGGGGGGGAAGAGTAGTGGGACAGCGGGAGAAATGGTTGTGCACCGGGATAGAGGGGGCAGAAGAAAGGGATAGGGAATTGGGGAGTATTACTTCAAATTGGAGAATTCAAAGTTCATTCCAAAAAAAGGTACAAAGTGCTGCAGTACCTCACATCAGCCTGTAGAAGGGTCCTGACGCAAAATGTTACCTATCCATGTTCTCCAATGCTGCCTGACACAATGAGGTACTCCAATACTTTGTGTCCTTTTTTGTAAACCCGCATCTGCAGTCCTTTTAATCCTCAATGTTCATACCGTATGGATGTAAGCTACTCAAGCGGAATATAAGGTATTTAGTAAAGATGAAAGGGTGAGGAGGGCAAAAGGAATGTTTGTGATAGGATGGAGAACAAAAGATCTTGAACATCGCAGGATGTGGTAGTACTGGCTGAGAAATAGAGCTGAAGGATTGGTAATCATCTTTTACATGAAGAGCAATTACTCCTCCTTGTTAATGTTGGAAGGGATGGAATTAGAACCTAATGCACGTGACAAGAGAAGAAGGAAAAACACAAATCTGGACAGGTACGGTATGGGTGGGTTGGGCTGAAGGGCTTAGTTTCCAGAAGAGGAGGGGAATGGAACAGATGGCCACTGTGATAAGCAGGAAGAGGAGAAGTGGAGATAAGCTATGTTGCAGCATTTGCATTTAGCTAAAGATAAGCTATCTGCACATTGAAATATTTATTGAAAGATGCATTACAGAAACCGCATCCTTTGGCCCACCTAGTCCACAACGATCAAAGGTTCAAAGGTTCAAAGGTCAGTTTATTGTCACGTGTACCAATCAAGGTACAGTGAAACTTAAATTACCATACAGCCATACTAAAAATACAGCAACAAGACACACAACTACATAAAAGTTAACATAAACATCCACCACAGTGGATTCCCCACATTGCTCACTGTGATGGAAGGCAATAAAGTCCAACCTCCTTCCTCTTTATGGACGGGGCAGTCGAACCATCCGCAGTCGGGCGATCGAAGCTGCCGCAGCCGGCGGTCGAAGCCCCCGCGTGGGGGCGGTCGAAGTTGCTGCGGCTCGGAGCTCCCGAAGTTGATCTCTACCCAGCGACCGTGAGTTCCACGATGTGAAAGTTCGCAGGCTCCTGCGGTTGAAGCTCCAAGGTCAATCTCCGACAGGGATCTCGAGCTCCATGATGGTGAGGCCGCAGGCTCCCACATTCGTAGCTTTCGAAGTCGATTACCAGCAGAGGCCGCCAGCTCCTCGATGTTAGGCCGCAGTGCGGACGGAGATTCGATACGAAATAAAATCACATCTCCGTCGAAGTACGAGATTAAAAAAAGTTTCCTCCAACCCCACCATCCCCCAGCCCCACATAAAACAAGCTAAAAAAACAATAAAACATACATTTAACACATACTATAAAAAAACCAAAGAAGGACGGGTCAGACAGACTGTTGGTGAGGCAGTCACTGCTGGTGTCACCTGGTGGTCACCAATTTTGTGTAGTTCATTATAATTGATTATTATTGTCACGTGTACTGAGGCAGAGTGAAAAGCTTTTTTGTTGTATGCTATCCGGTCAGCAAAAATAGTAAGATTAAATGAGAACTTACCAGTTTGAAGTTTGATCTTTATTTTATGAGGAGTTACGATGAGGGATTACGTGAAGACCCCGCCAGCACGCATGCGCGACATTCTTCAAAGCAGTGGTGTGAAATCACAGACAGCGACGTAGACTAATATAGTAAGATAAGAGAGAACTTCCATACCAGTTGATCTTTATAATAGAGGGTTTGGGAGCGGAGGGCACGTCTGGACATACGTTAGAGTTTCTAGCCTATCCAGCAGATACTCGACTCTGCATCGTCACTTTGATATCACGTTACATTTCAGTCACCAAGTCTCTCAGGGGCACGGAGAAAGCTTTGCTTATCAGCCACAAAAAGCCCCACCACAAAGTCACGGTGCAAACCATATCTAGATGGTTAAGGGTGGTACTGGATGCGGCGGGGGTGGACACTAATATTTTTAAATCTCACTCCACCAGGGTCATGGCATCCAGATTTAACTTGTGCAGGGACTGGACCCGTTGTGCCGTGACAAGTGCCATAATCATTACCATTTTGTAGGTGATTTTGTCCAAGGTGAGCCCCGAGTTTGGTGTCCATCCTCGCAACATAGTCAATACTATGCTGATATCCCACGTGTGGTTGTATCTGGGCCTGGGGGGATTGGAATTAAATATTCCTCTCATTAGCTTGGACACTAATGGATGTGATCCAATGCCCAGTTGGTCACTCCCTTGCCCAGATAAGTTGATAGGGCACTCCTGGCACAATTAATGGCACTGTAGCTTAATCCTTCATCATAGTGAAGGGTAGCCAGGAATTCCAGAACTTCCGTGATGGTAGCCGATTCGTAGGTTGTGTTTGTTGTAGAGCAGAACACCTCCCACTTCCTGATGTAGGTCAGGTACTGTTTCCTAGTGGACTCCCTGCATGACGCTGAGATGATATCTATTGTCCTGTTGGTGAGTCCGTATCCCAGAAGTGGCCGTTTCAGAATCTGCAAATCAACAGGTCCATGCGGTCATGACATGGATGGTGTTCCCCTGTGACGGGATGTATTAATAGGCTAGGTCGTTTGTTGACCCGAATACAAGGTTCTGTGGCCATTTTCTGTACCGCTGGGAACCATGGTTGGGTAGGCCAGTCGGGCACAACCAAAATACCAGATGCGGAGTCTTGTCTGATTTTTTGCAAGACCCGACTGATGAGGCAGAAGGGGGGAAAGGCATAACAGAACAAATCCCCCCAATGTAGCGTGAAAGCGTCCATTGCTACTGCCCCTGGGTCTGGTTCCCAAGCAACATATGTTGGTAGTTGGTGATTTAATCTGGATGCAAAAAGGTCGATATCTGGTGTCCCATAACGTTCTATAATATCCGTAAACACTTTCCGATCCAACATCCATTCTATGTTGTCGTTGAATTTGCGTGACCTGGTGTCTGCCACTGTGTTTAGCTTACCTGGAAGGTAAGTGGCTGAAATCCAAATTTCCCTTTGCAGACACCAGTGCCAGATATTATTAGCCAATTCATCACATGATATCGACTTTATTCCACCCATATGATTAATGTAAGCCACCACTGTGGTGTTGTCAATTTGTAATCTAACATGTACTTGGTGCATGTCTGAGCAATATACCCTAAGGCCATGAAATGCTCCCAGCATTTCTGAATAATTAATTCCCAAAGTTTCGAATAGGGTTAGCTCTAGTGCACTCCATCTGCCTCCACAACTAGTGGTGGTCCGAATTGCGCTGCGGGAAAAGCAGCCACTATCTTCCCAATTACCCTGGCCACCTGCCGTATGGATGGATCCCTGATGCCAGTAAGGCTCCTGCAAGCTTCTATCAAGTCCACCACCTTGTTCGGTGGTAAGGTGATAGACATTTGCACCGAGTCAATGGTGAACCCCAAGTAATCCATGGTAGTAGAGGGTTCCAACTTTGATTTATCTGGATGTATGATGAACCCCAGCTTTTGAAAGAGATGTTTTGTGGCTAGAACTGCCAATGTAGCCGTTTCCAAATTCTCCCCGACAATGAGGATATCATCAAGGTAGGCCATAACAGTATGGTTTTGTTTCCTTAAATAGGCCATAGCTGGTTTCAATAATTTGGTGAACAGCCTGGGTGCCGATGATAACCCATTGGGTAAGGCTTTATATTGCCATAATTGTCCCATCCAGATAAATTTAAGGTATTTCCTATGATCCTTGTGTATTGGCACTGAATAGTATGCATCTTTGAGGTCAATGCATGCCATGTAGTACCCATTAGCTATTAGCTGTCTAGCTGTGTCAAAAGTGTCCATTTTGAAATGAACATACTGAACAGAAGTATTCAGTTCGGTCAGATCTATGATTATGCGGCATCCGCCATCTTTTTTATTTTTGGTAAATATATTAGATACGAACTCCTGAGATTCTCTGGTGGTTCTCTCAATTACCCCTTTACTAATTAGTCTTAATAGTTCAGCATGGCCCGCCGTTCTTTCTTTTTGTGAAAGTATAAACTTTCGGCTAGGCGAATGCTGGACCGGGGTAGGGAGTTCGTAAATGAATTCAATTTTATAGCCCTGAATACTTCCGGGTATGTAAGGATCAGAGGTAAAAGTGCGCCATACTTCATCAAACAAGTGCAACCGGCCTCCCACATAAGATGAATTTAGACAAGCAATGTTCCTGTGGGAGCCAGACCCACCTACCTCCAAGGTTATTGCCGGTGTTGCGGTCTTTGCCCTTGTTTCTTCTGTTGAGTTGCTGCGTTGTAGGGGTGGCGCATTTTCCAAGAAGGCCGGGCTGGGCCATGGCCTAAAAAAGACCGTTGTGCAGGTGGGCCGGCCTTCGAGCTTTCACCACCGGACGATCTGTTGTGATATCGCTGTCCGGTGGGTGTGTAGGGGTGCTGCCGCTGTTGGTAGTGAGGTTTGGAGGTACTGGGTACCTTAATCAGGCCTATGGCCTTGGCCTCCTCGTCCAGGTCTTTCACCTGTTTGGGGAGGTTATCCCCGAACAGCAGATTTGGTGGTTGAGTGTTACCTGGTCTGCATAACCCCGCAAACTTGGGGTTGAGTGCCGGTTTGATAATGCTCTTCCTGTAGTTATTTATCTCGTACTGTGTGTTACACAGCAAGGCCAGAGCATCCTGTAGTTCTTCCGGTAACTCTATTCCCACCGCAGTTCTGGCCACTGCCGTAATCCCGGCGGTCAAAAGTTTCAGGATCTTCTGAAGTTTGACTTCTTGCCCTCTAATCGTAGGGCTCATGTTCCCCCATATAGGGTTATTCACCGCAGGAACAGTCAGTGAGTTACAATTTTCAGGGGCAAGATACTTATCAGCTGTTGCATTGATGGCTTGCTCCTGAAGCTGGTTTGTAGTCATATAATTGATACTAGCTGCCAGCTTTGGGTGGATAGGTAGGCCTTTTTGAGAAGGAACTGCATGCTTGTTTACCATATCCAGTAACTCTTCTTCTTGCACCCCTGACACTGTTGATTGTTCAGCCAACTCCCCCTCTTCAGGGTCAGCCCAGTTCTGACCCCCAATGCTCCCCTGCGAAGAGGGTGAGACATTAGGCAGTCCATGATAGGATCCTGCCGTGGGCCTGCGAAGAGGCCCACCGTGACCCTGACCCTGCAAAAGCAGGTCACGCTGGAGCAATTGCTCCACCATCCGCTCCATGTGGGCAAGACGACCCCCGTCGCTATCAGCGAGCGGGGTGTCCTCGGGACTGGACCCAGCTGAGTCGGCAGCCCCGTCCGACTTTCGGGTGGATTTACCGCCCGACCGCGGCGAACCTGCGGCCCTCATAGGCGAAAAGTCGGGAGCTGCAGGTAACACCTGCAGCTCAGGAGAAGCGGCACGCTGCTGGCTGCTCTCCATGGCAGCAGCTCTTGCCGCTGCTCTTTTCGATTTCCGCGACTCCATTCCTGAAAACACAAGTGTATGTAAAGTCGCCACGCTCACCACTCCGGTGAGACTTACCTTTCGTAAGTTTTTTAAACTTACGCTGGAGGAGCCCCGCTCCTCCCGACTGTCGCTTCCCCATGCGAACGACGATATGTCGCGCATGCGTGCTGGCGGGGTCTTCACGTAGTCACTCACGTGACTCCGAAGTAAAATACTATACGTGATTACAATCAAGCCATCCATAGAGTACAGATACAGGTTAAAGGGTATAATGTTCTGAGCCAGATGAAGACCAGTAGAGTCCAATTAAAGATAGTTCCAAGGTCTCCAATGAGGTAGATGGGAGGCCAGGACAGCTCTCTAGTTGGTGAGAGGATGGTTCAGTTGCTTGATAACACCAGGAAAGAAAGTGTCCCTGAATCAGGAAGTGTGCGTTTTCACACCTTTGTATCTCTTGCCTGATGGGAGAAGGATGAGTGAGTGACCGGGGTGAGGCTCGTCCTTGATTATGCTGATGGCCTTGCCATGACAGTGTGAAGTGTAGATGGAGTTAATCGAAGGGAGGTTGGTTTGTGTGATGGACTGGGTGGCGTTCACAACTCTTTCACACTGGTTCCACGTTATCCCACTTTCATATCCACTCCCTATGCACCAGGAGCTATTTACAGAGGGCCAATTAACCAACAAACCTGCGCGTCTTTAGGATGTGGGGGAGGAAAGGCGACCACCCGGAGAAAACTCATGCGGTCACAGGCGGAATGTTTAAACTCCACACATTCAGTATGCAAGGTCAGCATCGAACTATGAGGCAGCAGCTCTACCAGCATTCTTAACGCTGTGTAAATACTCCGATACGGTTCATATTCTTTGGATCTCAATTGGCTTCAGGAATAAGTGAAAAATAACTTCCGCTGAAAGGATTAGCTCTGAAGTTTTATCTCCCCTGGTGGGTTAGTGAATCAGCAAATATCCACATCATTGTAACATCACCACGGGCTGACGACTCCAACGGAATGAAGTTTGACTCGATGCATTTCATGTCTAACTGTAAACGTCAGTGCCTCTTTGAATAGAGTTGCAGTTCTTCGCACATTTTAATATAGCAGATCTCAAATTTAACTTCACCCTGGTCGTGACAGCTGCACTCCTGACCTTATCTTGTCTTGTCCCAGTTGATCGACCAGCCCAGCTTTAAACTTTACTTTTAGAATTTAGAGATACAGCGTGGAAACACGCCCTTCGGCCCACTGGGTCAATGCCGATCAGCAATTACTCTGTATTAACTGCAAACCCACATGTCTTTGGGATGTGGAAGGGTGGAGCTTTGGAGCAGCTGCTGCCTCAAAAAGTGCTAGAAATATGGGTTTGATCATGACCTCAGATGCTTTGTGCGTGTAGTTTGCATATTCTGCCATGTGGGTTTCCTCTGGGTGCTCTGGTTTCCTCCCCCATCGCAAATATGTGTGAGTTTGTCGGTTAGTTGGCCCTCTGTAAATTGTCCCTAGTGTGATGGGAGTGGATGAGAAAGTGGGATAATATACATTTAGTGTGAACGGGTGATTGATTGTCCAAGATAACTCAGTGAAGAGCCTACTTGCATGCTGCATCTCTGAACACACGAGGAAACACATGCAGTCACAAGGAGAACATGCAAACTCCACACAGACAGCACCAGAGGTCAGGATAGAACACAGGTCTCTAACGGTAGATTCCAATGTTATTTTAATTTCAGTTTAAAGATACAGCACAGAAAGTTGGATGACATAGAACTAAGGTGAAGGGGTGTCTGATAGTCTGCATGGACTCACTGGGCTGAAGGGCCTGTTTCCATGTGCTATCTCTAAATTAAATCTTTTAGTACCACCTCTAAGACCCGGTGGTATTGGATTGTGATCAAAGGTGAGGGTATCTGTCTCACTAATCACAGCAGTCCCAATCCAATGTTTTAAGGAAATATGTTTTGAAGATCTTGATTCCCCACATCCTTAACTTCTTTATGATGAGCTCTACCAGCGACTGAAATAAAGTTAATCCAGCGTTTCTTTGTGGGGCGAGAGTGCTATAATATCAACTAAAGTTGCAGTTGTGTAAGACGTTGGTGAGCACCGCATTTAGACTATTGTGTTTAGTTCTGGGAACCATGTTATAGGAATTATGTTATCAAGCTGGAATTGAATTGAATTAAATTGAATAAATTTTACTAGTCAAGTATGTATACATATAAGGAATTTGCCTTGGTGCTTTCCTCGCAAGTAACAGCACGATATACAGTAAACAATTACGAATAAAACATTCTGATTTGAAATGTGAAGAATGAAATAAAATACCAGAGCAAAAGGAGGCTACAGACTTTTGGTTGTTTAGTAGAGGTATTGCTCGTGGAAAAAAGTTGATTTTATGACCGGCTGTGGCGGCTTTGGCAGTCCAGAGTTGGCTTCCAGAGGGAAGTGATTCAAAGAGTTTGTGGCCAGGGTGAGAGGGGTCAGAGATGATCTTACCCGCTCATTTCCTGGCCCTTGCAGTGTCCAGTTTGTCGATGGGGGGAAGATTGCAGCCAACAACCTTCTCTGCTGATCGAACGATTTGCTGCAGCCTCCAGGTGTCGTGCTTGGTGGCTGAGCCAAACCAGACCAGATGATGGAGAAGGTGAGGACAGACTCTATGATGGCCGTGTAGAATTGGACCATCATTGCCTGTGGCAGATTGTGCTTCCTCAGCTGCCGCAGGAAGTACATCCTCTGTTGGGCGTTTTTAACTGTGGAGTCGAGTGTGGCCCCCCAATTAAGGCACTGGAGATGATGGTTCCCAGGAACTTAAAAGACTCCACAGATGTGACATAGAAACATAGAAACATAGAAAATAGGTGCAGGAGTAGGCCATTCGGCCCTTCGAGCCTGCACCGCCATTCAATGTGATCATGGCTGATCATCCAACTCAGTATCCCGTACCTGCCTTCTCTCCATACCCCCTGATCCCTTTAGCCACAAGTGCCACATCTAACGCCCTCTTAAATATAGCCAATGAACTGGCCTCAACTACCTTCTGTGGCAGAGAATTCCAGAGACTCACCACTCTCTGTGTAAAGAATGTTTTCCTCATTTCGGTCCTAAAGGAATTCCCCCTTATCCTTAGACTGTGACCCCTTGTTCTGGACTCCCCCAACATCGGGAACAATCTTCCAGCATCTAGCTTGTCCAACCCCTTAAGAATTTTGTAGGTTTCTATAAGATCCCCCCTCAATCTTCTAAATTCCATCGAGTACAAACCGAGTCTATCCAATCTTTCCTCATATGAAAGTCCTGACATCCCAGGAATCAGTCTGGTGAATCTTCTCTGTACCCCCTCTATGGCAAGGATGTCTTTCCTCAGATTTGGAGACCAAAACTGTACGCAGTACTCCAGGTGTGGCCTCACCAAAACCCTGTATAACTGCAGTAGAACCTCCCTGCTCCTATACTCAAATCCTTTCGCTATGAATGCTAACATACCATTTGCTTTCTTCACTGCTAAGTGACTGTGGTGTTGTGACTGTGACTGTGGTGTTGTTGTTGGTGAGTGGGGTGAGGGGAGGGGGAGCTCTCCTAAAGTCTACAATCAATTCAACTGTCTTAAGAGCATTGAGCTCCAGGTTGTTGCTATGGCACCAGGACACCAGCTGTGTCACTTCCTGTCTGTAGGCAGATTCCTCCCCATCTTGGATCAGTCCAATCAGGGCTGTGTCGTTCACAAACTTGAGAAGCTTGACAGAGGATTCTGTGGAGGTGCAGTCATCGGTGTAGAGAGAGTAAAGCAGAGGAGAGAGTACGCAGCCTTGCGGTGCTCATATGCTGAGGGTCAGTGGTTCTGAGGTGCTTTCCCAGCCTCACATGCTGCTTCCTGTCTGTCAGGAAGTTGGTGATCTACTGACAGAGGGGTTCAGGCACAGTCAACTGGGAGAGTTGTGAGTGTAGAAGCTCTGGCACAATGGTGTTGAATGCAGAGCTAAATTCAACAAACAAAATCCTTGCAAAGGCCCCCTGGCGGTCCAGGTGCTGGAGGATGAAGTGCAGGCCAAGGTTGACTGCATCATCCACTGATCTATGGGCCCAGTATGTAAACTGTAGGGGGTCCAGTTTGTGATATTTTTCAGGTGGGCCAGTATGTCTTTCAAGGGTCTTCATGACTACAGAGATCATTGTGACAGGCCTGTAGTCATTAAGACGAGTAATCCTTGGCTTTTTGGGTACAGGAACAATAGTGGATATTTTGAAGCAGGTGGGGACAGTGCAGATTTGCAGGGACTGGTTGAAAATGTCTGTGTAGACCACTGCCAGTTGTTCAGCACAGAACTTGAGGGTAGATGGGAAACATTGTCCTGTCCTGGAAATTTCAGGCTTTTCTGACTCCTGAATAGCTTCTCCACCTCCTCAATTTCTATTGTTAGTGATGGAAAAGTGGCCAGACTGATGTTGGGCAGCAAGGGGTGGGTAGTGAACGAGGGCCCAGTCTTTGCAAACTGGAGTCAGGCTGTGAGTAGGTGTGAAGTGGTGACTGGAGATGAGGAGGTGGGGGAGGGGGTGAGGGGGTACTGGAGTTATGTTTCTGTCTATCGAACCTGCAGTGGAACTTGGTCAAGTTGTCGGTCAGCTGACGATTGTCCAAGGAGCGGGGGGCTTTCCTCTTGTAACTGGTGATTTCTTGCAAGGCCTTCCACACTGAAGATGAGTCAGTAGCTGAGAACTTGCTCCTTAACCTGTCAGAGTACCTTCCCTTGGCTGCTCTGATTCCCCTCCTCAGCTTGTACTTGGCCTGCCTGTAAAGGTCTACATCCCTGCTCTTGTAGGCCTCATCTATAGACTGGCAGAGCTGTCTGAGTTCTGCTGTAAACCAAGGCTTGTTGTTGAACCTGATCCATGCCCTAGAAGGTGCAAAGAAGATTTATGAGGATGTTGCCAGGACTTGAGGGACTGAGCTGCAGGAAGAGGTTAAACAGGCTAGGACACTATTCCTTGGAGTTTAGGACTATGACGGGTGATCTTATAGAGATGTACTATATCATGAGAGGAATAGATCGGGTAGATGCCCAGATTCTCTTGCCCAGAGTAGAGGATTCAAGAACCAGAGGACATAGGTTGAAGGGGAAAAGATTTAATAGGAACCTTTGAGGGGATAACATTTTCATATTTTCAAGAAACATTTGGGTACATGGGTAGACCAAGCTGAGAGGGATATGGTCCAAACGCAGGCAAGTGGGCTAGTGTAGATGCTGGTCGGTGTGGGAAAGTTTGGCTGAAGGGCCTGTGTTCACACTGCATGACTCTGAATATTTCTTCAACCTTCTTGTTTTCATGATTCACAGTAAAGTGCTAATGAAACTTTTAGAGACCTGGAGGGGAAATCAATTAATCACAAATCCTGCCAGATGAAATTAAGGTGATGAAATTTCACTTGATGAGATCTGTTAATTAAATTTAATTCTGAGTTCTTCCCATCACTGTTCTCAGTGCTTGGAGCCATTTTGCATCAGAAGTGATTTTTCAATGAAAGGCCATTACTCATTGGAAATGTTAATGCCCTTCCTTTCTCTGAAACGTGGGCTGACTTGTTGAATATTTCCAGTGTCTTCATTATGCTCATTATCATTATCGCATCATTTTGTTTTCATAAGTTCAGAAATTATAGGAGCACAATTAGGCCATATCTTTCGAAAGGTACATACTTTTATTCTGAGGCTATGGCATCTTGTTCTAGACTCTCCCACTAGTAGAAACTCCACATCCAGCCACATCCACTCAATCCAGGCCTTTCACTATTCAGTAAGTTTCAGTGAGGACCCCCTCATCCTTCTAAACTCCACCGAGTACAGGGCCAGTGCTATGAAACGCTCATCATATGTTAACCCAATCATTCCTGAAATCAGTGTCATAAACCTCCTCTGAACCCTCTGCGATGCCAGCACATCCTTCCTCAGATATGGGGCCCAAAAATGCTCACGATACTCCAAATGTGGTCTGACCAGTGCCTTGTAAAGACACAGCATTGCATCCCTGTTTTTATATTACAGTCATCTCAAAATTCCATTTGCCTTCCTTATTATCGATTCAACTTGCAAATTAACTTTTTGGGAATCCTGCACCAGCACTCCTAAGACCCTAATTCCCCTGTCCCACTTAGGAAACCTGAACGGAAACCTCTGGAGACTTTGCGCCCCGCCCAAGGTTTCCATGCGGTTCCCGGAGGTTTTTGTCAGTCTCCCTATTGGTCGAAAGTGGTTTCCGCGTCTTCTATGTTCTATGCTGCCTCACATCCCCAGAGACCCAGGTTCGATCCTGACCTCGGGTACTGTCTGTGTGGAGTTTGCACATTCTCCCTGTGACCGGGTGGGTTTCATTTGTGTGCTCCGGTTTCCTCCCAGATCCCAAAGACATGTGGGTTTGTGGGTTAATTGGCCCTCTGTAAATTACCCCGAGTGTTTAGGGAGTGGATGTGAAAGTGGGATAAAATAGATCTGCTGTGAATGAGTGATCGATTGTCGGTGTGGAGTTGGTGGGCCAAAGGGCCTGTTTTCATGCTGTATCTGCATGGCATGAAGCCCACGCGGTCACAGAGAGATCATGAAAACTCTACACAGACAGCACGTGAGGTCAGAATCGAACCCAAGACTCTGGTCCTGCAAGGCAGCAGCTCTACCAGCTGGTCCACCGTACAGGGTGAACTGGTCGGCCCGGACTTGATGGGCCGAAGGGCTTGTTTCTGCGCTTGATCACCTATGTCTATAGTCTAAAAGTAAAGTCTAAAGTCGACTGCCCGTTTCCCACCACGCACTCTACCCACCCCGCTGAGTTCTTTTAGCAGCTTATTTATTTACAGTTATTATACACCATTCATTCTTGTATAGTAACAGTGTGCAGTTAGTTGTTTGTGTGTAGACAGAAGGAACAGCAGATGCTGGAATCTTGCATAGAACACAAAGTGCCGGAGTATCTCAATGGGTCAGGCAGCATCTCTGGAGCACTGGGATAGGTGACGTTGGGGCCCTTCTTTTAGTTGTTTGTGTGATGGAGTTTCCTGTAACCAATCTGTTTACATGTGCCTCTAGCTGATATGGAGATCGAATTCTGTCCACCTATTTATCAAGAGTGCACAGTAAGTAAAATTATAGATAACTAAATTGTGAGTATTAGAAAAAATGTAGCATTTATAGAGTCACAGATTCATACAGCGTGGAAACAAGCCCTTTGTACCAACTTTCCTGTACCGACCAACATGTCCCATCTACACTCAACCCACCTGTCTGTGTTTGGCCCATATCACTCTAAGTATAAACCTGTTCTATTCATATACCTGGCTAAATGTTTCTTAACGACAGTTCCTGCCTCAACTACCTCCTCCGGCAACTCATTCCATACAACCACCGCCCTTTGTGTGTCAAAAATACCACTCAGGTTCCTATTAAATCTTTCCTCCCCTCACCTTACACCTATGGCCTCTGGTTCTTGATTCACCTACTGTGCGCAAGAGACTCAGATCTATTCCTCTCATGATTTTGTACACCTCTATAAGATCTTCTGGAACATTTTCCTAACCTCAAAAAATTACGCAGCACAGCTGGTAGACTTGCTGCCTCACAGCGTCAGAGATCAGGGTTTGACCCTGACCTTGGGTGCTGTCTGTATGGAGTTTGCACGTTTACCTGTGACCACATGGGTTTCCCTCGAGTTCTCCAGTTTCCCACCACATCCCAAAGATGTGCAGGTTTGCAAGGTTTGTAGGTTATTTGGTCTTCGTAAATTGTCTCTAGTGCGTGGGAATGGATGCAAAAGTGGGATAACATAGACCTGGTGTGAACGGGTGATCGATGTAGATTTGATCGTCATAGATTCGATCTACTGCGTAGATTCGGTGGCCAGTAGACTCGGTGGGCCGAAGGGCCTGTTTTCATGCTGCATCTCTAAACTATACTAAATCACGACTCCCTCCACAAGTAACAATGGATAAAAAGGTAGGAAGTTGAAACAGATTGGTCTCTAATGAGCAAGATCATGAATGATCTTCTACCTTCGTACTCCTTTCTTGAATGAAGCCCACATTCTTTGGTTCACGTAATATCTGCTTGCCTGTTTCTTTGCTGCAAATCCCACCTCAAAACAAAATCCAACACATTTGTGTCTGGAAAGCTCCCCACACAAACTAGCATGTCATTGACCAGACATTCAGCTTCACTGATTTTGGTATAGTGATAAACATTAGCTGGGATATTGAGTCAAAGTTATAAAGTTCAGAAACAGGCCTTTCAGCCCAGGATGACCATGTCAACCAAGATGCCAACTTGAGCTAATCCCATTTGCCTGCTGTTACCCCATATCCCTTTCCTATGCATTGAGTTATAAATTATCTTAAACCTTGAGCAGTACAGTGGCGCAGCGGTAGAAATGCTGCCTCACAGCGCCAGCGACCCGGGTTCGACCTTGACTACGAGTGCTGGCTGTATGGTGTTTGCACGTTCTCCCTGTGGCTGCAAAGGTTTCCTCCGGGTGCTCTCTTTTCTTCCCACCCTCCAAAGACATGCAGGTTTGCAGGTTAATTTGCTTCTGTAAATTGTAAAATGTCCCCAGATAGATCTAGTGTTTAGCATAGAACTAGTGCATATGTAATCACTGGTCGGAGAGGACTCGGTGGTCCGAAGGAGAAGGGTCCCGACCAGAAATGTTACCCATTCATCTCCCCAGCCAAATCAGCATTTTTGTGTCTATTTTCGGTGGTCCGAAGGGTCTGTTTCCACGCTGTATCTCTAAAAAAATTTTTAAATGATGCCCTTTAGATTAAGACTCCCCAACCCAAGGAAAAAGACTGACTATCAACCTTGTTTATGCTCCTCATGATGTGCCTGCCTAAAATGTTTCTTAAATGTTGCGATAGTACCTGCCCAAACTACCTCCTCCGGCAGCTCATTCCATATACCCATCTCCCTTTGTGTGAAAAAGTTACCCCTCAGGTTCCTATGAATCTTTCCCCTCTCACCTTAAACCTATGTCCTCTGGTTCTCAATTCCCATACTCTGGGCAAGAGACTCTGTTCGTCTACTCGATCTATTCCTCTCATGATCCTATACACCGCTATAAGATCACCCCTCATCCTCCTGCATTCCAAGGAATAGAGTCCCAGCCTGCTCAACCTCTCCCTATAGCTCAGACCCTTGAGTCCTGGCAACATCCTCGTAAATCTTCTCTGCGCCTTTCCAGCTTGACATAATTTTATTCAGTTTTTTAAACTTATTGCAAAGTGAATGACCTAAACATTCCCTGCAAAATATGGTTCTGAATATATAAAAATAAGCTTCACCCAAACCAGAGCAATGCAGTGCCTGCTTCTTGGCATCCTGGCATCTGTTCGGAATTCAACCCTTGGCATTCTGGACACGGTTTTGTTTCGCTGTTAATCTGCCACATTTATGGCTGGCACAGTGGTGCAGTTCATGGAGCTGCTGCCTCACAGCCCCAGAGACCCAGGTTTGATCCTGACCTCAGGTACTGTCTGTGTGGAGATTGCACATTCTTCCTGTGACCGGGTGGGTTTCATTTGGGTGCTCTGGTTTCCTCCCACATCCCAAAGACATGTGGGTTTGTGGGTTAATTGGCCCTCTGTAAATTACCCCGAGTGTGTAGGGAGTGGACGTGAAAATGGGATAACATAGATCTGCTGTGAATGAATGATCGATTGTCGGTGTGGAGTTGGTGGGCCAAAGGGCCTGTTTGCATGGTGTATCTGTATGGCATGAAGCCCACGCGGTCACAGAGAGATCATGAAGACTCTACGCAGACAGCACGTGAGGTCAGAATCGAATCCAGGACTCTGGTCCTGCAAGGCAGCAGCTCTACCAGCTGGGCCACTGTTTGCTGACTTTTGGTGAAGTACAATAAATGCTAGTCTTGCAAACAGTGACACCATTCTGGATAATGAATGGTGTCAATGAATGAATGAATGTTTGAATGTATGAATGAATCATACATTCCCAGATCAATAGAAAGCCATCGTAGAAAATAACTAATAAATGGTTGCATTATCATCTATCAATTGATGTACATAGAGGGAGTACAGAGAAGGTTCACCAGACTGATTCCTGGGATGGCAGGACTTTCATATGAAGAAAGACTAGATAGACTCGGCTTGTACTCGCTAGAATTTAGAAGATTGAGGGGGGATCTGATAGAAACTTACAAAATTGTTAAGGGGTTGGACAGGCTAGATGCAGGAAGATTGTTCCCGATGTTGGAGAAGCCCAGAACAAGGGGTCACAGTTTAAGGATAAGGGGGAAGTCTTTTAGGACCGAGATGAGAAAAACATTTTACACACAGAGAGTGGTGAATCTGTGGAATTCTCTGCCACAGAAGGTAGTTGAGGCCAGTTCATTGGCTATATTTAAAAGGGAATTATAGACCAGTTAGCCTGACATCGGTGGTGGAGAAGATGCTGGAGTCAATTATAAAGGAGGAAATAGCCGCACATTTGGATAGCAGTAACAGGATTGGACCTAGTCTGCCTGGATTTGCGAAGTGGAAATCATGCTTGACTAATCTTCTGGAATTTTTTGAAGATGTAACTTGGAAAATGGACAAGGGAGAGCCAGTGGATGTAGTGTACCTGGACTTTCAAAAAGCATTTGATAAGGTCCCACATAGGAGATAAGTGGGCAAAATTAGGGCACATGGTATTGGGGGTAGAGTGCTGACATGGATAGAGAATAGTAAGATTGAACGAGAACTTACCAGTTCGAAGGTTGATCTTTATTTTATGAGGAGTCGAAGTGAGGGATTTCGTGAAGAGCCCGCCGGCGCGCATGCTCGACATACTTCAAAGTAGCGGCATGGAATCACAGAACCAACAATAGAAATGACTTCGCATAGTATGATTGAATTGACTAAGATTACCAGATGAAGGTGATTGAGGGTTGGGCGAGGAGGGCACGAAATCCCTCACTTCGACTCCTCATAAAATAAAGATCAACCTTCGAACTGGTAAGTTCTCGTTCAATCTTACTATTTCATTTCGGAGTCACGTGAGTGACTTCGTGAAGACTTCAAAGCTTCTGTGATTACACGCCCTGGACCACGTCCATGCTGACACACCACTACCAGGGATGGATGGGAGGAACAAACTTGCTCAATAGTTCATACTGCAAAACAAGAGCATATTTATTAATAACAAATCAAAAACCCCTCATGCGGGGACATCTCCACGTTCTTGACCTGCATTCAGCACGGCTTCTGCGAACTGTAGAGGAGCAGCAACAGGCTTGTTATAAAAACGCTGGAACACAGCTTCATTCGCCCATCCTGCTGTGGCGAGAATTTGGTCCATGGGCACCTCCATGACCCTCGCCGCTGACGTCGATGCAGCCCTGGTGGAATGAGACTTGAACACATTAATGTCGATACCTGACTTACCCAAGACGACTCGAAGCCACCTGGATATCGTCTGGACTGTCACTCGATGATGAGGTCTCTTATGAGTGACAAGCAGGTATCTCTCCATTCCTCTGATGCGTGCCGTCACCTTGACATAGTGGCGGATATGTGAGGCTAAACATAGCCTAGCATCTGCGGGGTATGCCGGGAACTTCAGCTGCAGCCCTGTGCACCCAGGTCTATGCTGCTTTAGTAGCTCGTCAATGAAAAAGACTACTTCTGTAGGGGTAGATGTCATTCTGTCGACACAAAGTTTGTGTAGTGTCTGTACCCTCTGAGCTGAAGTCAGCGCTAGTAACATCACCAGCTTCATGGTGAGTTGGTCCAGTTGGAGCCCTTCCATGGGAGACCACGTCCTGAGCAGGGTTAATACGTCCCTGACATCCCAGGTGATATTATAGCGTGGTGTAGGAGGATTCATATTGAATATACCCCGCATGAGTCTGGACACTAGCCTGTTGGATCCTACCCCAATCTTGAGGTAGAATGATAGCGCACTTCTGGCACTGTTGATGGCACTGTAACTTAAGTGTTCATCATGGTGCAACCCCGCGAGGAATTCCAGGACGTCGGTTATTGTCACGTCATCGTACGTGATGCGAGAGCGGCTGCAGTAGGCTTCCCACTTCTTAATATGCGAGCAGTATCTTCGCCTTGTGGACTCTCGACACGACGCCCCGATGGTATCCATGGTCCGAGCCGAGAGGCCGTATTGGACTAACGGCCTGTTCAGAACCTGCAAGCCAACAAATTTAAATAGCCATGGCAGGGATGTGGCTCCCCTGAGCCAGGGTGAGTAACCAATTGTGGGCAACCCTTCAAAAGGACCCAAGGTTCGTTGAGCATGTCAAAGACCACCGGATACCAAGGCTGTGTGGGCCAGTCGGGTATAATAAGGATGCCCTTGGCAGCATCTGCCTGAATCTTTCGCAATACCCGACTGATGAGGCAAAACGGAGGGAAGGCATAGAAAAACCAATTCCCCCAGTCCAGCGAGAATGCATCTAGCGCTATTGCCCCAGGATCTGGTTCCCATGAAACGTAGGCTGGTACCTGATGGTTCAACCGTGACGCAAACAGGTCAATGTCCGGTTTACCAAATTTGGCTGTGACTTTAGAAAAAATCTCAGGATGCAACATCCATTCAATGTTGTCATTAAATTTGCGTGACCTGGTGTCCGCCACAGTATTAAGCTCACCTGGCAAATAGGTAGCTGAAATCCAAATGTCTCTTTGAACACACCAGAGCCAAATTGAGTTAGCCAATTTGTCACACGAAACTGACCTGGTACCACCCATATGGTTTAAATATGCCACAGCTGTGGTGTTGTCTATTTGGAGACGGACGTGTGCTCCAACAAGCTTGGAACAATATTCACGCAGTCCGTGGAATGCTGCCAGCAACTCCAAATAGTTAATCCCTTGAGTCAACAACATCGATGCCTCAAGGGTGTCCCATCTGCCCCCACAACTAGAGCAATTATCAGTAGCTCCCCAGCCATTGGAGCTTGCATCAGTCTGTAAATATACCACCGGATTAGCCTCCCTGACAGGCTTAAATGAGTTGCTAATGTGACACACCCACCATTGCAACTCAGTTATCGCTTCGGACGGCAGCTGCATTGATCGATCGTAATGACCAGCGTTCCGTTTTAACGCAGTAATTTTAGCTCTTTGCAAATTCTGATAATGCAAAGGTCCATATCGTGCTGCCGGAAACAAAGCCACTAGCTTGCCAATTACTGTGGCTGTATGCCGAATCGATGGTATATTGGTGCCAATTAAATCTCTGCACACCTGAGTGACTTCCTCAATTTTGTTAATTGGGATAGTTATCCTCATGCTCATTGAGTTCACCGTGAACCCTAGGTAATTAATTACCTGGGCAGGGCAGAACTTCGATTTCTCTGGATGGACAATGAATCCTAATTGTTGAAATATATTGACAGCAGCTGCAACACCCTGTTCAGCCAATTGCAGGGTGTGGCCCACAATAAAGACATCATCTAAATAGGCCATAACTATATGATGTCGTTGTCTCAAATAAGCCATGATTGGCTTCACCAATTTAGTGAACAATCTAGGGGCTGTAGTGAGCCCATTAGGCAAAGCCTTATACTGCCAAAGTTGCCCCATCCAGATAAATTTCAAAAACCTTCTATCATATTTCTGGATGGATACTGAATAATATGCATCCCTCAAATCAATGCATGCCATAAAGCAGCCATGAGAAATCAATGATTTGGCTGTTTCAAACGTATCCATTTTAAAATGAGTATATGTTACAAACGTATTCAAACGGGTTAGATCAATAATGACACGACAGCCTCCATCCTTCTTAGGTCTAGTAAATATGTTCGAAACAAATTCAATTGGCTCATGCACCGTTTTCTCAATCACACCCTTCTGTTCCAGACTTAAAATTTCCTTATAACCTGCTGCCTGTTCTGCAGCAGACAATTTGAACGTACGACCAGGCATGTGCTGGGATGGAGGAATGTCGCCATTAATAAACTCAATTTTATGCCCCTGAATATTCCGCAACACATACTCATCACCAGTAAAATTACCCCATGCATCCAAAAACAGCCGTAAACGACCACCAACATGGGAAGTTAAACAGAGAGAAAAAAGAGAACCAGACCCCCTCGCCTCCGTGGTTACCGGCGGTCCTTGACACGTGTGGGTGGCCGTGGAGGTGCTGGGTTGGCTTGAGGGCGCGGCGTCTTCGATTTCCACAAAGGTCTCTGCCGACCCTGTCCTAAAAAAGACCCTTGGTGCTGGTTCTGGTGCTGTTGTCGTTGTGGAGCTAGAGGGCGAGTCCTCGTCGAGGCACTGGCCGACCCTCGTGAGCGAATGTATGGAGCTTTTGAGCCTGACGGTGTGGGGGCACTCTGAGAGCGCATGATCCCCACCGTTTTGGCTTGTTCGTCAAGCTCTTTGACTCTCTTCGAGAGGTCCTCACCAAAGAGCTGACGGGGCGGCGGCGGCGGCGGTGGTTTGCACAATCCTGCAAACTTCGGGTTGAGTGCTGGGCGGATGCTGTTTTTGCGAAACCCGTTGATTTCGTGCTGGGTCGCGCACAATAAGGCCAGAGCATCTTCCTGGTCCAAATTCAGCTCGTCCCCGTCCACCGACCGCGCAAAGGCGGTAATACCGGCCGTGAGGAGTTTCAGAATCCGCTGCAATTTTAGCTCCTGTTGACGGATAGCCGCACTGATGTTGCCCCATATTGGCGTATTGACCACAGGCACGTTGAGGGAGTTGCAGTTTGATGGAGCCTTGTGACGGCTCATAGCCTGGATGAGGACTTCTTCCTGCAGCACCTGATTATTGAGAAAGTCCACTGTGGCTGCCAGCTTTGTATTTAGAGGAAGACCAGCCGTATGTGGGGCCGCGAATTTGGTTGCCACATCCAAGAGTTCCTCCGCTGGCACCTCCAACGGAGGTGGTACGAGATCCACCAGAACCTCCTCCTCCTGCTGCTCCAGGCTGATAGTAGATGTTGGTGAAGACGCCCTGTGCCTGTTGCTGCCCTGCTGTTGTTGACGTTGAAGCAGGAGCTCCAGCAGCCGCTCCATACGGTCAATACGCCCTTCACCCTGAACACTCAGGTGGTCGGAGTCCTCCGGCTCTGAAAAGAAAACCGGGCTCCTGTCATCGGCCCGCACCTCGTCGAGGCCCTGCCGGTGCCGGTAGTTGTCGCTAACAGCCGCCGAGGCGAAACTGCGCGATTCCTGCGCGGGCGTGTTCAACCGCCTCCGTTTAGCGGGAGCTGAAGCCGCTGCCACTAAGGGCACTTGCGGCGAGGTGTCGGCACCAGCCGAAGCATGGCTGCCTGGGGCCCGCGCAGTCTTGCCGGCTGCCCACATCGTGGACGTTGCCGACGCATGGTCTCGCCCACCCATCCATGGGGGGCTCGGCGACCGTGACGAGACCCGACTCGACCGACCCGTCCCGGCGTCGAGAGTCGGGGTGTGCCGGCTGGACCTCACAGCCGCCCCGGGTCTCGCCCTGGAACCTGACCGCTCCTCCGCGATAGGCAATGCCTTAGCCCTAACAGGGTTAGGCTTCTGGGCTCCTGCCCTCCCCCTTCTCGGAAGGTGGAGTGGAACAGGCCGTGCAACGGCACGTGCCCTGCTCGAGGTCGCCAGCGCGCCCGCTGACGACCTGACTGCCATGGCAGGGTCCCCTGCTCTGGCGGCACACCACACTCCTCCTCGTCGAACTCCTCCGAGCTGTGGTGTGCTGGCGGATCTGGACCTGTAATCACAGGGCTTACCCACATCTCCGCCTGAGTCCCGGCCTGCGCTGCAGGTACTGCCGATGGTAAAGGCCCCGGAACTGTTGACCGGTGACTCGTCCTGACGTCCTCCGGCCCTTCGAACTCCCATCCATGTCCTTGCTGCAAGACATAATCAGACAACAAGGACCACCAACTAAAGGTAGAATACTTACCTCCGTGGCCCCTTATGAAGGGCTGGCGAGGAGCGCGCTCCACCGCCAGCCGTCGCAGCAACGCGTTACGACGATATGTCGAGCATGCGCGCCGGCGGGCTCTTCATGAAGTCACTCACGTGACTCCGAAATGAAATTGGTCGGCAGACAGGAAACAAAGAGTAGGGATTAACGGGTCCCTTTCAGGATGGCAGGCAGTGACTGGTGGGGTACCGCAAGGCTCGGTGCAGGGACCGCAGCTATTTACAATATACATCAATGATTTGGATGAAGGGATTCAAAGTAAGATTAGCAAATTTGCAGATGACACAAAGCTGGGTGGCAGTGTGAACTGTGAGGAAGATGCTATGAGAATGCAGGGTGACTTGGACAGGTTGGGGGAGTGGGCAGATACATGGCAGATTAAGTTTAATGCGGATAGATGTGAGGTTATCCACTTTGGTAGCAAAAACAGGAAAGCAGATTACTATCTAAATGGCGTCAAGTTGGGAAAAGGGGAAGTACAACGGGATCTGGGGGTCATTGTTCATCAGTCTATGAAAGTAAGCATTAGTGTAGGAACTGCAGATGCTGGAAAATCAAGGGTACACAAAAGGCTGGAGAAACTCAGCGGGTGCAGCAGCATCTAAGAAGCGAAGGAGATAGGCAACGTTTCCGGCCGAAACCCTTCTTCAGACTGAAGAAGTCCGAAGAAGGGTTTCGGCCTGAAACGCTGTGTATCTCCTTCGCTCCTTAGATGCTGCTGCACCCGCTGAGTTTCTCCAGCCTTTTGTGTACCCTATGAAAGTAAGCATGCAGGTACAGCAGGCAGTGAAGAAAGCGAATGGCATGTTGGCCTTTATAACAAGAGGAATCGAATATAGGAGCAAAGAGGTCCTTCTGCAGTTGTGCAGGGCCCTAGTGAGACCACACCTGGAGTATTGTGTGCAGTTTTGGTCCCCTAATTTGAGGAAGGACATTCTTGCTATTGAGGGAGTGCAGCGTAGGTTTACAAGATTATTTCCTGGAATGCCGGGACTGTCATATGCTGAGAGAATGGAGCAGCAGGGCTTGTACACTCTGGAGTTTAGAAGGCTGGGAGGGAATCTCATTGAAACATATAAGATTGTTAAGAGTTTGGACACGCTAGAGGCAGGAAACATGTTCCCGATGTTGGGGGAGTCCAGAACCACGGGCCACAGTTTAAGAATAAGGAGTAAGCCATTTCGAACGGAGACGAGGAAACACTTTTTCTCACAGTGAGTTGTGAGTCTGTGGAATTCTCTGCCTCAGAGGGCGGTGGAGGCAGGTTCACTGGATGCTTTCAAGAGAGAGCTAGATAGGGCTCTTGAAAATAGCAGAGTCAGGGGATATGGGGAGAAGGCAGGAACGGGGTACTGATTGGGGATGATCAGCTATGATCACGTTGAATGGGGGCGCAGGCTTGAAGGGCCGAATTGCCAATTCCTGCACCTATTGTCTATTGTCTATTGTCTATTGTCCTCTCATACTCCAAATACGTACAGTTAAGTAGGCTGATATGCTTTGGTAAGTTGTAAAACATTGACCCTAGTGTGTGTGGACTAGCGAACAGGGTGATCTGGTCGGCCCGGACTTGATGGGCCGAAGGGCTTGTTTCTGCACTTGGTCACCTATGTCTATAATCTAAAAGTAAAGTCTAAAGTCGACTGCCCATTTCCCACCACACACTCTACCCAACCCGCTGAGTTCTTTTAGCAGCTGATTTTTTAAACTGTTATTATACAGCATTCATTCTTGTATAGTAACAGTGCGCAGTTAGTTGTTTGTGTGTAGACAGGAGGAACAGCAGATGCTGGAATCTTGCATAGAACACAAAGTGCCGGAGTATCTCAATGGGTCAGGCGGCATCTCTGGAACACAGTGATAGGTGACGTTTCATGTTGGGGCCCTTCTTCTAGTTGTTTGTGTGATGGAGTTTCCTGTAAGCAAACTGTTTACATGTGCCTCTAGCTGATATGGAGATCAAATTCCGTCCACCTATTTATCAAGAGTGCACCGTATGTAAAATTATAGATAACTAAATTGTGAGTATTAGAAAAAATGTAGCATTTATAGTCACAGATTCATACAGCGTGGAAACAAGCCCTTTGTACCAACTTTCCCGTACCGACCAGCATGCCCCATCTGACCCGTTTTCTTGTTGTCAAAAACATTTAATTGTACTGTTGACCCTGTGTTAACCTACATATGACAAATAAAACTGAACTGAACTGAACTGAACTGATCTACACTCAACCCACCTGTCTGAGTTTGGCCCATATGGCTCTAAATCTGTTCTATTCATATACCTGGCTAAATGTCTCTTAACGACAGTCCCTGCCTTAACTACCTGGTCCAGCAGCTCATTCCATACAACCACTGCCCTTTGTGTGTAAAAAATACCCCTCAGGTTTCTATGAAATCTTTCCTCCCCTCACCTTACACCTATGGCCTCTAGTTCTTGATTCACCTACTGTGCGCAAGGGACTCAGATCTATTCCTCTCATGATTTTGTACACCTCTATAAGATCTTCTGGAACATTTTCCTAACCTCAAAACATTATGCAGCATAGCTGGTAGACTTGCTGCCTCACAGCGTCAGAGATCCGGGTTTGACCCTGACCTTGGGTGCTGTCTGTACGGAGTTTGCACGTTTTCCTGTGACTGCATGGTTTTCCCTCGAATTCTCCAGTTTCCCACCACATCCCAAAGATGTGCAGGTTTGCAAGGTTTGTAGGTTATTTGGTCTTTGTAAATTGTCTCTAGTGTGTGGGGAGTGGATGCAAAAGTGGGATAACATAGACCTGGTGTGAACGGGTGATCGATGTAGGTTAATAATAATAATAATATCTTTTATTGTCATTACACATAAGTGCAACGAGATTTGGTTTGCAACTTCCATCCGATGTCATAACTTAAACGACTACTAAAATTTATGTTTAGACACCCCGAGAACATTTTTTTTTTAAAAAAGAACATTCGAACAGTAAGTCAAAACAGACTAAAGTGCAGATGTGTCTGTGCGACGTGACCATCTGAGGGAGACAGTCCATGGGGGTGGGGGCACTCACCCGGGCTGGTTCAGAGCCTCTAGAGCTCTGGGAATGAAGCTGTTCCTGAGTCTGGAGGTGCGGGCGTAGAAGGCCTTGTAACGTCTGCCGGAAGGGAGTAGTTCGAACAGTCCATTACAAGGGTGAGAAGAGTCTTTATGGATGCTGACGGCCTTCCTGAGGCACCGTGTGTGGCCCTCCAAGCTTGGTAGCGGGTGTCCCAATAATCTTTTGCGCTCTGTGGACGACGCGCTGAAGAGCTCTCCTCTCCGCCTCCGTGCAGCTGAGATACCACACAGAGATGCCATACGTTAGTGTGCTCTCTGTGGTGCAGCGGTAGAAGGTCGTCAGCAGCTGTTGGGCAGACCAGTCTGTTTCAATGTTCTTTGGAAAAAGAGTCGTTACTGTGCCTTTTTGACCAGCGCAGCGGTGTTGGTGGACCATGTGTGGTCCTCTGAGATATGAGTGCCCAGAAACTTGAAGCTGGACACTCTCTCCTCACTGTCCCCGTAGATGGAGATTGGGGCGTATTCCCCATTCTGTGACCTCCTGAAGTTGATAATCATCGCCTTGGTCTTGGAGGTGTTTAGTGACAAGTTGTTCCATGAGCACCGGTCCGCCAGGTTCTGCACCTCCTCTCTGTATTTTGTTTCATCACCGTTGGTTATCAGCCCGATCACCGTTGTGTCATCTTCAAACTTGACAATGGTTTTGAATGCAGGAAGACAGTAGTGAGTGAAGAGGGAGTAGAGCATGGGGCTCAGTACACAGCCCTGTGGTGTGCCGGTGCTCAGGGTGATAGTGGAGGACAGGTGCGGCCCCAGTCTCACTGACTGCGGTCGCTCCGTCAGAAAATTCAGGATCCAATCGCATATCAGTGAGCTGAGGCCTAGCTGGTGGAGTTTGGTGGTGAGCTTGGTGGGGATGACCGTATTGACGGCAGAGCTATAGTCTATGAAGAGCATCCTCACGTAGGTGTCCTGTCTTTCCAGCTGGGTCAGGACAGTGTGAAGAGCCACAGAGATGGCATCCTCTGTGGATCTATTTGCCCTGTATGCAAATTGATGAGAGTCCAATGATGCAGGGATGCTGGATTTGATGTGGGCGAGGACCAGCCTTTCAAAGCACTTCATTGGTATTGGAGCTAGGGCAACCGGGCGGTAGTCACTCAGGTTGGTGACTTTAGGCTTTTTCGGCACCGGCACTATGGTAGCTGCCTTCAGGCACTTGGGGACCGTTGCCAGAGATAGAGACAGGTTGAAGATCCTCGTAAATACCTCCGCCAGCTGTACAGCACAGTCCTTTAGTACCTTACCCTGGACTCCAACCGGGCCTGCAGCCTTGTGTGGATTAATCCTACGCAGAGCGCACTGTACCTCCTGGGTGCTCAGTGTTAAGGCCTGTCCCTCCGCCCTAGCCGGGGTTGTTCCTCTCCTGGTGGTGTTGCCAGTTTCAAAGAGGGCAAAGTAGTTGTTTAACTCATTGACCAGTGTGATATCACTGTGGGGGCAGACGGGGCTGCTCTCATAGTCAGTGATGTCCCTGACACCCTGCCACATGCTTCTGGTGTCCGCGGTGTTGAAGTGGTCTTCCACCCTTTGCCTGTGGATGTCTTTGGCCTTTTTTATGCCTTTGTTCAGGTTCGACCTGGCAACACTGTAGGCAGACGTGTTCCTGGATTTAAAGGCAAAGTTGTGTGCCCCTAGCAGATTCTGAACCTCCTTGTTCATCCACCTTTTCCCGTTTGGGAACATCTTTATTTCCTTGTCCACTGTGACAGTCTCCACACAGCAGTTGATGTATGAGAGCACAGTGGATGTGTACGCCTCCAAGTCTACCTCTGTACCACTGGTAGCCTGTTGTGCAAACAGGTCCCATTCGGTGCGATCAAAGCAGTCCTGGAGTTGTAGGGTGGCATCCTCGGGCCATATTTTGACCGTCTTTATTGCAGGTTTGATCTTGCGGATCAGGGGTTTGTATGCAGGCAGTAGAAACAGTGAGGTGATCGGAGTTTCCCAGGGATGGGCAGGGGAGAGCTCTGTATGCGTCCTTGATGCTGGTGTCCACTTTATCCAGCGCGTTTGAGCCCCTGGTAGGACACTGCAGATGCTGGTGGAATTTGCGGAGTGCAGCTGGTAGGTCGACCTGGTTTGATCTTCATAGATTCGATCTATTACGTAGATTCGGTGGGCAGTAGACTCGGTGGGCTGCAGGGCCTGTTTTCATGCTGTATCTCTAAACTAAACTAAATCACGACACCCTCCACAAGTAACAATGGATAAAAAGGTAGGAAGTTGAAACAGATTGGTCACTAATGAGTAAGATCATGAATGATCTTCTACCTTTGTACTTCTTTCTTGAATGAAACCCACATTCTCTGGTTCACTTAATATTTGCTGGCCTGTTTCTTTGCTGCAAATCCCACCTGAAAACAAAATCCAACAGATTTGTGTCTGGCAAGCTCCCCACACAAACTAGCATGTCATTGACCAGACAATCGGCTTCACTGATTTTGGTACAGTGATAAACATTAGCTGGGATATTGAGTCAAAGTTATAAAGTTCAGAAACAGGCCAGGATGACCATGTCAACCAAGATGCCTACTTGAGCTAATCCCATTTGCCTGCAGTTACCCCATATCCCTTTCCTATGCATCGAGTTATAAATTATCGTAAACCTTGAGCGATCAATCAAAACTCAATCAACCAAAGACTTTATTGTCATTCAAAAATACACCAACAAATGCAAGTCTGAACGAAATTTTGTTGCATCTGGCTCACCGTGCAGCATAAAATAACAAAAGGATAAAATAGATAAAAAGATAAAACAGATAAAAAGATCAAATATATAATAGTGGCGGCACATTATATGGAATTCAAGAGTCTGATGGTTCAGGGGAAGAAGCTGTTGCAAAACCTGGCCGTTCTGCTCCTTATACTGCGGTACATTTTGCCCGAGGGCAGCAGAGTGAACAGTCCATAATGGAGATGTGTGGGGTCTTTTATAATACTGTTGGCCTTGGACAAGCAACGTTTGCATGCAATGTCCCGGATTGAAAGCAGAGAAGTCCTTTTTTTGTATGTCGTTTGCTTTTTTCAGCCGTCCTCACCACTCTCTGCACTGACTTCCTGACGGAGGCTTTGCAGTCCCCAAACCAGACAGAGGACCAGTGAGGAATTCCAGTAGCCAGTTACACAAGGAGGTGCTGAGGCCCAATGAACCCAATTGGATACAGTGGCGCAGCGGTAGAAATGCTGCCTCACAATGCCAGTGACTCGGGTTCGACCTTGACTACGAGTGCTGGCTGTATGGAGTTTGCACGTTCTCCCTGTGGCCGCAAAGGTTTCCTCCGGGTGCTCTCTTTTCCTCTCACCTTCCAAAGACATGCAGGTTTGTGGGATAATTTACTTCTGTAAATTGCAAATTGTCCCCAGATACATCTAGTGTTTAGCATAGAAGTAGTGTACAGGTAATCGCTGGTCGGAGACAGTGACGGAAATGGGTTTTAGGAACTTGGGGTACTCTCAGGCCCGTGAGGCTGAGGTTGGGAAGGAGTGGAGGGGGATTTTTTTAATGTGCGGTCATACCCATGTAAGAGTACAAGAATGCACAACTTTTTTCAGCCGTCCTCACCACTCTCTGCACTGACTTCCTGACGGAGGCTTTGCAGTCCCCAAACCAGTCCCCAAAATTGTGTATTTATAATATAGTTTATTGTGTATTATATGTCATAGCTGCTTTCTTGCATCTCTCTCTCTCTGTCTCTTTCTCTCTCTGTTTACATTACAAAATGTTCCATAATGGTATATATTCTCCATTTTTTTCTGTCACCTCTTTCTTTCTGCATGCCGTTTCTTCAGCATGCCTTCTGCCACTAAGAAGCCATGTCCTCACATATTATTCAGGGTTGAATTTTGACAGAGGAGGTCCCGCTAACTTAATAAATAGAAGAGTTCCGAGATGATCAGTTTGAAGTCTTGCATGTTGTGGTAACATGCAGAAATCCATGCCACTGAAGCTTTTTCTCATTCTGCTGTTGATGCCGGAATTGTACTTACAGCCGTTAGCAGCTGCTGAAATCTGCAGAAACTCTCTTCCCTTTTGATTCCTTGAATTGTCTGAAGGTTCTGATACAAAGCTGACCATTTAAGTCAAATTGTTCTGCAATTGTGGTCCGAAGGAGAAGGGTCCTGACCCAAAATGTCACCCAGCAAAATCAGCATTTTATACCCATCTACCGAAGGGTCTGTTTCCACGCTGTATCTCTAAAAAAATTTCTAAAACTATGCAGTTTAGGTTAAGACTCCCCTACCCAAGGAGAAATACTCCTCATGATGTTATAAATCTCTATGAAATTACTCCTCAGTCTTCTGCACTTCATGGAAAAAAGTTTCAGCCTATCCTGTCTCCCATTGCTGCATCCTTGTGAATATTTCCTGCACCCTCACGAACTTATACTGGAAAGTGTGTTGGTGCTTATAATGTATTGGATACAGTGAATAATTCCTCTCTTCTAGTTCAAAATGGCAACAGTGGATCTTTCCCACCTACCTGAGAGGACAGGCCAATCTCGGCTATGATGGCGTTGTGAGCCGGCTGCCTCACCTGGGCGGTGCGACGAGCGTAGCAGCGGCCCCTACAGCCTGTCTGTCTTTTAAAATTTTTTTTGTCTAGTTAAATGTAGTTGTTCGTGTTTTTTTTGTCCTGGTTCTAATTGTGAATATGTGGGGGGTGGGGGGTGGGGGGGTGGGGGGTGGGGGGGAGGGGGAAAGTTTTAAAATCACACGGGAGACCCGTCTTTTTCCCTGTTGGGTCACCGTTGTCGTTTGGGCCTAGTGGAGCAGCCTCCGACCGGGACGACCTGGGGGCTCCAGTCACGGAGCCTGCGGAGCTGCGGACTACTCATCATCGTGGGGCTGGCCGGCCTCGGAGCGTGGGGCGCGGTGGTGGCTCGCTGCTGTGGCCCGACTTTGGAGCTGCAGATTACTGCCGGTGGACTGTCGGGATATCGGGAGATTGTGGGGTCCGGGTGAGAGACTGCTTTCCGGAGCTCCCGCAACGCAACTTCTCCCGCCCGTGTCGTGGGGTTGGAATAATCCGGAGCGGGGCCACAGCTTTAAATGGCCGCGGGACATTCCAGCGCCCGCTGGGGGCTCCAACTTGTGACTTTTGGGCTTGGAGCGGGGCCGTACATCGCCCGGCGCGGCCTCAACGGTTGGGGGACTTAACATCGCCCGCCTGGGGCTTCAACATCGGGAGAGAAATGGTGCAGGGGAGAGAAAAGACTTTGCCTTCCATCACAGTGAGGAGGAGATTCACCGTGATGGATGTTTGTGTGAATTGAATTGTTTTGTAGGAATTGTTTTGTTTGTATGGCTGTGGAAACGGAGTTTCGTTTGAGCCTCACTGAGGTTCGAATGACAAGTAGTAAAATCTAATCTAATCTAATCTAATCTAATCCAATCTCACCTGCAGCGGGTTCGTTGTTTCGACTTTTTTTGTTTTTTTAGATTGTCTAAAAGTATGTTTTAGTGTTTCTCTGTGTGTCTTATGTGGGGGGTGGTGGGGAGGAATAGGGGAAAACCATTTTCAGGCACCTACCTGGCTGGAGATGCAACATGTCGCTTCTTCGCCTCCCTCCTTGCGGCCTTACCACTGGTTTGGTGCGGCCTTTCCCGGAGTCAGGCCCAGAGCTTCAGCAGTGGTGCAGCGGGGACTTTTAACATCGTGGACCCCCTTGCCGGGTGATGCCGGAGAAGCGCTCCTACCGCTGGCCTGTGGCCTAAAACATCTTGGAGCTTCGGTCTGTGAAGCTTCTGGCGGCAGGAGTGGAGCTGACTTTACTTTACCATCGTGGAGCGGGCGATCCCTCGCCGGCAGGCGCTGGAGAAGAGCTCCGCCCGCAACCCTGAGGCCTACAACATCTAGAAGCCACATCGGGCCGTCAGTAGGGGCGACTACGGATGGTCAGGGCCCCGACCAGGGGTGAACAAGAGAGGAAGAGGACTGTCTGAACTGTATTGCCTTCCACCACAGTGAAGAATGCTGTGGTGGATGTCTGTGTTGAAATATGTTGTGTATTATGTCCTTTTTTAATGGTAACGCTCCATGGTAAATTACATTTCACTGCACCTTATGGTGCAGGTGACAAATACATTTGAACTTGAACTCTAAACTATAAAAGAGATTGTAGAACCTAAAGTGAGAGGGGTAAAGATTAAAGGGGAGGCGTGGGGCAAGATTTTTACACAGAGGGTGGTGGGTGTCTGGGTGAACTGCCTGGGGTGGTGGTGTAGTTTAGTTTAGAGAATGCAGCGTGGAAGCAAGCCCCTCGGCCCATTAAATCTGCTCCGGCCAGTGATCCTAATGCAATCCTGACAATTTACAGTTATGCCAAGCCAATTAACCTACAAACCTGTATGTCTTTGGAGTGTGGGAAGAAACCAGAGTTCACAGAGAAAACCCATGCAGCAGGTCACGGGGAGAATATACAAACCCCATACAGACTAGCACCCATACTCAGGGTCGAACTCAGGTCCCTGGTGCTGTCAGGCAGCGACTTTTGCCACATGCTGCCCGTGCTTCATAGAGTCAGAGTCAGACAGCGTGGAAACAGGCCCTTCGATTAAACCTGATCACGCCGAGCAACATGTCCCACAAGCTAGTCCTATCCATGTACCTGTCCAAATATCTCTTAAAACATTATGATGGTACCTACCTCAACTAGCTCAACTGGCAGCTCATTCCATCCACCCACCACCCTTTGTGTAAAAACGTTACCCTGCAAGTTCCTCTTAAATCTTTCCCCCGTCACCTTAAACCTATGTCTTCTGGTTCTCAATTCCCCTACTCCGGGAAAAGACTCTGTATTTACAAATGCCTCAGTGTAATTTAGCTTAGTTTAGAGACACAGCATGGAAAAAGGCCCTTCGACCCATTGAGCCCACGCAACTCACACTAGTTCTGCGTTATCCCACTTCCCCATCCACACCCTACGCGCCAGGAATGATTAACAGACACCAATTAACCTACAAATCTGCATGTCTTTGGGAAGCTGGTGGAAACCGGAGAAACCCAGAGAAAATCCACACTGTCACTGGGAAAATATGCAAATTCTACACAGACAGCACCGGAAGTCAGGATGGAACCTGGTTCTCGGGCTTTGCGAGGCAGCAGCTCCACCAGCTGTGCCATTGTGCTGTCCTTTGTGTTTTTAATAGTCTGGTTCCTTTATCTGTTTAGGGAGGATGGTAGGGGGGATTAAATGGGCAGTTTAATAGTAATCTACTATTCTCCCACTACAATAATTGCACTGATTCAATCATTGAATAGTAAAATCTTACTGAATTTGGATGCAAAGCAAAGAATGTAACTGTATCAGAGTTGCATAACAAGAACGTTCCATTGAACCATTGAACCAGTGAAGCATTGATGGAGAATCTGTGAGCAGCAGCATAAATATAATGGACCAAATGACGTCCCTTCACATCTTATTAGAAACTTGGTATGATTTAAAAAATCTAGATGTTATTCCCTTTATGCTGTATCTGTACATTGTGAACAGCTCAATCGTAGTCATGGACAGTCTTTCCGCTGACTGGATAGCACGCAACAAAAAAGGTTTTCACTGTACCACTTTTCACGTGACAATAAACTAAACCGGGTGTATTTCTTGAATAAGGCAAAGGAGAAAGTAAATGGACAAGTCACAGTTTAATATCACAATTAGAAAAATCCATGAAGCCTTTTAAATTATTAATATATTAAGATTACAGAACAATGATCTGATATACAAAACATATACATTTTTCAGTTACATTGGAAACATTTCAGACAGAAGACACTGATGGGACTGAAACATCTTTCACTAGAACATGAGCTGCCTTGGATAGTTTACAGAAACACAAAGGTCTGGAGGAACTCAATGGGTCAGGCAGCATCTGTGGAGGGAAATGAGCAGGAGATGCTTTTATTTGTTCATAAATCTTCTTCAGACCAAATCCGAAAAAGGGTTCTGAATCAAAATGTCGTCTGTCCATTCCCTCCACAGATGCTGCCAGACTCGCTAGAGTTCCACCAGCGCTTCATATTTAGCTTGAGATTTCAGCGTTTGCAGTTCCTTGAGTCTCCATGGGCAGATTATTACAAGCTGATCTGTTGCTCCCTCATTTGAGAGATACAATGCAGAAACAGAATCTTTGCTTGTGTATAGGGTGATCGCTAGTCAGCGTGGACTCAGTGGGCCGAAGGGCCTGTTTTCACGCTGGATCTCTGACGTCATAAGTCTAAAGAGTGTTACAATCTGTGAGGACGATGAGAATGTGGCTACATTTAAAAAAAATACAATTAATGTAGGTCTGAAGTGGGCTGAAGATCTGCTTGGTGGGTTAAAGGGCTTGTTTCCACGCTCAATCTCTCCATACTCTAAACAATGTATGAATGAGGAAACCATTTTGTTCCACTGAGTTTATGCTGATTCATGGAGTAATCCCCATGACCATGAATACTCATTCATTTATATATATTTATGTCACTATGTTTATTCATGGAGCAATCCGATACCTCCACTAGTTTTCCCTATGACCCATTCTCAACTTCTTTCTGTCAACGCTCATATTCCACCACTCACCTACACAATACGAGCAATTTACAGTTTCTGATTAATCTGCCAACGATGAGTGTCTTTGGGATGTGGGAGGAAATTGGAACAACTGGAGGAAACTTGCGTGGTCACAGGGATATTTGCAAATTCCACACTACAGGGCTGGAGGCTGGGATTGAACTAGAAGACAGCAAGCTGGGTCACAGTCCTGCCATGTATAAGACTTCAAGCATGCCATAGCCTAAAGTTTAGCCATTTGATCGTCATAGAGTCACCCAGTGTGGAAACAGGCCCTTTGGCCCAACTTATCCACACCAACCACATGTCCCATCTACACAAGTCCCACTTGCCTGCTTTTAGCCCATATCCCTCTAAACCTGTCCTATCCATGTACCTGTCAAAATGTTTCTTCAACGTTTCTATAGTATCTGCCTGAACTACCTCTACTGGCAGCATGTTCTATGCACCCACCACCCTTTGTGTAAAAAAGTTACCCTTCAGGGTCCCATTAAATCTCTCCCCCCCTACCTACACCAGAACAGACCCACGACGAACACAAGGCTGTAGACCACCTCCTACTGATTATTCTAACGCTCTCCGACCCTTCCATTCTTTTCTCTGCATCTGGTTGTCTAAAAACCTCTTTGCCATTGCTGGACAGTGACAAATCTTAGGAAATAATTGTTCACCCCTCCCCCTCCCCCTCCATTCCTTTCTCCAGCTTCCCAATTCGCAACTCTTTCCCCTTTTGACTTTTTGGTGGCATGGAGCGCAGCGGTAGAGTTGCTGCCTTACGGCGCGAGAGACTCTGGTTTGATCCTGACTACGGGGGATGTCTGTACGGTGTTTGTACCTTCTCCCCGTGACCACTTGGGTTTTCTCCCACACACCAAAGATGTATTGATTTTTAGGTTAATCGGCTTCAGCAAAAGATTGTAAATTGTCCCTAGTGTGCTGGATAGTGCTAGTATACGAGGTCGGCCGAACGACCTGTTTCTGCACTGTATTTCTGAACTAAACTGGACTCTCACCTATTTTTTCGTCCCAGGTCTTTGTCCAATAATCTGCCGAGCGAAAAACGCGATACCGGCCCGATACCTATTACCAGCAATGATCCGTCCTGCTTCTCCTCCCTTCCTGCTTCCTTTCACACCCGCACACCTCCAGCTATCAGTCTGAAGAAGTGCTCCATCCTGAAACATCATCTTTCTATGTTCTCCTGACCGGTTGAATTACTCCAGCACTTTGTGTCTTTCTTTAGGAAATTCTTTGATGTTAAAGGAAAGTTATTGATAAAGCTCGAGAATTATTCAGGTATAGCACGATATGGAATTAATTACTTCCTGAGAGAGATGGTGTGAAGTGAACAGTGGAGATTCAATGCACTAACACTGAGTTACTGAAGTGCAGATTAGATCCAGATTAGATCATATGTAACTTGTAAACTTATGTTGAGTTCCATCCATTCTCAATGGCTCAATAGACAAAAAACAATAGACAATAGTTGCAGGAGTAGGCCATTCGGCCCTTCGAGCCAGCACTGCCACTTAATGTGATCATGGCTGATAATCCACAATCAGTACCCCATTCCTGGCTTCTCACCAAATCCTCTGACTCCGCTATCTTTAAGAGCTTTATGTAAGAGTTACATAATGCTCTTAAAGCATCCATAGAATTGGCCTCCACTGCATCTGAGGCAGAGAATTCCACAGATTCACAACTCTCTGGGTGAAAAAGTATTTCCTCATCTCCGTTCTTATTCTTCAACTGTGGCCCATGGTTTTGGAGTCCCCCAACATCGGGAACATGTTTCCTGGCTCTAGCGTGTCTAATCCCTTAGTAATCACATGTTTCAATAAGGTCCCCTATCATCCTTCTAAATTCCAGTGTATACAAGCCCAGCCGCTCCATTCTATTAACATATGATAGTCCCGCCATCCCGGGAATTAACCCCATGAACCTACGCTGCACTCCCTCAATAGCAAGAAAGTCCTTCCTCAAATTTGGAGACCAAAACTGCACACAATACTCCAGGTGTGGTCTCACTAGGGCCCTGTACAATTGCAGGAGGACCTCTTTGCTCCTATACTCAATTCCTCTTGTTATGAAGGCCACACCATTAGCTTTCTTCACTGCCTGCCGTACCTGCAAGCTTACTTGCGGTAACTGATGAACAAGGACCCCCGCCAGATCTCATTGTACTTTCCCTTTTCCCAACGACACCATTTAGATAATAATCTTCCTTCCTGTTTTTGCCACCAAAGGGATAACCTCACATTTATCCACATTCAACTGCATCTGCCATGCATCTGCCCACTCACCCAACCTGTCCAAGTCACCCTGCATCCTCCTCACAGTTCACACTGCCACCCATCTGCAAATTTGTGTCATCTGCAAATTTGCTAATGTTACTTTTAATCCCTTCATCTAAATCATTAATATATATTGTAAATAGCTGCGGACCCAACACCGAGCTTTGCGGTACCCCACTAGTCACTGCCTGCCATTCTGAAAGGGACCCGTTAATCGCTACTCTGTTTCCTGTCTGAGGCTCATTCTTGTTTCCGACCACTTTATTCTTATTATTACGAATTATTATCCTTGAGAGAGAATGTCTTGCCCAGTATCCAAAGAGTAAGGGCACAGTCAACTCTTGCATTTATAGAGATGTTAATCTAGATGTTAAGGCGAAGAAGGGGTTCGACCTGAAACGTCACCTATTTCTTTCTTCCAGAGATGCTGTCTGACCCGCTGAGTTTGGGTTTGAGTTCTCTTAATTTGGTAACAGTTGACTGCAATCTGACGCACTTCCATAAATTGAGGTCTAAAGGGAGGTCTTGCCATTGTAATAGATTTAACAATCAGCTTTTAATCAGGAATTGCTGCATGTGGAGCTTACCACATTAATGTTCTTTTTCTCTTGATTTTCCAGTTTGAGTATTTTAACTTTTATGTTATCCTTCAAGCAAGTTGATCCACATGATTTTGGGTTGTGAACCTCCTCAGGATATCTACATTCATTGTTCAATGGTACAACTCTCACTTCCGGGTCAGAGGTCACATGTGAGTTTGAGGTGACCTTTTTCCAAGGTCTTCTTGAGGTTGACTCGGTATACTTTACATCAAAGTCTCTTGGGGATTGTACCCCTAGAATGTCTTTAAAAAGTCAACAAATATTTACAAAGTGCTGGAATGTGAGGTATGGAAAAACTTACTTCTATAATCACATTTAAAAAAAATGATTTTAAAGCTTCTTGATTAAAGTTGCATTGTTTAAAGTAATGCGTCTATACGAGCGACTGCTGGATGAGAGGCGAGAAAAGAAGTCGATGATATTTTGTTCATTTTCTCGAACCCAATATTCTAGAAATGTCTGCTGGACAATCAGGCAGAAATGATCCGTTGATATGGTGACATAGTCTGTCAATTAGCCCACTGGTAAACTTGCCAATAAACCATGCTAACTGGTGGATGTTAGATCATCACTCTTTCACTAAACATAGGTTAGTTCCGTTGTCCTGCTTGGCCCTGCTATGGTCTTTCTGGGCTTCTTCAGTGTTCAAGATTGGACCAGGGTTTAGTGGTGCTAATGTTGACATCTCCAGCTCCCTGCTCAGTTGTATGAATGCCAAGCTGATGGCAAGCATGCTACTGGAATTGTTGTAGGCCGGGTCAACCTCTTTCTTCCTCAGCCACAATTTAATGAAGGTTCTGAAGCCTTGCCCCACAAAGACATAGAGCAGGGGATCAATGCAACTGTTCGCCACGGCCAGGCACAGCGTGGCCACCACGGACTTGCGGAGGATCTTTTCCAGGACGCAGTTGTTAGGGTGATGTATCAGGAAGTGTAAGTGCACCGTCCTCTGTACGTGATAGGGGAGGAAGCAGATGAAGAACACCCCCAGGACCAATATGGTCATCGCCACATCTCTCTTGACCCGTTTGGATTTGCAGTCAAACCTCACCAAGTGTCTTATCATCAGCACGTAGCATATGACAATGACTGTGAGTGGGAGCAGCAATCCGACAATGAGAGCAAAATAATTCAACTGCACAATTCGAGTCCAGGAATTCCTATGCACTGGCTCGAAACATTTGACTTTGCCGTTGAATGGTTGACTTCCGTTCAAAAGGAACGGAGCTGTAGACGCAAAGACAAACATCCAAACACTGACGCATGCTATAATGCAGCGGCGGAAGCTGAACACCCTTTGATGTGCTGCATGGTGGACTAGAGATAGATATCGAGACACACTGAGGCAGGTCAGGAAGAAAATACTGCAGTACATACTGACGTAGAAAAGGTAGCTCGAGATCCTGCACAGAAAATCTCCGAACGGCCAGTTACCTTGTCTCAGGTAATACACCACACGCAAAGGTAGGCTGAGGCAGAAGAGGAGGTCAGCAATGGCAAGGTTCATGAGATAAATAGTGCTGGCATTCCTTCTCTTAGCAATGCGACAGAACACAAAGAGAGCCAATATGTTGGAGAACAGACCTACGACGAACACAAGGCTGTAGACTGCAGAGTAGATCATGTACTTATACTGGTCGGTGGACGGGCAGGTTTTGTTGGTATCTGACATGTTGGCGGAGCTTGCTTCAGGAGTTGGGTCGGTCAACATCTTCAGTACCTGTTGAAGAAGACAAGAGATGTTGTGTTAGTTGTATGCTCAAGCATCAACCAGTGATGGTTTGGTGACTAATGCACATGTCGTGCTCCAGCTCAGAGACAGGAGATGCTAAAACTGACTGACATTCCAGTTAGCAGGTCTTTCTATGGTAGGGCAGAGTCCCAATGTGCCCGATAACCTGGTTCAAAGATAACCTATAACATAGAACCTGCCAAGCACAAGAATAGGCCCATCATTCCATCATATTAAGGCAAGGGTTTGGAGAGAGTCAAGAGTGTGTGATTGTTATAATGTTGCAACAACAGAACAATGAAATTCTTCCTTGCAGCAGTATAACACACCTGTAGACACAATACACACAGATAACATCATAAAAAGATTAACAAATTAATCACTCCAATACGGGTGCAAAAACAAATGCCAAGTCCGTAGTGCAGCCAAAGACAGTGTTGTGTCGTGTTCAAGAGCATGGTGGTTGTTGGGGAGAAACTATTCTTGAACCTGGTGGTCACGGTTTTCGGACTCCTGTACCT
The DNA here is from genome assembly GCA_963514005.1 of Raja brachyura. Next base: position 24,749,467 of record OY740794.1, read on the forward strand.
TCTTCCTGATGATATGAGTTTAAACTCCCTTGCCCCAAGGGCATTTATGAAAATGTCACTGAATGACAAGCTAGGCTTCCAGGCATAGACCAATATACGATTAAAAGACACAAAGTGCCGGCGAAACACAGCAGAATAAGCAGCATCTCTGGAGAATTTAGATAGGCGATGTCTTTGGGTCGGGACCCTTCTTCAGACTGATTGTGGTGGGGAGGGTGGATAAAGCTGCAAGGTGGCGCAGCGGTAGAGTTGCTGCCTCACAGCACCAGAGCACCAGGTTCAATGCTGACTATGTGTGCTGTCTTATGGAGTTTATACGTTCTCCCCGTGACCACATGGGTTTTCTCCGGGTGCCCCAGTTTCCTTCCACATTCCAAAGGCATACAGGCTTGTAGGTCATTTGGCTTCAGTTAAAATTAGAAGTTGTCCCTAGTGAGGAAGATAGTGCAAGTGTACTCTTCGCTGGTCGGCGTGAGCCGAAGGGCCTGTTTTTCGCTGTATCTCCTAAACAAAATAACTTAACAATTAAAAGAAACAAAGTGCTGGAGTAACTCTGCAGGTCGGGCAGCATCTCTGGAGAACATGGATAGGTAACATTTCGGGGGGTTGGGACCCTTCTTCAGACTGATTCAGGTGGGGGGGTGTGAAGGCTGCAAAAGAGGTGAGGTGGGACAAAGCCTGGTAAGTGATAGGTGGATACAGTTGGGGGGCGGGGGGGGGGGGTATTGATTGGAAGGAACAACAGATGCCTGCAGTTCTTTGTCTAGACTTAACTGTAAACATCCTAGCCACTCTAACCATTTGCCTGCTCACTTCCTTCCAAAAATAATCCATGTTACTCCATTTACATGGGAACAAAGTCGTACAGACTCATGTCTGCAAATTTTCCTATCTGTTACTTTTATTTATCAACTATTTTGTGGGGATCTGCCTCTTGAATCTTTTACTGACGCCTAACCCCACTCACCAGTCTACACATTCACCACTCTATGCAAAAGATAATCAAATCACCCACTGCACTCTGTTTAAGCCCTTGTACTCGTGTTTTTATACTTTTATGCTCCTGGTTTTGTTCTCTTTAGACTTTAGGTTTTAGACATACGGCGTGAAAACTGGCCCTCCAGCCCACCGAGTCCGCATCAACCACCGATGTCCCCGTACACTAACACAATCCTACTCACTATGGTTAAGAAGTCTGAAGAAAGGCCTCGACCCGAAACGTTGCCTATTTCCTTCGCTCCATAGATGCTGCCTCACCCACTGAGTTTCTCCAGCATTTATGTCCACCTATTCTATATGGACAATTTTACAACTTACCAAAGCCAACTTACCAATTAACCTACAAACCTGTTGTAGAATTGTAGAATCTTCTATGAGAGTGAACATCTTCTCCACATTCACCCTGTCTAAGAAATGTATACAGGTATATCTCAACTAGATTTAGTTTAGTTTAATTTAGAGATACAAGGTGGAAACAGGTCTTTTGGCCAACCGAGAACGCGCCGACCAATGATCACGTGCACAGAAGTCACATCCAACACACCAGGAACAATTTACAGAAGCCAACTAACCTACAAACCTGCACGTCTTTGGAGTGTGGGAGGAAACCGGAGCACCTGGAGAAACCCCATGCGATCACAGGGAGAACGTACAAACACCATACAGACAGCATCCGTGGTCAGGATCGAACACAGGTCTCTGGCACTGTAAGACAGCAACTCTTCCATTGCGGCACTGTGCCACCAGACTGTCCCTCATCCCACAATATTCCCTTACCTGCTGAATCTTCGTCAGACACAAAGGACTGCAGATGCTGGAATCTTGAGCCAAAACTAAACTGCTGGTGGAGCTCAGCGGGTCAGGCAGCATCAACAGTGGAAAATGGACAGTCTCCCTTTTGGGTTGTTACAATTCAGAAAATTCTGAAGAAGGGACACGACTCAAAATATTGTCTCTAGGTTTCCCTCTATGATGCCGCCTGGCCTGTTGAGTTCCTGCAGTCGTTTGTTTTTTGCTACTTTATCATTCCTCGTGAGTAATCCCTGCATAACTGGGATCATCCATGTAAGCATTCTGTGAACACGTACAATGAGATAATATCATGTCTTAATAAGCGAACCAAGATTTTTACACTGCTCTACTTATGGTTTCACCTGCACAGATGCACTAAAAACATTGTGTATTAGATCACGAGAGGACTAGATAGGGTGAATGCACGGAGTCTTTTACCCACAGTATGTGAATCAAGAACAAGAGGACATAGCTTTACGGTGAGGAGAGAAAGATTTCATAGGTACCTGAGAGGCAACTATTTCACACAGAGAGTGGTGGGTATATGGAACGAGCTGCCAGAGGAGGTATTTGAGGCAGATACTATAACACCATTTAACGTGGTACAGCTTTCTACAAACTTTTCTTTGTTTAGTTTAGTTTAGTTTATTGTCCGAGGTACTGTGAAAAGCTTTTGCTGCGTGCTAACCAGTCAGCAGAAAGACTATACATGATTAATAATCGAGCCATCCACAGTGTACAGATAGATGATAAAGGGAATAACGTTTAGTGCAAGATAAAGTCCACTAAAGTCTGATTAAAGATCGTCCGAGGGTCTCCAATGAGGTAGCTCAGGACCGCTCTCTAGTTGTGATAGGATGGTCAATGGTATCATGTAAATGATACTGTCGTTTTGATCTTCTTTCTAAGATTATGAATTTCACATATTTCTCCCTTATATTCCCTTTGCCAACTATCTTCGGCTCTGTTCTATCTACTGTATCTGGGGTTGACTTGATTATATTCATTCATGCATGGTATATCTGCTCCGTTTTGCTGCAGCTTGATATATGTAACAATAATAAACCTAACACTACAAAACCTAAACCATTCTACTGGCCACTATGTTGCATCTAACACCAGAGGTCCTGTCACTTAACCTCTTGTCATGCACCTTGTCCAATGCCTTCAGGTTGAGGTGTAAATATTATCCCTGCCACTGGGGTAAAATGTCCTGTTTTTGTAAGTATGGCGATATTTTACAAGACCAGCGAGAGCGGAAGGGTTCTTTCAGGAGTGCCATCTCTGGGAATGCAGCACTCCATTGGGACCGTACTGGAGCTCTTAAGGTTGGACATGAACTCTTAACCTTCTGACTGGTGAAGACAGGATCAACTCTAAGAACAACGTTCAAAGCAAAAACTGGAGAGCAGCTGGAAGAACTCAGGAGGGAAATAATGTTTCAGGTCGAGAGCCTTCATCTGGACTGGGAAAATATTTCAAAGGTCTTGTTCACAAACTCCTGACGTAGTATTTAGTTACTGTCAGGTCCAGTTACATGCAGGGACCTGCTTCACTGAGTTTTGCAAGTTACATGATTTCCATAAATAGATGTCTTGGGAAGAAGAGTAACATTATCCTTCTGAGACATTGATTTCCATATTTTTATATATTTTTATGACATGAAGGCCGTTTGGTTCATTGAGTGTTTTCCGGTTCCCAGAAGAAGTATGGGCATCTCATTGGAAAACACAAATTGTTGGAGTAACCCAGCATGTCAGGCAACATCTGTGAAGGGAATGAACAGGCGATGTTTCAGATCGGAACCCTTCTTCAACATCTGCAGTTGCTTGTCTTACCTTTATCTATCCCATATCTGTATATGTTTTCATGTAAGAAATTTTCATTTTTCTCTCATATCCCCATTAACTCCTGCCAACTTCTACATTCCGGATAATTTACAGCAACCAATTAATCTATAAGGACAGATAAGAAAACATCACATATCCTTTTCCTCCAGAGATGCTGCCTGACGCATTGAGTTACTCCAGCATTTTGAGCCTATCGTCGGTATAACCAGCATCTGCAGTTTTTTGTTTCTACCCTTGGGATGTTAAGGTTAGTTTAGTTTTGGTTTAGAAATACAGCATGGTAACAGGGCCTTCAGCCCACGCTAACCATCAATCGCCCGTTCATACTGTTGTGCAAACAGGGACCTGTTTGCACAACAGGCTACCAGTGGTACAGAGGTAGAATTGGAGGAGTACACATCCACTGTGCTCTCCTACATCAACTGCAGTGTGGAGCTTGTCACAGTGGACAAGGAAATAAAGATGTTCCCAAACCGCAAACCGTGGATGAACAAGGAGGTTCAGAATCTGCTAAGGGCACGCAACATTGCCTTTAAATCCACGGACACTTCTGCCTACAGTGCTGCCAGGTCAAACCTGAACAAAGGCATAAAAAAGGCCAAAGATATCCACAGGCAAAGGGTGGAAGACCACTTCAACACCGCGGACACCAGAAGCATGTGGCAGGGTGTCAGGGATATCACTGACTACAAGAGCAGCCCCGCCTGCCCACACAGTGATATCACACTGGACAATTAATTAAACACTTTCTTTGCCCGCTTCGAAACTGGCAACACCACCAGGAGAGGAACAACCCCGGCTAGGGCGGAGGGACAGGCCTTAACACCGAGCACCCAGGAGGTACAGTGCGCTCTGCGTAGGATCAATCCACACAAGGCTGCAGGCCCGGATGGAGTCCAGGGTAGGGTACTAAAGGACTGTGCTGTACAGCTGACGGAGGTATTTACGAGGATCTTCAACCTGCCTCTATCTCTGGCAACGGTCCCCAAGTACCTGAAGGCAGCTACCACAGTGCCGGCGCCGAAAAAGCCTAAAGTCACCAACGTGAGTGACTACCGCCCGGTTGCCCTAACTCCAATACCAATGAAGTGCTTTGAAAGGCTTGTCCTCTCCCACATCATATCCAGCATCCCTGCATCGTTGGACTCTCATCAATTTGGATACAGGGAAAATAGATCCACAGAGGATGCCATCTCTGTGGCTCTTCACACTGTCCTGACCCACCTGGAAAGACAGGGCACCTATGTGAGGATGCTCTTCATTCACTATAGCTCTGCCTTCAATACGGTCATCCCCACCAAGGTCACCACCAAACTCCACCAGCTAGGCCTCAGCTCACTGATATGTGATTGGATCCTGAATTTTCTGACGGAGCGACCGCAGGCAGTGAGACTGGGGCCGCACCTGTCGTCCACTATCACCCTGAGCACCGGCACACCACAGGACTGTGTACTGAGCCCCATGCTCTACTCCCTCTTCACCCACGACTGTGTCCCTGCATTTGACAACAACACCATTGTCAAGTTTGCAGACGAGACAACGGTGATCGGGCTGATCACCAACGGTGATGAAACAAAATACAGAGAGGAGGTGCAGAACCTGGCGGACTGGTGCTCATGGAACAACTTGTCACTAAACACCTCCAAGACCAAGGAGCTGATTATCGACTTCAGGAGGTCACAGAATGGGGAATACGGCCCAATCTCCATCTACGGAGACAGTGTGGAGAGAGTGTCCAGCTTCAAGTTTCTGGGCACTCACATCTCAGAGGACCTCACATGGTCCACCAACACCGCTGCGCTGGTCAAAAAGACACAGCAACGACTGTTCTTCCTAAGAACATTGAAACGGACTGGTCTGCCCCAACAGCTGCTGACGACCTTCTACCGCTGCACCACAGAGAGCATACTAACGTATGGCATCTCTGTGTGGTATCTCAGCTGCACGGAGGCGGAGAGGAGAGCTCTTCAGCGCGTCGTCCACAGAGCGCAACAGATTATTGGGACACCGCTACCAGCCTTGGAGGGCATTACCACACACGGTGCCTCAGGAAGGCCGTCAGCATACATAAAGACTCCTCTCACCCTTGTAATGGACTGTTCGAACTACTCCCTTCTGGCAGACGTTACAACGCCTGCACTACCAGACTCGGGAACAGCTTCATTCCCAGAGCTATAGCGGCTCTGAACCGGCCCTGCTGAGTACCCCCCCCCCCCCCCCCCCCCCCATCCCCATGGACTGTCTCCCCCAGCCTTGCACTCTAGTCTGTGTTGATGGTACTGGTCAAATGTTCGTTTTTACAAACCTTGTTCTCGGGGGTTGCTAACCGAAATCTCGAAGTTGCAAACCAAATCTCGTTATGTGTAATGATAATAAAAGATATTATTATACTAGTTCTATGTTATCCCACATTCTCATTCACTCTATATACAGTAGGAATAATTTATAGAGGCCAATAAACCTACAAACCCTCATATCTTTGGGATGTGGGAGGAAACTGGAACACCTGAATGAACCCACAGGGTCACAGGGAGAACAGGCATATTTTGTGGAATTGTCATTATTGTAAGGAAAAGGGAACTTACAGGTAAGGAACTGGGGTTGTGGGGTATAAAGGTACATAAATGAGCAGAAGAACCACAAAATATAGTGCAAAACAATCTGGTTCATTGGCTACCTAGATGCTTGATCTATCGAGATAAGGTGGGTTGATACAAAGAAATGGTTGATACAAGATCCGCTGACAAAGTGAGTTCAGAGCCAGCCACTAATCAGTGCACAGCTGCAAGAATTTGTAGAGTTCCTTGATAGAATATAGAACAGTATCAGGCTCTTTGGCCCACAAAGTCTGTGCCGTACATTGTACCAAGCCCAAACTAATCTGCTCTCTGTGTACATGATCCATATCCCTCCATTCCCTGCATATACATGTGCTTATCCAAAAGCCTCTTCAATGCCACGATTATATCTGCCTCCAACACCACCCTTCTCTGTGAAAAAACACTCCCGCACATCTCCTTTAAATTTTGCCCCTCTCACCTTCAACCTATGGCCTCTATTCTTTGTCATTTCCACCTTGGTAAATGATTCAGGCATTCCACCTTACCTATCTATGCCCCTCATGCTTGTATCGAGTCCGCCCTCAGCCTCCCTCCATTTCCTGCATATCTATGTGCCTAACCAAGAAGTCTGAGCGGCACATCATACCTGCGGTAGAGTTGCTGCCTTACAGCACCAGAGACCCGGGACCAATCCTGACTACGGGTGTTGTCTGTATGGAGTTTGTACGTTCTCCCCGTGACCGTGTGGATTTTCTCTGGGTGCTCCGGTTTCCTCCCGCATTCCAAAGATGTACAGGTTTGTAGGCTTCGGTATAGACTGTACATTTTTCCTAGTGTGTAGGATAGTGCTCGTGCAAGTTAAACACTAAATTAAAACTAAATTAAACTAAACTAAACTAAACTATGGTATCTGTTCCCTTTATCGTCAGAGTGACCAAATTGTCTTTCACAGTTCCGCTGCAACATTTGCAAGCGCATTTTAACCAATGAACAAATTACAGGATGCATCGTTAGCATGGATGATACAATTGATAAGATTGTGGGCTTCATTAATGCAGGCATCATTTGTGATATGTAGGAAGGGAAACTCCAGAAGAGAAACACAAAATGCTGGAGGAACTCAGTGGGTCAAGGTCTTTCTTCTGAAGAAAGGTCCCGACCCGCTGAGTTTCTCCGGCATTTTGTGTCTATCATCGTTTATGATGGACATTTATTGAACACTGGTTAGGCATAACAGAGGGAGTACTTCTGATTCTGATTACCACTTTTTTTACACAGAGGGTGGTGGGTGTATGGAATGAGTTGCAGGAGAAGGTAGTTGAGGCAGGTACAATTGCAACATTTAAGAACATGGTGCATGGATCGGACAGATTTAGAGGGATATGGGCCAAACGCAGACAGATAGGACTAGTGTAGATGGGGCATATTGGGCGGCGTGGGCAAGCTGGGTTGAAGGGCCTGTTTCCATGCTGTATGACTCTATGACTCCATGCCTCAAAGTCGTGATGGGTTTAGAGAGGGTAGTGGAGGGAAGTCATATTCTTGAGTGATGGTTCAAGGAATAAGAGCACAATTTAATCCACTATTATTATCGAGATAAATGACAATGAAACACTCTAGACCGTGACCATTTTTCCTTGCTCCCTGCCATGCCCCTGCCTATTCTTGTGACCTGCTGTCATTGACTTCTGTACAACTTCCAGTTTCCCATCTGCCTCACTGCTGAATTGGAATCTGTCACCTTGCTAATTGAGATTAAGTTCTCCTTAGTAGGAAACCTGTCTACCAGGAAATTGGTTCCCTTCCAGTTCAAGTACAACCTGTTCTTCTTCTGCTGGCCACGTCTGTCGCTGAAGGGAATCCAATGGTCCAGCCATCTTCTCACCAAATAGAGAGCGGTCCTGACCTACCATCTCATTGGAGATGCTCGCAATATCTTGAATTGGACTTTGCTGGACTTTATCTTACACTTAACGTTATGCCCTTTATCCCGTATCTGTACACTGTGGACAATAGAGTTGCAGCACCAGAGATCTGGGTTTCATCCTGACTATGGGTACTGTCTGTACAGAGTTTGCACATTCTCCCCATGACCGCGTGGGTTTTCTTTGGGTGCTCCAGTTTCCTCCCACACTCCAAAGGCATACAGGCTTTTAGGTTTACCTTGAAACGTCGCCTATCTCCTTCGCTCCTTAGATGGTGCTGCACCCGCTGAGTTTCTCCAGCTTTTTGTGTAACCCAGGCTTTTAGGTTAATTGGCTTCGGTAAATTGTCCCCAATGTGTAGGATAGAATTAGCTGGTCGGTGTGGACTCGGTGGGCCGAAGGGCCTGTTTCCATATTGTATCTCTAAACTAATTTAAACTAAACTAAACTAAACTATTAAATGGCAGAACATGCTTGCTAGGCCCATGTGGGGAGATTGCTGTTCGGCATGGACTTGGTGGGCCGAAGGGCCTAATCCGCACCATATAACTAAAGACTAAAGTCTAAAGAAAGCTGAGGACTTCCGGAGAGGAAGGAAACCGAAAATGTTTCTGAGCTCCAGTCATTTCCAAGGGTGATCCAATACCCATACGAATTTCCACCCAACACTGTCACTGAATTGGACTCTGGTTCATAAGTTCACAAGTTCATAAGTTGATTTATTGTCACATACACCAATTGGTGTAGTCAAATTCACTGGCCAGGTCAGTCATACAATACAAAAGCAACACTCAAAAAACACATTTTTACACAAACATCCATCACAATGACTCCTACACATTCCTCACTGTGATGGAAGGCGAAAATATAGTTCCAAGTCCTTCCCTTGTTGTTCTTCCTCGGTCAGGGGCCTCGAGCCCTCCATTGACGAGACGGTCTTGACTCCCGTAGCCGGCGGCGTTCGGGCCCTCCGCGTCGAGGAGTTCAGCTCCTGCAACGGGGGGTTGTCAGCTCCCCCGCGCCAGGGCAATCAAACCTCGCGTCGGGGCTGGTCGAACCTTCTGTAGCGTTGGAGCTCCCGACTTGCCTCTCCCGAGACTGTGAGCCCTTGTTGGTAAGTCCGCAGGCCGCGGTGAGAGCGATCCCCGGCAAAGGATCCGCCCCGATGTTAAGTCCGCGCCGCGCGGTGGGGCTCACGACAGTCCGAGGCGGCTTCCAGCTCCAGCGATGATCGGCCGCAGAGCCCGGAGAATGCGATCCGAAAATTGATCACCTCTCCGGGAAGGTAAGAACCTGAAAAAAAAACTTTCCCCCGATCCCCCCCTCCCCCTCCCCCCACATAAAACAACCAGAAGAACATTAAAACAAACTTTAAACAAACGCTAAAAATAAAAAAAGGATGAAAAAAATGAACAGACTGCCCGCAGGGCTGCCATCTCCCTCCTCCGGCGCCCCCTAACCAGGTTCATTAATCATTAAAGAAAGATGGACTGGCTATGGAGGGGAAAACATAGAAACATAGAAAATAGGTGCAGGAGTAGGCCATTCGGCCCTTCGAGCCTGCACCGCCATTCAATATGATCATGGCTGATCATCCAACTCAGTATCCTGTACCTGCTTTCTCTCCATACCCCCTGATCCCTCTAGCCACTCTAGAACCCTCTACCCTCTAGAAAGATTAACAAATGCATATGTTTTGTGCATAATAAAAAGTCTCAAGCAGAGAGCGGTTGTAAGTGCCACTACATTACCCACTGACTGCTAACGTTTGTTTACAACTTATAGAGTTGATCAGCCATATTACAGACGGGATTACATGGCATGCTCACTGAGCAAAAGGGAGAAAACAAATGCTGAGATAAAGACTGAGATGTGAACACAGAGTCTTTTACCCAGGGTAAGGAAATCAGAATCAAGAGGAGACGTGTAGGCATTAGAAACAAGGAACTGCAGATGCTGGTTTACACAAAAGGGCACAAAGTGCTGGAGTAACTTAGCAGGTCAGGCAGCATCTCTGGAAAACATGGATAGTTTAATTTTCAGGTCGGGTCCTTTCTTCAGACTGGTGTGATCACAAGAGGACATATGTTTAAGGGAGAGGATCAAGATTCGAAACTGAGGGGCAACCTTTTCATTCGTACGGCAGTGGGTGTACAGAATGGGCTGCCAGAGGAGATAGTTGAGACAGGTACTACAACAGCATTTAAAAGACACTTAAATGGGTACATGGATAAGAAAGGTTTAGATGGGCCAAATGTGGGCAAATAAGACAAGTAAATGTGGGCAAATAGCTTTGATGAGGCATTTTGGTCAGCATGGATGAGTTGGGCCAAATGGCCTGTGCTATAAGGCTGTTGGTTTGGGAACAGCTCCCTCCAAGATTGCAAGAAGTGGCAAAGAATTGTGGACGCAGCCGAGACTGTCAGGCAAATCAACCTCCCTTTGTTGACTCCATTTGCACCTGACGCTGCCTCGGCAAGGCCACCAGCATAATCAAGCACAATCTCACTCTGGTGACTTCATCTTCTCCGCTCTCCCATCAGGCAAGATGTACACCTGCACTACCCTACACACTCGGGACGATTTACAACCAGAGCCACTGAATCTACAAACCTGTATTCTTTGGAAAGTTGGAGGAAATCGGAGAACCTGGGGAAAACCTACATGATCACAAGGAAAATTACAAACACCATACAGACAGTACCCATAGTCAGGATCGAACACAGATGGCTTGCGCTGTAAGGCAGCAACTCTACCGCTGCGCCACCGTGCTGCCTCTGTGGTGGTTTAGGCAGATGTGATAGTGGCATTTAGGTGCCTTTTATATAAGTACATGGATATGCAGGGGGAAAAAATGTGCATTGTGTGCAGATTAGATTAGTTTAACTTCAGAAGCTCATATATCAAAGAAGCAGAATTAGGCTATTCGGCCCATCGAGTCTACTACACCATTCAATTATACTGATCTATCAACCCCATAACCTTTGACACCCTTACTAATCAAGAATCTGTCAATCTCCGCTCCACTTGCATCATGTTTGGCGTAGACATTGTGGGCTGAAGGAGCCGTTCCAGTGCTGTACTGTTCTAAACATGTAGTTTCAACCAGGGAGATTGCGAAACTCTCTTTTTCATTCACTCAAACCTCCATCCAGCGTCAAACATTTCTCAGACAAATGTCCGTGTCCTCTAAGCACGAACCTCTGGCTTAACTTACTCTGTTTCCCCTACTCTCTTTAATATTTTTTATTGTTGCTTCTTCTCTTCCTAAGCATCACCTCGGAGTTGAGGATGATTTACCTTCCAAAATTTACCTACCTACCGTGAGTGTGAATATTTTAACATCATGCGCCTGCTATATACATGGACCTGCTAGATCGAGCTCTTGTTCCAGTGGCAAAAAGTTCTAGGCCGGTTGGATCTGAAAAGAGAGGTCTCGACCCGAAACGTCACCTTTTCCTTTTGTTCAGAAATGCTGCCTTGCCCGCTGAGTTACTTCAGCTTTTTGTGTCTATCTTCAGGCCAGTTGGAGATTGGACTACAATGTAAAAAGTTACTCTTACAATCATAGACACCCTCATGCACTTACTTTAACCAGTGACCAACTTCCTCAATATAACACTTGAAGGAGTCTTAACAATATTTGTTTAGTTTAGATATGCACCATGGAAACAGGCCCTTCGGCCCGCCAAGTCCACGCTGACCATCGATCACCCGTTCTCACTAGTTCCATATTATCTCACTTTCTCATCCACTCCCAACACACAAGGGGGAATGTACGGACGGCTAATTAACCTACACACCCACGTGTCTTTGGGATGTGGGAGGTAACAGGAGCACCCGGAGGAATTCCATGTTGGTCATGGAGATCATGCAAACCCCACACGGACAGCACCCGAGCTCGGGATCGAACCGGGGTGTCTGGTGCTGTGAGGCAGCGGCTCTACCAGTGGAGCCACTGTACTTGAGCAGTCGGAGCGGGACCGTTGTACAAATAAGACGGTATTGTAGTCCTTGACCCACTGACTAACTTCCTCAACATAAAATTTGAAGGAGTCTTAACTCGATGGGCTGAAGGGTCTGTTTCCGAGCTGTATCTCTCAACTAAACTAAAAATGAAACTAAATACGATCCAACACAGGAAGATCCTGCAGCACATTGGGGCTGATATTAAGCTGTGCGCTGATCATAGCTTATGGACCTTTGACTTGTTCATCCACTGGAGTACTTAATCCATTGAAAACAAATTGGCAACAAGATCTGACCCCATGTATCATGAGTCAAGTGATAAATGTCTCAAATTACAAATTAAGTCACTTTCCAAACAGAAAATATCTGACAAAGTTCAGACTTTCGAAATACTCAAGAAAGGAAACCAACAAAATATTTCAAAAAAAGAATTTAGTTTGTCGGAGTTTTATCCCAAGAAACTCTTTGAAGTCGTAATTGGGGCAGTTATCAAAATTCATTGCCTTCAGATAATTAACACTGGAATAAGATTTTAATTTTATTAATGCACTTAGTTGTGGTGATGTGACAGATTGGTTGATCTAGATTCACTAATAACTTTCAGATAGAAGTAAAATACTTTCAAAGGAAGAGATTACAGGCTCTGGAGAAATAACAGAGGATAGAACATCAAGTACCGGAGTAACTCAGCGTTGTGCTTAACAAGGAACTGCAGATGCTGGAAAATCGAAGGTAGACAAAAATGCTGGAGAAACTTAGCGGGTGAGGCAGCATCTATGGAGCAAAGGAAATAGGCAACATTTCGGGTCGAGACCCTTCTTCAGACTAACCTTTCTTCAGACCCTTCTTCAGACTCTCAGCGAGTCATGCAACATTTCAAGAGAAGAAGGGTCCGGACAACGTCACCTATCCATGTTCCCCAGAGATGCTGCCTGACCCACTGAGTTACTCCAGCACTTTGCGTCTTCTTTTGTGAAGCAGCATCTGCAGTTCCTTGTTTCAACAGAGGAGTGGGATTAATTCAGTAGCACACTGAAAGGGACAGTATAGCTGTGATGGACTGAAGGGTCTCCTTCACCACTGTGTGATTCAATGATCCCTAGAAACAGTAGCAGTAGCCCACCAATCAGGAAAAAATAATAATTCAACAGTCTTGAGCAGTAGTGCGCCCTTGTAAGTTCAAACAAACAGGTTAATTAGTATCGCGTTACAGTCAGCGCATTATAAAGGCTGGAACTCACATTTCGGGTTGCCTCCGAGAGAATAGATTAGTTGGACAGCTGCTGGCAGTTCAGTGTGTTCTGCTCGAAACCAATTACAGCTCTACTTCCACCTCTGAGCATGTCTGTGCTGCTATTTATCTGAGTAATGGCAATGTGGTCAACTGCGCAGTTCCCACCCACGCAAAACTCACACAGCAACCGTTTCTAGGGTACTTTGTATTGACTTATGGTGCCGAGGAATAAGGGAAACAGTGGATTGTGAAAGATGCAGGGCACTTCCACACTCACTCACACACACATACACAGGCGCACACATGCGCGCACACATATAGACACACAAACGCATACACACATGTGCACGCACACACAGATGGGCACATGTGCGCGCACACACACACACACACACACACACACAATTACAGCCTTGCTCACAACACACATGTGCACACACACACACAACACACATGTGCAAACACACACCCACACACGATTACAACCATGCTCAGAACACACATGGACACACACACATCATGGGCTGAGATTTTCTGTACCCTCCTCAACAGTCCGTATCCACTGGAAGAACATGTAGGACGGCGGTTCCCAGAAGTCCGTGGAGATGTTACACATCAGCCCCTCAAGGTGTCTGCTCCACTGTGAAACCACCCCGTAGAATGGCTACTTTGAGGAATCTCTCTCGCCGATGGGAATTCTGTGAGACCCTCTCAGCTAGGGTGACGCAGCAATAGAGATGCTGCCTTACAGCGCCAGAGACCCGCATTCGATCCTATCTTTGGGTGCTTTCTGTAGGGAGTTTGCACGTTCTCCCTGTGACCACGTCAGTTTTCACCTATAGCGTTCAACTTTATGCAGTCTGCTGTGTGTAAATAGGGTCCCAACACCGGAAATGGTGGCCTGAAGAGGACACTAATTATCAGGATGTGTTTGTAATACAAAAAATGTGTTTGCTTATTGGGTCATAGAGTCATAGAGCGTGGAAACAGGCCCTTCAGCCCAACTTGCCCACATCGACCAAGATGCTCCATCTACACTAGTACCACTTGCCTTTGTTTGGCCTGTATCCATCTAAACCTATCCTATCCATGTACCTGTAAATTGCTCCTTAAAAAATGTGATTGTACCCGCTGGCTCATCCGTTGTCTCATTTATCAAAGCTTATGAGAGAGTGCGTCTTACACTCATAATCTTTAAGATCACTCAGTTCACCACATACTATGTCTGTTGCAGCCCACCACACCGTCCTTTGATATTGAAGGTTCATGGTGAGACTGTGGAAAATGTAGAACACCACCCTGAACTCGGGAGCTTCCCGTCAGCAATGACAGTGATCCTTGATGAAAGTCTCACACGCAACACCACACATGCATCCACGCATGATTACTTGCACTCATGCACATGTCCACAAACACTAGGACATGCAAACATATGAAATTGCATATAAATAAATATGTACGCACACATATACACAAGCACATAGAAACAAGCAGGTACACATACACACACAGGAACACTCAGACACATACACAGATGTACACACTGAAGTTTTGTATAAACAAATTTGCACATACACTCAGGCACATGCTGTGTATTCACAGGAAAAAAACATGCAGCACACACATAGCAAAAGGATTTGAGCAAAAGGATTTTCATAGCAAAAGGATTTGAGTATAGGAGCAGGGAGGTTCTACTTCAGTTGTATAGGGTCTTGGTGAGGCCACACCTGGAGTATTGCGTACAGTTCTGGTCTCCAAATCTGAGGAAGGACATTATTGCCATAGAGGGAGTGCAGCGAAGGTTCACCAGACTGATTCCTGGGATGTCAGGACTGTCTTATGAACAAAGACTGCATAGACTCGGTTTATACTCTCTAGAATTTAGGAGATTGAGAGGGGATCTTATAGAAACTTACAAGATTCTTAAGGGGTTGGACAGGCTAGATGCAGGAAGATTGTTCCCGATGTTGGGCAGGTCCAGGACAAGGGGTCACAGCTTAAGGATAAGGGGGAAATCCTTTAGGACCGAGATGAGAAGGAATTTTTTCACACACAGAGTGGTGGGTCTCTGGAACTCTCTGGAACAGAGGGTAGTTGAGGCCAGTTCATTGGCTATATTTAAGAGGGAGTTAGATGTGGCCCTTGTGGCTAAGGGGATCAGAGGGTATGGAGAGAAGGCAGGTACGGGATACTGAGTTGGATGATCAGCCATGATCATATTGAATGGCGGTGCAGGCTCGAAGGGCCGAATGGCCTACTCCTGCACCTAATTTCTATGTTTCTATGTTTCTACATACATACACACACACACACATATACAAGTACACACACAATCACACCAAACATTTACACACAACAAAGTCACATAGAACTGAACGTACACACATATACGCAAATAAATACACACACAGCCACATACAAATATATAAATGCAAAGCATGATCACAACATGTACCGTTCAATTAAGTCAGCTGATGATGAAGATGCTCTCCAAAAGGATCTCGATACTATGGTCGAGTGGTCGCAACAATGGGGCATGCAGTTCAACCCTTCCAAATGTGAAACCATGCGTGTCACCAGAAAGAGGAATCCAGGCGTCACATCTTACAATATACTTGGTGTCACCCTTGAAGAATCCAAACAAACCAAGTATCTTGGCATCAAATTGCAGAATGATCTACGTTGGAATGGTCAGACTCATCATGCAACAGTGAAAGCAACAGGTGTCCTAAACTTCCTGAGGCGTAACTTCCATCATTGTTCAGCTTCTGTCAAGGAGAAGCTGTATTTCACCCTCGTTAGACCACATCTGGACTACGCAGTTGCAGCATGGGACCCATACACAGATAAAAACATTTCATCCATCGAACATGTCCAAAGACAAGCCGCTCGATTTGTTACTAACACCTAAGAGAGAGAAGCGAGTGTCACCAAACTTCTGAATTCTCTGGGGTGGAACCCTCTCCAAGACAGACGTGAAGCTCACCGTTTGACCTGTTTTTACAAAATGTTAAATGGTCAGCTAGACATATATCACAAGACCTACACCAACCCCAAACCAATTAGGAGCAGACGAGGGCATTCGATCCAATTGGTGGTCCCAGCCACAAAGACAGATGTGTACAGCAATTCGTTCTTTCCACGCACTATTAAAGCATGGAATAATCTCCACCAAGCTACGGTTGCCCAGCCAGATGCAACTAAATTTAAAGTGGCACTTTCTTCCCAATAACCCCTCCCTTCACCACCTCCAGTTTAAATTCCAGTTGGAATATTTTGGAGGACCAAGTAACCAAGAACCAAGAACACACACACACACACACACATCGCACACACACACACACACACACTCACACACTCACACACTCACACACACGCACACACACACACGCACACACACACAATCACAAATATTCAAAATCACCCTGCAACACACTCACTGCAACAATGCCATTTCCATGTCTTAAACACAACCCGATTACATCTAATTCTGGTCAGATCATTAGATAGCTTTGTGTGCAGACGTGCAGAGATGAGCGGTGCAGTGTATATTTTTGTTTTTCGCGTAAATCCCCAGAAATTCTGTAAAGACATAGCTGCCTGATTTTCACTCTACTGTCTACGAAGCATTAAAGGTTCGGCGCTGCGAAGAAAGATTTCACAAAGGGTTGAAGTCTGTGTCCCGGCATGCATTCAGGCCCTTGTCTGTTTTATTGCATTATTCATAGCCAAAGACGGAAGGTTAAGTTTCAGTGAACCTTGCTACTATCCTGTGGCCAAATCAAGTTCTGCTTTTTTTTCCTTATACGTTTTCTAATCCAGCCCTTGAATTCTTGGTGGAAGGAAGTAGAAGAATATATGTGTGACATTTGAATTGAATTGAATTAAATTGAGTTGACTACTTTATTGTCACAAGTCACAATTAAATTCTTAGTAGGAAGGAACCTGCAGATTGTTAAGGAAGGAACTGCAGATGCTGGAGAATCGAGGGTTACACAAAAAGTTGGAGAAACTAACACCAACGAATCTTGTGGAACTTTTTGAGGATGTAACTAGTAGCGTGGATAGGGGAGAACCAGTGGATGTGGTGTATCTGGACTTCCAGAAGGCTTTCGACAAGGTCCCACATAAGAGATTAGTATACAAATTTAAAGCATACAGCATTGGAGGTTCAGTATTGATGTGGATAGAGAACTGGCTGGCAAACAGGAAGCAAAGAGTAGGAGTAAACGAGTCCTTTTCACAATGGCAGGCAGTGACTAGTGGGGTACCGCAAGGCTCAGTGCTGGGACCCCAGCTATTTACAATATACATTAATGATCTGGATGAGGGAATTGAAGGCAATATCTCCAAGTTTGCGGATGACATTAAGCTGGAGGGGCAGTGTTAGCTGTGAGGAGGATGCTAGGAGACTGCAAGGTGACTTGGATATGCTGGGTGAGTGGGCAAATGTTTGGCAGATGCAGTATAATGTGGATAAATGTGAGGTTATCCACTTTGGTGGCAAAAATAGGAAAGCAGACTATTATCTAAATGGTGGCCGATTAGGAAAAGGGGAGATGCAGCACGACCTGGGTGTCATGGTACACCAGTCATTGAAAGTAGGCATGCAGGTGCAGCAGGCAGTGAATAAAGCGAATGGTATGTTAGCTTTCATAGCAAAAGGATTTGAGTAGAGGAGCAGGGAGGTTCTACTTCAGTTGTATAGGGTCTTGGTGAGACCACACCTGGAGTATTGCGTACAGTTCTGCTCTCCAAATCTGAGGAAGGACATTATTGCCATAGAGGGAGTGCAGAGAAGGTTCACCAGATTGATTCCTGGGATATCAGGACTGTCTTATGAAGAAAGACTGGGTAGACTCGGTTTATACTCTCTAGAATTTAGGAGATTGAGAGGGGATCTTATAGAAACTTACAAAATTCTTAAGGGGTTGGACAGGCTAGATGCAGGAAGATTGTTCCCGATGTTGGGGAGGTCCAGGAAAAGGGGTCACAGCTTGAGGATAAGGGGGAAATCCTTTAGGACCGAGATGAGAAGGACTTTTTTCACACAGAGAGTGGTGGGTCTCTGGAACTCTCTGCCACAGGGTAGTTGAGGCCAGTTCATTGGCTATATTTAAGAGGGAGTTAGATGTGGCCCTTGTGGCTAAGGGGATCAGAGGGTATGGAGAGAAGGCAGGTACGGGATACTGAGTTGGATGATCAGCCATGATCATATTGAATGGCGGTGCAGGCTCGAACAACCGAATGGCCTACTCCTGCACCTAATTTCTATGTTTCTATGTTTCTTTAGACACAAAATGCTGGAGTAACTCAACGGGACAGGCAGCATCTCTGGATAGAAGGAAGAAGGGAGAAGAAGGGTCTCGACCCGAAAAGTCATCCATTCCTTCTATCCAGATATGCTGCCTTTCCCGCTGAATTACTCCAGCATTTTGCGTGGGTTTGTGTGGGTGCTCCGGTTTCCTTCCACACTCCAAAGACATACAGATTTGTTGGTTCATTGACTTCAGGAAAAATTGTAAATTGTCCCTAGTGAGTAGGATAGTGCTAGAGTATGTGGATCACAGGTCAGCGCAGACTTGGTGGGGCGAAGTGCCTGTTTCCGTACTGTATATCTAAACTAAGCTAAACTAATCTTATTAGATGGCCGAAAAGTGTGCCATTCTTAATAATTCCATGCACAGTAGAGAGTATCCTGACTATGTGTAAGAATTAACTGCAGATGCTGGTTAAAATCAAAGGTAGACACAGAATGCTGGAGTAACTCAACGGGTGAGGCAGCATCCCAGGAGAGAAGGAATGGGCGACATTTCGGGTCGATGTATGTTTCAGACTGATGTATGCTGACTAGTTGTCCCATGGCCTGGTATGGCAATTCCAACGCACAGGAAAGCAAGAGGCTCCAGAGAATGGTCGACTCAGCCTGGTCCACCACGGGCACAATCCTCCTCTCCATCTAAAGCATGCATATGAGGAGCTGCCTCAAGAACGTGACATTTATCATTAAGGATCTCCACTATCAAAGCTATTGCCTTTTCTTCCTCCTACTGTCGGGTAGAAGGTACAGAAGCCTGAAGTCGGGAACAGCTACTTTCCTACATAGGGGACGGCATGGTGGCACAGTGGTAGTTACTGCCTTACATTACTTGCAGCACTGGAGACCCGGGTTTGATCCCGACTACAGGTGTTGTCTGTACAGAGTTTTGTACGTTCTACCCGTGACCGCATGGGTTTTTCCAAAGACGTAAAGGTTTGCAGGTTAATTGGCTTGGTGTAAGTGTAAATTGTCCCAAGGGTGTGTAGGATAGTGTTAGTGTGCGGGGATTGCTGGTCGGCAGGGGATCGGTGGGCTGAGGGGCCTGTTTCCACGCTGTACCTTTAAACCAAACTAAAGTAATAAAGAAACAATTAGACAGTTACAAGGATAGGACAGGTTTAGAGGGATATGGACCAAATGCAGGCAAGTGGAACTAGTGTAGATGGGACATGTAGGTTGGTGTGGACATGTTGGGCTGAACGGCCTGTTTCCATACTGCAATAGTCTCTGATTCTATGACTCTATGTCTCTATAACTTTGCTACCATTATGTTCTTGAACCAACCTGCATAACCCTATTCCTACCTTGGCAACAGAACTCTATGGGCTGTGCTGCCACAGACCTGTTTTTCTAAAAGTGTTTTTGCACAAATATCTTGATTTTTGCAAAGTCTTTATATTCTCGTTGTCTTGTAGAATTGATGTATGTGATGTTTTTGTGTCTCGCCTGTGTGCCAGTGATGCTGCAGCAAGCAGGATATTCATTGTACCTGTTTCTCACCCTATTTGACTGGCGTTGATCAATCGTCACCTTTAATCACCAGAAAGTTAACTTGAAGAACAGGATGGGGTTTACCTTGGTGGAGAATATTATGGTCTGTGGGAGCTTCTTGTGCACGCATTGTTTTCCTTGCCTCTTACACATTAAGCATCTTGCAGATCATAGAATGTATTTCCACAGGTTCCTCTAGTTTCACTCCAGATGGATGGATGGATTAATTGAGAGAAACAGCCTGGAAACGGGTCTTTCATCCCACTGAGCCCAGGCCAACCATTGTTCACCCGTTCACTCTAATTCTACATTTAGCCCACTTTCCCATCCACTCTCTTTGCACAATGAGCAATTTCACTGAGGGGAATTAACCCACAAACCAGCATATCTTTGGGATGTGGGAGGAAACTGGAGCACCCGGAGAAAACCACGTGGTCACAGGGAGAATGTACAAATTTCACACAGACAGCACTTGAGGTTGGTCTCAAACCTGGGTCTCTGGCACTCTGAGGCAATGGCTCTACTAGCTGTGCCACTCTGCCACCCACAATGACACTCTAAAAGGTTGTTTTCTTTCCCATCTGAGGCAAGATGTATAAGAGCAACGAGGATATGCTATAACTACTTGACTATGGCATTTAGTTTAGTTCATCAAATTGCTTGCAAGATGTAGAAGGTCAAAAAAAGTGTAGATGCTATAAATCCGAAATAAAAGCCTGAAAATACGCAGCAGTTCAGACAGCACCTGCGGAGAGAGGAATAAAGTTTCTGATTATATTTGCAGCACAGTGGCGCAGTGGCATAGTTGCTGCCTTCCAGTGCATTCAGCGCCAGAGATCCGGGTTCGATCCTGACTATGGGTGCAGTCTGTATGGAGTTTGACGTTTTCCCCGTGACCACATGGGTTTTCTCCAAGCTCTTCGGTTTCCACCCACACTCCAAGACGTACAGGTTTGTTGGTTAATTGACTTTCCATAAATGTAAATTGTCCCTAGTGTGTGTAGGATAGTGTTAATATGCGGGGATCGCCGGTCGGTGCCGACTCGGTGGGCTGAAGGGGCTGGTTCCGCACTGTATCTCTAAACTAATCTAAACAAAACTAAAATTTAGAATCAAGAGTCAAAAGTCAAAGAGTGTTTAATTGTCACATGTACTGGCAACAGAACAATGAAATTCTTACTTGCAGCAGCCTAACATGGCCGTAAGCATAATATACATAGGTAAATAAAGATTATAATGAATAATAATGAAATAATAATGAAAATTCAATGAATTAATAACTGCAATACTAGTGCAAAAGAAAAGAAAGTCCCTAGAGCAACCAAAGACACAGTCCAGAAAGCTTGTGGTTGCAGCGGTTAGTGTTGTGCAGTGTTCAAGAGC